>OX424474.1:181598-1431598 GCA_949152455.1 Lithophane leautieri | reverse complement strand
GTGCCTATTAGTACATCCACATTTCGCCAGTTATGTTTAAGTTTCATGTTATAGTGAGCGAGCCTATTGCCATCAACTGGGCGCAAATCCAGACTCCGGGCTGCTAATGAGAAATTTCTGATGGAAAAACCCAATAACACTTTGCCCAACCCGGGAATGGAACCCAGGACCTCATGCTCAAGTAGTAACGTTTGCGACTACTACACCAACGCGGCAGTCCAATTTTACAATTGGCACAGCACAAGCAGGTCGGTTGGAGTGCTTTGTGTGCCATTTCATTAAGTACTTAAATTAAACTTTACTTTCATTTAATGATTGCCACATTTAAATGTTATTTACACTTAGTATTACCAACAATAATGTTTTATTTACTTGTCATTCCAGGAATAGAAAAAGACTCGCCCTCTGTCAAAATGTGGTTGAAAGATACCTAGATAGTACAGTCAAGGAGCGGGAATGTGAAGCAATTTTCAAACAATTTCCCACATAGCGGGCACATGTCACCTTTCCGAACTGTTATGTCTGTAAGACTGGTTGTCAGACTTTCGGGCTTCTGATTACCCATAATGACTGTCAAATATCTACAAATGACAACCGGGACCAACGGTTTAACGTGCTTTCCGAAGCACTGAGGGGACTTGATATGTAGTGGAGTAGAAGCGTAGCCTTATGGCTTGTGGCTGTTGTTATTTAGCCACGAGTCCCTACCCGACAATAACAATTAACATTCCATACATAATAATAATATAATAGCATATCTAATGAACATCACTAATTGACCATATCACAAACTCTTGTAACAGAACTCGCAACAACGTTTTGAAACGAAAACGATTAAAATCTCACATTTATACGCATCTTACTGTTATATCAATGAATTTATAGGTTTTGTGCAAAAGGAGCTGGGTCAGTTTTCGCTTAGAACGAGATATTTGCAATTCGGTTAAACGCTCACGTTTGACCGTGCAATATTTCTCCTGATACTTCTAACCCAAGACAGTGACCTGCACATGGTTGCAAGTTTGCCTTGAGTAACCTATCTGCTCATTACAAAGGGACTAAATTTTCGAGCAAGGAAACATCCAAATGCACAAATAGTGAATTTGAATTCTTGACAAAGTGATAATCGTCTTAAAGCTGAATCTTCTTGTGATTTGAGATTCTGGTGTTTGAGTCTGATCCGTAGGTACTCTACGTACATGTATAATGCCGAGTAGGTGATTCTGTTATCCCGTTTCATAAGATTCTGCAGATGTTGGTGATTTTCTTAGAAAAGAAATAAGCAAGCAAGTTTCAATAAAAGATGCATAAATTAGATTTAAAAAGAAACAAAAACATGGTTATTTTATTAATAAGCGTGAATATTAATAAAATAACAATTAATTAATTAATTTACATCTTTTACACATGATCGGGGTCTATTAATTAATATTATGTAATAGGTCGGTCGTCATTTGAAAGTAGCCACACACTTTTAGTTTGGGACATTCCGCTGCTGGGCATAAAGAAATATTGTGAACATGTGAGTTTCACAAAATTAATGTTTCAGAAGATAGTTTAGTTTTGTACAAATTATCCACATAAGTAAATAATTATGATCGACTAATCGTGTGTGCGCTAAAAAGTTGATCAGTGTGCATTTTGGTCATTCTGGATCGCTACCTATCATTATCCTCTATCCTCCATCGACTGGTTTTCGGGTAGCACTAGTAGCAACCGGTTTATAATTATGCAGGAGTGTGATCTTTGATCCTGAAAGTTACGCAAGTGTCGAGCAGACAACCTTCTTATTGAGACCTGGTTAACTACTTCCAAAAGGACTAAGTCTTAAGTTGAATTCACTTCATTCAAATTATCTAATATCCTTTTCTTATCTGCACGTTAAACCTCGTGCAAACTGGCCCGATATCGTGGGCGCGACCGGCAGCGCAACCTTTGTCGCGCCCGCGATATCGCGCCTATTTGTGGGAGCCTTTACAGGCACTGCTAGAAGCTACTTAATGTGCTAAACTTGTAGCCAAAATCTAGGCCGACTCAATTCGAAATGCCATTGATACGCTACGAAAAAGAAAAAATATCTATTCATATCGTACCATTCCTCTAACCGCTGGTCAGACTAGGTAACGGCCCTCACTGGACTCTGTTACGACCGCCTTGAGAGAAGCGGAGAACCGAACGAAGCGAAGAAGAAAAACATCATTCATAATTCGACGAAGGCATCTCAGGGACACGACCTTCAGTAATGTGCGACCAAGAAGAAGATACGTATGGCAAGAAAAGATGAACTATTCAGGGTTATCGACATTCTGGAAAAGTTAGATACTAAAATCACAAAAATATAGAAAGACCGAAAACAAAACGCCTTCTTACATTACAATATTAAAGTCGATAATTTAAGACATCAATATTTTTTCCTTAACATTAAAAGTATTGCTTATAAATTACGGTAAGAATCGATTCGTACTTGAAGAATAATTTCAAAACATTTGCAAAATATACATAAAAGTGACAGTTAATATGTTTGCAATATGTATTAGAAGAATGCCATTTGTAAAGTTTTGTTTACGACAGTGCAAGTGCATTTTGCGCATTGGTGATGCCACTTCACAGGTCTTTGTGAAAATTTGATAAATTCTACTATCATATTGGTACTTTCTCCAACTTGGCATTGGCGCTGTATGCCAAGATACAGGAGTCGTCCTAGTTCGGCTACAGATGCTCCCATGTTATACAGGGTGGTAGGAACATCGACGCACATCCTGTTAACATGAATTCAGTACAATGACATGATTCTGGACCCCCTTGCGTTGAAATTTTTCGTCGGTAATAATTCATAAAAAATCAGCTATTTCCTACAAAAGTTCAATACCTACGCGGTCAAAATGTATATACAGGGTTACTGGTAACTCGACGTATTCCTTGCAGGACGTCATAGTAGGGTTAAAATGCAACAAATTAAGCCACCAAATGTTCTACCGAAATTCAGTAGTTTTTGAATTAGTTAAGTAATTACAAACTGACCCACTAAAAAGAGAAAAATAAAATCTTATTTACAAAAAAGAACCACCGACTGCCAAAAAAACACTGCAAAATGAATGCAATAAATTTCAAAACCGAAGACACCGACTTCCAATATTAAAGTAATTTTTCACTTTGTAGTGTTTTTTTGGATGTCGGTTGTTTTTTTTTTTTTGTGAAAAAATGTTTTTATTACATAAATTCATCTAAATGATATAATATGTAGATACTACGATACATACAAAAGATCAACTAATTAATTAATGAAGACTTCAAAAGTTAATCAGAGTATGTTTTTGTCAGTTAAAATTAAATTACGAAACTTTACTTTCAAATGCCAATAACACAATTTCACTGGATCTTAGCCCTCTAAGTATTAGCTCCGAAGGACGTTGCAAAGCATCAATCAAAAGATAACCCATCCCATTTATTATGGCAACGTCACTTAACCCTTCACATCGACTGACAGTAGCCATTTAGAACGACGACGTGTAATGTGGGTGACGTCATCGCGGAAATGCACGCACGCTCATATTTAGTTACAAGAACATTTAGAGGCGTTATGTTCCGATATGGGATGCTCCACCTGTCATTACTTGAGTTGCATACTTGCACCCGATATGTGATTGCCTTATGTTGGCAGGGGTGTCATCTCACATTAACCAAGTTACCTACCAGTCCAGTTTACCTTTTTTTCCGTGAGGAAACCCTCATGTATACCCTTTATCTGGCGAGAACGGAGGGTTATGTTGCCACTGTTCTTCTAATACCATGATTCGTGGGCCCGGGAGATACTTGTCTTATCTACTTATCTATATTCGCCGCACACCAGACTGGTATCAGCTCGCCATGCATAGCAGGCCCCATCACCAAGTGCGGCCAAACGATGTTCCTTCCTGCAGAATATGAAAATGGCTCTGCCAAGACCGGTCATCGATGGTGGTAAAAGAATGCTGCTTTTTCAGGGAGACAATCAAAGGCTTGCAGTCATAAGGTAAGTTGCTGAAAACTATTTATTTATTTATTTAACCCATTTATGCACACACATATAAATACAGACAAGAAGAAAGGAACAGAAAAATACGTACAAAGGCAATGCTTATTTGTAAAGAAATCTCTTCCAGCATACCTGCGACAGTATATCTTCATGTGTATTACAATTTATTTACTATTATCACTTAAATTTAAGTTAACAGGTGGGGAACCCAATATAATAATGTAATCACGAATTTCCACACTTAAAGATGTATCATCCAAAAAAACAATAATTTATATTTTTTTATAATTTATGGTTTTAATTATAAAAATATAAATTATTGTTTAATCAAACACCACATCTGTCATATTTATGATGCTCACAATCGTGTCATGGGCACTCATGGAACATGTAGCAACAATAGCTTTGACCATTCTTCAAAATTAATAAGTACTTAACTAAAGGTGTTAAAGAAAAGGAATGTTACTGATCTAAGTAAAGCTATAAAGCAGCAAAAACCACCTATGTTCACAGCCACCACAACCTGTATTCAAGCTAAGTACAATAAAATCAGCCAAGTACGAGGCCGACTCGCGCACGAAAAGTTCCGTACTATTATCTATAAAAACGGCAAAAAAATAATGTCTTTTGTATGGGAGCCCCCTTAAATATTTATTTTATTCTGCTTTTTAGTATTTGTTGTTATAGCGGCAACAGAAATACATCATCTGTGAAAATTTCAACTATCACGGTTCATGAGCTAAAGCCTAGTGACAGACGGACAGACAGACAGACAGCGGAGCCTTAGTTATAGGGTCCCGTTTTACCCTTTGGGTACGGAACTCTAAAAAGTACAACATTTCCTCACAAAGGAGGTACCCACTTGCCTAGCTAATGCTGGCTAACGACTTTTACAAAAACTTCTTCTGAACACCACCATTATGGTTCACAAAAAAAACTAAAAGAATTTCGTAACAGATTATTATTGTTACCCAACTCTATTGTAACAGAAGCAGTAACCTATGACATTATCGTTCAAATTAATTCCAACTTATTTCACTCTTACGACATTATCTATACTAATTTATTAAAGCTGAAGAGTTTGTTTGTTTGAACGCGCTTATCTCTGGAACTACCAGTCGGATTTGAAAAATTATTTTTGCATTTGTTAGCCGAATTCCAGAGGAAGGCTATAGGCTATTTAATATTACGCTACGACCAATAGGAAATGAGCAAAAAAAAAAACACGCGGACCAAGTCGCGAGCAGAAGCTATTACGCATATCTATTGAAAAGTGTGTTAATATGACCTTTAAAATGCACTTTATATTAATAGTATTTATTGAATTATATTAACGTTGAAAAGGAGGGTAATTGAATGCTCGGTGATTACTTCGGGTTTTACAATAAACTAATGATCACGTCACTAGTTCCAATAGGCTACGGATTATTAAATTATTATATTTTAATTAATGGTCTTTTCGTACGCCACAGGACCTAAGGAGAAAATTTAACTTTCCTCATCATCTGCCCAACCTTTTCCCAAATATGTTGGGGTCGGCTTCCAGTCTAACCGGATTCAGCTGAATACCAGTTTTTTACATAGAGCGAATGCCTATCTGACCTCTAAAACACAGTTACTGGGTAACACGATACCCCTTGGGCCTTGGTAAGAGTGGTTGTCAGACTTTCGGGCTTCTGACGATTCGTAACAACTGTCAAAGATCTACAAATGACAGCCGGAACCAACGGCTTTACGTGCTTTCCGAGGCACGGAGGGTCTTGGTATGTAAATATGGTCACCCATCCACGGACAAACCGGGACAAGCGTAGCTTAACCTGTTATTTTTAATCTTATTTTTTTTTTTTTTAATGAACTTTATCTGAAACTTTTTGAAAGGCCTACACTGTCCTCCCATAACTATTAACACTGTAATTCGAAATTATTGTAAAAGCCAATTATCTTTTAAAAGAGTAACCATGGAGTTTCTTGCCGGCTCTTCTCCATAGGAAACGACCAATTGGAACCGTGCACCTAGCTTCTGACGTTTCATAAGTGCCCATGCCGTAGGCTTATGTGAAATAAAATATTTTGATTTTGATTTTGATTTTTATACTTAACTTTCTTATATGTTATAAACTTATAAATCATAATCCCATACTAAAGGCATTTCTTGGCCATTTACTAAAATACCTATATCACATAACATAACATCACGTCTGCAATCCCCGAAGGGTTAGGCAGAGGTGTACCTATAGTGCACCCACATCTCGCCAGTCATTTTTGAGTCCCATGTAACAGGGGCGAGCCTATAATTGCCATCAACCGGGCACAAATCCAGACTTCGTGCTGCTACTGAGACATACGAGATAGAAAAACCCAATAATAATTTTCCCGACTCGAATCAAACTACGGACCTCATGATCAGCAGTAGCGCTTGCGAGCACTAGATGAATGCGGCAGTTAAATACCTATATTTTAAAATAATAATTATTAGTTACGATATGTATTAATTTAGTCCAGCTTTATAAAATCGTATGTGATAGAAGGCAACTGTGACTCAGTTTTTACTTCAAAACATTAAACTTCAATCAATCTGCCTAGCCTTTTCCCAACTATATTGGGGTCGGCTTCCAGTCTAACCGGATGCAGCTGAATACCAGTATTTTACATGGAGCGACTGCCTATCTGACCTCCACAACCCAGCAACTGGGTAATACGATACCCCTTGGTAAGACTGGTTGTCAGACTTTCGGGCTTCTGACGACCCGTAACGACTGTCAAAGATCCACGAATGACAGCCGGGACCAACGGCTTAACGTGCTTTCCGAGGCACGGAAGAGTCGCGGTATGTAAAGATGGTCACCCATCCACCGACCAACCCCGGCAAGCGTAGCTTAACCTGATGGATCGACCCGGTGTAGCTGAAAACATTAAACTTAATTACATAAAAGTCAAGAAAAAATATTATTTTACAATTTTATTCAAATAAATACACTGAAAATTCAAATACCAGTTTCATTAACACCTGTAATAATCAAATGCCACAGTTTGTGTAGGACGTCATAAAAGACATTTACAGTATTTATTACATTCAAAATGTATGATGCCATACAAAATAGAGGTAAACCAATTTAAAGACAACCATCGCCTTCATTATTACCTTAAAATCTAGAACATCGAGGGAGAAAATTAAGTTTCCTAACAGACAAAGGCCAAACAATGTATAGGTCTACATGGGCATCACATGTTCTGACCAAGATTATATCTGGCTTTAAAAGAGACTGACCTCTTAGTTAATTTTGCCATTTCTTCTCAGGGGTAGTCAGATAGGAAATGTCGACTCCATCTATGTTATATCGGCAAACGTAAGGTACAGTAAATTTAATTAATTTATTTTTATTTAAGTATTTTTAATTAATTTATACTTTTTTTTTTTTTTTTTATTAAGGTTGGACGCCCTCAGTCATGGTGGAGTGACGATCTTCACAGGGTGGCTGGTAGCAGCTGGATGAGAGTTGTTGGGAATCGAGCTGAATGGCGTGCAATTGGAGAGACCTATGTCCAGCAGTGGACTGCTATAGGCTGATGATGATTTAAAGAATAAACAATTTCGTGGCAAAAAAACCTAAAGTCCTGTACACATTTCTCTTTCGCACTCTTACACTTAATAACAGTCCCCTAAGCAACCTACTACTCAAATACATACTAATATTTACCTTTTCACGTCTAAACCACTGAACGGATCGTTATGAAATCTAGGACGTTGAGAGGGACATAGGACAGGGGAATTTTATCTATGGATGTTTTTTTTTTGGATCATTTCCCACCTCAACGCGGGCAAAAACTAGTACATTATACTAACCACCCCACTACTTATTGTCCGGATTCTTGTAAAAGCTTTATCGTCTAAATTGACAGCAGCATCCGGCTCACAAACAACATTACCATTTACAACACGTTAGCAGGTACCAAAATCTAGTACATCTAAGTTTAACGGCACTAAGGTCAAAGTAGAATCATTACAAATTCATTAGTGACCATGTTACAGCACAATAGAGATGCCGCCGCGCGTAATATGCATCGGACGTTTCTAAAAACGACCGGCCCTGAACACCTGAAGGTCATGTTGCAAGAAATTTGTATTCAATATATACGGCTTGGAGAAAAAATAACTGTTTGAGCGGTAAATATTCTGATAGTGTTAGTTTTACTGTATTGCAAAGTTGGATATTTGCATGTAATGGGCATGCAAATTGGTAAGGGATTGCGTTTTTTTTTGAGATGGTCTGCCGATTGGTGGCCTGACTTTTGACTTGAGCTTTGTGGCATAAAGGCAATGTTCACAAATCTTTACACGTAATACATGTTATATGTATCCACTTTTTTTTAATATTCAATTACTAAATGCCCATTGAACTTCGTACCAAGTTTCAGGATTTTTTTCGTTTCGGTTGTTCCTTTGGGTTTTCTCTAATTTTCTTTTTTCCTAAATCACCCCAGTATTAAGGTAAACAAAACTAAAAAAAATCATATCGGTCAAGTCTTTTTGGAGTTTTTGCGAGACTTGCATTTGCACGGCAGTTGATTTTTATATACATAGGTATATAGTAGATTAGATAGTAGCTAGATACATAGATTCCACTGCTGTGAACTATACTTATTTTATTTCTAAAATAAAAAATACAAAAAACACTACAGTTTAAAAAAAAACGTAAAACACGATAGGCCATTAAAAAAAAAGTATCGCGCTTGGAATTTTGAATACATATGAGTAATCGACGACCAAACAACCTCGTCTATTCGAGATCGCTACTTAGAAAACGATGCTCAAATCAGAATTAATGCATATTGCATATTACAACTTACATAGATATGCGCTACTTGTGCAAATTCACATGATCAACCAGAAGTAAGTAACATGTATTTAATTTCAATACTCAACGAACAACGATCTGACGGCTTGACCATTGTATAACGGTGCAAATGTCAAACTGTGTAAAAAGAAAAGTTAATCGCACCGAATCTATTAAACTTAGCCCACATTTTGCAATGTGAGTGCAAAATAAGTGTTAGAGGTGGTGTACGTTGGTATGTGGTGTAAGTTACAAAATAATAGTGTTAAAAAAAAACAAGATAAAGTTGTTAGTTTTCATTTTAACCCTTCATTTATCAATGAGCATAGACCCAACATAACATAAAAAGTAATGGTATGTTTAGCTAATATAACTTCAAGATAGTACACACATGGATATTAATACTTTAATCTACTTATGATAAAATCTTCTATCAGTCTGCAATCTACAGTAGAGACAGATCTTATCCGAAATTCAATTAAAGTGAATAAGATTAACGGCGAATTCGATCAAACTTTTATCCTTAGTTAAGTGTAATCCAGCGAATCAATATTAAATTTTTGACAGTTTTTTTTTAACAAAACCTATCAGTCGTCAATTTTATTCCCCGACTAAAAGATAACTGGCTTTGGAAGTACAGCAAAACATACATTAATTTAATATTAATCCCGCCCACAAACAATTTATGATAGACACAAAAAAAAAGTAGCTAACGATATATGTAACTTACGTATGATCTGACATTAACTAAAGTTGTTTTTTTTCCCTCCTTTCACTTACCGTTCGAAGGCTTGTCAACAATTTAGTTTTTCGCTAATTTATCATATCTATGTTGATGGGTCTTCCTTCATTTATAATCTAAAAATAATTTTATGTTTTTTGTCGATGTACAAAGTTAAAGGCAGACAAGTAATATTTCTTATTTTTTATATTATTCTGATTTTAATTTACAGTGTAACAATACCCTGCGTTGAAAAGTAATAAGTCAATTTTAAGCGTATAGTTTTAATTATTGCTTTATTCTTGTTTTTATTAATTTATTATTGAATAACCTACTCATATAAATAAAACTAGGTTCTCAAAATAGTAAGACCTAGTATTAGGTGTTTCAATCGCTTTTAATTTGAACCACAAATAAACCTAGAAAAATTATGAAAAGTCAGAAGTAATGTAAGATGGAAGCTCTCTCCTCGTGTGTAAGTCTAGACAAGACATCGCCTTTAGTTTAAGTACAAGTGTTGAAGGTTTTAAACTGGCGACATGTCAAGTCTATGCGTGTGTACGCTTAGAAAAAGTTCTAGTACAAACGTAGTGCAAATTGTATTCGCTGAGAGTAAATCTTTCGTCATCTACACCACAATGATTTCATTTTCCTTCAAATAAACCATCACTTTGATCTTAAAGTAACTAATAAGAGGCAAACTTTAATAATTTCAACTTGTATTTTGCCTCGTTGGTCTTGTAGTTGCTAATAATACTTCTGAGCATGAGGTCCTGGGTTCAATTCCTGGGTCTGGCAATGTGTTATTAGGTTTTTCCATCTGGAATTTCTCAGTAGCAGCCTCAGTGGATTTTCCCGGTTGATGGCAGTAGGCTCGCCCCCTATTACATGGGACTTAAATTATAACTGGCAAAATGTGAATGTAAAGTTGAATAGTCAAACGAACTTACCTAAGTGAAGTTCGACTGTAATTACATATACTCGTTGCTGTCTGACGAAGCGGAAATATGTGACGCGGTTACTTGATATAAAATCCGAATGAAGATAGGTTGCAGAGGCAGATGGCAGCACACGTCAGGACGCGTTCATTTCATTTTTTTTTTCTTCAAAATTAAGTGACGAATTAGTCGACTAAACGCCTACTACCATTGTATTCAATCATCATACAGAACGAGACAGCAACGAGTATAATAACGGCGTGAGATGGTCGCACGCTTGCTTGTTCTGGTAATAGTCAGAGGAATAATACTACGAGTATTCTATTAGCAATTAGTTCACCTTTTTAAGTGTATAATTATCTTCTTAGGCGTATCTTTATTTTTTGTCTTTTAGACTGTGGAACTTAGCACACACAGAGGGGTAATGCGTAACACACTTACAGTACCAATGGCTTTAATTTTGACAGTTAAACAACACTCATTGCAATATCTTATCTTTCAAATAATAGTAAACAAAACAAAGATATATTCGTATAATTACATCACATTAAAGCTGATTTCAGACTACGCTATAATATAGCATAAACTTTAAGTGTAAGTGAAAGTATAAGTGATTTATAAGTGATCTATTTGTTTTGTATTTTGTTTCTTTAAGTTTTATTTTTATTTTATTACTGTGTTGTTTTGTGGCAAATGCTGTGTATACCTATAATATACATTCATACCAGTATTTTTTATCTTACTGTTCTGTTTTAATTGTTTTTGTATCTACTGCTGTTGGTGTAACAAATAATTAAATTAATTAAGTTCATATCACAAAAATATCGTTCCCCATACATTTCCAATAATAAATAGTATAGCAAAGTGTGAACGAGTTCTAAATAAATGTATGGCGAGCGATATTGTTGTGCTATGAACTATATGCTATACGCTATTATATTATAGCGTAGTCTGAAATCGACAACCAAAAACGCATAGTATTTGCAAGTATAGACAACGTTACAAATATACATCAGGACTAATGCTGTTAGCAATAGCATTCCTTAAGATTGATTTACAATCTGCAAAAGTTAAAGGAACAATTCCGTAGCCGACTACAGGCAGCAGCATCAGGTGACGTGTCACCGCCACACTACTGCTTTGTATGTAGTGCAAGCGGCTACGCATGATCAAAATCTCGAATCTTGTTAACCAACTTGAACGCTAGACCGATTCGTCATCATTATCTTCACTACTTTTTAATATGGTCGTCAGAAAATTTAAAAATTGATAGCTCGATTAGCCTTAATTCGGGTATTTTGTTTCAAAGAATTACTGTCAAATTCTTTATAATATTTAATCATTCAATAATATATATACATATAACACTCAAATAATAATAATATGTACAAGTATATAAAAAAGATGGGGAAATAATCACTATAGTCACTATGGATCTCTATCCACGAATCGTATATGGTACGAATTTTTTCAAAAAATTCGTCCTCTTCGCTGTCTGCAGGAAAAGTGGCCAAAAGGCTGGCAGCATTGCCACGTTGTATGGCAATGCTAATTCTTTGGCCGAAAAATAGGCCAGCCCTCTGTTCACGTGAAGAGTCGACCAACCAATAACTTGATATGAATAATCTATTCTTGTTGGTGCTAATTAATATTATTGAATTTCATTGCGGTGCTGCATTAGAAGTGACTCGGCGACTGACAAGACGACTGGTGATAATAAAATTAAGACCCTGTAGACTGTCGACCCATCTGGCATCTTTGCATACTGGCTTCTCTTTGTCGATATTCTCATACCTAAGTACCTGTAACTACTGGTACCCAGTGGATACTCTTTTGTGTATGCTGCATGAGATGTTCTCCTGTAAAGTAACTGATGCATGTCTTAAGAATTGACACAAAGAAAGAGATGCCTTTGACAACAACCCTGGTAAATAGGAGGCGAGTTTATTACCATCAACCGGACACAAAGCCAGACTCCGGGCTGCTATCGGGATTTTCCCGATGGAAGAATCCAATAAGACTTTGCCCGAACCTGGGAATCGAACCCAGGACCTCATGCTTAGCAGTAGCGACCACTAGATCATTTCTTTTCTGTGGCTGTGGATGATTTAGGTAATCTTTATAAAGTGACTGAATGAATACAGCCTCCAACAATGCAAGACGTCTATTTAATGCCCGGGACACACGAGGGGAGATTTTTGCAAGCAAGGATAGCTAAATAGTGCTAGTAACTAGCAAGCTAGTACGTCTGTCCTGGTGTATACAAAACTATCCTCATTTTTGGGCTTCCGTACCCAAGGGATAAAACGGGACCCTATTACTAAGACTCCGCTGTCCGTCCGTCTGTCTGTCGGTCTGTCCGTCTATCACCAGGCTGTATCTCATGAACCGTAATAGTTAGACAGTCGAAATTTTCACAGATGATGAATTTCTGTTGCCGTTATAACAACAAATACAAAAAAATAGAATAAAATAAATATTTTTGGGGGCTCCCATACAACAAACGTGATTTTTTTGCCGTTTTTATAGATAATGGTACGGAAACCTTCGTGCGCGAGTCCGACTCGCACTTGGCCGCTTTATGTATGTGCCAAGTCGGGATACGAAGCCTATGATATTACTTTCTTGCTATCCTAGCTTGAAAAACTAGCCTCATGTGTCTGTCGCATAAAAAGCAGTCGTTTATTTTAAGCCCAACCTGTTTTGCATAAACAATACAATGTCAACAATCGCAGATTCACTTTTGACATATTGGCCGTACTAAACTTGGCATACATTATGCAGATAGCCGACTTTTCGATGCTGCGACCTTGATCTACACTAGGTCAATGTACGAACACGTTAGGATTATAAATAGCTCCTTGTTTATCGATTTATTGGTCCTTCGGTACGTTTTGTAAGTTATGTAATGTTGACAGCTTGAATGACCTTCAAAAGGTAACTTGGCTTGGCCAGAGCCATTGCTCGAAATGCTCACAAGCTTGTGGTGACATTAAAAGCGAATGCTGTTTTATTTTCCTCTCTTTCGGGACTTTGAGCTTTACTGGAGTAGCTTATGGGTGGTTACAGATTTAGGATGGTAGTGGCTGACTAGGCATCCCTCATCATCTTTCTGCTCTTGTCCCATGTTCCTTGGAGACGGCTCAATACGTATTAATTCCAGTCTCCTCTGTTATCTGTCACTCTGCCCTTTTTAGGGTTCCGTAGTCAACGAGGAACCCTTATAGTTTTGCTATGTCTGTTTGTCTATCTATTTGTCCGCAGCTTAGCTCAAAGACTCTTATTACAAAGAGAAGAAGAAAGCTGTAATTTGGTATGGGTATTTAGATACATCAACATCCATCATCACTCTTATTTTAGTTAGTTACCTGCGTTTCATCCGTCCTCTTCACATGCACCATGCCATGGGTACATGGTTTTCTTTATAGTCACTAATCGTATGAGGTTATGTAGTCAGTACATTTACAAAGTAAGTCCATCGATCTAGATCTGCGGCGGAAATTGAAGGACCAATTATTTTGCTGTGCTGCAATTTGGCCAATACCTATGTCTAGGAATGCTAAATGATTGAGTTCATTTTAATTATATCCATTAAGATGGCCCACTACATGCCAACATCTCATCCGAGAAAGGTGAAAGAAATGCATATAGACACGTAATTCTAAGAAAGTTCCTACATTCCATAGAAGCTCAAATAATCAACATTTTTTACTGAATAAACAGAACAAAATTCTACTAAAAACGAAGTAAGTTAATAATTACGTAAAATTTACAGATTCACACAAAATGTAATGATAGAAATCGCACATTTCTGTGTACTTTAGCCAAATCTTTGTTATCTGACTTTATATTTGGCGTAATTATGCTACTTATTTATAGTAATTAACTTAGGAACCATTGAGATCATTGGTAATTTAAAATTTCATTTCAATACATTTCAATAACAAATATGATTGAAATGTATTGAAATGAAATTGTTTATTCTGTAAATAGGATATTTGAATCAGAGAAGAAAGGCCGAAACAAAAAACAGTCAACAGTAAAAAATGATCGTTTTATACTCATTTGGAGTTTATGTATGAATAATTATAGATAACCATTATATTTTCACAAAGAAATCTTTAAGCCCTTTCATTAGATACCCAACACGACGTGAAATACAAAAAATAAAAAAAAAAAGATTTGAAGTTTTTTTTGAGGTTACGACCACTCTGGTAGTGTTGTTATTTTAAGTATACGTTGAGAGAATCTAATTTCTTTTATTTATTGTGTCTAGGTCCAATCATTTCTGTGAAGTTTAAAAAAAAAATAACGGATTTTTTAAACTGATAATTCAAGTAGGTACTTAATTCTTCAAGGACTACAATAGTTTTTGGTCCGCGCGCGGCCGTAAGTAAGTAACTCCAGTCACCCTGACTGTATATAGAACGGAGTGGTAGTTTGAAATCTTTATTATTATTACTTTTTACCTTTTTTTTTTTTTACTTTCTTCTTTTTTTTGTCGTATACTTGTAAACCTACCTTTTAATGCATGCCATAACTATAATGTATCTCATTTTTGTCTATATCATATTCTCTGTAAATTAAGAGGTCTGCTGGCTCTTGTGATACAAGAACTCCTAGTACAAGAGCCTGGGATACACAGATATTTGTAGCCAAAGAAGAGAAAAAAAAAACTACACTCAATGCGGTTGATGACCCCAAAAAAAACTCGTCAAATTAATAAATAAAAATCCGTAACAGTTTACATCCGCTAAAAGCCGCCATGTTGGATTTATGTGACGGCTTAAAGCCTATTATGTAGCCTGCGGAAGAACATAACGCTTCGAATTTACGAAACACCAAACTACAACGAGTAGTTTAGGATATATGAGTGCACAGATGAACATAAATACATACATAACCAGTTAAAATCATAATCCTCCTTTGGCTTTGCAGAAGTCGGATAAAAACATAAATAAGCTTTTAGATTTTATATATTATGGCTAAGAGATGTTTAGCAGATTCTTCAACTTCCCAAATGCAACGTTAAATGAATACCGCTCTAAGTGGTCCTCTTTTCTCAGTAAAAGTTGGTTTATGGACATATAAGGACATAGAATCCGAGCTAAACTGAATGCAGTCTGTGCAAGACCGGAATAGTGCACTGTAGACAGATTGTTCTGTTTACAGTCCGGTCGTCGAGACACTGCGTTCCTGCATGACACCTGTCAGTTGGACAATTCCTAGTATGAGGATCAAACACACATTCGTTAGCATGAAACTAAGGGCGATGCCTTATTAGTGCGTTGCGTCGTCGCAACGGATCAACGCATTGTATGTTACACCTGCGTTGCGACGTCGCTGCGCAAGAGAACGACGCACGCCCAGTGAAACACTGTCCGTCGTTGCACCGGAGCTCCGACAGCGCAGCGCATCACCCTCACCCCGCTTCGTCTCTCCTCCGCCGATCCGTTGAAAGGTTGAAATGTCGCGTGCGACGACGAAACGCTTTAATTTGGCTTGTCATTTAAAATATGGAAAACGACGCAGCGTTGACACTACGACAACGCAACGCACTAATGAGGCAGACAAAGATACGACTGAAAATTAAGCATATGCAGCCTTACGCTCGTTTCTCCTTCGCTTTTTTCAAGGCAGTGGAATTAGATTCATACCAGTACATACGTAATAGTCCTAAATTGCAAATACATTCTTTAATCTATTTATCCGTCCATCATCCAAGGAAAAACCTCCGTAACTAAGTCACGACGTATTTAATTCGAGCGAGACGCCCCGACCTCGTAGCACATCAGATGTGCGCGGCGCACACCTCACATCGCATATTTATGTCCAGGTGGTCGAATGGTACTAATTAGTAATTGCTGTGTCTAAGAGAACATACTCACCGTATTGCACAAGATGCATTGAATCTTCTTAGTCTGTACTGCGTTTTCTCTTAAGGAGTGTACGTACGTGTAGACGTGCACCAATAAGTTAATGCTGGACCTGTTGTCTGGTCAACATTACCTACTTATGCCCGTATTACCTACAGAACTTCACTCAAAACTCAACCCAATCAATCTGCCTAGCCTTTTCTCAACTATGTTGGGGTCGGCTTCCAGTCTAACTGGATGCAGCTGTATACCAGTATTTTACATGGAGCGACTGCCTATCTGACATCCACAACCCAGTAACTGGGTAATACGATACCCCTTTGTAAGACTGGTTGTCAGACTATCGGGCTTCTGACGACCCGTAACAACTGTCAAAGATCCACGAATGACAGCCGTGACCAATGGCTTAACATGCTTTCCGAGACACGGAGGAGTCTCGGTATGTAAAGATGGTCACCCATCCACGCACCAACCCCGGCAAGCGTAGCTTAACCTAATGGATCGACCCGTGCGGCTGTTATTACTTAGCCATGAGCTCCTCAACTCAAAACTCAACCCAATTATACCTAAAGCTAGTAAAGTCACACAACAGGCAAAATTTAGATGTACTATTACTATAAGTACACCTCTCCCTAACTCTTCGAAGAATTACAGGCGTGGTGTTATGTATTTTTATACTAATAATTACCAGAAAAATCATTATACCAATGGGACTTGAGTTCAATTTGACCCTCAGACTGGCCAGCGGTAATGGGTTTCTTTTTCTTTTCGTCCCTAAAGAGGGTGAGCAGTTTATAACATGGGATTTTAAGATAACACTCTACCTACCTCTATGAATAATAGATGCGTGATGATATCGCACACCTAGATCTAAACTGAGACAACTCAAAAAAGGTAATTTTTCAAGAGACGATAAAAACGTATATCTGCCTTTTTTGTTAGGGAAGTTATACAATGTAATTTGATTCTAGATAATAAATAGCTTGTAAAATGACACTGTATATAAACTGGGGCTAAAATTCAATCCTGCGTATGATCACCGAGCATTCGAATACAAACATAACTCAAAATTAACGATTTTTGAGTTGTCTCAGTTTAGATCTAGGTGTGCGATATGTTACATGACATGTTTCATAATCACCACACTATAATGAAAGTAAAAATAAATTACCATTTTTTTTGGGTTCCGTATTTTCTACTAGTCTTATGTAGTATTTATTCATTTACCCTCTTATTCATAAACGTTACTTAAAGTTAACTGACGTTTAAACGTCAAAAATGTATGGTTAAAGAGCTAATCATTACTTAATTTTAAGCAGCGTTTATGAATAGGGGGGTTAAATAATAGGTACCTAGGTAAAGTAAGTGTAAATTATGAATAAAAAATATTAAAACTACCTATAGGTATAGATTTCCCATTCTACTTAATTATTAGGAATGGTAGAATTTGGAGATAATTGTTGTTGCTTTTTTTGCGGAGGAATTGTTCGACACTATTAATGAAGGGGATTCTTACAAGAAACGTACTTTTTTTTTTGCTCGATCTCATAATTGCAACGCGGCAATGGCGGTACATTTATCCCTTCGTGTGCAAGTCCGGCTTGCACTCGGCAGCTTTTTATCACATTATTTTATCACCCATAAAGCATATTCAAATTCATGTTCCCATCTCTTCTCAAAGACTGAGACTATTGAATCGATTATGGGACCTCCCGCATAATGTATAATATTTGCACAGTTACCATCGCACACAAAGTGTAGTAATCATGTGCAACGGTAATATTTACCGTGTTGCGCTGTAATTTGTACATTACAGCGTATCTCGGTAAATGCAACCGTTACTATTATGCACGGAGTTGAGCGCGGGTGAAATGTAAATCTGTTATTGAAAGTCAGTTGTAATTTTATTTACCGATTTATGCCCTTTTTGAGATTTTAAATGTACACGTACATAAAAAAACAAACGCTTTTTTCCCATAGGGGTAGGCAGAAACTACTCGCTTTCTGATCATACACGCACGCCGCCCGGTTGCGATTACTACGCACCTAACCTTTAAAATGTAGTCTTATTCAAAAGCACATTGTAGATACCTAATACTAAAATGCATGTTGGTACTATAATTGCATCATTGTTTTAGTCTGTAATTTGATTACATTGTAAAAGCCAAACCGTGGAGTTTCTTGCCGGCTCTTCTGCATAGGTATCGACCAATTGGAACCGTGCACCTAGAAATGAAATGAAATATTGTTTATTCTGTAATTAAAAAAATAAAAATCAAAAAGCGTTTATTTGCAGAAATAATTTCTTACCACCTAAATATTATTACTACTGCCAAACTGCACAGCAGTTTGTTGGCAGACGTAACTCCGCTTTTAGTACTTATGTGTAGACATACTTAACACTTTTTCACTTATAGGTACGCTAAACTATTCATGAATGAATTCTCAAATGAAACAAATATACAAGTTTTCAATTATTCACTACAGTGAGGCTTTGACGAATTACATTTAAGATGTACCTACTTATGTATTTAATTTTTAAAAGACGATTTTGTGATTGTTCCTTCCAGTTGATATAAAGGTAAAGGTTATTCAAAATAGTTGGAACTTAAAAAAGTTCTTCATCTTCGACCGTAACAGTTGTTACGAGTGGCCACTACAAATCTTATCGTATTATTGATCCTTTAAGATCTTGTGCGTATAATATTGCTTTTTTTTTTATCACAACGATACTGATAGGATCGATAGGATATCGGAATCCATAATAATACTAGTATTATAAATTCGAAAGTAACTCTGTCTGTCTGTATGCGCCTTTTCACGCCTAAACCACTGAACGGATTTCGACACAATTTGGCAAGGAGATAGATGGCACCCTGGAAACGGACATATCTGACTACCCCTTAAAAGAAATGGCGAAACTACTACATGATTATAGAATACTGACTTATTTATACTGTAATATAAGTCTACAGATAGGTGGAAGGAGTAGGAAGGCCTTTGGCGAGCAGTGGGATAACAATGGCTATTAAAAACATATAAAAAAACTCTACAGTTATTCCTTCAGTAACGTAGCTTAAATACCACCTGAAAAGTCTGATATTTATTGTGCTTTTATCATATCTCTTCTAGAACCTTATCGCTTTCAGATATCCTGTACCTTATGGTTAGGTTCAGTAAATAAATAATTAATCAAATCTGCATTATGCAACACAGGTTACGCGTTACTGGAAATTAATACACAAAACTTTCAGTTCCGGTGCATTCTGTTGATTATATCACATGGAAATTTTATCATAGCGTATTATGTCATTTGCATTTTTATTATTATTGGCTCCAATGAATTTGGATGCATTTCTTTGAAAAATCAGGTTTTGGAAGATCCACTTTCTAAATAGCCAATTTACTATATATCACCACACACAATCCAACATCACAATACTTCGCTTCGGTCCATCACTAAGCATCATGAAGATAACCGTAGTGGTAAGTGCAGCATAGTGCCTATTCTAGTGAAACGAAACAAAAACAAGTGACAATTTATGTGCCGTGTAATTCCGGAATCAAGTTGGGCATCGATATATAGTATGTGTGTTACTTGTTCCTATTCGGACTGACAGAACTAGTGATTAAAAAAAAACATCAATCGTTCCATCATGGAACTGTTAACGGTACCAGTGGCAACGAAGCAAAAAAAAAACAATAGTTTCATCATGGAACTGTTAATGGTACTAGTGGCAACAAAGCAATAGTTTCATCATGGGACTGTTAATGGTACTAGTGGCCACGAAGCAATAGTTTCATCATGAAACTGTTAATGGTACTAGTGGCAACAAAGCAATAGTTTCATCATGGGACTGTTAATGGTACTAGTGGCCACGAAGCAATAGTTTCATCATGAAACTTTTAATGGTACTAGTGGCAATGAAGCAATAGTTTCATCATAGGACTGTTAATGGTACTAGTGGCAACGAAGCAATAGTTTCATCATGAAACTTTTAATGGTACTAGTGGCAATGAAGCAATAGTTTCATCATAGGACTGTTAATGGTACTAGTGGCAACGAAGCAATAGTTTCATCATGGGACTGTTAATGGTACTAGTGGCCACGAAGCAATAGTTTCATCATGGGACTGTTAATGGTACTAGTGGCAACGAAGCAATAGTTTCATCATGAAACTTTTAATGGTACTAGTGGCAATGAAGCAATAGTTTCATCATAGGACTGTTAATGGTACTAGTGGCAACGAAGCAATAGTTTCATCATGAAACTTTTAATGGTACTAGTGGCAATGAAGCAATAGTTTCATCATAGGACTGTTAATGGTACTAGTGGCAACGAAGCAATAGTTTCATCATGGGACTGTTAATGGTACTAGTGGCAACGAAGCAATAGTTTCATCATGAAACTTTTAATGGTACTAGTGGCAATGAAGCAATAGTTTCATCATGGAACTGTTAATGGTACTAGTGGCAACGAAGCAATAGTTTCATCATAGGACTGTTAATGGTACTAGTGGCAACGAAGCAATAGTTTCATCATAGGACTGTTAATGGTACTAGTGGCCACGAAGCAATAGTTTCATCATGGGACTGTTAATGGTACTAGTGGCAACGAAGCAATAGTTTCATCATGAAACTTTTAATGGTACTAGTGGCAATGAAGCAATAGTTTCATCATGGAACTGTTAATGGTACTAGTGGCAACAAAGCAATAGTTTCATCATGGGACTGTTAATGGTACTAGTGGCAACGAAGCAATAGTTTCATCATGAAACTTTTAATGGTACTAGTGGCAATGAAGCAATAGTTTCATCATGGAACTGTTAATGGTACTAGTGGCAACGAAGCAATAGTTTCATCATGGGACTGTTAATGGTACTAGTGGCCACGAAGCAATAGTTTCATCATAGGACTGTTAATGGTACTAGTGGCAACGAAGCAATAGTTTCATCATGGAACTGTTAATGGTACTAGTGGCAACGAAGCAATAGTTTCATCATAGGACTGTTAATGGTACTAGTGGCAACGAAGCAATAGTTTCATCATGGGACTGTTAATGGTACTAGTGGCAACGAAGCAATAGTTTCATCATGAAACTTTTAATGGTACTAGTGGCAATGAAGCAATAGTTTCATCATGGAACTGTTAATGGTACTAGTGGCAACGAAGCAATAGTTTCATCATGGGATTGTTAATGGTACTAGTGGCAACGAAGCAATAGTTTCATCATGGGATTGTTAATGGTACTAGTGGCAACGAAGCAATAGTTTCATCATAGGACTGTTAATGGTACTAGTGGCAACGAAGCAATAGTTTCATCATGGGACTGTTAATGGTACTAGTGGCAACGAAGCAATAGTTTCATCATGGGACTGTTAATGGTACTAGTGGCAACGAAGCAATAGTTTCATCATGAAACTTTTAATGGTACTAGTGGCAATGAAGCAATAGTTTCATCATGGAACTGTTAATGGTACTAGTGGCAACGAAGCAATAGTTTCATCATGGGACTGTTAATGGTACTAGTGGCCACGAAGCAATAGTTTCATCATGAAACTTTTAATGGTACTAGTGGCAATGAAGCAATAGTTTCATCATGGAACTGTTAATGGTACTAGTGGCAACGAAGCAATAGTTTCATCATAGGACTGTTAATGGTACTAGTGGCAACGAAGCAATAGTTTCATCATAGGACTGTTAATGGTACTAGTGGCAACGAAGCAATAGTTTCATCATGAAACTTTTAATGGTACTAGTGGCAATGAAGCAATAGTTTCATCATGGAACTGTTAATGGTACTAGTGGCAACGAAGCAATAGTTTCATCATAGGACTGTTAATGGTACTAGTGGCAACGAAGCAATAGTTTCATCATAGGACTGTTAATGGTACTAGTGGCAACGAAGCAATAGTTTCATCATGGGATTGTTAATGGTACTAGTGGCAACGAAGCAATAGTTTCATCATGGGATTGTTAATGGTACTAGTGGCAACGAAGCAATAGTTTCATCATGGGACTGTTAATGGTACTAGTGGCAACGAAGCAATAGTTTCATCATAGGACTGTTAATGGTACTAGTGGCAACGAAGCAATAGTTTCATCATAGGACTGTTAATGGTACTAGTGGCAACGAAGCAATAGTTTCATCATGGGATTGTTAATGGTACTAGTGGCAACGAAGCAATAGTTTCATCATAGGACTGTTAATGGTACTAGTGGCAACGAAGCAATAGTTTCATCATGGGATTGTTAATGGTACTAGTGGCAACGAAGCAATAGTTTCATCATGGGATTGTTAATGGTACTAGTGGCAACGAAGCAATAGTTTCATCATAGGACTGTTAATGGTACTAGTGGCAACGAAGCAATAGTTTCATCATAGGACTGTTAATGGTACTAGTGGCAACGAAGCAATAGTTTCATCATGGGATTGTTAATGGTACTAGTGGCAACGAAGCAATAGTTTCATCATGGGACTGTTAATGGTACTAGTGGCAACGAAGCAATAGTTTCATCATGAAACTTTTAATGGTACTAGTGGCAATGAAGCAATAGTTTCATCATGGAACTGTTAATGGTACTAGTGGCAACGAAGCAATAGTTTCATCATGGGACTGTTAATGGTACTAGTGGCAACGAAGCAATAGTTTCATCATGAAACTTTTAATGGTACTAGTGGCAATGAAGCAATAGTTTCATCATGGAACTGTTAATGGTACTAGTGGCAACGAAGCAATAGTTTCATCATAGGACTGTTAATGGTACTAGTGGCAACGAAGCAATAGTTTCATCATGGGACTGTTAATGGTACTAGTGGCAACGAAGCAATAGTTTCATCATGAAACTTTTAATGGTACTAGTGGCAATGAAGCAATAGTTTCATCATGGAACTGTTAATGGTACTAGTGGCAACGAAGCAATAGTTTCATCATGGGACTGTTAATGGTACTAGTGGCCACGAAGCAATAGTTTCATCATGAAACTTTTAATGGTACTAGTGGCAATGAAGCAATAGTTTCATCATGGAACTGTTAATGGTACTAGTGGCAACGAAGCAATAGTTTCATCATAGGACTGTTAATGGTACTAGTGGCAACGAAGCAATAGTTTCATCATAGGACTGTTAATGGTACTAGTGGCAACGAAGCAATAGTTTCATCATGAAACTTTTAATGGTACTAGTGGCAATGAAGCAATAGTTTCATCATGGAACTGTTAATGGTACTAGTGGCAACGAAGCAATAGTTTCATCATAGGACTGTTAATGGTACTAGTGGCAACGAAGCAATAGTTTCATCATGGGACTGTTAATGGTACTAGTGGCAACGAAGCAATAGTTTGATCATGAAACTTTTAATGGTACTAGTGGCAATGAAGCAATAGTTTCATCATGGAACTGTTAATGGTACTAGTGGCAACGAAGCAATAGTTTCATCATGGGACTGTTAATGGTACTAGTGGCCACGAAGCAATAGTTTCATCATGAAACTTTTAATGGTACTAGTGGCAATGAAGCAATAGTTTCATCATGGAACTGTTAATGGTACTAGTGGCAACGAAGCAATAGTTTTATCATGGAACTGTTAATGGTACTAGTGGCAACGAAGCAATAGTTTCATCATGAAACTGTTAATGGTACTAGTGGCAACAAAGCAATAGTTTCATCATGGGACTGTTAATGGTACTAGTGGCCACGAAGCAATAGTTTCATCATGAAACTTTTAATGGTACTAGTGGCAATGAAGCAATAGTTTCATCATAGGACTGTTAATGGTACTAGTGGCAACGAAGCAATAGTTTCATCATGAAACTTTTAATGGTACTAGTGGCAATGAAGCAATAGTTTCATCATGGAACTGTTAATGGTACTAGTGGCAACGAAGCAATAGTTTCATCATAGGACTGTTAATGGTACTAGTGGCAACGAAGCAATAGTTTCATCATAGGACTGTTAATGGTACTAGTGGCAACGAAGCAATAGTTTCATCATAGGACTGTTAATGGTACTAGTGGCAACGAAGCAATAGTTTCATCATAGGACTGTTAATGGTACTAGTGGCAACGAAGCAATAGTTTCATCATGAAACTTTTAATGGTACTAGTGGCAATGAAGCAATAGTTTCATCATGGAACTGTTAATGGTACTAGTGGCAACGAAGCAATAGTTTCATCATAGGACTGTTAATGGTACTAGTGGCAACGAAGCAATAGTTTCATCATAGGACTGTTAATGGTACTAGTGGCAACGAAGCAATAGTTTCATCATGAAACTTTTAATGGTACTAGTGGCAATGAAGCAATAGTTTCATCATGGAACTGTTAATGGTACTAGTGGCAACGAAGCAATAGTTTCATCATAGGACTGTTAATGGTACTAGTGGCAACGAAGCAATAGTTTCATCATAGGACTGTTAATGGTACTAGTGGCAATGAAGCAATAGTTTCATCATGGAACTGTTAATGGTACTAGTGGCAACGAAGCAATAGTTTCATCATAGGACTGTTAATGGTACTAGTGGCAACGAAGCAATAGTTTCATCATAGGACTGTTAATGGTACTAGTGGCAACGAAGCAATAGTTTCATCATAGGACTGTTAATGGTACTAGTGGCAACGAAGCAATAGTTTCATCATAGGACTGTTAATGGTACTAGTGGCAATGAAGCAATAGTTTCATCATGGAACTGTTAATGGTACTAGTGGCAACGAAGCAATAGTTTCATCATAGGACTGTTAATGGTACTAGTGGCAACGAAGCAATAGTTTCATCATAGGACTGTTAATGGTACTAGTGGCAACGAAGCAATAGTTTCATCATGGAACTGTTAATGGTACTAGTGGCAACGAAGCAATAGTTTCATCATAGGACTGTTAATGGTACTAGTGGCAACGAAGCAATAGTTTCATCATAGGACTGTTAATGGTACTAGTGGCAACGAAGCAATAGTTTCATCATAGGACTGTTAATGGTACTAGTGGCAACGAAGCAATAGTTTCATCATAGGACTGTTAATGGTACTAGTGGCAACGAAGCAATAGTTTCATCATAGGACTGTTAATGGTACTAGTGGCAACGAAGCAATAGTTTCATCATAGGACTGTTAATGGTACTAGTGGCAACGAAGCAATAGTTTCATCGTAGGACTGTTAATGGTACTAGTGGCAACGAAGCAATAGTTTCATCATGGGATTGTTAATGGTACTAGTGGCAACGAAGCAATAGTTTCATCATAGGACTGTTAATGGTACTAGTGGCAACGAAGCAATAGTTTCATCATAGGACTGTTAATGGTACTAGTGGCAACGAAGCAATAGTTTCATCATGAAACTTTTAATGGTACTAGTGGCAACGAAGCAATAGTTTCATCATGAAACTTTTAATGGTACTAGTGGCAACGAAGCAATAGTTTCATCATAGGACTGTTAATGGTACTAGTGGCAACGAAGCAATAGTTTCATCATGGGATTGTTAATGGTACTAGTGGCAACGAAGCAATAGTTTCATCATAGGACTGTTAATGGTACTAGTGGCAACGAAGCAATAGTTTCATCATAGGACTGTTAATGGTACTAGTGGCAACGAAGCTGTGAATATGAAAAGTGCGGAGAATGAATGGCGCAGCGTGGCTAGGCCTGCCTACAAAAAGGGGGCGACGACCTAATGTAGGTATCAGAACTCCACTTCATGCAGGCAGCGCAAAACAACGTGCTGCAGCAACAAAAAAAATTGGACCTCTTTCAGCTGAAATGATGATGAGGGTGAACTGCAGAGTCTAGATTTGTGGTCGGCACTACTGAAATCACTTTACTGGAATTTCACTGTTTGTTTGTGTTAGGATATTGTGGGGAATACAGGAACAGATTTTGCATCTCAATGGCTCTTCAAATCATGTAGATAGTTGTTTGAAAAATAAAAAATGCTGAAAATTATACTACAAAGCAAAAACTTTTGCATTTTTGGCTTCATATTTACTACTCAATTTTTCATTTCCAAGCACAGTTAAAACCAGCGTATGACACAGTTACATTACCCATGTGCACTTGTGCAACGGTAATATTTTTGTAATGTGTACATTACAGCGTACCTCAGTATTATGCATGCAATGAGACGAGCGCGAATGTAATGTCAACTGCTACTAGTACTCGTTGCTTGTGATCAACCAACTTACATGTAGTCATTTCATATATTATCGTATTTATTGTGCTGAGATGGTATTCTATTTAACGTCATCAATAACGTTTCAATTTCAGACAGGAAATATAACACATTCAGTCTCTTAATTTTTATAACAAACTTAAATTCTTAAAAGGACGTAAAGACAATGTAATTGCTTATTATATTTGTTTATAGTTATGTTATAGTTATTTCAATAAATTATAATTTCGTTGTTGTAAATTAAATGATTCTAATCAATTAGAATCAGTAGCTTTTAATCAAATTGTCATAAAAAAATATTTTTTTTTTATTCAAGTTTTCTGTTTAAAGTTATGTCAAAACTAGATTATTCAAGATCTCTGTTTTATTTTAGTGCTCATAATAAATATCAAGTCAGAATAAGTATTTATATATATACAACTCTCTTAGTTAAAAGTAACTATACAAAAAAACAATAAACTAGAATATAGATTATTAGAATTAGATTATTCATAAATAAAAAAACGTATCATATTTGTGATAATCTTCATTTATTTTCTCGATACTAATGTCAGCGTAAACTAATACAGTCTATTCTTCGCAGTGTATATCCCTCGCGCTGGTGGCGTGCTCCCGTGGCCAGATCAAGAGCTATTTCGACGACTACTTTCGTCTCTTCGACGTCGAGACTGGTAGCAGATGGCTTCGCAGTGCAGCGAAAGGTGTCGGCAATGAAATCACTGAAACTTTCTATCTCCCAGCCAGCAGCGGAGGCAACAAAGGTGACAGCAACTTCCAAGACTTGGGCGCTGATAGCCTTAGCAACCAAGTTAGTAATGGAGCTGCGGATAGCAACTACTTTCAAGGTTTGGGTGGTAGCGAAGGCGATAGCATTAGCAACTTCCAAGGCTGGGACGCCAGCGCTGGTGGCATTAGCAACCAAAGTAGCAGTGGAGCCGCGGTTGGCAGCAACTTCCAAGGCTGGACCCTAAGCAACCAAGGTGGCAGTGGAGGAGCTGGTGCCTCTAGCCTTACAGGTCCTATCGGAGGTACTGGTGACTTCAGTCTCCCAATCGGTAGCGCAGGCGAGAGTAGCTATGGGTGGCCTCCATCCGTCAGCGTAGGCGCTGGTAGCGCTGGCAACCTAGGTGGCAACGGAGGCGGTAGCAGCAACAACTTTCAAGCTTTTACTGCTGGTAGTGTCAGCAACCAAGATGGCAGCGGAGGTGTTGGTGGTGGCAGTTTCCAAGGCTATAGCGCCAACGCTGGTAACGTCAGCCATCAAGGTGGCAATGGAGATACGAGTGCCAGCAACTTCCAAGGCTGGGGCAATGGCCCTAGTGGGATAAACAACCACGATGGAAGTGGAGGCGGTGGCAGCAGCCTTCAAAGCCCCATTGGAATTGCAAGTGACGGTAGTTTCCAAGGCAAAAGCGCAAACACTGGTAGCGCAAGCAGCCAAAGCGACAACGTAGGCGCTTTTTGCGGCAACTTCCAAAGTTGGGACGTTGGCGCTGGTGGCGTAAGCAACTATGGTGGAAGCGAACTTGGTGACATGAGCCTTCTAGGACCCATCGGAAGCACAGGTGGCGGTAGTTTCCAAGACAACAACGCAAACACTGGTAGCGCAAGCAGCCAAGGCGACAACGAAGGCGCTTTTGGCAGCAACTTCCAAAGTTGGGACGGTGGCGCTGGTGGCGTAAGCAACCAAGGTGGAAGCGGACATGGTGACATAAGCTTTTTAGGACGCATTGGAAATGCAGGTGGCTTCCAAGGCTACAGCAGAGGTCCCGTTAGCAGCAACAACCGAGGTGGCAGCAGGGGTGCTGATGGATTCAGCAACCAAGGTGGCAGCGGCCTCGGTGGGTACCAGAATATCCCTATTGGCTCGCAGACTTCCGAAGGACGAAACATTAACCCCAAACTCCTTGAACAAGTCCGCTTAATTCTACTCCAAGAAGAAGACTCCTCCGGATTAGGTGGTGGAGCATCGCCTTCTTTCTCGTCATTCAGGGCGCCGTCATCGGCCAACGGAGCCCCATCCATCAGCTACGGTGCGCCCATATCCGCCTACGGAGCCCCATCCACCAGCTTCGGCGTGCCCTCATCCGCCAACGGAGTTCCATTCGCCGGTTTCGGCGGTGGCAGATCTGGCCATGGCCGTGTAGTCGGAATTGTGTTTGAGGGAATCGATCAGTCTATCCAGATCGCTCAGTACCACCAGACAACATCGGAACTTGTCCCATCACGTGGTGGCTCCCCCAAGATAATCTCGCCTGTCCACTCCCGCACTCTCCGGTGATCCTCAGTAAATTATTGAATTAATTGTTTATTTATGTAACTTATTGCTAACTTATTCCATTGTTAAGCTTATGTCTTTGTTTTATTTATTTAAAAAAGAGAAAATAAATATATTTTCAGTGTGAACTTATGTACTATACATTGTAACAGCGAATCAGTTTTCACGCCTCCCCCTTAAGACCTAGTTCAGATATTTTTACGGGTATCTCATGCATGGCCTAAAGAGGTGCCATATAGAATGTGAATTAAAAATCTAAAAAAAGAAAATGTAAATCCGCGAATTACATAACACAAACATAGATGTTTGTGTTATGTAATTCGAGGATTTACATTTTCTTTTACGGATTTACTCTTCGGCATTTTTTGCAGATAGAGTAGACTCTATCTGCAAAAAATGCCGAAGAGTAAATCTCAAGAAATCAAATACAAGACTACCAATATCATGTTTAAAAATATTATTTAAAGCAAAACATTACAAAGCAATTTGAAAAAGTTCCAGCGGTAGGATAAATAAATAAAACAGACCACAGAGAGCAGTGGTGGCCCAGTGGTAACGGCCGCGACTTACGAGTTGTAAGTCGTAACTGGGAACCCTGACAGGCGCTTTACTTTGTGTGAATTATTTCATCACCACTGCTCTCAAAATGGTGAAGGAAAACATCGTGAGAAAACTGGCATGTCCTAGGACCAAAAATGACATTCACCAACCCGCAATGGGCCCGCGTAGTAGAGCGCCCACTCCCTCTCACAAAGTGGAGGGCCGGTTTCCCAGCAGTGGGAGCATAGGCTGATTATGCTTATGCTGACATAAAACATGTGTGTTACATGTATGTTTCCTCAACCTCGTAGTTTATGTACCAGCCTAAGGTTGTATTGAATGTCACTTGCATCTCATAAAACGACATGGTCCAATTGTCTAGATGTGACAGTTAGATAGGTTCATGTGTAGAAGCGTGTTCAATTCTGGGTTTCCAAAACAAACAAACAAGAGGACCAATGTTACAAAGTTCAACACCAGAAACTCGCCAGCATGTATTAGAAGGGTGTGGTCATTTATTATTTAAGGGTTTGGTAAAGACCATCAAACTGAACCACTTTCTCAATGGGACCAAGATTTTAATTGCGAAAAAATTATCAACTTTCCCATACAAAACTTTAATACCGACTCGACCGAAATATATGGGGGACGACTGATAATTTTTTCACGATTACGATGTTGGTCCCATGGAGAAAGCTGTTGAGTTGTATGGTCTGTACCACACCTTTTTGATACAAGCTGTATGCAGTAACCAAGTTCATACACAACCACAAACCCTGATTATCCTGGTACTATTTACCTAAATCCTGCAATTCTATACGACTTTCTCGGAATCCCCCATGAGAATATAGCATGGTAAAAAAAAAAGAAAAATTATTTGGGATTCGCACAGGACGATCACAAACTGTAGTAATCTTAGCTGTGGAATACAAGGCCTCTAAGATGTCCCCGAACAATACTTCCACTTCCTTATCTCAAACTGCCGAGAATACCTGCACAACCTTAAGGCTATATGCCTCTTGGTTAGCTCTATTACAAGGTACGTTATATTACTCGTACTATAGTTATGTGAACAGTAGACCTCGCGAGCACAAACTTTTTTGCAACGATTGACCTTTAGCTATTCGCGCCAAAATAATCTCACTGTTAGTCACGTAGGGTCTGTGCGGATTTAAGAGTTTATTTGTGAATCAAGGTATCAAAGCTGGTAGTGCCTACTCTCTAAGTCCGTCAACGTAACTACGAGTCCGTTCGAAAGTAGTTCGAAACTTTGGAGTGAGCCTACACTTTTTTGAATAGGCAAAAACACATTGTACACACACACAACAATATATATTTTGCATGATTTTATTTTACTTTATATTTTTGTTTAATTTATAGGTACCCATGCCAAATTATAGGTTTCTAGTACTAAGATTCTCTTAGCTAAGCCGCGCATAGACAGACCAAGAGTCAGACGGACATGGCGAATCTGTATCGATTCCTTGTTGACTTCAGAACCCTAAACCTAAACTACAAACTGATAAACTCGCAAATATTGCCAGACTTGATGCAGAGACGCTTCGCTCGCTTAATTAATTATAAACTCTGTTCAAAACACTGGAAACTTCTACATTTATAACTTTATAACTAAGGGATTTGTTTACCAGGAACCCGATGTCGAGTTGGATAACTGGTAGATACGGACTTCACTAATCCTAGGAATGTGCAACCTTATCCTGTCGAGCTGCGCTGGAGATCTGTCGAAGCCAGATAATGTCACCGGGAAGGAACGCCAATGTACAATGTAAGTAAATCAGAATTCAATAACCTTCAAGTTGTTTCCATTATTGTTTAGATAATACAAATCTAGTACATAAATACGAACGCACGATGTAAACGTTAAGAAAATTCGAACGATTTCAAAATTGAAAATACTTGTTCCGGTTTTGCACAAGTTTTAGTTAGTTTTAAGAATTTATTCATATCCGCTCCACTCTAGTGGAACAATTTCTATGAAAACTTATTGTTTTACCGGTGTTGCGTCGCGCCGTCGCCGTCGCATCGCGCCCTGTCTGCGGGAGCTTTATGGCCCCGCTGTCCGTCCGCCCGTTCGACTGTCACAGGGCAAACAACTCATAACACCCGTAACATGTAATGTTACTACGTCAAGGTCAAGGTTACTACGTTTTCTTTAACGGATCGTCGTCACTATTTAGCAATAAGTTATTATTAATTCAGTCATTTGCATGAGTGTCGTCAGAATCATTAAAATTACAAAAACATATTAATTCATCACTTTTCAATGTCGCATATTTGAAATAGTTATAGTTATAGCTTTAATTATGAAACTAAAAAGAAAAGGATTAAGTATAATTTTCTTTTAAATACATACGTCACATACGTGTACTCGTCTACTTTACATAAACCTTATAACAACAGATGCATAACTATAAATGACACCACGACTCAGCGCAATACGTCGCCGACCATACGTAATAAATAGATTTTGTAGTGTTGTTTTTATTATGTATTAGTTTATGATTTTGTAAAATTATTTTGTGTATTTTATCTATGGGCGTTAGTTGCCTGCTAATAAAGCAATTAATAGGAAAGTTATTGTTTTTTTTTATTTTTCACTTTTTAGTCGTGGTACCTACCCCATACAAATTCGAATACTACCACCTGCTATGTAAATAACAGTGACGGAGTAACTTAAAACATCGTCTATGTAGTGTTGGTGGAAAAAATACATATTATTGCTAACTCCAAAACTACGCAAGTAAGGTTAATAAAATTTATATGGGACCACCTCTGAAGCATGACCTACTAAACAAAAAAAGAATCATCAAAATCTTCATAATTGGCGGAGCAATCGCGTAACAAACACGCAATAAAAAAAACACCGTCGAATAGAGAACCCCCTCCTTTTAGAAGTCGGTTAAAAAATAGTCAGCTGCATTGAAGTCTTGAGTCATGAGCACTGGTGGCCCAGTAGTAACGGCCGCGCCTTGCGAGTTTTAGGCCGTGGGTTCGAACCCGAAGACGCTAATTCGTGTAAATTATTTCATCACCACTGCTCTCAAAACTGTGAAGGAAAACTTCGTGAGGAAATCGGCATGTTCTAGCTACAACAATAAATTCGAAGATATGTGACATCTACCAACCCGCACTGGGCCCGCGTGGTTGTTTACGGCCCACTCCCTCTCACCGAGAGGTCTGTGTCCCAGCAGTGGGAACATTCTTATACTCCATATTGTTTTGTTGACATGTTACGTTTAGAAATTATTTTTTCTTTCAACTACATAGTAATGTTATAACTAATCACTAAAAGACCGATCACAAAGGACGTACTTTTTGCTTAGAACCAAAACAGTTCAGTAAAGATGTATGAAATTTCATTGTTGCACTGTTTTTAGGGTTCCGTACCCAAAGGGTAAAACGGGACCCTGTTACTAAGGCTCGTCTGTCCGTCCGTCTGTCTGTCTGTCCTTCCATTCGTCTGTCTGTCCGTCCGTCCGTCCATCAGTCTGTCCGTCCGTCTGTCTGTCAGTCCGTCTGTCCGTCCGTCCGTCCGTGCACCCGTCCGTCCGTCCGTCCGCCTGTCCGTCCTTCCATCCGTCCCTCCGTCTGTCTGTCACCCGTCCGTTTACCCGTCCGTCCATCAGTCTGTCCGTCCGTCTATCTGTCTATCCGTCTGTCCGTCCGTCCGTCCGTGCACCCGTCCATGAATTATCGGGTTAAACTTTAATTAAAATCGGAACAGAAGTAACGATTATATTATGAAATGTTGAAATGCAATGTATCGAACAATTTTGTGTCATTAATTATGGATGATATGACATCCGCCGACCCGCGCTGGGCCTGTGTGGTGGATTATGGCCCAGCAGTGGGAACATTAAAGGATCAGCCCTTAATGTTCCCACTGCTGTAACTAACAGTAAGTAACAGTGTTAATCAGTTATTCAATTAGTCAATCAATCAGTCTTTGTCCGTTAGGTACTTAGTATTTTATTACTAAATTGCAGACTTCAATACCCACCATCGACCTTAGCCTATCTAAGTCAGAGTCAACCAATACATGTACTACACCTTGACGAACGAATGAAGATCCTGCAGTACTTGGATACATTTAAACTTATATGGTAACACAAGGTCTTCAACAGTTCTCATTATCGACGTATAAGCAAAACGCTTACCATATCTAAACATCCATACTAATATTATAAATTCGAAAGTACCTCTGTCTGTCAGTCTGTTTGTATGTTACCTTTTCACGCCTAAACCACTGAACGGATTTTGACAAAAGGATGGAGATAGATCGCACCCTGGGGAATACCGCACGGGCGAAACCGCGGGCGGAAGCTAGTAATCTATTTATCTACATATAAATATTATAAATCTCGCTTTTCGTGTATGTCTGTGTGACCGTGTTGTTCTTCCAAACTATGCAACGGATTTTTCACCATAATTTAGAGAATTTATTCCGGAAGGTTTATGTGTTTATTTTTTAGTAACATTCAACTTAGATACTCGTATAGCACAGAAAGCTTGATGTTTTGACATGTCGCCGTATCACTACATTACACCCGTGCGAAGCAGGGGTGGGGCGCTAGTATCCTAACTAATAAATACGAGTATAATTATGAAAGTGGTGAGTTTGTTTGTTACACTTTCACGCTAAAACAGCTGAACGGATTTAGATGAAATTTGGCAAATGGATAGACCATGACCTGGGTTAAGACATAGGATACTTTTTATCCCGATATTCTCAAGGAACCGAGACTTATGCGGGTGGAACCGCGGACTGCAGCTAGTATAAATATAATTAAGGATAATAATACCACACCAATGATTCATGAAGCTAAAAATATCTCACATCAGATGATTTACGATGTCGTACCAAGTTTTATATCTTTGTCTAACAATTAACACTAGCATTACGCAACCTACTCAGTAAACAATACCCGTTCGTCGGTGACTCATGTGAAAATGGAAATAGCTTTTACTTATTCACTTTAGGACTACAATGTTTGTTTGCTTATGATTTACATGGTTTTCTAATCACAGCTGACAACTGGGATAGTTCGCATATTTTATCTCAGTCAGTTTTGCCCGGTTTGTATATTTTACTGATCGTTATTGTCCTTGTTACAACTCGTAGGAATCTTCACAATATGGAAGCTTGTACAATTTCGTCACTAGTCCTTCGGTTCTCGGTCCGGGGTCCTTCACTTACATAGGACCATTGACGTTTAAGACCAAATGCTCGATTGACATCTAAACACTGTAATACATATATCTTTAGGGTATAATAAGAAACGGAACCACGGAAATATAAAGTGAGCTAATGTTAACTTTGCTAATGAGCTAATGTTAACATTAGCTCATTAGCAAAGTGAGCTAGCACCCTTTTGTTTCAGATAAGTAACTATCAGCCTACTTATCTGCAATAAACTGAAATCGCCTTTTGTCCGTGAACTTCTGATACCTCCTAACTAACATTTTTCGGAAAAACTTTTTATTAACTAATAACTCATAATTACGATTAAAATAAAAAACAACATAATACTAACTGCATTTAATTATGATTACATAAAAGACATAAAATAACTAACCAACAATTTTTTTGTTAAATTCTCCATGAAAATTTAATAAATTAGTTTTACGTTCTTGTGTGAAAGTAGATAGAAGATCTCAGAATTTCACGGACGCTTTATTACTTATAGGTCGGTAAGTACTGTCCTTTCAATTTCCAAGTCCAGTAAATCATCGTTCATCGGTCCATCATCGTTCCTGAAACTTGAATTTGTTATAAAAACCAAACCAAATATGTATAATGAAACAAATTATTTGATTTTAAGTATGCTAAATTAAATTACACATACGAAGAAGCGAATTACTGTTACTAAGAAACCACAAATCTGTGTCTAAGGTCAAGTGATTTTATCAAAACATCTCAGATAGCAGTCTTATAATTCAAACTTTAACCTCAAAGAGACACTCCAAACCCTTAACCTCGCCGGTCAATCATAGAAAAAACCAAAAAAAAAATCGCATGACGCCCTCCAATTAACCGAAACTTCCTATTCGGATGGTAGCATCTCCCGTGCTTACACAACCTAAGCTATCCTTTCTCCGCCCCACCGCGGCCGTACTTTACTATATATCACCAGACTCCATCCAACATCTTCACATTACTTCGCTACGTTCCGAAGTGACCCACCACTAAACATCATGAAAGCCTTCGTAGCGGTAAGTCCAGTGCAGTGCCTGTTCTAGTGAAAAGAAAAAAAAACAAAGTGACAAGTGCCGTGTCGTTCTGAAATCAAAATAGTGCATCGGGAATCGTGTGTGTTCATCCTCTTCTTTTTTTGGAATGTGATTCAGCCGAATGCACTCTGTTGATTTCTGAACTTTACCGTTAAATCGAATTCGGATTACGATCGTGTTGTCAATTTAAAAAAAGAATTCATTATTAATCAAAACAGTGGTCTTTTGAGCTATTAATAGACCGTTAATTGCTGCACTTTGCAAAACAAGATTTAAAATAGACAACTGTAAAAAGAGTGCCACTTTATTGCATTCTGGCAGTCCCGAGTGCAATGTCTAGTCCAATACTTAAGTAGTAGTAGTAACTTACTTATGTAGAACGCACCGAAACGTGCATGTGCATGTACTCAAAACACGATCGTAATCTGATCTCGATAGCTTTTTAACTTTAACTACAGCCTAAATCGATCAAGCATAATGATTATTATCGATAAAGATCGCGATTTTACGAGGCTAAAAATATGCGTAACAAATGAAAGTACCTCATAACTTTATTTTGGAATACCAAATTATGATTAAATTTCTGACATTGAGAGCCACCATTATTTTGCTAATGTATCTTTTATTACCTAATTTAAATAACAAATTACCCTCTTGGCTATGCTTTCTTCGGTTAGATTATGGCCACAAAAGATCGCGGCCAGTTAAAATAGACAACCTCATTAGTTTTTCTAACAACAATACAAGAATAACCAACTGAACTTGACACAACCTTTCCTGTCAAAACTTTCCACATGGAACCTAAAAAACCAGAGAGAGTCGCATCACTATTTCCCCATACAATTATCTAAAAATCGTAATAATAAATCTTGAAGCTACACGAAGCGCCATTCGAATGTCAAAACGCATTTTAAATGATTTCACACGTTTGCCGCTCATTGTGTTTCACTTTACGGTTTTTGTCACATCACTTTTGTCATTCTCATTAGAATACCGGAGTTTCGTTTCTTTGCGGTGATATAAGAATAGAATGTTCCCATAACTTATGAACTGGGTCCATTGACTTAACTGCTGCATTCTGCAGTACAATGTTTTCCAAAGACTTCTAATATTTTCGAGAAGGTAACCCTTAGTAAGGGTTATATTTCAATCGCCGGACCAATCTCCAATTCAAGCCAACAGAAAGTCATATAAAAGAATACTAGTTGAAGCCTCCAACGCTCAGCAAATCACAAAACCCAAAAACATTCCCACAATTCACCAAAACAATTACTAAGTATATAATTACTCAATTCCCATTTGGACCCGCATATATCATTGCAAAGTTACTAACGCATATACATTACCTATAATAGGCATGTGCAACGGTAATATTTTACGCGAGCACATTACAGGGTACCTCGGTATGACGCAAGGAGTCGAGCGCGGGTCAAATGTCAAACTGCTACTGATGCTCAGTTGTAATATAATCAAGCGATTTACGACCTTGTGTATGAGCTTATATTTGTAGATTGTTTATTTTTTAAGCTTAATAATATAATTAATTCTTGTGCAGTGTTATAGTATTGGCATCTTCAAGTTTTGATATTGCTTCTTTGTCTTCATCAGCGTCTTTATATGTAGTTGTCTTCTATGTAAGTCTTTATACCTAAAAAACTCCTGTCTATCTTAAATATCTTAAGACTCTGCTAGACACAAAACTCCTTTTATTAAGTTCAGTATCATCTCAACTGTTTCCTTCATAATCTTGGCTTGCTACTTCTTCCAAAAGTCTAGCATAAGCTGTGATTCCTTCAAATCAATTTTTCAAAACAGTTTACGTCATAATTACTAGAAATCCATACTTACGTACTTGGTACTTTCAATTTCTCTACAATCTATGGATCAGAGAAAAATCCTAAAATTACTTTGATTAGGTAGTGATGTTGTTTTAGACGTTGTCATGAATTACTCAAATGTCTATGTCAAAAAGACCATCATTAACAATTGTTTATGGGTTTCCTTTGACCACAAAGTTTCATTAAATAATAAACTTAATTATAAAAAAAGCTTAACTTTAGCTTCAAGACAGTGTGAGAACATAGTTTAATATTAACTTCAGTGTTTACATGGTTACAAAAATATAAAATACCAATTAAAGCCAAGTAAAACTGCAGTTTTTCACACAATTAAAATTCTCAAACATCGTGATTACCCATATAAGACCAATTGCGATGAGCACAACCATATCTGGCCTTAAATGAATGCAAAGAAGCCGCATCACTACTTGGTCTTTGCCCATAAATAGGTTTGACACTAATACGGTCGAATCTAATTCAATATTCTGACACAAGCACCATGGCGTAACTTATTTAATGCTAAGCAGGATCGCAGCATGTGTCCGAGATGGAGACCCGAGCGTGGTTCGATTTTTAAATTTGACAGTTCTAGGTATTTCCTTGTTTTTAATTTTGAAAGGAAAGCAAAATAATGAATTCACAAACACATTTTCGACCTACGTTGATCGCTGGCTGAAAACTGCAATCGTAAAAATAAAGCTTTTTCTTTGAGACTTTTATGAAAGTCGTAAAATCGAACTGTCAGTCATAAACCAGATCATCGTAAATAATATAATGCATCCTCCAATAGTAAATAAGTTACCATCTTCTGGCCAAAAGCATTTTTATAGCGAACGAAACAAGTTTCTGTCCCGAATAGTTACTATCACAAATTCTTTTACCACTCGCTTGTCATTTGCATAAATACTCAACACTGTGTAGACAAACTTAATTACTAATGACGTTTTACGAGTTAATCACTCCATTACTTCAATAGAGAAATCAACGACCGCCATCTTGGATTATGCGCAAAAACTTTTACTATTGTATAAAACTCCATTTAATTTTACGGTCATAACTTTGTAGATATGAAAGGAGTTCCAACGATGACCATTTCGATGATAATGTGTTAAATTCATAAACGTTATACACAATGGCTTCGTAATATTACTTTGTGGTTTTTATGAGCATGAGGAGAACTCTTTAGTGGTCAAATTGACAGTGGATTTCAAAGGCGATATGGCTGATTTCTAATAGATATCGAATTTAGTAGATGATTCGATATTTTATATCCCTACTAATAATAAATCCAAAGCTACGAAGACTTATTTACCTAATGCCTACGCGATCCCGCAAAAAATCCTTTAAATTATTTTCCATTCATGATGAAAATAATATTACCAATGGTAAAATATCTGTTGCAGTAGGTAGGTAGTTAATAGTAAAGGGCCACTGAAGCTAAATAGTTTGACTTTGCATTACGAGTCACGTCGTCTTTGTATTCATTTATGAATGGATGTATCTACTTTGAGTAATACATCTCATGATTTAAGCTTGACGTCATAATCCATACGCTAATGCCCCAGAGACCGGTTACAGTGACAAGTTATCCATCATCGTAATATGAGGCCCATAGTTTCTGTCCATGAAATATGAAGTCATTATGTCAGCAAGCACGATTGTGATCAAAGTCGAAAGCTTTCGTTAATGGCGCCTCCGTGCCTTCCAGTGGAAGCGCCATCTAGTGACGTAATGGTGCAACTGACAATATCAGGTAGAGAAATCTGGATAATATAATGAGCTTAGAATGAAGATGAAAATTTGCTCCCATTTTTTACGACAGAAAAGCAGATTGTAAAAAAAGGGAGATAGATAGGTAATTTTGAATATTCACATAAAAATAAATTAATGAATGTGAAAGATGCCTAAGTTGCTCAAACATGCTAGTCCATTCACAAAAAAACCTAAGAGCTAGATATTTTATGTAAAACCGCCAAGAATTTTGGCACATTACAATCACCTATTAGAAAGCATACCTGCCGAGAAAATATGAGATGGTCATTATGACATGACCCGCGCTTCTTCCGCGGTCTAAGCTCACGGAACGGCTTTTGTAAAGAAATCCACTCTTGCGCACACAAACATCGTATTGCACAATAATAGTTTCCTACTCCTTGTAAATGTGGTATTTATTTCTTGCATTGAATTTCAATTAGATAATAAATAGTAGATAAGGATGATGTCACACTAAAAGTATAATAAAAACAAACGATTTAAAACTAATAGTTCGCTATTAAAGGATTTATTACGTTTCCAATGACAAGATATATTCAACCAAATTCACTTGTCAAAAAAACGGTACCTAACAGAACGGAGACGGTATCTCAAAAAAAAAAAAAGCCCTTTCAAAGCCCAGTCAGACACTTACAAATATTGATTCTCACGCTCCAAGCTTTGCAGATTCAATACCTTACGTAACCGTAACCTAAAGTAGTTTGGATCAAAACCTCTAATACTTTGCGAACGGTAAACACGAAACGCATAAATCGAAGCATCGCATCGTCTTCCTGTTCGCAAGTCAAAGTTCATGTTCTCACAGAAATCGCTTGAGTATAGCGTAGCTGGTGATGTAACAGTACCTTTGCTTCTCATTTGACCTCACTTTCTCTCCCGAACTATTGTTCCTAGTTCACAACCAAAAGATTATGATCAATCTTTTTTTTTGTGGTTGTTAAGTTGGTAATTTAATTGAATTGTGTTGTAGGCTTCATGTTGAACAAGTTCTTATAGATTACTATGTAGGTTGTTCATGTTCATCGTGATGAGAGTTAAAAATTTACTTCTTTACGGAGATGGTTTTCTTTTGGGGATGGTCTTTCGAGTCCAAAACAAATCTACTGATAGCCCTACTGCATGCTTGTAGCTTGACCATTTTTCCTGTTGCCTATCAGAATGATCACTAAGTACATAATTATAAAAAAAAGTTCTCCGCCGCGTCTGTCTGTCTGTATGTTCGTGATAAACTCAAAAACTACTGCACCGATTTTCATGCTGTTTTCACCAATGGATAGAGGGTTCTCGTGGAAGGTTTTAGTATCTTATAACCGACATCCACTAGGGCGAAGCCGCGGGCATCAGCTAGTACATTAAAATTATTTAAGAAAAAAACATGACATAACTGTCGTTTCAATAGCACTTCACATCCAATTAACTCAAGAACTAAAACTGTGAGTGCCATATGACATGTTTACGCAACATATATAAACACCTTTTGATGCTCACGCGCAAATGAGAAGACAAACAGAAAGCAACAACAAAGTCACGTAAATGTTCGTAACCGTTCCTAATAAGGGTTCCTAGCTAAGAAACGCGTGACTAGGTTGAGGACGATAGCAGATCTGTTTAGTGCACGACTGAAACTCTACTTTTGTTGCTTGACTAATCCAAGAGATCCTCTTTGTGAGCAAATGTTCTCGTTTAGATAACCGTAACTCAGGACATGAGAAACCTTAAACAAACTGACCTACATAAAACCACGTTACTCTACACTAAAACAATATTTGTTACTGGCATAATTATCAGCTGAATAATACTTTTACACGCACTTGTCACAATTTTCAGCGAAACTCATTAAGCGATTTTAAATTTTATACTGGTAACTAATCGAGTTCATTTTCCATTTTGCACAGTGCATAGCCCTCGCGTTGGTGGCGTGTGCCAACGCTGAAGCCCCGGGCGGCTACAACTACAACCGTCCCTCCGGTGGCGGCGGCGGTGGCGGCTCCCACGGCGGCAGCGGAGGCGGCGGCGGCGGATACCAGGCCGTCTCCACCGGCTACCAGACCTCCGAAGGACAGAACGTCGACGCTCAACTCCTTGAACAAATCCGTGGCATCCTCCTCAAGGAAGAAGCTAACTCCGGCGGCGGCGGCGGCGGCGGTGGACACGGTGGAGCTCCCTCCTCATCCTACGGCGCACCCTCATCCTCCTACGGAGCTCCATCCACCAGCTACGGCGTCCCATCTGCCCGCGTTGTCGGAGTCGTGCTCGAAGGAGTCCGTCAGGCCATCCAGGTTGCCCAATACGAACAGCAGTCATCTAGCGGCGGCGGCGGCGGCTACCCCGCGGCTATCCCCTCCGGTAGCTACGGCGCTCCTTACTAAATTATCTAATTTATCCGAACTTGCCAAGCACATTTAGACGAGCAACAACATCAAAGATTTAAAATTGAGAAGGAGGACGTCTAAATGCCGTAGTCACGTAAAGTTCGGTTGGTCGACGTTATTCGGGCGCGCTCGCAACATCCCCGAGCCACTCGAATGTGTATTCGAATCGGTCGGCGATCACGTACAATGTAGGTGATGTCGGCCCTGGCCCTTGTCACCGCCTCTGGCCAACGCTTGCGACTGTGCACGCACACGGGTGAACATGTCCTAGCGGCTAACCAGTCACTGGTGGCCGATTTGACATCTGTCATATCTGTCAAACTGACAGAGTGACAGCTGGCAAGTTGCGCTACAAAGCGTGAAGTGGCTAGCCGCTGGGCTCGGATCACATTTGTATAAAGTTTATCGTAAGGTTAGCTTATTGTATTATTAAGTTTATGTTTTTATTTTACAAAAAAGAGAGAAAATAAATACATTTTGACACCGTAAACTGAATTTGAATGAACTTCACCTAATCCTCAACCTATCTTGGTTATAAAAGCAAACACCCTGGTACTCAAATAGCAAAAATGTATATAGTAAAGAATACAACATCCCACGATACCACCCACATTAGGCAATATACCAAAAGAAATTCGTAGAAAAACATACACAAAAGCATTTGAACATCACCAACACTTCTTGCAAATTGACCGTAACAAATAAACCGATGCATGAAATGAGTAAGCACTAAAATAACATTACAAAACCTCTATGATTGTTCCATCGTGCCATCTTATACGAATCGTGATAGTTCAGTTTACAAAATCAAAGGAAAATGTTCATTGCTTGGCAATATCGTGTTTCATCATAAGATGACCACAGGTCTTAGATGGCATCATAAAATGCCTTTCCATAATAATTTAGAATGTAACTGCGTAATCGCATAATAGTTAAAGTTTATGAGAAAGGTAAATAACAAATCAAAGATCAATCAAGGTTATAAGATAGCACTAACAAACCAAGCAATTATGAGAAGGCCACAAAAGTTTTTCAACACTTGCACTTGAATTAAAATACAAGGCATCGAAAAAATAGCAATGCAATGGCGATAAGCTCGCCCCCCCCCCCCCCCCTTCACATGGGACAAACATAACTGGCGAAATGTGATTGTAATATAGGTATATCTCTACCAAACCCTTCGGATGATATATGGGAGTAACGAAAAATTTTGAAAAAAAATGTGATGTATGTATAGAAGAAAGTAGGATAACATGTTCAAGACAAAGCTCATGATGACGTAGACTCGTGTAGAGAATGACCTAAAAGGAATGTCAGGGTCTTATTGGGTCACCTAGAAGAATTACTAAGAACATACAGTGTGCAGTGCATCTAACACTCGTAAGATGCAGAACCTGTCGAAATATTTCATGGGTTATTTACCGTGAAGATTGCCAAAGTGAAGGGTACCTACTTAACGCTACATAATGGATAGTGCATAATATGTTTCCTAATGTTTGAATTATGGGATAATAAGCACCTGTTCAATACTGTGTTTTCAACACACTCAAGTAAATGGCTGGGCCAAGACGTCCTTAGAGATTAGAAAAGTCAAATCAACGCACAAAACCAGAACCACAAATGCAGAAACTGGTCCTGTTTTAAAACCAATACATGACAAGGGTCGTAAATAAAACACTAAATGTGGCATAGGTAAGCATTACAAACAAAAACTTTGATCGACTTTATGAAAAACTGTGGAAATTCAGACTGGAATGGTGTTTGTACCAATATTTTTTACCAAACAACAATCGTAGGTCAAATCAAAAGGTAAACAAAATATTATGTAATGGATTATATTTGGAAACCATGTTTATCTACATTTGATCAAAAGTCATTAGTGACGACATCTCAATGGAAACCTCTGTTCTTGTAGCAAACGTGATCCCAATCGGCCGGGTACCATCAATCGTTGAGAAACACCGCGATCCCACGACTAATCTCGCTAAAATTGCGGGCGTAATGCACGTTACATAAAATTACGTCATCCAACGCGACTTAGAAGACAATGGTCATCACCCGTCAGCGACTGCGGCCACACATGTATGATGATGTTGCGAAACTAACGCGCTGACATTCGGGTCAATGAAAATTCTAAGCTTCCTGAAAGATGGCACTTCGTCTCTCTGATGGGAGTGATTAGTTTGCTTATGTTAGTATTCCATCTTCTTACGTTATCATTATATCAAGATACTTGCTCTATAGGTACTCCAGCAGTCTAGTGGTGTTTGCATAAATTATTTCATTACGTTCCGCTAGCTCGTGTGCCTATATATAATTAAAAACAACCCTTTACAATTCACTGCTGTAACATTATGAGTATCTTTGCTTCCTTATTCTACTGCTTTCTAAGTCAATAGACAGTGATCGTGTAAAAAATAAAAACTTATCTAAAACCGTACTATGCATTTATTATGACTAACGAAGGAAAATTAGTATTGCCATCCAACGTAGCAATGCTGCCAGCCTTTTGGGCACTTTTCCCATTGACAGCGATGTGGACAAATTTTTAGATGCCCACGCAGCTCTTCCCCATTTTTAAGTTTTACTATGTACTTGTATATACTACGTATATAAGTCTGTATGTATATATTAGTATATACTTGGATATTATATATATTTTATATTGTAACAATATTTTGATTTAAAAGAGTGTCCATGGAGTTTCTTGCCCGTTCTTCTCCATAGGTACCTACTACGCTTTGGAATGGGCAACTAGCTTCATATTTCTGACTGATCGACTCCTTGACAATTCAAAAGTGCCTGTAAATGGTTTAATTGAAATAAATGCTTTGAGTTTTGAGTTTGAGCTTGAATTGAAACTAAGGTTTATAACTGATTAAATAAAATCCAATATTACGAAAGAGAACATTGTAAAACAATAACATATTCTAAACATGCTAAAGTAGTAAACTTCTCAGAAGCTATGATAGGTGATGTCAACAGACAGTCTTACAAATTGACACCTAGAATACTAAGTGATCCCTAGTTGACTTAGATCTTATTATATAATTTAACTTTCTCTGCTCACAAAATAAGGTTCTTTTCTTCAAAAAGTGCTGATTCTGTTCTGAGCCTAGTTTCATTATATGACTTTTGATTTTGATTGTTGCAAGCGTTTATACAAACACCAAATTATTTGGTCATACGAGTCGAATTGCCTTGATTCTTCTAGAAACCGGACTTAGTAGGTCAGTAACCTTGTTTAGAGATTAAAATGTAAGTCTAACAATACATAACATAGCTACAAAAATGATACACAATCTGCGCCTGCACATTTCTAAGCACTCATACGCAATGTAATCACATTCCTTTTGCAACAGCACGTTGATGGCAAGATTCTGCCTCTGGGCAGTTGCGTGCGGCCATTGTTTATTTAATTGCTAATTACTGATGCTGTGGTGACACACTTTGTTAGGCTGTCCAGGAGGTTTTGGATGTGGAGATGAATTTGAATCTTAAATCTTTATTATGGAAAATAGGTGACAGGTTTTAATCAGTTATTTCATCGACCAGTTTAATGCCACAACAGAACATGAGCTTCCTTTCGTGTCGTTAGTGATTAACCTAGTGTTATAGTTTTAAAGCCGGTCAAGGGCTTCTGACTTGGCTTCACATGCCGTCGAGAAATATCTCTCAGGCATGCCGGTTTCCTCACCATGTTTTCCTTCACTGTTTTTAAAGCAAGTATACAATACGCACATGAATCCGAAAAGTCACAGATACGAGCTTTGTGTTCTAACTCGAGACCTATATGACTTATGTGTGTAGGACCAATGAACAGTTAAAAATTGAGAAAGGATCAGAAAACTCACCATTATTCATCCCTTAAACGGTTTTTCCAAACACGTGTAAGTAGAGAGGGGTTTGTTTCCGTAAAATAGATGGTCACTTTGGTCACTTCCTTCGACCATGCTGTAGGTGAAACGAAATTCAAATCAACGCTGATTATTCAGAAAAAACTACATCGACTAATTATTATCTCTAGTGCATAAGAAAGAGCGAAATTCGTCAAAACAAATACTTTTTAGCGCTGAATAGTGCTTTCACATAAGAGATTGGCAAAACATACTTATTCTGCAGATGTTGGTTGACTAAGTAAATATCTTAACATAATATTTCCATTTAATTTCTAAAATGCAATTAGCCTTTACTAAGGACCAAACAGGAAAGAAGACTAACGCTGTTTGTAAAAACGTAGTGCGGTGGTGCAACTGGTAAGTGATGTTTAGATCCTAGGCGCTAGGGCTAAGTTGATAGATCTACTGAAGATCAAAAAAAACATAAAGTTAACTGTTAACCACATATGTCGAATTGGATGCCTTCTACACTATCTATGCACCTACATACTAAACTTAACTTGAGATATTATTTCTGGCTAGTCATATCTCGATTAACTGTCGTGATGCAAATATATACCTAAGTCAACGACAATATTTGACTTTTAGATGTTCGATTTAAAAACTACCTAACACTTTCTCCGAAATCCGCAGTCAGTTGACCACTAGTACTTGTAACATTGACACACAACACAGTAAAAGAACGAACCGAAGTAAAAGTAACAGAAATAGAATTTTAAGCAAACAAACCACGGGATTAATACTTAAAGAGAAATCGATTCTTTATTTGCCTACAGAATTAATTGAGTGTTTTATGTAAGATCTTCCATACATCGCACGATCTATCACATCTTACACAATGAAGAATGACTGCGGGATCGTTATCAATCATCGTGTGTGATTAGCTTTTTATGTAGGCTGTACGCTATGTAGGGTAAATGATGTGTCACGTTGATAACAGGGTTCTTTATAACTTCGTATCGATATTGTGGCACGAAACAGGTACGAGAGTGTTGTGTATGATGAATTTATTTATAGATGAGGTGATTATAATGACTTAATACGAGCTTGGGACATAACAGATATCAATAAGCCGGTCGTCAGATAGGGAGTTTCTCCATGTAAAATACTGGTCTTCAGCTCCATTCCAGTTAGACTGGAAGTCGACCCCAACATAGTTGGGAAAAGGCTAGGCAGATGATGATGATGGACATTGTTACCAATTTTTGTTTTTGAAAGTTTATTGTAGTAAGTTGAACATGGCAGAAAAATGCTGGGTTATACGAGAGTGAAATTATGCGAGTTTGAGAACACAATACCATTACTCAGGCGGGGGTTTCGTTACGTTACGTTAAATTGTGATTTTGGTATGAGAAAAAAAACTAGATATCAGTTATAACTCTGGAATGGTAACGCACTATTGCTGCCGCTTGTATTGCCATCAGCTGATATATGGACATTCGTTCATAGGAAGCGGAGACCATTGACTATCAGCAAGTGGCCCGCCTGCATGTTTGCCATCCCACATAATAAAAATCGGCCAAGTGCGTGTCGGACCACGCACCAGTTAGGATGAATTTATTCCAAGCTTGGGATGAATTTATCGCGAACCTAACATTGTAGTTGAAGAACATGTTCTCCAATAAGAAATGTATGGAAGAACATGTTTTTGCCACTGCAAATGTAAGTTGGTCGGTTATTACTCGTTAACTTAGCTGTGATAGTTTTCCTTTTAATTTCATTATTATATACTACCGCTGTGATTTTTTTCTTATATCCAGCACCAACCATTTAGCTGGCAGTGGGGGGGGACGACGACACTTGACTCTAACAAAAATTAGCACTTTAAAACTTAATATTTCGTAAACGGATCCCTGAATCCAAAAATAGTTTAAACAAACTCACTATATTTTTGAACGAACTTTCCAACGACACCACACCACACCATGGGACAGACAGGAAAAAAAATCACCCCCTCTTTACGTGTAGGGTACCCCATGATTTTATTTTATCACTTTTTCGGCGTGATTAATATGTATATCCATGCCAAATTACAGCTTTCTAATGCTAACAGTCTCTGAGCTAAGCCGCGGACAGACAGAGAGACGGATATGGTGAAACTATAAGGGTTCCTTGTTGACTACAGAACCCTAAAAAGGATAATTTTAATTAAGTAAGAGAAATATATTGGAAGATGTTTGCTTTTAAAGGCACACACAGTTTCTGCCAGAAACTGTGTGTGCCTTTAAAAGCAAACATCTTCCAATATATTTCTCGTTCTTTTGCATGACCGTTCTAAATGGTGTGATAAAATAAGTGTGACATACAAAAATCATTGAACTTTCTATGCGTGCTTTAGAAATTACATATTCTCAAGTGCCACTAGACAAGAGTTTGAGAGTAACTTCAACTTGTATGTGAACAAAATTTACTAACCACTACTTCAACAAGCTTTCAACAAATTCTTGTAACGTTTCTTCACCAAAATATTCATGTTCTACTAACTTTTTATACATGCAAGCACAAAACTGGTCGAAGTGGCGGTGCTTGGGGGAGGCCTATGTCCAGTAGTGGACGTCTTTCGGCTGAAATGATGATGATGAAGATGATGAAATGCAAAAAGATTTCTTAGGTTGTTATATATCCGCAAGGGCGTCGTGTCTCGTCTAAGAAGCGGATAGAAGGACCACCATGTTCACTTGCAAAAAAGGTGGTAACTCTTCTGAATGGGTTTGTAATTATTTTGCGACCAATAATAGACGCCAAATCTTATGCAAAGTGGATCTTAGCTTTGGCTAAACAGTTTCTGGTTTATAGAAATCTATTTTAAAATGTACAACATCCTATTATAGGTAAATACCGTATTTCTAGCGAATAAATGACTTTGACAATAAAAAAAATCAAATTCATCACAAAATATATTTATTTTCCATTCTATTTCTATTAATTTCATCACTTTCAAATCACAATGCAATTTTAATTTTGTTTTAACGAAATAATTTCAATAATAATTATACATACGTTTTGCTTTTCATTGTTCTACTTAAATAACTAGGGATTGGCACTTAGTGAGCACAATAATAACAATTTACATGATTATTTACATTTATTTAAAAATAATACTTAGTTTTACGTATTATGATAGGGCACTGGGTCGGGGATGAAGACGGATCACTACTTGGTATGGTGATGCCAGGTCTTGGCAGACAACGCATTAAAGCCAGTCCTTTGCAGGTAAACAGTCTCGAGGAGTCGTGTGACACCCAGTTGACACGAAGTACCTTTCGCTTCTGCACACTCTGGCGTCACACATTTAGACCGTTACGACACTTTTTTAAACGTAACAAAAGTGTCGTGACTTGTCGTCTCATTCGCCAAGTGGCAGAGCATAAGGTGCGGTAAAAAATGTCGTTCCAATAGAACCAATTCTGTATTTTTAATGCGTTATGTGCGAACTACTTATAATATTTTGGACGTATAAAAGGACGAAAAATGTTTCTTTATCTGAAAAAAAATATTTGCTTTCTTTGGTACAATTTATTTTACAATTACATTAGTTTTATTGCATTGTTTTTAATTTAAATAACAATTAAGGAAAAAATAAGCATAGCCAGCTAGTGCTTATAAAATTGGCTTTAAACAATCATAATGTTAAATAACTATGTTACTAAACCGTAGTCACAAACCCGGCATCATCCACAATATCCTCCTTAAATAGTAAAGTAAGTAATATTGCCTTTAAGTGGTATTTGCCTATTCCAAACCTGAGCTTATTCATAGTTTTTGATTAATAAGCTTTGTCACAACCAAAGTTACGAGTATTCTGCATGACATGGACAGTAGACGTTCAAAAGAAAATATTTTACAAAAGATATTAAATTTAAAAGCTTGTTATCTTACATGTTAATTGAAGCCTTGGCTTAGAACTCAATAATAACTTGGCAGTGATTTAGTTTCGTAAGAGTCGGTATAAATTAAAGTAGGTATATAATAGTATTATGCTTTTTATTGCCAAACTTACATCCGGTTCCTGAAAGGCTGGTTGACAGATATAACACTTACACAATGACATATTCAGCTCTCCCAGCAAAATTATACGCTTTGGCAATCATCGTCTATCCCTGGAAATACGAACGCGAAGATAATCTAATTAATATAGAGCTGTTACAATCATGTAAGTACTAACCTATTTTGCTTTACCATTAACAAATCTATACAATTCCAAAAAAAAAACAATACTTTTGAGTGGCATAATTATGACAAGGTACGACCAGAGTAGGTGACCTAACAGAGAGAAAGCTCCATACAAACGCGCAGTGACAAAGCGTGGTAGTAAAAAAATTAGAAGCTTTACCTCTATGGGAGAACTCTGTGGCGCGACGTTCGTACTCATTTGGAAATTCGAAGAAGGTTACCGAAGCGCATACTTTTACTGGTTTTAACTGTAATTTCAATAGACTTTCAGAAACCGGTGGTCAGGAAGTCAAAAAATTGAGTTTAAGTCCAAGCCAGGACTATTTTAAAGAGCAAGCCTTGCTGCCAAAATATAAGGTATTCAACAATTACGTCTTTCAATATAAAAAATCCGTAGGTATATTTAGAAAATTATATGATAAAAGGAAAATATAGTTATTGGGCTAAAATCTGTTTTTCATACTCTCATATAAAATATATATAATAGAGAAGATTACTTTTGTATAAGTGTCAAAAGTGTAGGTAAACATTATATTATAAACTAAATAATAATTATATTTTAATTTGTTATAATAGGAACAAAATTATTATTTTACTTTTAGATAATCTAAAGCCATTTGCCCACTAAAACGTACCGTCATTTTGTACAAAATATGATTATAAAAACTGGCATTGGATTTTGTTTTATCAATTCCATTTTACGTAGAAATCTTAAATTTACAAAATTAATCTCTTGAATGTATTTTAAAAGAAGTACCTACTTACACAATAAAGGAAAACAACTTTACTATTTTACACTGCATTTAAAGATAATAATAGAATAACCATACGTAACGATGGACAGTGAGGCTAATAATTTGTATAAATGCTTTATCTTTTATACAATTTCGTTTATTTGATATTTTCATTATTTTTAAGATATTTTTACTGTTGCAATAATTTTAGGTTTACTGAAGAATAGATAATAATAGGGAATAACACATTAAATTCTAATAAAGTCTAATATGACGAAGAATAATCATAATAAATAAATAAAAAGTTTACTTATTTGTATAAAAACAGAATTAAATGCATCATTTCAGATATGGAATCATCAGGTTAAAGTATACAAGGATATTTGACGCAAGATAAAATGTATCAGCAAAATACTTTTCTCAAACATGCTTGGAAATTCGAGCATTATTTTGACAACCTTCTTCGAGATAAATCGAAAATACTGTACTGCTACCTAATTGCGTAACTTATTTTCGTAACCGATTATGACTAATCTGGACAGTTCAACAACATTCATTGCGTTATTTACGTTGTTCAGCACATTTTTTTTTCGAACTTATGAATCAATGGATTCTTAATTTGTTTCAAACCGATTCAGATTGTGATTGATCGTGTATTACGCAACTAGGGTGCTGGTCAATACATATGTGCAGGCGGCCGGCAATCTTAGTATGAAAATCCATATCGGTTGCCTTTAGCGGCCGAAGAAATTACAAATATCTGTCGTGTATTTAAAAATTGAACGAGCGTTTTACTTCGACACACATGGCAATCAAGGAGGTAACATATTATCATACAAAGATTGTATTAAAATTTCGATTTGGCTGGCCAATAGAGCTGTTTAAAGTAAAAAAGAAACAAAAATGAGCATATTGATGGGTAAAAAAATATAGGATAGGTTGTTCGTGCTTGATTCTGGAATTTATAATTGACGCGAAAATTCAAACTAAGTTAGTTTGAATTTCCGCGCATTATTTGAGAAAAGTAGGTACTATACAAGTCTAGGCCGCAACCAGGCCATGATGGACTCAAATTTGTGCGCCTCGGCTTCGCCTCGGTCCACATTTTCACGATCATCCATCAATACCCCATTTACATGCCGCGGCAGTAAGTAAGTACGACAATTAACTTCAAGAGAAACACTTATTTTACAAGAATTATTTCTTATTACTAAATCACATTTAATAGTAAAGAAGTAATTTATCTTTCGAAATCGAATTATCAATTTTATTTTGCGTCAATGTCACGTTTTCACCTAAAACTCCTAAATTAAGATAAAAATTATAAAATCTCTTATAATTTATATCTTACTTTAAACAGGACTTCCTTTTCTAACTAAATACATACCTATGTACAGAAAAGGACAACAAAAACATTAAAAATACTAGAATTCGTACTCATATTTATACAAATCATTAATTACTTAGTTCACTTGCACCGGATATCTAGTCCGTATTTTAAACCCTGTACTATCTAGCACCTTTTTTCTCTTCGCCACCTTTCTTCTCAGCTGAAGTCTTTTTCTCTGCTTCTGCTTGTTTACCAGCTGCAGCTTTCTTTTCCGCCTCAACCTTTTTCTCCGCTTCAGGTTTCTTATCCTCCTCAGCCGTCTTTTCCGCCGAAGCTTTCTTATCCGCTTCGGCCTTCTTTTCCGCCGAGGCTTTTTTGTCAGCTTCAGCCTTAGCTTTTTTGTCGGTTTCCGCCTTGTTCTCAGCTTCAATCTTCTTCTGCTCCTCCGCTTTCTTTACTTCTTCAGCTTTTTTCTCTTCCTCTGCCTTTTTTGCTTCTTCTTCCGCATTATCTTCGGGCCACAACACTTCAGGATGATTCATCATGTAATAAATCATTTGCTTTTCACTACCGTATGTAGAAGCTTTTGTACCGAGACACATCAAAAATTGAGCTCTTTCCAAGGTTTTATCACAGGCAACAGAATGGAAAATATGTATGAGACTGTCGTCGGCAGCCCTAAATACGGATAAATTCGATTTGATTAATGTTTCGAACATTTGAACATCTTCCATTCCCCAACCTTTGATTTTCAAGTCAAATCCTCCGACTCGTTCAAAATCGCATTTATACATAGCCAGAATACCGAATCCGTATTGTCTAAAGTAACCGAGTTCGTTACTTATTCCTTTACTGTACTTTAAGTTTATCAAATCCTTTTCGGTTTTAATTTCTTCTTCCTCTGGCTCCTCATTCTCTTCCATTTCTTCTGGATTAGGTTCGTCAACCATCGTATCACCTAAAAGTTTGTTATAATCATCACTATTTACCACTTCATTATTGTACTCACTAAACACTACTGGGAAATATACTTGGTGATATTTGATAGTGTGTATCCTTATTCTCCTAAGAGTATCGAAATTAAACATCATATCTACATCTATGAAGAATATTAGATCGTCATCAGAGCAAAGTTTCAGTCCCTCCGTTAATGCAGCACCTCTCGAGAAAGTTTCCGTGCCCATCATCACAACTTTAATGTCTTTACCGTACATAACGACGTAGTAGTTGACTAAGTTCTCAGTGTTCTTATAGTCTAGAGGACTATTAGTATCTAGGTATACTACGACTATCAGTGACACAGCCTCATTGGTCTTCAGTACGATGTCTTCATAATTCCTCATGAACCTTCCGAACGTTTCTTGTCTTCCGGACAGAGGCAATATGAAATGTATTCTTCTATCGTACACTGGATACTCCTCGGAGGTGTCATCGCCCCATTTTAATACATTAGGCAGGTTCTGTAACTTCATCAGCCCGCTCTCAAGTGCTTCTCTGACATTTAACTTATCAAGGAAACCGTCTTGTTGCTGACGAGACTCGTCAAAGTCTTCGTAGTCGACTGGGTTCAAGTTAACTTCAGACTTGTCTAATATTTCTGGATCTTCGAAAGGAGGTGGGTCTCCCATTGGCAGTTCTCTGATCTCCATACCTGGAAATATTTAAAATAGATTGATTGCGGTACTAAAAGGAGTATGTAAGGATCGTAGCATATGATACGATGTAACTGCTCAAAGACATGAGTCAACTTGTATTATCGACGTAATCCAAGTTCTGGGCCAGCAAAATTTTTATAACTGTAGTGCCAGCGACACAAAGAAGAAGAGCGATGGTATGTAACCAACATTTCTTCCATCCTAAGGTTGTCAATATGACATAGTTTTAACACCGCCCATTGTATCATCCTATGTTTTTTAATATTGCAATAATATACAAACAGTATAATAAATAAATCATTTATTTGTTGCAACACACAAAAAGTAACACGGTACAATTACAGCCACGTTGGCTCTATAACAGAAATTCGACTTTATCTTCATCTAACTCACTTGTAAAACTCTGCTGCAAATAAGCGTGCCGTCTGACCGCTGCCGTCATCTTCCTCCCCCTATACCTCCTGTACTTCAGCAGCAGGTCCAGCACGTGGTCAGCTCCGTGCAGCGGCTGCAACCGCGTGTAGCCGTACAGCAGCTCGTTGAAGTCTATCACGCGCCCGCGCTGACGAGATGGCGCGTTGATTATCTCCATCACCTGGAAATCATTAATGGTATACTGTTAATTTTAGCATTGTCAGGAAATAATACAGTAAATTCAAGAGGTATAATTACTTTTTATCAATAAAATGGAATAACCGCTACATTCACACCGTGTCTTGGTGGACACAATTTGGGTCCTCATCTATTTATGACTAGCTGCACCCCGCGGTTTCACCCGCTCTCGATCTCAATCGTCTCGATCCCAAGGAAATCGAAACATATCGGGATAAAAAGTTTTATGTCCTAATCCAGTTCTTGGTCTACCCATGTGCCAAATTATATCGAACTCCTTTCATAACAAACAGACAAACAAACAAAACTTTCACATTTGAAATATTAGTTAGGATTATAAATAACTGACATGAAAAGGTTAATTTTGATCAAAGGCTTGGTCGACAATATTACCAGCATCCGATTTGACTATGAGTCGAAATCAGTTGTAGTAGAACATAATCCCCTAAACTACACCGCGAATAAATTTTTGCGCAACATTTTGTTCACAAACGTCTCAGTCTACCGGAATACGCATACACCGCGGTTGTTACATTTGACATCCGCGGGGACATATATTTAATTTATAAGCTTCTCTAGTTTACATTGAACCTAAGTGTAATTTTGTAATAGCGTTTCATAAGTTTCGTGTTCATAAAGGCTTACAAAATAACTTGAAATCTGAGTAGTCCACAGTTATGCTTTTGTCTGATACTCTTTAAAACTTACCTCTCTAATAACGTCATCCAGAGCTTCTCGAAGTGGTCCTTCGATCCGCCTTTTAGGATTGGAGTGACTGGCTGAGTACAAAGACTTGCTGATGAAGTCGAATGGCACTATCTCTTCCACCGTGTTCGGTTTGTACCGGTTCATGTCTATTGGAGCTCCTGGAATGAGAATAACAACAATATTTATAACCAGACCATAAAGAACAGTAAACGAATTAAAAACCTATTTCGATGAATCGCATGACTAAGAATGTAAAGTTTCTTTTTTTGTTATAATTTATTTTGATAGAATACATTTTTTGTGATAGTGGTAGGAACCGTGGGGTTTTAGTCGAAGGGTTATGTAGAGTCCGACATAACCCTCCGTGCTCCTTAGACTGAGGGTATTTATAGAACAGTTAGGAAATCACCAGAGCCAAAAATAATAGACAGTCATTAGGATCAGCCAGAATTGTATTCCAATCTGCTGTAATTTTAAATTACACGAGACCGTTTATTAACTCATCTCTAAGCGGTTAGAACCGTGACTGCTGAGCGCAGTTCGTAACTACTGCGGACAGATTAAAAGTAAAATTCCAAGGCATAGGATTTTTCACATACGAGCAATAATAGTGAGAGTTCTCACCTAATATTTTATTATTCCCCAAATAATCGGGCTCTCCTATCTTGGCTGGGAACAGCGGCACGTTTTCCTGCAGCTTATAGTTGGCTACCAGGTCTTCAGGAACATCAAGCTCTCGCATGGCCGAGGCGATGTCTCGGTGCAGGTCTAGGGAACGCTCTCGAAGCTCTTGGATACGAAGGTTCTGGAATGAGAGAGGATAAGAGTGAGATTGGGAACTAATTAAATTTTGGTCAAAATTCATATGTGGTGATGTATTGGCAACAATACATGGGCATATGCATGTGATTCAAATAAGGGTCAAGTATTTTTTTTTTAACTATATTACTTCAGAAAAAGTATTATAAGATTATTCTTATAATTCTTATAATAAATAAATTTATTTAGATATTTTAAGTATTATTCTTGTTGAGCGAGAAATTAATTTTTAAAAAGTGCCAAAATACTGTGGGAAATTCATATACTTGAAAAGCAACGCTATTGGTCAGAGCGGATGTGACGTAACAGTATAGTAAAACAATCAAAATGTCAATGAGTTTTGTAGGAGTGTTTGACATTGACTGACACATCACACACTGAGAACGAAAGTGACTCAAGTCAACATTTACGATTTTTGGGAATAGAATAAAATGTGTTCGACGGATTGAACATTTTCTATTCATTCTAGAATAACTTTTTAGTATGATAATAAAACTTTTTAAAAAAAATTGACCGACTTCAAAAAAAACAAAACAAAAAAGGACTACTGTACTAAAAACCAAAAGACAAAAGTACTTCTTTAATAATAAGAGAAAAATTAAAAAATTAAAAAATAACTTTAATTTCGGAAGTCGGTGGCCAAAAACTAAAATTAAAAGCAAAGACACCGACTTCCGAAATTAAAGTTATTTTTTAATTTTTTTATTTAACAGTTGGAGAAAAAATCTATAACACAAGTACCGGATGTTAGAGAAAAAACAGTCAAGCTGAAGTGGGGTTGGACCGGCCACATCCCACGAATGCACCCGGAGAGATGGGCAAAGATCGTCACTCACTGGACGCCTGAGGGAGGACATCGCTGTCGAGATAGACCACGGCGAAGGTGGTGTGACGACTTAATTATGTTTGCGGGGCCAACATGGCTGATTCGGAAGGAAAATGGGGAGGCCTTTGCCCAGCAGTGGGACACAATATATGGTAATAGAAAAAGTACGAATGCTTCAGACTACCTATACAGAGGTTATTTCACTGACATGATCACAGATTTGCGAAAACTCTTGTGATAACAATTTTGATAAAGAGCCGTTCAAATGTTAATGCGTTTATTGCACCCGCATTATCTTGTTTACATCCGTTATCCTACAGTAGTACGTTATCCGCGAGTAAATTAATATTGCACTAAATATTTATAATTTTATATCAATTAGCCATGTGCTTCATTGAACAACGATTATTCTCTTCCTATGATTTTTAGAGAACAACATGCCTGTCTTTTCATTGTCAGTTCCTTTGTATTTAGTTACTTCGGAATGGTTGGTTTGGTAAAACAAATAAAAGGAACATATTTTTAGATAGTCAAGAGAGGAGATGTATAGCAGCCACCTCCACCTAATGACAAAAAAGAAGATGTACAGCAGCCACCTCCACCTAATGACAAAAAAGAAGATGTACATCAGCCACCTCCACCTAATGACAAAAAAGAAGATGTACAGCAGCCACCTCCACCTAATGACAAAAAAGAAGATGTACAGCAGCCACCTCCACCTAATGACAAAAAAGAAGATGTACAGCAGCCACCTCCACCTAATGACAAAAAAGAAGATGTAAAGCATCCACCTAATAAAAAAAGTCTGTTAAAAAAACATAGGCAATCTGGACTGCCGACAGATGTAAAAACTTAAAACTATGAAATGAAATGCGCAACACGTCATACTCATACTTACAGATATAAAGTTAACATTAGCATGTCGGTGACGCGAACCCATGAGATTTTCCTCTACCAAAAATCACTCAACGCGTCTAAAGAAGTTTTCACTTCAAAACATTGACATGGCATGGTTCATTTTAGCTTTAATATTTGGCAATCTTTCACTACAGCTAATAAAGGATTATTCTCATGAAAACTACCCACATAATATAGTGGTAAGCTTTCAAGAAGTACTTAGAAGATTTTTTTTATTTTTTTATGTGGTCAATGTCCTAAATAGACCTGTAACATTTAGCATGAAACGACGCAAATGCAGAGTGTTCATTGGCTAAGCAAGCCAGACGCTAAGCCAGAGTCCTTCAGTGAGGTATGTTACAGACAAAACCCACCTGACCAGCTTTCCAGCTGCAACAAGATTCTAAGAAATAATCACAATAAAACCTGCATCCTGTACTAAATTCCGGACCATTAAAGTCACAGTTTACGGCTGAACCAGAACAAAAAGATAAAAAAATGGCGTACAACCTCATCTGTGTAATCAAAGTCTCATAAACAATAACGAAGTGAGTACCTCTAAATATAAATCAACTCTGTATATCCCTTTGTTTGGAAGTACGAATTTAGCAAGGTATACGGACTCCTTGGGTAGCATGGTATACCAAAATGTGATTGACGTGTAAAATTGTTTGTACAAACCTACTTACAAAAATAAATCATTTATCATTTAAAGCCATAGTACCTACTATTGGAATATGTATCCACATCCAGTCCCACGTATATGGGCTTATCCGAAATCCAACTTAGTTTTAGTTGTTTGAAGTCTCACGTAAAACGGATACACATAATTTTTTCCAATAGACCTACGCCGCATTTATTGCACACGATGCAACTTTCTTGTCTGTGGCATATTATTAAAATGAAGCAAGTTTAGACAGAAAGTTGCACTTTTATTGTTGCTTAACCAACTTATTGTATACCACTGGCAATTAAATCGTACCGTGTATTTGGCTTTATGTCTGTCATCCGTCTGTATAGGCGGATGACAGACAGCAGTAGTATCTCCAATTCATAAGTTATTTATTGAATAGTAGACAGTTACTAGGTACTCTTCGTGATCTATAGTGTAAAGGCATCCGTATCATCGATAAAAATTAAGTCCGCACATGATTGTAGTGACTTAAAGCTAAGGCTAGTATCATTCATACTCTAAAGTTTAGATGAACGTTAAAGATCAAAGGCAGGTTGCTTGGTATGTATGCGCATATTTATAGCTTCCACATAGATCTGGTTTCTTAGTCTTATGAAGTTATAACAAATTCCTTCTACCAAATGGTAATTTGTTTATGGTAAGGAAGTCAGCAATCAATCAACTTTGAGATATTCTAGATTGTTCGTTCTGTTGTAGTATTGTTTAATATTTACCACATTCAAAACATAATTATTATCTACATTACTCTAAATTGACACGTGCATTTTCTATAACAATATTAAAATTAATTTATTTCTTAAACCTCTTTAATAACTCATGGGTTTCTATAAGTCCTTATAACTGACGCTCGACGCCATCGAGTAAAGTTTCACATTATATGTGTATATGAGCATCATTTGTCGCTTGAAAAATAGAATAAAAATAACCTGACCCATAGCCTGACCCTGGTGAATACCTATATATATCTTAAATACAAGTTATCTTAATACTAGTTGTCGTGCTTCAGAATTACGCCGAATTCACTACATTCATGGTCATAATACCAGACACACTTGACACCGGCTGACATCATAAATACTTACTTACAATTATTGACAACTAGCAACCCGCTCCTGTTTCACACGGTTTTTACGATTTGACAAAACATCGAGATTTCTTAGTTATGTAACTTTGATATTATTATACACGTTATATTATAACGATACACATATACCTTCCGTAATAAATTCTCTAAACGATGGTGAAAACCTCATCAAAATTTGTTGCGTGGTTTAGAAGAACAACGCGGACATACAGACAAACACGAAAAGCCACTTTAATTTATAATATGTATCATGTTTATGTATGTATGTGTGTGTCTTTAATACCTCCTGTTGGTATCAAAGTGCAAAACTAACTGAGATATTGTGATTTGTGACAAAACAGAATAAATATTCAAAATATCAAAGCCATTTGGAAAAAAAGGGGCCAGGGATTGTTCGGAAGATTGCCCACCCTGATGAGATTTCTTGAAAACCATGATCCAGATGAACTAATAATGGTGATTCTAACAATGATCACAATACGTGTTCAAAGAAACTGATTTGAGCCATCTGGTATCCACGATATGATTTATCAGAATAGAAAACAAACAAAAAAGAAAGAACTACTAAGGTAGATACAGTTCATAGTTTGTAGCGAAATGGTTAAGCGCAGAAATATAAAAAACAAATAACAAAGTAATTGAATATCGGGCAAGAAATCGGAGAACGAACTTGTGCAAAACAATAACAATAACGGAACAACTAAATCATCTACAAACAATTACTAGGAAAGCAGCTAAAATAAACTAAAACAGTAATAACTAAACACGTGGATACAATGTCCGGGAACGTCGAACTTCAAGAAACGAATTGTTTTTAAACACATTGTACTAAATCTGAAGCTAGTCATACATTTTAGACTGACTGTTAAAGTCGCAGCCCATATGTTAATAATAAATCTTGGAGAAATAGCTCCTGTGTGTCAGGCTTGTGAGTCCGGGCTTTATACCCTATTTTCCAATCACAGGTGGCAGAATTTGAAAACCCAAATAATCTATGATCATAATAAATGTCACCATACATTAAATGACAAGATTTATTTTAAAATACTGCACTGATCGGGAAAATGCGAGAGCATATCACTCTAAGCTGACCTACCCTCACAGTGACGTGACTAGAGATCAAGCTCTCCTATCCTATTCTAATACTAGCCTAGAGTACATGGGATAACTAGTTAAATCAAAAATCAAAAGTCGTTTATTCAAATTACGCTGAGAATATTTTTAAACGTCGAAATTACTGACTGACCCCCAAACGTCCACACCCTTTACTACTTCATAGTGCTTTAAATGGGAAGAAGAAGTGGCGCAACAAACTTCCCCATTATCTGTAGCATGAATGACTGTTCCACCACTACCATCAGGCGGCTATTAGTGGCAGGCACCTTCTATCATCCATCATTTTTCCCTACGCGATCGAATCAGAAATGAAGGGGTCCGTAGGAGAACCAAGATAACCGACATAGCTTGAAGTATGGCCAAACTTAAGTGCCAGTGGGCTGGGCACATTGCTCGCAGAACAGATGACCGATGGGGCCGAAATGTTCTGGAGTGATGACCGCGTACCGAAAGACGTAGCGTTGGAAGGCCCCACAAGGTGGATCGATGACCTGGTGAAGGCCGCAGGAATCCGCTGGTTGCAAGAAGCACAGAACTGGTCGAAGTGTCTGCTTGGGGGAGGCCTATGTCCAGCAGTGGACGTCTTTCGACTGAAATGATGATGATGATGACCTTCTATAATCTATGAATTGATACCGGGAAAATTATGTCAGTGCCTTTTCCCTTTACGATGTTAAACTACAATCCTCACCTTAAAATAGGAATGTATCCTATACATCTGTCGGTGATCCTTCACAGGATGGAGGGTGATGGCTCGGTGCACTTCTCTATTCTTCAGTCTACCGGTGTACGCCAGGTTCCCGCTGCCGTTGTGGTGCAGAATGGTTTGCATCTGGAAAATGCAAGGAGATTTATGAAAATGACTGATTTTGAATGACTTCCCAGCAGACGCATGAATGAGAAGTGATGGTAAAAATATTTGGGATTTGTGCAATTAACTGTGGGTTTGTTGTGTAATTGTGTAATAAATGGACAATAAAACAAACGCAACAAACGATCAATTCTTAACGCGGGCCTTGAGAACGTCGAATGTCTTGGCATAGATAAGCGCCAAGCAGCCTTGGGCTCGCGGAATAATCTGTTAAGCAAACTGACCGGCTAACTGTTTACAAACGTGAGAATTATTGTGAAAATATATCTGAATAGCGTCTTAAAATTAACGATCTTGGAATTCAATCTACATTTCGTGGTTCATTTGCGTCGTGGGTTTTAATAATAACGCAGAATTTTCTGGTTAGATACTTATAATGAAAGCCACGACACGAAATTCGCTTTGTGGGCTTTTTCGTTTATTTTGTTTTATTTATTTATTTATTAAAGAACACCAACAGCATATATATTCAAAATTGGTTTACAAAAGTATTTAGGAAAGGTAGGATACTGATGTGGTTGAAGTCGTGATATAGTTATATCCCTAGGGATGTATACCATATATATGTATGTATATAGTTATGTGAAAGCCGTTCATAGCCGTCTTACTAGGAACATAACATGATACGAGCAAGATGTAGTAATATAACTATCTTACTAGACTATTTAGTGAAATAATTATAAGTAGGTTATAATTATTTTCTTTGATTTGCACAACTTTTTATCACGGCTTCAACCATCTTACTGCGACATTATACAAATTATAGGTGTACATAACGTTTTCAAGTGACATGAAGCCATTTCCCGTAGGTAGTGGAAAAGACTACAACGGTTTGTGAACTTTTAGTCGCTCATTGAGCGTTTTCTGCCCTTGAGTCTTCCACATCACAACTTCAAACTTTTCTCTTTCCCCAAACTCTACGTAGGTATTAATAATAAGAACACGTTTCAAAAGGCGCCGCGTACGTTACTCTGCGAAACATCTTATCTATTTGAATAGTAAAGCAAGCAGTTCGTGGAACAAAAACAAATGACTAATATGTAGTTACGTCCTCTGTGGAGTTTCTAGTTTTGGAGGAAACATTCAACTTCTGAGTAATGGCTAATGTTAAAAAACACGCACAGATGGTGAGTGTTATTAAAAAGCGGAAAGCCGATAAAATCCTGACAAATAGTTACTACGCCAACAAAATAAGAATATGACTTGCTTTCTATTGAATTGTACTAATTTTATATTTATGTGTCAGCTTATGAGCCACAAAGAGTAGAGTAACCAGGTATTAGAAAAAAAAAAACCAAACCGCAAAAACACAACATAACTGAAAAGAAAGACAAATACTTATTGAACTTTGTTTTTTGTAAGTTATTGCAGAAGACGAACCGAACTTATGGTGTAACTTTTGTTTGTGGCCTGCGATATCTTACAAAAAACAAAGTTCAATAAGCGTGTTTTTCCCTCTTCAAATGTGGTTTTACTATCAGGTTTTTAGTCTTTTTAAATAATTTGCTTTATTTCTAGTTTTTTTTATACTTGCAGATGCAATACATATATCCCACAATTAAGATGAATCTAGCGACACCCTTTCCAAAGAAATAGACATAGGTACCTACATACATACTCTCGATAAACATAATTTTTTTATTAGTCTTCTTCTGGGGCAGTCGGTCAAAAGTTCCACTTTATAGAGCTTCGGCTCTACTCATACTTGTGTTACAATATCTTTCTAAAACTGACGTATCACGATGCCCCATAACCATAGAATTAGTATGTTAAAAGTAGCCTTCTAACTGAGTCTGATTCAACTCAATTTATTTTGACAGCTTAAACGACCACTCGGCCGTCACTACATAATTAAAAACGTTAAACGTCATAATTTGCAAAGTTTCAATTGTTTCTGGTTTTTTCTATGATTGCAAAATGTTTTAGAAAACCAAATAGCAAAATATAACGTATCGGCTTCTATCAAAGGCACGTGTAAGTACGTGTACCACAGACGGGTTAAAGACCATGATCCCTGATAGCTTACGATCTAATTAAATGTGCTCTAACCAATGACTATGGTTTAATTCTCTTTGGCTCTAATTTTATAACGACGTCTATTATCTTTTATATCTATCGCAGTTCAATCAGACCATATTCATGAAGGCGGTGTGTTCAGCGAATTTCCATGAGGTAGGTAGGAATGCTCTAAATCTAAAGCCTTCAATCAAAATGCTCGTGCTGGTTTTAAGTTTTAAAACAGCAGGATAATACCAAGCAACCGTATTAACCCGTACGCGCTATTTAAATACTTAATTAGTACATAGAGTGGTTAAATTATTATATTAAAAAATAAAAAAATCCGGATATAGGCAAAACTAAAACAACAAAAAAAATGTCATACTGCCAAAACCTCTATTAAAATCAATTACCTACATAAAATAAAATATTTCACAATACTGCCACGGAATAGATCAGACTAAAATATGAATACAATTCAATTATATGAATAAAGGTTACAGAATTAAAATAATATGTCAATGTAATTAAAATAAACGAAGATTAAAAAAATAAAAACTTTCACGTTCATTTGTCATAGAATTATAAATTAAATTAAAAACATATAAAAGTAGCCGAGGAGAGCGTGTAACTTTTTCAGACAGAAATGCTAGTAGGTACCTATGTCCAGCAGTGGACTTTTTAAAGCTGATGACGACTATATCAACACAGTAAATAGAATTCAATGTAAAAGAAATAAACACGTCTAATTTACAATTACAAAAACCAGAGCCTAAATAAATGGCTACCAAAATTCCTAATCAACGCATAGTCACGCAGTTGGTGAGCGATAACATCTTTACCTATTATAATAAATTGCTCTGACCCAGAGAGAGAATATCGATAATACACGATTGTCGTGTTGTATAGGAATTAATTATAACAAATATAAAATTATCAGCAGCGATAACGCAGCTCTATTTTCCATACACGTTAGGATTGTTTGTTTTATTATGTTTAACGCTATGATAATACGTCAAAAAATACCGGTAAAAGAAATGATTAGAATTGGGTTGGTAGAAAGAAAGAAAAAACTTTTTCTAATTGCGGAAGTCAGTGGCAAAAAACGAAAATTGAAAAGAAAAGACACCGACTTCCGAAATTAAAAATTGTTTTTCGCTTTTTAGTGTTTTTTTTGGAAGTTGCTTGGTTTTTTTTTGTAAAAAGTTTTTATTATTTAATTGACTCAGTTTGAATTTGCGCGCATTATTTGAGAAAAGTACTATACAAGCCTTGGCTGCAACCAGGAATTGATGGACTCACGTATTCTATGTGTGCTTCGGCATCGCCTCGGCCCACATTTTCACGATCGTCCTTCAATCCACTTATTGCTGGCCGCGACAGTAATGTACTATCCCGTAACTAACTGAAATACTAGAAATGGGCTCAACGTTGATACTTAAAAATCGAACGTCTGGTGCATCCTGGACAGTTACCCTCGCTACCACCTTGCTAACTGGGTATTTTTACCCGATTGCACGACAGCAGAGACAGGGTTATTTTTACTACAGCATTAGATATTCTCATAATTATACTTACCTAATTCGTAACGATCCAAGAAAAGAAGATTTATAGTCAATTTTTTTTTTAACGACAGGGCTAGATCCTGGTATAACTGTACCTATCCCTTTATCGGTATCCAACGATACCAAAGCTGTATAAACATCAACATAAATCGTCTAGACTCTAGAGGAACTAGGAATTGATACGCAGCACTAATTCAACCTCACGACTCCGCAGGCAAATATCAGACAGAATTTTTAACCGTTTTCTACTTGACAACAGGATACCATAAGTAGTAAACGTCGGGTAAGTTGTATTTTAGTTAGTGATAACATGTACATATTTGCGCATTTTAGTATCCTTATAATTATCTCAACTGAATTACAATCTTAGAATCACTAATTCACTGACAAACAACGCACAGCGTAAACCAATGGATCTAAAAGCTTGAAATTTTGCAGAAATTCATCCCCTAAAGAGAATAAATAAGGGATGAAATGTATAAAAGTTCGTCATTCTTGCCAATGGGAATCCATCGGGCGCACGGCTTGTTATGTAGGTATATAAGCCTAGTATATATTACTACTGGAATTATATACTCTAAGTTATAAGCGTAAACTTGCCTTTTTGTTCGAATTCTGATTTGGTATTTTTCTTAAATCAAATCTTCAAGCCATAACTTGGAAGCTTTTTGTTTTATCGTGAGTTCAATTCCTAGACAAATTAACGCAGCACTGTATTTCGATACTAGCGTAACATTCAAAAGAGGTTTTCGCATCAGCGTGTTCGCGATAACGTCATTCGATCGGTTTTCGATTCAATGTGTTATTAGGGGTTGAACATGGTTGGGGGTTGAGATTGTAGATGTTAAACGTGGACTAAATCCTGTTTTCAAAGTGGCGTAGGTACCACTCGCAATTTTTTTCGATATAGCGGGCGTCGAAACAATGTCATTCGAATCTTCATATCACTCCCCTCTGAACCAGATGCTCCTTTTCATCGTAACGCGAAAAAGATATTTTGCAAAAGCCAGAAATAATGTTAACTTCGTAGGTAATATAGATAACTGAGTGATGATGCACTTACGGCAGACCACACAGTCAGTTGCAAAGCAAAACCATAAATCTCCAAAACATCAATGCATAACAAATCAAGACAAACCACTTCCCTGAGTATATATTCCAAACATTTGCTAAAATCCACACTGCATTCTAAACACTGAATATCTCTTACATTGCCAGCTCAAAAAATAAATAACGTAAATGTACAAACTACTCAAAATATTTACGAACATAAATGTACTAAAAATCCTTGAAGCGATTTTCCGCTTTACGAAAAAAATATCGATTTCTCGAAAACTAATAAATAGTTTTTCATGTTTTTCATGCTAACAATGTGATAGTAAAATGTTAAAAGGCGTCTGTTTCGTGTCTAGGTAATACTATGACCTAGATCTGTTGGTATGGCAGTAAATCACGACGCCTGCGCTGGTATTTGTTTCACTAGGTGCTGACAACTTGGAACCATTGGTGCGGGGGTTGTGAATGGAGCTAAGCTAATTTAAAACGTTATTCAATTCACTTTTCTGCAACTTACGTAACAGCTGTTTTCTGAGTTTAAGAATGCCCGTTAATTTTTTTCTTTCGGAGACTCTTAGTTCTGTTAACATAACATCATCATCATCACGCTTGTGTTCCCCGACGAGTTAGGCAGAGGTGTACCTAGTACAACCACATTTCGACAATTATGTTTGAGTCCCATGTCCAGACTCCGGGCTGCTACTTAGAAATTCCAAATGAAAAAACCCACACTTTGTGCGACTCGGGAATCGAACCCGGGATGAGGTCCTGGGCTCGGCATCAGTGCTTGCGATCATTATGCCAACGAGGCAGTAACTTCAGTTAACAATCCTGAATTTTAAAATGAAGTACTCTTCGCTTGATATGTTTAACGATATGTTTCTTCATATAAGAACCGAGCATTGGTACATGGTTTTGGTCACGTATGCAAAATCTTGTTAGTCACATCCCGCGGGATGCGCAAGATTCGAATAAGGCATTATACCACAGAGTCGAGTAATGAACTAAAGTAAGCACATGAGCTGATACTGATCTAAGTGAATAACGTTATTAGAAAGTAAGAAACATTTGAGTAAGCATGGTAAATTACTAAATGACTTGGAATAGTTTGAATGGTAACACGGAAATTGCAATAAATGCTTTGAAAGTAAATAATAGCGATGCTAATACAAGGCTTATTGTAACTTGAACCAGTAGAAGGAGGACAAAATTTGGACTCATCATCGCTTTAACATTCGTACCTATAACCACATATGCCACATGCATACAACGAGCTAGTTTAGTCTGCTGCTTAAAACTGGAAAGGATAGTTACTAAGGATTTGGTAAAAAACTGCGTTGATTTAGCTGAATATGTTTAGTTCACATCTTCATGCAAAGGGACTGAAGTGAATGAGAAAAAGAAAATAAGATTAAGATTTTTTTTTATTATAAAAAGTTTATTTCCGAACTATAACACAAGACTAAGTACAACAAGTTAAACGATGATAGCTGCAAAAGTATGAATGCAAAAATAAGAAATGAAAACAAAAAGGAAACTACCTCCCAGTGTGCGAAACTATCATAATCAAATTAAATGTAGTTATAACAAAATTAAGAAGAAAGTGTCGTCAACCAACGCAATATACTCGTACCTACTGGAACAAATTGCCGGCAGAGCCGAACGAAAGTGCGCTGAGAACAACAATGTAACTGTTATAATAATTAAATTAAACTTATTAACGCGATACTTTCTCGATTTTATACCGTCGCCAGTTGAAAATGTGTTTGTAGTAGAGTTGGTATGTATAGTACATGACTAGGACTACGGTTTCATTGAAATATGGTTTTGGCTGAATCAAATGAGGCAACCAATTTGAAATAATCTAGGCTACCGCCTGATGTAAGTAGATGCGAATTATTCCTTACGAAGGCCTCTGAACCCAGGAAATCAGTAGATAAGGAGGAATACAACAAGAGTAAGTATAAAGTAACAAGAGAAAGGGTAAATACGTCGTAGACGTACAAAAAAAAACCGGCCACGTGCGAGTCGGACTCGCGCACGAAGGGTTTCGTACCATTATCTATAAAAACGGCATGTCTCTTGTATGGGAGCAACACTTAAATATTTTTTAAATTTAAAGGACCATGACCAGATTCCTATACATGCATACCCTTACTAAAACAATCTGTTACAGAGAAAGGGTTGAGTTAACAAAAAGGAAGAAAAATCGTCTCGTCCTTTTAGGAGAGCCCTTTCCCAAGCAGTAAGCTGAATGAAATGCATATTATTATTTTCGTCAGGTGCAATCACTTCGACTCGAAAAATAACCTGAGACATAATCGTAATCATTTCGCAAAATCTCTTAGCCACTATAAGTTTATAACATTAAATTCTACCTGATTGAAACCCTCAATCACCTTCCATAAATAACAAATCTATTTGAGCCTAAGACCACACAAAACCAGACGTTTTTGTGAAAATCGGACGTAGATGGAACAACAGCAAACGAATGAAAACACAATTTAGCAAAAATTGAATTCATAAGCAAACGGACGAGCTCCTTCGTCGCGACTAGTTTTTATAAAAGCATTGTGTGTAAATACGGACATCAGTCTTTGTCGGCCTTTGTCACGGCACCCACTTTCTTTGGGAATAACTGTTTTATTATCTAGATATTTAAGCTTGGGCAACGCTGCTTCTTCTTCTCTTGTATCGCCTTGAGCGACAGTTACGGATACTGTAGTTATAAGGCTAGCCGAAGCCAGCCATTTGTGTAGGCTCTTTTAATGTACCCCAGGTGCTAAACACGGATATATCCTACAGTAAAGTTGACATCCCTAGGAATGTAGTAATCACCACGCTTAGTTTATGCGGAAGTATATTTTGGAAAGATCCTGTTAAGTGGGACCTTTGGGGCTGCCAATTTTACACTAGCACCACTGTTATCTATCCTCTCAAAATGTTTCTTCTTACCACATCTACAAACAAGTAGGGTTTTTGAAACACGTGACGTCATACAACCAGTAAATTAACTGTATGAACGAAAACAATTGCTAAAGTGAACTCTTAGAGACTCGGCATGAGTAATGTCGAGTAATCCAGTTGACCCATTAATTACGCTGTGAGATTCTCTGAATTACTACAGTGAACCCTTGATTGCGATGACACGGGATCAACGACTTCCATTATCTTAACAAAATAATGAATGTGCAGCGCTTTACATCGTAATGAGCTTTGATGAACATCGACAAGAAGATGCAGATAATTGGGGAAGATAGTAGATAATTGGGGTAAACTGGATGTGAAACGGGGAGACGATTATCTAGATCAGTTAAAGTTGGGAAATAGTTTTAGGGGCCTATGTTAGATTATGATAGGCTGATTGAATAGGGCTGACTGAACCTCACATGTTGACCAAGTCACGTACTTAAACCTGGATAGGGTTCCAAGTATTACGAAGCTGTTTAAAAAACGTTCATTCAGTTCAGAATTTCTCACCGACACCTTTTTAGATACATTAGGAACTAATCAATAATCCTATTAGAAACTTCCCATCTCCATCAACGCGAGCTTGATGCACTTACTAATAGAATCTTGTTGTGATAAAAACGAGTGAAGTTGGCGTACTTTCTCGAGACGGCCGACAACCGGTCCTGGCGCCCTATATCTTAGACTATACATGTTGATGATGAGACGTATGATATTACTTTATAACGAGAATGCGAAGGACGAAGCGAATGGATATTTGATAAGGTTTGAGAAGGAAATATGGAACGACGACATAAGCTACAATCAATTATTTAGTATCAAAAGCTTTACACGACACTAAACTACAAATGAACAAAAAATCTAAACGGCAAATGAAAGTGTCAATGCCCAAAATAAATCAAATATTTTCATTGCCAAATCACTTAAAAACCGATAAAGACATTGCCAAAACTGTAAAAATAAAGCCACAATCGAATCCTATCGGTGAACATTTAACAATTGTCAGAACAGTTAAATGACCTCTTAAACTAAAGAGACGGTACACTATCAATTTACTTAATAAAAACTGTTTTATATCCATTAAAATCGTTTGCTGAATGACGCGATACTGCAAACATAAGCGACCTGATTTGAGGCTGTGTACGAGCATTGTCCTCTTGTGACCTTATTTGAGAATCATTTTGTCTCGCCAAATGAAACAGCTTGTATAAAAGAAATTGAGTTTTATGGGCACAATACAGAGTACCCGTTTCCATAAGGGTGTATTGAAAAAATCTCATGAGCGGCGATACTTGTACACACGAGTAGGTAATACGAGTACGTCCGACACAGCTCCGATACTCATAAGATAAGTCCCGATAAGTCATAGGTCTCGAGTTTGAACACAAGACACGCACCTCTGACTTTTCAGATTCATGTGCGTATTGTAGATAACATCGGTAGGAAACCGGCATGCCTGAGAGATTTTTCTCGACGGCATGTGAAGGCAAGTTATAGGCCCATCGGCGGCTTTAAAAAACTCTAAGACCAGGTTAGTCTTCAATCACCCGAAAAGAAGAAGCTCCGATACTACCCTTGCTCAGCGGCTAAACTCATCCTTACTAATAAAAAGAAAATGGCTATGGATTAGCATCTCAGTATCTTTAAATAGTCTGTACACTTGTACAGTCCTGAGGGACGAGATTGCAGATGATAGAACCACAATAACTACAGCTGCAAATATTTCAATGAATGTGAAAACAACACGCGACTTTAAGTATATGCTAGCTACAACTTAAATGTTATTACTCGCTAAGCCTCATCAGGGTCATGTACTCTTAAGTTTAGCCTAGTCTTAGCCTGTTGTAACTGTGTGTACATTGTGCAAATAAATAAAAATGTCACCAGCCCAGCATTTTCAGTAAAAGTTGACAATAAGTAATCAATCAAAAAAAGCTTCTTACGCCACTGAACAATCGGTTTCTCCGCCTTTGTTAAGCTCATGCACTTCTCTACACTAGGTTCAGATTAAATACGCCACTCTTATCAGTCCTACGTCACTCTTAGTATAATCACTGCCTATTACTAGATATTGTAACAGTTCTTTATCTCCGATGTGATGTTACTGACAGCTGTGCCCGACTTTACGTTATCTAGTATCTACTACTATTCAAAAAATCTTGAATATCCACAAGATAAGCTGATAAGAAGTTGCTAGGTTTCATATAAACTTACCAGTATTATGCAATCGTCTAAATAACTTAATTCTCATTTTTGTTACTTCTTAGATATCAATTCCATTTTTAGCAATGCTATGATTTTATATTCGTCACATTGTTTGGTGTTATGGTATCAATTAATAAGTATCAAGTAATTTTGTTAGAAAGAAGATATGAATCAGTGTTAGCAACTAATCGCAAACGATCTATTATATTATTTTATCACACACGTTCTCCTTTTGCGGCCTGCACGTGTAGTGCTAGCCCCAAACAGCTGTCATCATCGAGTTAGTGGGTGATGACAGCTGATTCATGGACTACAAATAGTTACTTCAAAATGTCTGAATCAACAGCATCTGTACTGATTTGTGCTCGATCGTCATTTGTTAGCTGAGTTTCACTGGTTCAATAAGCTTACAGTCCACGTAATATATAATGTCCTACTGGAAAAGGATCATGAAATCTTTAAACCATTGGATTGATGTTCCATTGTAGGAGGTAGAATATTTTTTGTTTCTCATTTTATAGCACCTTTAAATATTTACTACTTTAGGTACTTATTAGGTAAATCATGTCCAATCCAAACTCCCACTGCTTGGATCTTGTTTCATACTATTTTGTTGGCCTATATGTATTAAAGCGTTAGCTTAAACCAATGGATAAATAAACAACATTAGTAAATAGTCATCCATCATGTTAAAAAAGCAAGAAACCAACAGCCTGTAAACAGTTATCTCCAACCTTTCATTTTCGATCAGCCAGTTAGTGTCGATCGAAAATCCGTCGCAACCTTGACTGCCAGTATCTTATCTATTGATAAGTTCCCATGTGCAGAATGCGGTACTAATACAAATCGTAGTTTTCTTTCTATATATACTTACTACACACATATATAAACTCACGCATTCTTCCCATGGGGGTAGGCAGAAACTACAGAACGCCACCTGCTACGAACCTTACATACTCCTTTTGCTTCGTTTACGTTCATACATGACACGTACGCTCTGCTTGCAAGTACTACCCACCCGATATTTCTGATGAACATCACCAATAAGGTCACATGTCCCTCTAGGGTCGTTCCCTCCCGGCGTTTCTATTCACATCTGTCCTGTAAATACCCTTTGTTAGTCGAGTTTTACTCAATCCTCTCAACATGATCAAACCATCTAAGCATACTCTCTTCAATTTATTCACTACATCTTTTTTTAAACTGCACCGTTGCCTCATCACATACCTACTTACTACTTACTTGATTAATAATATCTTTAAAACGAGTACGTGACGGGAGGTCATGATAAAAACTTCACTGTAAGTTTTTAAAACCTGTTTATGACGTAGTAATTTGCGTTATGGTAAAAAATTATATAAGCATCGACCTCCTGTCGTCTAATAACAACGAACCGGTAGTAATAATTGTTAATTGTGGCAGTCAATTATTTAGATCTCTGTCAGGTTCAAATTAAAATAATCATTAAGTTACCAAACAACATTTGACATTTTTGTAACCAACCCTTTTCTAACCAACATGCTGATCACAGACTTTTATACTACTAAAATGCAAGGTTCTAAGAAAACATTTGCATAACCACCAGGACCTTGTACGTTTAGTTTGGTCACTTAACATACAGATTCCTCTATGGACCACACAGCATACCAAGTGCAGTATACAGTTGAGACAACCACGACTGAGAAAAGAATTTCCGTGTGAAATGTTTCGTATCAGGCTATCAACGGAATACAAATGTCTCACACAATGGAGGATTAGTTGGACATCTTGTAATAAAACCGGTGAATTATTACTGAAGAGCATTTAATGCTAAAACCGTGATCGATTTATGCCTCAGCAAGCGAATAAAGATTTTTGACAAGGGTAAAAGTTGGTACTTATTGTGATTCTTATTAAGGGAGATCACGAAATGACAGCCAGGGCAGAGAGGGCAACCTAAAAAAAAAATTATCTGAACGCTGGGGTGAATGCGAAAAGCGGAGGAAAAGGTCGATGTAGGGACGCTTGGCGAAGCCTATGTCCAGCAGTGGACGTCTTTCGGCTGAAATGATCATGATTATGAAGACTATGAAAAAATTAAACAGTAAACGTGAAAAATAAATAGTCATTGCTACCTTAACTAACTTAGACCTGCTAAATACTAAGGAGGTACTTACGGCACACCTTATTTGCACAAGATATCGTAAATGCAAACTGCAAGCGAGAATGTGTTAAAAAGGCCATACTTGATAGTATAATAGTAGGGGAACCTGATAGCCCAACATAGATGGGGAAAAAATGCTGGGCAGATGATGAGATGACTTGATAATGTGAAAGTATGAGATACAGAAATCTTTAAGAAAACCAAACTAACCTGCGGGGTAATTCCTTAGCACACTAACAATTGTAATGCCTTTCATTTTGACAATTCGACGACATTCATTGCGTTATTTACATTGTCGAGTAGACGAATTTTTCAAAAATGTGCAGCTATGGATTACGATTTGATATCCTTCGGATTGTTGAATGATGTGTGTTACGCAAATGAGGTGCTGAAGTGAAAAAAAAACTATGAAGTATTCAACCGTAACTCTTTCTTACAAAGTTAAATATACTAAGCACTTGATAATACAGGGACGACAAAGAAATGTACATTTGTTTGGGATTGATGGTGACATCAACCATTGAAAAGTCAATGACATTTTAACATAACATAACACCTCGCCTTGTTTCCACGAAGGGTAGGGCAGAGGTGTACCTATAGTACACCCACATTTACGCTACCCACGCTATAACTTGAAAATTGAGAAAAAAATTGGCTTTTCCCGTATCGCCACGAATTAGGTATATGAGGAATAAGCTCATAAAATACAATAGACATAAATTATATATTTAGTAACCGAGACATACCTCGGCGGCTCTGCGTCCGGCGCTCGGCTTGGCCATACGTCGTGTTCGGGTTCACGACTGGTCAATCGTCTTCCTGAAGATGCCTCGTTGAGAGGTGAAATACGTGTCAATTTTTTAAAATTAAAATTTTTATTTTTATAAAACCATAAAAATTTATTAAATTTTATTTTAAATGAAATTATGATTTCTTACAGGGTTTTTGATGACCCTTGAGGAATAGTTAAGCGGAATACGTTACTAAATATAATTTAATTATATCTACGTCTATTGTATTTTATAATGGATTTCCGCAAAATCACGCCTGAATCAATTAAGTATCTTGAATAAGCTCATGACTAGATAAAAAGCTAGGAAGTCAGCAAGCTCTGGCTGCCCAGAGGGCCTAAACAAGTCGCTTTCAAAGCATTTCGTACTTCTACAACGACTTTCAACAGGATTGACATAAGCTTTTCGAAATTCCAATTCAAATCTTAAGACCGGAAATAGCCTATGTCGAGTGGGCTGCGATTGGTTGCGGTGATTGATTAAAACTTACAAGATAATTCAGGGATATAAGGCCACACCTAGGGCTACTTTGTCTAGACCCTGAGGTGCATTGGGTCTTTAAATCATTCAATAAAGTTCCTTTGACCTCATCAAAAATCTGCATGTCAAAAGACGGTCATGTCAACGTCTCTACTTAAGCTGTCGGCGCCAATTTGGAGGCAATGAAAGAACAACGGTATAAAAGGAAGCACCCATTTGGACCCCTGCAGTGCAATTGAGGATCGCACGCGAGGATATGTCAATCTTAGGAGAACAGACGGGTCTGACTGTCTTCACTTCCCGATTACAGTCCTTGGGCGGAAAAGTTTGTCCTCTTGACATAGTTTAAGGAATCGCGTGTCTGGTTGAGAATCAGGAGAGAAGCGATTTTAATTTTTCTCAAAAAATATCATAGTTGGCTTATTGGGTCACCACCTACTGATAAACTTCCGAGGCCATTACGTACTTGAATTCTAATTTGTAATTAATCTGGTTGATAGTGAACAAAGCCGTATATCATAAATGAAGCAGTTCCATATACTTGTCTACATTATTTTATTTTCAAGTGCCGTTAAGCTAATGACTGTCGTAAGTGGCGCTGAGTGCTGCACTCAAGCACTTGTTACACTTGGAGTGTACTAATTGATCACTAATTAAGCTATAAACACTCATTGACAACAAATAAAAGTAGAAAACAAATGAAGATCTATCACTTATAGACCTCGATTAGTGTCAATGTTTCATGGATTTTAGACTATTGCTGTAAATATCAATGAACACATTATGGTCAAGAGCATAAAGGCTGCCGCAGACAGGAGAAAAGCGACGGCGCGATGCGACAACGCTACACCGGTAGAACAATTTCCGTGAAGTGTTCATAGAAATTGTTCCACCAGAGTCGCGTCGCGCCTGTCTGTGCCTGAACTGTATCTTCTAGAAAAGCAACTGCTTTTACTTTTAACTAAAAATAAATTGAAGGCGATGGTAGGTACTTCACCCAAAGATAGCCACAAAAGCTACCGCGGTGTGCTCTGTGCAGCCATTCGAGCTAGAATTACCCAAGTAATGGGAAGCTGGTGAATCATCGCCCATTAACACTCCTAAGTAGCCAGGTTACCACATTTAGCTCTTACCACGTAGGGCTGGACGAAAGAATGATTGTGGGATTCTTTTAGTTCATCTGTCTTTATAGTAACGAAGTCAAAACTTTACATTGAATATTTTTAAAAAACCAAACTGCAACTACACGTAACTGGAAAGAGAAAAAAACAAGTATTTATAATCTATAGGATTTGATAAGTATTGCAGGCGGGACAAACCAATAATTTAAATATGGTGTAACTTTTAACAGTATGTTTCGAATTAGCGCAAAAACGGCTGAACGCATTTGGATGAAAGGCACACAGATAGTTTATTAATTGGATTAATACATACATAGGGTACAATTGATCCCGATAGTACGTTCCCGTGGGATATTTTTCGACATCCACGCGGGCGAAGTCGCGTACAAAAGCTAGTATTTAAATAAAAGTAAGATAAAGTGTCGCCGATAGGATCGCATCTCGTTTCTGAGAAGATTTTAAATGTTAAGAGGTTTTTGACACACCTTTCTGCGGTTATACCTGATTCAAGGCAACGACCAATTCCAATTCAAATCTTTGGACCGGGAATAGCCTATGTCCAGTCGGCTGCGATTGGTTGCGATGATTGATTAAAACTTGCAAGATAATTCAGGGATATAAGGCCTCATCTAGTACCTATAAAATGAAGAAAGAACTTCGAGTACACCTGAACTTATGTGAGAAAGCCCTTACACTGTTTGTCCACCGCCACCGTCAACAGGACGACAACGAGAAACGGGATTTTCGAACCGAACGTGCGTTCTGCTGGCGGACGTGCGATTGTCATGCGGCCATAGTAAATGCTTGTATCGCTACTTCAGCGCCGACATCTCTTTCTCGTTGGCATGGCGTGGCGGTGGACAAACAGCCTTATTGTTACGCCCGATGTAGATTATTGTAGATACATAACTATTACTTTTGTTTTTACTACAAAGTATACTTGCGATACATTTTACTTTGACTTATCTAAAAACTTAACAAAATCAATTTTTTTATGTAGATGTAGGCAAAATATTTCAAAATTAAGTATATTACCTTTTTCATATTAGTTCCGGTACATAAAAATACCATTTTACTATAAGTAGGTTATCTATTTACAACCATACAATTAGATGATTACATTGTAGTAATATAATAACTACTTTAAATACTTTAACTAAAACTGTTAAGATTTATAGATAGAATTAAAATTTTTGTCACTTTACTAATTGATTTTAAATGTAAACCAAATGTTATTAAGGAATTCCAAAGCATTTCAGAAAACAATAGATATTGCGATATTACCTAGATACAATTTCATTTTGAGGAATTATCACAACAGGGTATTTGGATTTTTCAGATTAGCACACTTGTAATTTATTTTTCTTTTTATATCATAACATTTTTAATAACTATTGAATACTCTCACAAAATTATCAAAAACGATTTCAAAAATGCAAGAGCAGAGGAAATACCTCAATTGAGTGCAAAATATTTGACATTGTTTGACCGCTGTACAAACGACAAAGTAGTCCAATAATGATTTGTTTTCTATTAAACACAAGACATTTGATCCAGACATCGGTGACTTTTCTACCAAATTGCTCGGCCATTATCGATAAAGTTAAATCAATTATTTAAGGACTTCGCTCTCCAAGTTTATCTTTGCAGTTGACTCATTTGAACGAATTAGACAAATAATTAGTTATACACTGTTCCTAAAGTATCTGATGAAAATGTAAACAAATGGATCAGAAAACGTACAAGTGGATGCCAATTTGTAGTGTCGCTTACAAATTTAGTGCATAGATTTGATTATTTGAATACTTAAACCCGAATTTAATTTTAAATAACGTTATAGATGTTTTTCATTTAGCAATTGAGGTTAATTTTATAACCTCAATTTTCGGTCATAAGTAATTTAGTAATGTAAGTTTTAATAATAATTGTAGTAAAAAGTGGTAAGATACAAAGTTGAAATCTAAACACAGATGACTGTGTTACTAATTCCATTAAGTGAGTGATTTCGTAAGAATTTACCCTAAACAGGATTGGTTTACTCTTTTGGAACAGACATAAAACTCGCGACAATTTATGAAGTCCGTTTTGACAGCTATAAAAATAATCTGGGTAGCGATGAAAAAAAAAAATTGTTTCTTATAAACTGATCCTTGAGACATATCGGTTGAACATACTTAGAGAGTTTGTAATCGACGACTTATCTACATTGATTAAAACTGATTCTCAAGGCATAACGTTTTATTACATGTACGAGAACGAAACGTCAAAACGGACTTCTTATATTGTCGCGAGTTTAATTATGCTTGTGTTTTTCTCATGTACTGTCACGTTAAGCTGATAAGTATAATCTTATGGTAATTTGTCATTCGAACTGATCTTAAGCAGTCTTAATATATTCAAATATTCTGCGAGACTAGAGTTATCGCCATTATTGCCTACTTAAGGCTCAGACACCTGATCGCCATGTCCAACGATACATTGCTTACCGTGGGCGTATTTGTACAGAAACTCCTTCAGAAATGGAACCTGTTTGTGCCTTGAGGTGTGGCGCATACGATCAGGTAAGCGAGCGAGATTTAACACGTCCTAACTATGCTGAGAGCTAGCTATAGTTTTGTGACTCAAAGTCTGTTAGAATATTTTCGCCGGTCAAAAAATTTACATAGGGATTATTCAGACAAATCAAACATTTTAAAGTATGCCTGTACAAACTAAGCAGTATTCCTAAACTAACAAATCATAAGCCGTTGCCAAGGAGTCTTGTCAACAAAATGAAGGCGTGAAAAACGTCATTCGTATAAAAAAACTTGAATTTTATTATGCACATAGTGAAGCTTGGTTTTGGGTTGTGTAAATATCACCAGTAGCAGACAAATAAGTAGACACAGTGCTATTTTTTGCAGAATTAATTAGATTAGCCTTTACCTTGTCTTTTAATTGTTTTTTTTTCCTCCGCAGATCCATCACGGTAAAATGTATCCCAAAACTTTTTGCACAGAAACGGATGAGTAAGGTTTTATTAAAGCGAATGCAAAAACACTGTCAACAGTACTACCGGGTTTTTATCGACACTTTTTTGTACTGCAGAAAAAGCAGTCTGATCACATCGTGAATTAATTATTATTTGGAGCTCATTGACTCGTCCAGGCGTCTGCTGCTAAGTAGGCGTCGATGACACCTTGCTTGTCAATGCAGATGTTTTTGAAATGAGGAATGTTCTTAGTAACCTCTGCAGTCCGCAGGCTTCTTCAAGTCTTCAATTTTCTGATATTGGTGTAACCGGTGGCAAATTCGGCTTCGTATCGGTATTGGCATTCAACTGTGTGAACACACAGTTTGCCACGGCAATGTTGTTGATGGACAGTTTTACGACTAATACTGGCCATACGACCTATCGTTATTGGCCAATACCAATATTGATATTGGCCACACTTCAACTATTATCCGTAAAAAATTTAGGTAAGTACAGTCATAGTACAGCTAAATATCTCCAAGCCAACTTATGTTTGCCGTAATATTTAGTCGGTGTGCTGCCGGTAAAGAGGACTGCTAACGGTAAACTTGTTGGCATTTTTGCTAGCTACAACACCACAAACCAAGTAAGGAGCTATGAATGTGTTTAAGTATGGTAATTAAGTTAGCATTAGTAGCATTACAGTAGTTTTGAGAGGGATAAAAAAGTTATAGCTGCTGAGAATACGAGTACATACCTACATATCACTTTTTTGCCGAACTTTGCTCAAGGGTACAGAAAGCTCAATGGTCGATAACCTAGGAACTGTTAATTCCATGAAGAACAGTTTAAAAATAAACTGTAAAGGTGGATGTCCTGAATAACATCAAGACTTACACGATCCTCCACACAGCAGCAAAACCTCATCATTTCCATGTTACCATCAAAAATACTGCAAAAAATAATGCAAATTACTGAAAAACGAAACTCTTCCACTTCGCATCAAAAAAACCCAGAATTCTTTATCGATACCTAGCAAAGTGCGTCAGCGTCACACATAAATGTATGTTGAGCATATAATCCATAACACATGCACATTGATTAAGTTCCCCAGCCTCTAATTCGCAGAATTCGTACCGACAAACATGGCTCCGGTTTTTTATGTTCTCCTGGTCCTTCGAAATTGTTACCCTCCAGTAATTGGTCATTTTATGGTATAAGATACTCATCAAAATTATTCTCGTCTTTTTCTTTTCAATTTGCGGGTTGATGGCCTTATGAAGGGAGCTTTATTTTCCAAAAATATTTAAGACAACTTGTTTTGATGGACTGTTATTAACTTACGAGTATTATACAGAAGCAGTGTTGTGATATTGTAATCATTTTGAAGCTTTATGAGTAACTCTTTATAGCGCGCCTTCTCCTATATAGAGTTTACTTTGGTAGGCTCAATTCTCGTAGAACGGCGTTTGCAATGCAGTCTTCCTCGTGTACAAAACACGGAAATAATTTTATCTGAAGCTAGCTAGCAGTTCAAGTCTATGCTTGATTTATCTACAAACCCATTATCTCTTTATCTATTTTATTTCATGTTTTTTATTAGTTTGCCACTGCCAATTGGCAATTGATTGCTAAGTTATAGGTCTCGAGTTCGAACCCAAGACACGCACCTGTGACTTTCCAGATCCATGTGCGCATTGTATAATTATCACTTACTTCGAAAACGGTGAAGGAAAACATCGTGGGGAAACCGGCATGCCTGAGAGATATTTCTCGACGGTATGTAAAGCCAAGTCAGAGGCCTATGGGTGGCATAAAAACTCTGACACCAGGTTAGTCACTAACCACATGAAAAGAAAGAAAGAATAGAAAATAAGCTGACGATCTTCCGGATGTTAAGTGGTCGCCAGCGTCTATCATATGAGCGCCTGCACTATGAGAATGCTGTAATGTGCCAGCCAGAAATAAATAAACATCTTGAATCTCTGAGAGAGTTAATCACAAGACTATTACTTATCAAGATTGGGATTGAGAATATTGAGAAATATTAATTTTGTCAATATATTATTTCCTTCAAGGGGAGTGAAACTAGCATTTTGCACTACGTTTTATTACAAAAGCGCTTTTAGGCAGTTTCCAGTCAATATTTCCAAGGCTTACGGGGCTTATATTTTCTAAAATATAATTACATTTTATTTTATGCTAAAGTCACTCGGTTGATATGAAAGGAAGTGTGTAATAGGTACTTGCAATTCCTGCTATTATATCGAAACTCGTTTATGGTAGTTGATTGACTAGATATAAGGTTGGATTTGCGTTGCAAGCCTTTAGGATATTACGACTTTGTTAATTTTAGAAGAAATAAAACAATGCATGATTGTTCTGGTCCTAGGAATTTTCTGAATTTCATTCAGAAAATTCAAGATCAGTCGTTGTGGCGATGCTCGAGAGGCCATGTCCAGCATTGGACAGTCCAACAGTTTTTCGGCTGAATCATTTTGATGATCCTATATAAGAAGAATTCTCTCAGGTTTCGCTGAATTTTGTTCTCTACGATAATTACCAATACTTAGATCTAGGTACACACGGCTACACATCAAGCTATACATTTCCAATTTATGCTGATCTCGTATTGTATAGGATTTCCGTACAATGTGAGATCAGCATAAACTGGAAAGTATAGCTTGATGTGTAGCCGTGTGTACCTACTTATATATGGTATTGTAGTTGGTAAGCATATTATAATGCAGTAGAACGCCATTAAATCGTACCATAGGAAACAAAGCAATTTTAAATTTTCAGCATACATTTTCCTCATCGTGCTCATCGTTTTTAACGAACTACCAAACCGATTCAAGGTAGGCGGTATAATAAAACCTAATAAAAAAATAATAAACCAAAAAGCATTCACGCGAATAGACATCGCTATTTTTTAAATCCTAAACTTTAAAAAATGCCAACGTCGCTTTCGATTTTCAAACCGCGCAAGTAGCAGCAGCAATCTGGCACTGAGTTTGCCAAACTTGATTGGCAGCGGTCATTGCCCGGTGACGGCTGATGCCGGTGGCTCGGCATTATTAGTCGGAATTGCCTTTCCTTACGTCAAGATACATTGACCGGTCTGTACGAAGTGCTATCCTGTTCAACACGGATGATTATTGCACCAAATACAAATAATATGTGGCAACCCACTGACTGCTGAAATTATACTAATCTCAAACTAAGAAAGTAGTACTTAAGTACCTAATATATTTTCGTGTTTTCATAAACCCTCTCACATTATAGGCTGATAATAAAATAAACCGTTTGTTAAAACACTTTTTTTTAATAATTATAACAATTATTGTCTTTACAGTTCCAATGAATCCTAAAAATCAAATAAAAGGGTTTGGTTCCAAATGTGCGGTTCGGTAAAACCAAAATTCATAATTGAGGCAAATAATTTTTGGGTAGAGCATAATACGAATTGCAGAAAATCTCTTTTTATCTTTTGTTATCATCTCGTGAACAGAATAGAACTGACCGCATTACGTTTTTCGTTGCGCATTTATTTAGTTGACCATTTAAACTGAATGACTAGAATTATCCCAGACAACTGGTTAATAACCTAAAAATGAATCCAGCACCGCAATCTTTAGTCACAGTCATTTAAAGAACATCAATCTCATTTACTTTGACATCATTTTTATTGTCTCACTTCTTAATCATTCTTAAAGTATGTGTCTACATAAAACCATACTCTATCACTTTTCCTGGAATCCCTTCATTAGTGCCGCTTACATGAAGTCTATGCTCCGTTAGGGCAAAAATACATAGTCTTGCTAATTTAATGGCAGGTGCAAGACTGGAACCACATTATTTAAATGGGTTAACCACCTCTAACCTATGTGTTATAAACTCCCCGGTAAGATTTACAGGAGATAAAATAAAGTATTTAATCATTCCGACCTCGTTTGGATTTTTTGTGAGGTATCCGTGTTTGGAAACCCCAAACCACGCAAAATAAAAGTTTTGCACACGCAAAACTGTCAGGTTAATATTTTTTTGTAATGTTTCTAAATGGTGCGACAAACAACCACAAACACACCAGACGAATACTCATAAATCCACACCTTTATTTGTCGATGTTAGCAAATATCTAAGTAATTAGAAACTAGTCACAAGCATCAACAACTCTGTTATTTAGCGCGCACACGAAGCACTTTAATCGTACTTATAAGATGTGATTATTGTTAGCTCAGCAAAGAATGAGAACCTTTATTTGCAACAAAAGAAATTAGAACATACATTTTTTTTTTACTTTAAAAAAAAAAGTAGGTACGAGTAAATCCTTAATGAATCAACAACACGTTAAAATTTTAATGCCGGGTTGTCTTCCATGTCAACATTGCCAACAGCGCAATTTTCAATTTGTAGGCTTGTTGCACTTGTAATCTTGATGGGGCTCAAGTTGTCAATTCTAAAGGAAGCATTTCATGCTATGATATACGTACAAATTTTCGCATTCAAAGGAGCAGAAGAATCAACGAAAGCTGAAAAAATTGCGTAGTAGATACTAAATGGCCAATTGTCTACAGAAACCATTAAAATAAAACTGTCTAAATAAAATACCATAAATCATAGGTTCACTGAACTCTGCAATTAGTTCACATGACGAGGCAAGGAGCACTAAGTACTTAGTTAAAACTTTTTTGGCGCCAAAGGCAGCTGCTGGCCACCGGGATATTATAAAGAGCATGTTATTAACTTTTTGCTTGGCTAACCGTAATGTACTTATTATGACCAAGAATGGACATAAACACAGTGTTTTTCTGGGTGCACGAGATCAGGACATTACACGCCATCTTAAAATTAATCGCACAACGCCCTTTTTTTTTTTTTTTGAGGGTGGTAAATCATCCAATGACTTCTCCCGCTCTGGGCGGAGCGGAAGGGCGTGTCAGACTTTTACTGGCTAAAACCCACCCGTGTTCCTTCATTTGCCTGTTGCCAAGGTCCCGGTATACCTTTCGGACTTTCCCGCAACCGCACAACGCCCTGGGAATTCTAGTTGTGAAAGGACGCCGAAATTTCACGGATTTTCTTCTATTACAAGTACGTTTCCGCTTTCCACGCGAAACGCTCGCGAACCGTACCCTACCGTCGACGTCGTCGTAACTGGAGATATTATGGACACAACCTTGACCTTCTAATGAAGATAAAAGTTCAAATATTTTATCATTGGCCCAGTGGTAGCGGGGTACTTACGAGTTGTAGGTCGTAGGTCCATATTTCGTCGTAGGTTCGAACCCAGACAGGCGATTTACTTTCTGTTAATAATTTCATCACCACTGCTCTAAAAACGGTGAAGCAAAACATCGTGAGCCAACCAGCCTATGTCGTAAGAACCGATAAATTCGAAGACATGTGACATCTACTAACCCGCATGGGCCCGCGTGGTGGATTGCAGCCCAGTCCCTCTCACAGAGAGGAGGCTTGTGTCCCAGCAGTGGGAACGTTGTAGGTTGATTATGCTGATACAAAGTTAGCAGGCAGCACTCAAAAAAATTACGATCGCTCTCCGCTTCCATTAAGCCGCGGCTTTTGTACCAAGTGCGTTCCCAGCAAGTGTTACTTTAAAATACTACTGTTCATCCTTTATGTTTTAAGCAGGAAGGTGGGCAGTAATTGAAATTTTATGGTCCTTTACCATCCTGGTCCTGTGAGGGTCAATTTATTTGATTATGAGTATGATATGAAATTGACCTTTGCATGGTCAATTTAGACGGTTTTATGAACTTCCTTCGAAAGAATAAAGAGTAAATAATCCTGGACCTGACCAAGCTCCTCCTTGAATCCCGTTAAATATAAAATAAATCGCTGGTCCTTAGCAACACCAGATGTTACTTGGTCTACCTTTTGATGCACAGAAGTGTCCGTTATAACCAGATTATTAAAAAAATCTGCGTATCAATTCTGGTGCACACTAAGAAGTGTAGGTGCCTTTTTCAAAACCCTTAGGAAGCAATGGGATGCCTACTTTAAACTTGAGTTGTACTCACATAAAAAAAATTGTTCAAGAAAACGAAAAAAAAAAACAAATGCGTAATATTATAACAAATCTCGAACATATGAATCTGGAAGTCTCCAACTACCAGTGAGAATCACAAGAACAATTATGACAAATGTTTGTAAACACATACAAAGCGCCCAGCATAACTAGGTCTACTCCGAAAAACAGAACTAAATTCAAAACGCACCGAATGTGACACTTTATTGACATTTAAATTAAGAACCAGGGCCATCTCGAAATATCAAGATATATTGGGCAACCTGCAATGTTGCAAATGTATCAGAATGTGGGTCTCTTATTAGGGACAATCATCGAACCGCATTACCATTTATTTAGTGCTTGTATTGGCCAATTATTAATAAGACCTTCGAGTTTAAAATAAATAACAGCATTGTTATTATATACAAGGGTTATTGCGCCTTGTGTTATTAATTTGCGGTTCATTTTCATAATAGTTGTTGGAAATAATAAAATTCGATACTTAAATTCAGAAGCCGTTTTTGAGAGAATCAGCCATATATTAAGTATGTTAGGTACGATATACTACAAAATGCCAGTTTTCTTTTTAATCGTCATCCAAAGGAGTATCCAAGGTTTCTATTGAATATCGATGCATCTGCATGGAAGATTTCAAGAGCCAAGAGAACCTTGATTTTATGAGGTACCAAATCTTAAAGATGTAAATGACATAAATGAAACATGTAATGTTGCCCTCAAGCCTATTGTCTGTTGTACTTTTATGCAAATCTATTGGCCTCACCTCAGTACCGTTAATTCAATCATTCTTAGCTAAGCCTAAGCACTTAATACAAAATTATTTTTCTTCCTTCCACACCTATAATCCTCAAACTACAGCTCAATTTCTGCTGGATATTCCTCATCCTCTTAGTTTCTCCACTATAACTTGAGCTGTCAACTCGTAAACGCCTCACATAACATTAGTATAAGGAGTTATAGCCGATTCATTAGCAATGACGCAAAGAATCGACGAACAATAGACCGTGAATGTCGTCTGCTATATGATGCAATGTGCTTACTACGGGATAAGTTTGAGTATTTGTAATTATGTAATGATTTCTCGGTGTTATTGCCTCTTTTGTTTTAGAATTGGCTATAGTTATTGCAGGTACGGCTATCTTAAAATTTATTCGTGTCTTAGACATTAATTCATATCGTAAATTATTTTTAGAGGGTGATGAGATTACTATTAAAAGGCTATCTGCCAATTTTTAGAACAGAATTGAAGCGAGCTCTTCTTGTATTCCAAATGTGACATGGACAATTATTGTAATACTTTGTAAGGAATGGATGCCACAAGGCAGATAAATAATGACTATTATTGGACTTGTATTTCTGAATATACAGCTAAGTTATAAAGGTTTATGATGGCTTGTTGCTAATGAAACAGTAAAAGAGAATGCCATTGCATCAAAATTACTAACATAACCAAAACTTTAATGGTTTTAGTTAAGTCAGGATAATACACAGATTGTTTTTTTTTATATTTAAATAATTGGTTAGTTAATTTATTATAAGAATTATATTCAGTAAGTCTATAATTATATTTTTATAGTATAAAAACAACTCAATACGACATATTATTATGACACTATGGGTATCGTCATAATCTCTAAGGAATTCCAAACCTCTAGTGGATCTTTGTTCATCCCTACTAATATTATAAATGCGAAAGTAACTCTGTCTGTCTGTCTGTCTGTCGCGCTTTCACGCCAAAACTACTGAACCGATTTAAAAGAAATTTGGTACACAGATAGTCTAGAGCCTGAGAAAGGACACAGGCTACTTTTTATCGACATACCACGCGGGTGAAGCCGCGGGCGGAAGCTAGTTTTTAGTAAAAAGCTATATACTTTAGAGACTCCTGATCTTTACGTATCTTTAAGTACAGCTTTAAGTGCTATCATAATAGCATTACTCGTATATACACTATTCGATACCTCTGTTTTCCTCATATTTTAGATCAAGATTTAAATAGCACATAATATGTAATGATATTCTACCTATACAATCATATAGTAGATCGAGTTATCAAAAAGAGCGTGCTTTGCGATTATTTGACCCGTCAGACCTAGTAAATGAATCATCACTAACAATTTTATTGATAAAATCAGCTCGAATATCATTACAATCAACAAAAAATTTCGAAGTCATTTGTCGAGTCAGTTAGCGTTTCCTATATCAACAAATGAAAGGAAGTGCATTGCCATAGTAAGACTTCAATAGTGTATTAACTATAGTTATTACAAATCGCGAAAACAAAATCAGCTATTCCCTACATTTGTGTTTGCATATCTCGTCGAAATGTAGGGAACAGCAGATTTTTTTTCGCTATGACAGTGTTGGTCCCATAGTGACAGTTGTTTACAATGATGAGTACAATAATCCCTTAAGAGATTTCGTATATAAAAAGATACACCTTATAAGTAATTTAGAATACTATAACTATCATCATCGCCATTCATATAGCCTTGTTTCACCCACTGCTGAGTATATTCCTCACTATTCTAATGCTTCCCTGGTCTATTCTATATATTTTACTACTACACAAAGTTAAAAGTTAATACATAAGAGCATCAATATAAATTCTTGCTTACAATCCAGTCCAGTCGGATGTACCATAAGCATTTACCAGTTTCTCTTGTGAATTATCAGGTGTTGCCTCACAAAGCCTTAAAGGGCGATAGTTTCGAACAAAGCCACTTAAGTCCATGTGTTCGCAGCTATTGTCACAGTTGTGAACTTCAGAGGACGACAATAGAACGTGAGAATTGTCTGAAGAATGAAGCTGTGATCTTGTTTAGACACATTCGTAATTGTGGCTGTTGTAGTTCTTTGTGATTTGTGTGTCTATGGTAATTAAATTTTATTGGCTACTGTTTTTAAAACTGCTTGAGAACGAGCTCCGTTTGGGGAAGTGCAATTATGTGGTTTACAACATTTTCTCTTTCAAATGTTGCATCTATATATGTAACATGCAACATCTTTTATACATCACATGTTTCTTTCGCTTCTCCTTCTAAAACGATTTTCGTTTTTCTGCCAATAACCAGTTTGTATTACATAGATCATTTCTTCTAAATATACAAATATACTTATGTCACAAAAGACTCCACTTCTTCCACCTACCTACACACCTGTTTACTCCAACTAAAGCCATCAGTCAACAAATAAGTGTGTTACAAACATGCCGATTTGACTCGATTGCATACCCGTGTTTGTAAGGTAACACCTCAATCGCGCCACCGCGACGTTTCGACACAGACTAGATTATTTGAGGCCGTTGATCTATTTGTACTGGCAAAATGACGACAGTGAATCATCATAAAGACTACTCTAGGGACAGTCTATCTTAATTGATTCCTAGACTTAGGATTCTCTGAAGAGCAGGGTCTTGACCACAATCACGGTACAGGCGTTCTGATGACGTTAAAGATCTTTTCTTGGAAAGTTTGAATATGCATGTTTTATGCTTATCTTGCCGCTACTCGGTGGGCTTAGAGAAGTAGTGGCCTTAGGGCCACGGGTCTTTGGTTATCTTCTTCTCTAAATGGCACAAGCTTTTACTTCGTAGGCTTTACAAGAATATTCGTGTCCTGGCTTAATTAGGCCAACATACTTTAGTATCATCCTAATCAAGAATAGTAAAAAAGTATCAAATAAAAATTATACCTCTTTCAACTATTTAACGCAACCAAAGTCAATACTGTTAAGATTACAGCGTTTTGCTTTTAAATTAAACCTCATCTGATGATAAAATTAACGTTGGGGGATGTCCAAACCTACTACTTAATTAGACTTGATTGCATCCTAGTGTCCGTTTGTGTAGATAACACTAAATCACGCTACGTTGCGTTACGAAACTAGCAAAGGACGTTGCTCTTTTGCGGTCAGCTTGCCAACTTATCTTATGTTCACCACATAGGTATTATACCAGCGGCGCGCTATGACTCCTATAATATAGGAATCAGGATAGTCATAATCAAATTGGGTATGGCATAACAGCGAATTGAGCCAAAATGTGATTTATAAAAAAAATTGGGAAATCTAAATTAACGGGACAACCCTAAATAAATAGATTTATTTATGCATCTTAAGAGTCTCCAGAAGTAACAAATACATCTGTCTACCTTGCTAACCTTCGATTTAACTTAGTTATCTAATCTTTGTTCTTGAGTCCAGCGCTTGATGACATAAGAGATGAAGAGAAGCAAAATGGATTTGCTAGGTGATGTACCTAATTTTTAACATTGAAAACTTACTCATAATGTCAGAAGAATCACTAGTTGTGTGTTGTGACGTAAGTATTTACTTAACCAGTATTACGATAAACGGAGACGTCACGGTTACGGTCATGAAGAATATCATTATTCAATTTCCCAGTGGAATCTTACATTTGAGGTCGTTGGCCCATTGTGCTGGTTATCCTACAGAGATCAACAGATAGCTTCGAACAATCGCGAGGATATGAAGGGAATGTTAAAAGGATGTAGCCGGCAACAATTAACACTGGAACGCGTCCTTAGAGGACCAATAAGAGATAAATAGCTTTTGAATTTAGATGGAACTGTAGTATTTTCATATGAGCCCTGACACCCATAACACAATATAATCTTAGCTTGGGTGCCAGTGGAGATAGTCATATAAGCAATTTAAAAACAATATTGCCATCGCTTTTATGTAAATTGTAAACGAAATAAAATTATTATTTACTTGTTTATTATTTTTACGAGACAATGAAACGTATTAACACACAAAGCAGTTCGTTATCCACTATTGAATTAAGACTTCGCCCATAAATGAACCGAAAAACGAGTTTATATTTATTAACTAACATACATTCTAAGGATAGATGGAAATAAAGGTCGATTTCAATTCCAATTGGATCGGAAATAATTATAATCGTTAACAAAGTGCATAACTTAACTGACGATTATGAAATTATTGCAATGGATTAGAAAGTGTGTATTGGAAATAGTATAGCCAGCAGCAATATAATTGTTTAACTAATCCTAATTAACTATCAATCAGAATCAGATCGGTAGTCGTAGTGTAGGTACTAAACGCTTATTTTGATAGTATCCTGCAATCACCATGTGATGGCGAATTGTATCTTTTGATTTTCATAAAACTCTGTTCCATCCAGCATCCGTTGAATAAACTAAATATTTGAATTTTGAGACTGTAGTTAAAATATGCGTGATAATCAAAACAATGTTTCCACTAAAACTTTATGAGACACGACAGGACATCCGTTATGATCGCCTAATTGAAGAACAATGAGTTGTCACGCTAATCCTTGCTTGTTCTTGCTAATGAGCGAATTCATTAATATTTACAGCACCAAGTCGGCAAGCAGTCTAGAACAGTCAAAGTGTGCATAGTAATAGCGAGCCCGAGTTACCAAGGTCAGTGCCAAAATAAGTCTGTAAAGGTCTGGTTCCGCTACTGAAGTAGAAGGGAAACGTGAGGGACTCTTCAGCACATTTATGGATTTTCTAACTACTTCTGCATGATTATCAACTCTATGGATATGGAGACGTTAAACTTATATTTTACTCTTTATTTAGGTACGTGTCTACGGCTTAAGACTCCTTCTGCAACTGACCGAGAAAAGGATTTGCCAGATATTGCAACTGACCGAGAAAAATAGAAAGACGGAATGGAAGCCTTTGCTTTCCAGGGACACAACAAGTTCATAATAAATAAAAAATCTTCGATCAAATGTTTATAAACAAATTCGCTTGAAAAGGCAGTGTTAAAATTTACATTTTCCTCAATGTGCCAGTGGAACCAAACTCTAAGCCATTCAATCTAGACACGGGAAACATAAATCACGTTCAACATCTTAATACGCAATTGTTTGAGTGCACCCACTTTGAGGCAGAGTGCGGTGGGGCCGAACCACCGGAGGACCAAATCTGAGGTCATGGTCTCGTGGATCATACAACGTTAGAGAGTTAATTCGCACCGACACTGAGACTTAAGATAGCGTATGCCTGATATGTGATTGAGAAGAGGAACATTTGTGTGGGAATGAAGATATACAGGAATGAACCTTGACGTATGACCAAAGAAATGCAAAAAATGGGTGTAATGCAAGCGTCATCTTTGACAAATTAGTGTTCTAGGAATTGGGCCAACCGATTATGCCATCCATCCTCTTCTATTCATGAAGTAATCAGTTAGAGAGCTATGGAATCTCGACTTTTTCGAAGACAACTTCTGCATCTACATGTAATCCTAGTACACACTTTATAACAATTAACAAAGAGTGACTAGTTAGTTATTATGCATTTTATTCTCACAACACATAACCAGAGTATTTATTAAATATTAACGTACCAGAGCACGTTATACGGTCCCTGTAATTTTTAGTAATTAACTGAACTATTTATGTAATATGTGTGATTGAAACATGCATTTTGTGGATTTTCCTCAAGGCTAAGCGTAGGCAATCAGCGTAGTGTGATCATTCATAGTTTTTGCTTTGTGGGAGATCTTTTAATCGAAAAATAACTTTTAAATAACAGATTTTAAAGATAATATAATGTAGGTAATTTATTACTACCTACTGCTGCTACAAAAATACACTACCCTCAACCTTTTTCATAAAACATTCCTTCATAACTTTCATTTTTATTCCTGTCTGACTTGTTTTCACTCAATATTGTTTATCGGGAAGATACCGAATTAAATATCGTCAAAGTTTCGAAAAACAAAACTTTTAGCATTGTTATCAGGTTAACTGGTTTTTTCATTTGAATGAGATCTTTTACTGATAATATCTTTAACTCTCTTTTACTGAATATATAAGTTAAGTCTGCTTTGTATAGTTATTATTAACTTCAGCTAACAACATTTCCATAATCATAATTGAACGAAGCAATACAAAGAGCGAAGGTTTTAATAAAGCGTAGGCGCTGGACAATGACGGATCAGCTGGTTCACAGAGTAACGACTCTGACAATGAGGTTACGCCTATGCCAGTAGTATGCCATAATTGTAGGTATGTTGAAGACTACCTTCTGCCCGCGGCTTCACCCGAGTGGAGGTCGGAAATTAGCCCACGACAACGTACCAACGAGATAAAAGTATCCTTTGTTCTAACCCAGGCCATGGTCTACCTGTGTGCCTAAGCGTCAGCGCAGACCAAGAGCAGAGCATTTTCTGAGACTACTGAAAAATTAATCTTATGACAATTCACTTATACAATACATTTATAAAAATTAAATACACGTCCAAACCATACACGAGCATTTTGCAGTTCGGTTTGCGCTGACCCTTAGGCTGAGACGTGAAAAGGTAACAGACGGACAGATTAACCGAGTTACTTTCACAGTTCTAATATTAAGTATGGATTATCACGAAGAGTTAAAACTGAATGCCGTAGCAAGAGATGCCCCCATTTGCCGTAGAACTGATGACTTTGAAGAAGACGTATTAGGGTGCATTATGGCTAGGTGAAGCGACTGTCTTGGCATGGTGAAACGTTAGCTCAATGAAAAGCGAATCGGAGAGGCCTCTATCCAGCGCTAGAGCTGTAACTATCATTGTACAGCAATAGCGAAAATGTAAAGCAGATATTATGCTGACTATGATAATTGCTCAACAGACCGTATTAAAAATTTAAAGGGAAAGTCCCATACGGTGAAACAGCATAGTTATGTTATAAATATTTCATGCACTGACTGGACAGGTCTACTCAATCTGTATGGTTCTTTCTTCAAAAGACCATTTCAGACACCAATCTACATAGTCTTCACATGATCTGACCAAGATTATGTCCAGAATTTAAAAGAGACGGTGACCGTTGTGTTAGTTTTTGCCTTTCTTCTCAGAGTAGTCAGATAGGAAACGCCGACCTCAGCTAGTTTTTATTAAAAATATGATTGACGTGTAAAAGTGTTTGTACAAACCTACTTATAGAAATAAAGCATTTACTTACCATTACTTATAATAACAATTTGTTTGCACATACCTGTACCATTGCCCTAGAATAGTACAGTAATTTTCAACGTAAGCGTGTTATTTGCATAATAATATGGAGCTATAAAATTATTTTATAATCGTTTAAAAGCTTCAAAGGCTGTCCAACGTACTACGGGTTTCCATTAATTGTTACGGATCAGTTAGTAAATGGAGTAATAGGAATGTACTCCTACGAGTAGGTCTTGGAATCCCGATCATTTAATTTGTTAGGCTTCTTATGGGAAAGTGTAATTACTGGTCACTAGGAAAATGCGTGTTTTCGTTCAGGAAACGTTTTTCGATAAACGAGTCTGGTCAATTCATTGACCGGCCAATGATCGTTCAGAGGATTAATTTTGTGAAATGGACAGATACCCACCATTGGATACGGGCCCTCAGGGGGAAAACAGATGTAATTTGTTTCAACAACTGCAAGTGAGGTTTGTCATTTCATCGTTTGCCTTTCGGTCCTTTCATCTGAACGTCAAGTTTCTCTTTGCTCGCTACACCGTGCCGATTGAAATGTTTAAAAAAAAAATGAACAGGTCTGTAAATGATGGCTTTATTAAAGCGTATTTGCTTGTTTACATGACGCACTAATAGTTTTTATAATCCCGTGGTGAGCAATGAATGGCCGCTGCAGATGATTATTACCAGTTTGTGCATAATATCTAAAGCCAGTAAGGTAAGATAAGGTTTGTTGTAATCTGAGAGTCGAGACCTAAACATGATTTTGTAAATTTTTTACTCCATTGTTGATGCATCCGCAGTTTTCAAACCTTCTTAGAACTTATTATTTTATTTTCTGAACTTATAATTTACCTACTGGTATTGTACGGAAATCCTATACAATGCGAGATCAGCATAAACTGGAAATGTATAGCTTGATGTGTAGCCGTGTGTACATGCAATTAGATTGGTGGCGAATATTCATGTTGATATTTTCTTGGCAGATTATCGGAGCGAGTATCTTCAATATCTGATGAATAATGAGACCAGTTCCTCGAGAGAGAAAAAAAGATTGTGCGGCTCATCAAACTCAAAGGGCACGCACAACAGCGTAATATGCCTTTTTAACGTGCGGCGTGCGTATAAAATCGTAAGCGGTGTCCAATTTATTATAAATACGGAACCTGTTTTGCGCATATTGATCATTGAATTATTTTTTGTGCAGGCCATTTTTATAACGTGTAGTAACCTAGACAAGGGGGTCGCCTTAGGGTACCTACCTCATATTTTATGGTCACATTCTTATAAAGTTTAATGAACTTTATAATTAACTTTATAACGTCAGTGAGGACCAAAGCAACCCAAAGGTTTTGTTTTAACGACTCCACACAAAGAGCAATTCAGATTTGTTCAAAGGAACTCAGATTAGGCTCGTTGATCTAGTAGTCGCAAACGCTATTGTGGTGCAGGAGGTCCTGGGTTCGATTCCCAGGTCGGGCAAAGTGTTATTGGGTTTTTCCATTGGAATTTCTCAGTAGCACCCCGTTGTCTGGATTTGTGCCAGGTTGATTACAATAGGCTCACCTCCTATTAAATGGAACTTAAACATAACTTGCGTAATGTAGGTGTACTATAGGTAGACCTCTGCCTATAACGCATCGGGGCAATACAGTCGTCATGTTATGAACTCAGATTTGCTTCTTTCTCAACCAAAGACCAGACCAGACCAATCGAAGGCACAAGTGTTTGCTTAATGCGTCTGGTTTTACCAGAATCCTTTCCAGTATATATCTAGTCTCTACTATATCCTAAAAATATCTGTGACTCAATTATTGCAAGTAAGTTAATATATCTCGGCTTCCCATATGTTTGTCGAAGCATTTTTCACCAGTATTCAAAGTAACAATTATTTTAAATGTAACATCACTGGTAAAATCGTGACATTGAAGTTGTCACTCTAATTCACTTCACAAACGTTATGTAAGTCACTGCATCGACAATCTTTGGCCGGCCACTTTATTTACACACGTTACTGTAAAATCTACAAACTAACTTGTGTTATATTATGTGTATTACTACATTCTTAGTTTGGTTTGGATCATCGTAAGAAACCCTGAGGCCTGATTCGATCCTGATCCTAAGCTTCCATAGCTTTATTGTTCCAGAGATTATTTTGAGAAGTTGTAGTGCAATAATGAATGTTCCAAACATACACAGCATCAAAAATTAAAGACAAATTTTTGACTACTTCCCTACTGAATACCAAATAATGTTGCACAGGAAGACATACTAAGAAAACTCCACCAATTAGGAACTGCCAATAAACAAACGTGGAATTGAATTCGAATATTTTGGCAACTAGCAACACGCAAGCGGAGGGAATGCCAGCAATGTTTATGAAACTCGGTTCGCATTCCATATTTAATTGGACACTGTTCCATATAATACAGGTAACACTAAGTGCATTTTTACGATTCGCAGAACTCATAAAAATACTGTATGTCGGATGAGTCAAATAAAGCATTGACCGACATGCCAACCCAAAAAAAAAAGTAGAATCGAATCGACAAGACAAAAAAAACAACAAACTTCCAATTAAAAACACTACAAAGTGAAAAATGACTTTAATTTCGGTTTCGTATTTTCGTTTCGTAAACAGACGAACATAGAACCTTTGAAAATTTGAACCTTATTTGATGTCGGTTAAAAATTGATATTTGTGCAATCATTGGTTTTCTTGAATAGAATAGAATATATTTATTTGCTTTAAAACATGGTACATTTAAGGTCTTATTTATATAGTTGTGATCTTACATGTTTCGCCAAGGACTGGCATACAAATATCTAAACATGTTAATTACATGTATTTTTATACAATACATTTTATTTTCAAATTATAATTATAACATGTCTATTAACATTGGTTTCATACCTACTTGAACACTTAAACAATAATAATTATATATTTATAAGTACTTAATAAAACATATCTTATTTTATCTTATATTTATCTGTTATTTTTTTATCAAAAAAATCTTTTATATTATAAAAACAATTACCAATAAGCCATTTGTGTAGTTTGGATTTAAAGTGTTTTAGAGGGAGTTCTCTTATTTCTTTTGGGATATTATTGAAGATTTTAATTGCTGTGATAAAGCTATTTTTATGACATAATGTACTTTGGTGAGAAGGAATTCTTAGCCGCGTTGGGTCTCGACGGTTATATTGTGAATGCGAGTCGCATGCTACAAACAATATAGAGTGTTCTTTCACAAATACACCAGCTTGCATTATGAGAAGACCTGTTAAGGTTAAAAGTTTAAGATTTTTATATATTGGTCTGCAGGATGTTAAGGGACTGATACCGCAGATTGCTCTTAGGCATTTTTTCTGCACTAGGAAGGCATCATTGATATTCGTCGAGTTCCCCCAGAGTAGGAGCCCATATCTAAGTAAAGAGGAAACATATCCGTGGTAAGCAGTAAGTGCAACGGCTTCACTCGCGGTACGCCGTAAACGTTTAAGAGCAAATACAAATTGATTTAGTTTCTTGCAGATATGCTCTATATGTAATTTCCAGTTACAATGCTGGTCTAGAATAAGTCCAAGAAATTTGTATTCACTAACTTCATTAATTTGTTGTCCTTGACAATTGACTTTATATGTTTTTTGTTTAGAATTGTAGTTTTGAAAATTTATATATTTAGTTTTATTTAGATTTGCATAGAGATAGTTGTTTTCGAGCCATTTTAAAACTTGGGTTACTGTTTCATTAAGGTTTTTCTCATGATTTGTTTCTGATTTACTTTTATTTGTAACAATTACCGATATGTCGTCAGCAAAAAGTATGCATTGTTGTTGTAAAGCTGTAGGTAAATCGTTGATGTAAATGAGGAAAAGCAATGGTCCAAGTATGCTTCCTTGGGGTACTCCTGATTTAGTTTGACGGTATTCAGAACTATATGATGTTGACTCATTATTGTCGTTTATTGTGCTTATTTCTACTTTCTGTTGACGGTTAAATAAATAGCTAGTGATCCAATCAATTACTATTCCTCTTATTCCGTAGTTATTGCATTTTTGTATGAGTAAATCGTGGTTAACAAAGTCGAAAGCTTTGCTCATGTCAAAGAAGATGACAGATACTGGAATGCGTTTATCTAAATTTTCAATAACATTTTTTATTAGTTGAAATGCTGCTAAAGTAGTCGATTTTCCTCTTTGAAAGCCGTTTTGTTCCTCTTTTAAAATCTGAAATTTTTCTAAATAATTTGTGAGTCTACGATGCATGACTTTCTCAAAGATTTTTGATAAGTTAGATATTAGTGTTATAGGGCGGTAATTAGTTATGTATTTTACGTCACCTTTTTTAAATAAAGGTTTAACAATAGATTTTTTGAGTTTATCTGGAAAAATACCTTGCCAGAATGAGAGATTTATCAAGTGTCCAATGATTGGGGAAATCATGGAGGCACATGATTTAAGTATGTGAGTTGCTATACCGTCAAATCCAACCGATTTTGTATTGTTAAGGGACATGATGGTATTTTTTACTTCATCTTCATCACATGGATGTAAAAACATGGTTTGTGTCATATTCGTTAAATCGAAGTGTTTTTTGTCTGAAGTAGCTTTATTTTTGTTATGGAATCCTTCGGCAATGTTTATGAAAAATTCATTGAAAGTTTCAGCAATTTCTTTAGGTTTGTTTATACGATTATTGTTGATTTTAATAGTATCAATATTCGTTATAGTGTTTACGTGATCAGTTTTGTTTTTGATAATTTGCCATGTAGCTTTGCCTTTATTTTTTGCAGATGAAATTATTTTAGAATTTATGAGGTGTTTTGACCGGCTAACACATTTTTTGAAGATAGTACTGTATTTTGTATAGTTTGATGTGTCGTCTTCAGATTTGGACATGTATTGGCGATACCTTAGTTTTCGTTTATGTTTACTTGACTTTCTAATTCCTGTTGTGATCCATCTTGGTGACTTACAGCTTACATTAATTCTTTTTTTGTTGATCGGAAAGCAAAGGTTGTAAAATAAACAAAATGTATCATGAAATGTATCAAAAGCTGAATTTAAATTTTCTTGGTCATATACTTCTGACCAACTTAGTGCTGATAAACAATTTATAAATTTGTATAGGTTGTCTTTACTGTAGTCTCTTTTGCAAACATACCAACTTTTTTGTCTTACTGGTTTATTATTTATGGGAAAATTTAAAGTTTGACCTGTGTTGTGGTCGGAGAGAAATAATTCATGAACTTTACCATTCGCGTCTTTAATGTTACTTATAAAGTGATCAATGCAGGCTTTTTGTCTAGTTGGTTTGTCTATATGTAAGGAGAGACCAAAATTTACTAACGTGTCTTTTAGAAGTGATGCTATTTTATTGATTTTGAGTGTATCTATATTTAGATCGCCTGTCAGAATAATTTTTTTATTAGGTTTACTACAAATCTTATGTAGTAGTAATTCAAGTTTGTCAAAGAATGAGTTTATGTTACTATCTGGGGTTCTATATAAGCAAATGACAATGCAGTTGAGAGAAGGAAATTCCACGCCGCAACATTCAAATACTTTGTCTATAGTCATGGTATTACAGATCGCCAGATCTTTATAATCTAAGGAGTTTCGGGCAAGAATACAAACGCCACCTCTTTTTTCTTTGATTCTAGAGTATGATGTAATTAGCTTGAAATCTTTTAAAAGAACGTTGTTTTCATTGCCTCTTTTTATGAAAGTTTCCGAGAGGCAAATTATGTCAATGTAATTATTACTTTTATCGAAGTCGTCTATGCATAATTCTAGGTTTTCTTGTTTGTTTAATAGGCCTGCTATGTTCTGATGGAACAGTGTAATTGAACTTGAAGTATTACATTTGTTGTTAAAAAGATTTTTGGTATTATAGAAAAAACGTATTTTCTTGTTGAGGTGTCTTTTTTTTATCCATCTCTAATTTTTTATTACGCATTAAATCGAAAAAATATGGTATAGTTCCTTTTACGTGTTTGTTATTATCAATGCATTTGTTATCTTTTTTATTTTTACTCTCTGTATTTTCATAGCTGGGTAATGTATTTGTATTTGTGAAAGCATTTTCTTGAGATGAAATCTTGTTTTTAATATTTATGACACTCTTTTTTGAAGAAAAATTGAAGTATTTTGCATTATAGTCTAAAGTGTCTATAGTAGTATTAATTTTGTTACATAGTGAACATACAGATAACTTATAACAATTAATAAAAGTACAGTTAGGCATATTATAAGAAAAGTTTTTCAATGTTTTATTTAATGTATTTTCTTTTAAATGATAACTCTTATTTACACTAAGAATGATGAATTTAGTTTTTTCAAACTTTTTTAGTACATACGATAAGTTGTATAACAGCTTTATGGGGTTATCATCATTTTCACCAACACTTATAATTATTTTATCTTCGCTTGTTATTTTTATTCGTTCGCAGCTGCTAAGTATGTCATTTGCTGAAGCTTGCGGTTTAGTAGTAGATTCAATTCTATATTTTTCATACCTGGTATTATTTCTAGAATTAACCAATTCAGCTGCTAATCCTACACATTGTTGAGCACCAAATATGTAGATAGATTTCTGTTTATTATTCGTGACTTCTTCTTTATATGTCTGTTTTAATAAGTTATTTTGTGTAATATTTTCATCTTCGTTCGCTACCGGTTCCTTTGCATACAGAATGCTCATACTTGTAGCTGGATGTAATTTCGAGTCGTATCCGGTTATCTGGCGACGTAGACACCGTGACTCTCTTATATTTGTGTTACCACGAGATACTTGTAGTGTTTTTGGGGTATTTAAGCTCTCGGAAGACATTTCTTTAGGTGACCGGTATGTAGATAGTTCTTGAATTTCCTTACGTAGTTGGATATTTTCTAAGGATAGTTTATCAATTTCTGTCTTTGCACTATCCAGTAATATTTGTTTTTCTTCTAATTCTTGTCTCAGCTTAGTGATTTCATCTGACGGGGCACATGTAGATAAATCGAACATACTTAATGCTGTGGTATTAATATCAGAGTTTATAGATTCTAGTGAGTTACGTCTGATACAAAGTGATTCGTATGATAATGTTCTCGCAAGATTATGTTTACAACGCAAAGTTATATTTTTTTCTTCGGACCCCATCTTCGAATTTTTTCACATCTAATTGGTAAATCTTCTATTTTCCAAATAATTTTTCATGTAATTATAAAAAGTAACATAGTATAGGTAACTGAGTCAGGATCGAAAATGTATTTTCAGTTCATCCGTTTAACATTACAATCGCAAGACCATATTATAAGCCTCCATAATAGTCGTTCGAAGATATTATGTATTTCATTCTTCAAACAAGTGTTTCCTTAACACTTATAGTACGCTAAATACTATTTTTTATTTAAAAATTAAATTTTATTTCGTGGAACAGAGTTTCATTGAATGTCAAAGTAGGGCGTAACACTACTCGCCGCTAGATGGCGCTGTTTAAATATTTTTGACAGATTAGTTTCGTGGAACAGAGGTTTTTGTTTTAGGACGCCAAAATTCAAAATAAACAGTTTTATAGATCAGATGTAAAATGCTATGGTTTTAACTAGCTTTCACATAGAAACTTGTATTATATTATTACACTATGCACTTTAATCACAATTATTAGCATAAGAATGAGTTTGGAACTTATTATTAGGGAACTCAGAAGTTAGATTGTGAAACGTTATAAAAAATGTATGAGTAGTTCGATTTTAAAATGTTAATGCACATTTATTTCACAAACGTTTTGTAGCAATTATTGTTTGTTTACACACACGTTACACACAATTTTTGTCACTTTTAGACGATATAACTATTTTTATTAAATTTTTATTACGGAGCTATTGTTTACACTGTCAGTGGCGACACCTGCCGTGAGTTGAGGGCAACAGCTAAGAGTTTATGGATATTGCAACTATAACAGTGTTTACCATTCGTGATAATAACAGTAATAGACATTTGCTCACGACCGTCCATAATAATAATAGCCAAAGAGAAGGCCGATCTGATGATGAACAAACATTATCTTACCTAATAAAATATTTAATTGTCGTTTCGTGTGCGTTAAAATTACATGATCTATCCTGATGTACAGTAGGCTGCACGTCAGTGTAAACATAACCGGTATAAGCTGTTCCCTTTTCTATTGGGACTCCGCGCCTACTACCCTAGGCCACCTCAAGGTTCGTGAAAGTTAGTGTACCACGTATTAAGTGTTACCACCGACAGGCGGTCGACTGCATGTTAAATCGTATAATAGACATTTCACCCACACTTGGCCACAAAATTTCGTGGAAATACGGTCATATGTGCGTACAGCTAAGGAGTAGAACTCCTAGCCGGAGTCTGTAGTTCCCAAAAGCTATAACCTGGGAAGACTCCCAGGTTATAGGTAGTCTCGTTATACGGTCTTGACTTTTTGAAAGAACCGGAATTGGAAATCTTCTAGGCAAGCATGCACCATCGTAGGTACGAGTATATCGCATCATCGGTGACCAACAGCTGAGACACCTAGTGGTTTAGCTCATCTAATGTATACATATAGTTAGTACACCCCGTAGTTCTGTTTATACCCGCCAGACCAAGTAAGATATCGTATAAATCCAATCAACTGCTTTTCTAGGGATGGGGAATACCTCCACTTTATTCATCAGACAAAACGACCAATTTATTAATAGATCACAGAACTATTATCATCGTTGATTTATCACAATAATAATTCACAGTATAATCCGCTGTGTCGGTCAGTTCACTGTCCTGAGATATTACTTCACGATCAGTCTGTGACTCATGCGCATCTGTCTGTGTGTGTTCAACTGTTCACCTACAGAACTGATAAGCCATATTATAGTGAGATTGATGACAAAATTGTAATTGCAAAAAGTTTTCTGAAGCAAAAATTGGCATATTCCCTTTTGCAAAATTTTAGACTAGGTAGGTACTTGATGACCTTGTATATAAAAATTAGATGAACATCAAACTCGTCAAAGGTAGATTCAATGAAGTTAGTGGCGTTCCTCGGTTATTGAAACGTAGACCAAAGATAATCAACAAAAACTCCTAAAAACGTAACAATTCGGACGACCCAAACAAAGGCTTACTTACTTTCCAAAAGATTAGGGACAGCTATTATATTTTTTTTTTTAATTTTAACCACCTTTGATTACAATAAAAAACCGTTACCGGTACAGTATAAGTTCAGTATCTTATTCAACACAATCAGTTCACAAAAAACAATATTTGATAGTTTTACTGACAAAAACAGAGGGCATGCCTATGATTTCACAATTCAAATATTTTTACTTCTGTCTGATTCTAGTGCAGTGTCGCAAATAAAATAAACGTTTAAACATTTTGTCGCCACATTTTGTCACAATATGTTCTATGTTTATTCATCATGATTTGCTAACACGTCTGTTCACAATTCGCGTCATGCGTGTTCGTGACATGTGACGTCACAGGATACGTAGTGTACCTACAGCGGTCTTTTTTTGATACTAATGTTTATTCGATGTCAAATTGTTTGTCAATTCGCGTGTTGTTAATGCAGCAAGTTGAAGACAGAAATGTGTTACTGAGGTGTCTGCTGTGACACTGCTACACTAACGAAGAGGGTAGGCATTTTTGGGAGCCTTATGTAATTGTTCAACGTCCAAATGTTTGATATAGCCTCTCTTGTTTTTGTTCCTCTCAGGCTTCCGATTTAGGCAACAGTGAACTGCAAGCTAGTACTCGTAAGTAATCCTAATAAATTATTCAAATAAAAGTCGAATTACTGCGCTCACCAAACCTGAGCGAGAGAAATTGAAACTTTAGACATAAATAAAAACACGCGTTTTAGCGATTCCTCTTAAATATTTGGCTAAACTAAGCAGTCGGACCATTAAAGATCAAAATCTAGATACCATTAGCATAAACAATAAGTCAAATAAGTATTATCATAAATACAATACGCTTTCGATAGAGGACATTAGCCCGTCCTTGGCAGCTTACTAAAATACTGCCTTTATAAACATGAACGATAGCTGTTGTAAATACATGCACGACTATATAACTAAATATTGCACTCATATCTATAGGTATATGTAGGCAAACATAGGTATATCTAATTGTAGGCAAACCTATATACAGGGCTGTCGTACTTGTCTTTGAAAATATTCCGGACGATTTTCAATATGCTAAAGAGTAAGAGATTATTGGCGAACCTGATGAGCTCACCAAATTATGAAAAAGAACAAAAGCTAGACATCCGAATAAAAAAACTGGAAAAGACCAGATGACAGGAATGGCAATTGGAATGGCTTCAGCATCTTGTTAATTACAGAAGAAAGCTGAAGTAAAGTATCATAGCCGATAAGAGATAAAGAATGGAGAAATGAGAAGAGAAAAAGATCGAGGGACTGCTCGATACAAAACCAGGCATTACCTAATACACGGAAAACTTACTAGGAGTCTAGGAGTAAGGATTTTTCAATCATGGATGAATCAGAGGCTTTGGAAGTTTGAACCTCCGACGTATCTGTCTCGCCTCTTAATTTATAAATAGGTCTAGAGGCTTCTAAGACTTTGGATGCCATTCCACCATAGGTATTTTCCTGCAACACCTAGGGAATTCCTTCCCAATTTTGTACCTACAGATTTTAAAGCTAAGCTTATGCTTAAAATAGCTTCCGATCATTTTATTTCCTCACCAGCAGTAACCCTACCTATATCTTTATGTATTTCGCAAGTTCTTGTAACCCTTTACGAGATAGTCGGGGAACCTCGAGATAAGAGCTGCGTAGACGCACCGATATTGTAACAACTGGGCCCTTAAGATGCTCCGTGAATATTTCCGCATCATCTTCGTATCCATCCTGGAAGCGTCCACTCCTGGACATAGGGGTCCCTATGTAGGAAACAATGTGTTTTGTATGACAAACCGGATTATGAAACTTGTTAGAGGAACGCCTTCGAATGTATCGGGAGATACCGTGAGATAAGATCGGAATTTGATGATCAAATTGAATGCTGTTTGGAGTATGGATACCTACCTTTCGATAATCTTGAGCAGTTTTGCGGTTATGTTCTATTGGCCTAAAAACTAATTGAGTAGTTGCAAGTTTGCAACTCCCAAGTTTGCCAGTTTAATGAAACTTGCAGTAACTCTATTGCTTCAAATGCATAATGTATTTGTACTAAGTATTGTCTTGTGCAAATATTACATTCACTTACAAAAGTAAACAGCGGTATAGAAACTGTTTGTCTTTTATCTTTTTGCTTTTTCACATCCTCTGCAGATATTTAATTATTTATTTTTCAAGAAACTTGTTTAATATTCATTCCTTCATTCAAAGCACGAAGTCTGAATACACTCGTATGGTCGTACCTTCAGGTCAGTTATTTTCAATTTTATTGCTACGCTTCGTTGAAAATCGTTTGCATATCAAAACAGCGTTTAATTTTGTTATATAAAATGATAAGTTTTATCAGGCACATTATATTTAGATACCAAATTCGATAAATATATTAAGAATACAAAACCAAAAATGAGTTGCTTATCCAAGTTTTAATTCGACAGGATATTATTTCTTCTCTTTTTGCGCAAGATCACTTGCATAATTTTCCTCTGAATTGAATGGCAAAGAATATGAAATAGGAACTGTGTTGATGCATATGTTTACATTCAATTCATAAATGTTTCATTCTTGCAGCTACTATGCTTTCAAAAAAACTATCAAGGATGTAAGTAACAGAGCATTCGATTATCATAGTTTTCTTTTTGTAACACTACGCAGGGGTCATTCATCACTACCACCTGTTTCCTGTTCGTCGAACGCATTGCAAGAGTCTGTACCGGATTAAATATACATTACATTACTATCAGTTTCATACAGTAAAAACCTGTAATACGTTTTAATTATAGATATAACAAAGCAACCGATTCCCAGCCTATTAATAATCAAGAAAATACCTATATACTCAATCACTTATCTACCATCCACTCACACGCATCATATTATTTAAGAAAATTCATTGGCACTAGCAGATGACCTCAACAACGTCACTCAGAGATAAGATACCAAACCTCGTATAAAAATAATTTTAGTTAAATTATTATTATTTTAGTACAGATTTGATAAGTTTCATTTCTCAAACGACTGAAGAAACAACAAGGCCGAATGTGTAAGCAATTAGGCATAGTAATAGTAACACGTGCCTGCTAATTAGTTCGCTAAATTATTATGAGTAGCATCTGTTTCATTAAAGCATACCTACTATTGCGAGCATGTTATAACTTCTCGAAACACGCCTGGAATCAGAACAGCTGTGATGATTGATAATTGATGCTAAACACAGTCTATCATATTTTCATGATATTTTTTACACTGCAGGGAAGAACAGAATCCCTTACAAACTTAAGAGGTATTTTAAAGTATCGTTGCCAAGATTATTAGACGGCAATGGGCACTAATGATTGAACACCTATTATACGGCACTAATTATGAAAACGCTCTACTATATTAAGACTTTCTATAGAACCTTCGTTGATTTTAGAACTGTTATATATACAAGCACCTTACATTACATTACATATACCTTACATTACATATACAAGGAACCTTATCAATGTAAAGTTGTCGGACCCCAATAACGGACGACCTAGATTTATAAGCAAAGAGTCTCCTACGTCATATGGTCATATCAATCACATGCCTAACCCATTTCTAATAAGCCCTTGTATCTAAATCGGTTGATAAGCAGCCAGGCCCCGACTCTCACTTTCACGCCCAGTTATTAAACAGACTGATCGTGTGATAACGCCTGTTGCACTGTTGCAGAGATCCAGGCTATCTTATCTAGCCTTCAGGCCGTAACGTGTTTGGTTAGTTAGATCAATGTTGTAGGAAGCTCTGCATCATTTGCTAAATTACTGCAATAATACATCATTCCAAGACACGTTATAAAAAAGCAATGGGCAATGTTTTATTTTATTTTCTGGCGTTGCTTCTGATCACTGGTGAAAGGTATACAGCTGGCACCATTTCGGACCTCGTACTTCAACAAGGTTCAGAAATACAACTTTCATTGTAAGAGTACAAAAGATCTTCTTTGAAATTAATGTCGGTCTAGTAGTCAGCAATCGGTATGAACATTATATCTAATGAGAATCACAAAAGTCATTTTGGCAGACATGCGCTTTAGTATTTGCACACTCTGAATTCTTTAATCTCTGTCACTAAGTTTTATGAGCTGATTATCGCTGCATACGAAGCACAACAGCCACAATAGTGTCGCATCTACGTCACTCATGACGCTAATCTATGACCAGCCGTGTGTATCTCTGAACATCACGTGGTCGCAAAAACTGCTCGTGGTAAAAACCGGTTGCCATTGCACCACCGAGTGCCGGAATGGTGACTTTAATATGCCATTACAAATATAACTTGAGTCGGTTCAGTGTTAACTTGAATACGTATCGAAGTAAGTGGAGTGGTGCTGTTTTTACCTTGCAATTGTTTCTTTTCTTCCATAGAGAATAGTTAATTATAGTAATTGAAATGGAGCATCGTGTCTGGAGTCTTAAAAATAAGTTAACAAGCAAGTAAGTAAATTATAGGCAAAACAAAAACAAGTAAAGTCTGAAAATAACTGGATGAGAAAAGCTAAACACTGAAGTTACTGAGGTAAAAGGTCCCGAGAAGGAAGACGAAGAATCCAATAAGTCAATATTAAAGTAGTAAATACTCATCAAGAGAGTGTTAATGACTAAATACACAAAAAGACAACAGAAGACAATTTAAAAATGGTTCCAAATCATGATACATTTCAAAATAATCGCCTTGAAAATGTAACCAGTCCTTATTAAATGCATTTGTTTAAAGACATGCATACGATGTAATGCATGTAACAATGTTTAGAATACAAATTAATTTAAAACAACGACCAATGCAAACGGGTACATCGAACTATATGCTAAACTTAAATTAGAATTGTTTGAAGGATACTACTGAAGGAGCGCTGGCGTTTGAAGGTAACTTTGGTAATTACTTCACAGTCGTGTTACATTATTTAGAATCCAGGCTATCTCTGTTGCTTCTTTATTAGCTGCAGTCTCAGTATTCACTTCCTTCGAAGATGTGTGTCTTATGTTTTGTCTTATCGCTTTTGATAAAAAGAATTCTTCTTTTAAAATGAAGCTGTTTTCAATAGTGTCTCATCATCACTCATCATCATCTCTCATAGTCTCATCGATCGTCGTCATTGTATCTAAAGCTAAGGATTGGGCTGAAGTTACCTATTATAAATATTGGCTGCATCGTTATTGTTCCACTACATAGTATATACGACGTATACGACGATTTGCGAAGTGTATAGTTAGTAATAATGTTTTTATTACACACGGTGTTAGAGGTGAATGCACCTTTATCTGATTCTGAGCCAAAAATGTATTTGCTTTTAGGGAGTTGCATACCCAAATATGTCATAGTAGTAGAGTCTCTAATTACGCTATTGTTTTATTTGTATAGGACTGGTTAAGCACAAATGCATTGGCATAATTATTTTGTGGAAAAGTTAAATGTGGATACAGTTTTGAAAAACTAGATGAGGTCGGTGTTGCTATCCGACTACTCTGAAAAAATACACAGAAACAAACTCAGATGTATATACGTAACAGAAGCACAAGATATAGAGCATAAGAGTTACTGTTTCATTAGTTACAGTGGAGCAACATTTTATCTAATTGGTAGGCTAAAATACCAGTAAAATGAAGCAAGACCTTAAGCCAATTTTTATGCTGTGTCCGTAACGAGAAAAGCATGTTATGCAGATTAGTGTGAACCGTTTCTTGCACTTACTGTTTTACCGTAGCGTCTAATGTGACCACTTAATTTAATTGAGACACATTCATGACTCTTTGTCATTATCATACTAATGTAGTCTAACTGTGGTTTAACAATGTTTATGATTCTAGTCAGGATACTAGCGAGAAATTTATTCGAGTTCGCAATAGTCTCACGAAAATGTCTTCGACTTTTTCGAATAAATACCTTTATTAAATTTATAAAGGATACCTTTCTTAACTCTGGGTTTTTCATTCTGTTGGTCCAATTAATCATTTGTGGATCGTTGGACTGTGAGAAAGATGATATGGCTAGAAAGGGGGTGACTGCTGAGATGACGACTAATAATCGAGAAGCATGGAAGAAGACAAATGCTGCGACGACCCTAAATAATTGGGATAAGGGCAAGAGAATGATGGTAATGTTAATAAAAATGTAAAAAAAAAAAAATTTGCTACATCCAAATGAGCCACCCAATAAAAAAACAATCTTTTTACGCACCATAAAATCTATAACCAACTTCCAATTTCAAAACACATTTAGGTTTAACAACTTCTCCTAAAAAACTAGTCTGGAATTTATGAAGTTCGAATTGATCGTCAATAAATCAAACTCCATCATCTTCAAGCGATTATTTTTTCTAAGGCCTCGTTCAAACCCGTAGTATGCACTTACGGAAACTCGCGTTAAAATAAACAACGATTTACCTTGAACTTCACGGTCGCAGACGTGGTCTTAGTTTAAAACTAACGTGGAAGTTGAGTCTAGATTGTAAACTAGCTTTTTTGGCAATCACTGTTGAATTGTTGGACCCTTGCTTATTTTGTAAGATTGGATTAGAATTTACAACTAAACAAAAAACTATCGAGTAGATCGTCATTTCAAGTTCTTCATTTAGATATTTCCGAAAACGATTCTATGACTTGATAATTTTCAGTTTGTTGAAAGAATACCTTATTTCATAACTTTGCGAAGGCTCTTGACTATTTATTGCACATTACACGTCATAGTTAGTGTACCTATACATTTGTACCCACACTATAGTATCTGAAGTGTAATAAGAATGAACCTGCACAGGAAGAATTAGCTTAATCCTAGATAATGGCTTGATCTTTAGCCCTGGACTACGAACACTTCGTATTGTGTAGTAATGACTACAAAGAAAATCGTAGTGTTTACCACCTAGTTGTTCACAAGTTTCACATAGGACTACAGAAAGGCCTACATGTTTATAAACTAAAGCGCTTACAGCATGTTCGGAAGAGATATGTATATGTTACACGTGTGTTTATACAGAGAAGCTAATATTGTTTTTGCTTTAATTTCAACGTTTTTGCAATTCACACGTAACAACACTTTATGGGCGTAGGAAAAACTGAGTAGATAAACGAGTTTTTTTTAGTGTTTATGAATGTTTGTGGGATTAAAGAAGCTACGAAGTCATAGCTAGATTTCTAGTACAGGAAGGTAAACCAATTGATACATATGTAGGGGCGAACCGTAATTATAAATAATCTTCAGTTAGATAAAAATAATATTAATAGATAATTATTACCATTTTAGAAAAAACAAGTTGAAAGAAAAACATTATCTTAACATAACATTATGCGTAATATGGAGCATCTCCTGATTTAACAGATGGAGATAAGTCAGTCAAAACTAGCTGTAATACGTGCAGAAACTCAATAATCAAGGATCAAAGGGCCGGACTCCGCAGATCCGACTTAATGTAGATGAAAGGGACTACAAAGTCAAAGATGGAAGCATAGCAAGACTGACGACAAGATAGGTCAATGACATAGTCGGAAAGTCCAGTGTGCCGAGAAAAAGTGACATTCTATCAGCGATTACGATTATGTACAAGTCAATAACGCATGGGACTGACGTAAGCTCCGAAAAGCATATTTCAATCTGGTTGAAGTAATTGTAGAAATATGAAACGATTTCAAAGCGGTTGCCACTATTAGACAAGATTTGCATGAAATATTCAAATATGATGCAAAAAAGAGGCCACAGTTACGTTTACCCACTGCAGTGAATGTAATGAAGGATGCGGTTGGTAATGATGAAGAACAAAAAGAAGCAACATAAACAAACATATGAAGAGTCAAGCAACCATTACCTTCCTAAGTAATTGTAACACTTTCGTTCAACAATGCAACCGCTTGAATTATTGCGACCCGTGGAAACAAGAGCAAATGTAACGGTTCATATTATTGTATTATATGCATATGTTTTTCATGATAAGTAGGCTTTTAACACAGTGGGTCTATAGGTACTTCTTTTCCTGCGTTCCTGAAGGTTTCATCAAGCCTTTCTTCGGCTATTAATAATGGCATTCTTCGAATCCACACAGAAGCCACAGTAAAGTCGACTGTGACTACTCTTGATGAAATTAGAATATAATGTCATCAAGAGTAGTCACAGTCGACTTTATTGTGACTTCTGAAACCCTAATTAGAGATATAGTATGAAAAATTATGGGCCATAATAGGTACTCGAGGCAATAATATTTGGCATTGCGTTGAAAGCATGGTTGAAACAAGTCGTTTGAGTTAACGTGGTATTGGGAAATTTAATTTTTGTGCCCGACATTTGTGGGTTGTATGGAGCCGTATTAATTTGGCATACATAATACAGGAAAAGTTTTTATCCACTGCGCAAATTTTGACAAATTAACCTTAAACCAGTTTTATTAAACATATTTTTTTTATTTTGATGCGTCTTAATACAAAAAAATTAAAAAATCGTTAACGAAAGATGTTTATTTTAAAAGTGGTTGTATGGCTAACCGGCGCCGGCGGCGCGCGGCGAAGCGGAACGCGCGAAAGTACCTACCTATCAGCTGTGCGCTCGCTCGATTCGCCGGGGTAGGTATTTACGTGGGTTACTGGCCCTTGGGTCTCGCTCAAAGAAATCAAAAATGCTTTCTTTGATTTCGATCGCCAGTCGGGGTCTGCCAGACCCTCGTGCATGATTCGGGGTTCTGAACTGTCCGTGATCAAGCAGCCTTTGAGTGGCCGCTAAAATGGTCCTTTCATTAGGGACCGCGGGGTTAAGGATTCCATGGGCTCGCATTCGAGGTATGCTCTCCGTCGCATACATTCTGCGAGCTGCTCGCAAACTTTCACCACTCAGTAAGTACATACACTCGCACCATCTCGTAAAACTCGCGGTTACTGAAGTCCGACATCGTGACCGGTAGGTACAAGCACGACACGTGCGGCGCGGCGCTTGCGCGGGAAAGCGATTAGACGCGACGTCACACAACAGCGCGTGCGATGAGCGAACTGTCGGCCACAGCGCCCGGCGCCGCCCTGCCGCCCGGGAGGGGGTTGCACCCCCGTGAAACACCGCCGCCTGTGCGCCGGCCGCCGCACGCGCCCATTGATATTATTACGAATAGTTTGTGTCCATATTTTGCTGATTTTAAGTAGGATAAAAAAATAAAAAAAAGTATTGAATAAATAATGGAAATGTGTTCTATTACTGATATTGAACCACCAAAAAAAATTTGCGCACTGGTCAAAAACTTTTCCTGTATAAACTCAACGGAGATCAATTTCTTTTTTTAACCGACGAAAAAGAAAGGAGGAGGTTCTCAATTCGACCCTTATATGTTTTTTTATTTTTTTAATTTTTTATGTACGACCACGCATAACTTTTTAGTGAGTAGTCCGATTTGAAAAATTCTTTTTTTATTGGGAAGGGTATACCTCGAAGTTGGTCCCATTTAAAATTGGAAACTATAATCCACCCCTAAAGGTACAAAAAATAGGGTTGATTGATTTTTCACTAACTGAATTTTCAACTGTGAACCGATTCTGTTGTAATTTCGCACACATACATAGTTCTGATGACACAACCACTCATCATCAACTCCAGGTCTTTAACTTAGAGTAACCCCTGGAGTACCCTGGAGAAAATGGTAAGTCAAAAGCGAAAAATAAAAAACTTTTTTACAATAAATTAAACCGACGAAAAAAGAACTGAAAAGCGAAAAATAAATAACTTTAATTTCGGAAGTCGGTGGCAAAAAACGAAAATTGAAAAGCGAAAACACCGACTTCCGAAATTAAAGTTATTTATTTTTCGCTTTCCAGTTCTTTTTTCGTCGGTTTAATTTTTTCTTTCCCATCTTTTATTCCACGAATTTCAGCAGTATCTTATACAATTTGTGCAGTAGTCCGGTTTTCTTAATAGATCACATATGTAGGTAAGTTCTGCAAGCAATGCGATCGCCACAATATTATATCTACCTAGCTGCTTAGTCCCAATTCGCTACAGGAAACAAAGGCAATCAATTTTATCACCATTTAGGAAATTATTTCAATTGCAAATCTGCTCAATTTTTAGGAATTGTTTAGCTTGATATGTAGCCGTGTGTTCCTACGTATAAAATGTTCTTACCTCTAAACATTTTAATTGGTAACTTTATCAATTTTGCTATTTTTGTTATTAAAACGATATCAATTGGGTTGATTAATCGGACGAACAGTTAATTAATCTTAATTGATTTAATCAATGTCACAATTTCTTAGTTGGTTTTCCCGTACAATAATAGCTAAGTAGGTACCTTCCTACCTACTAGTTACTACATCCTCTACTATTAAATTAGCAATATTTTGATTGATGTATATATTTAAATATATTTGTAATCACGTTCTCGAAAACGGCTCTAACGATTTCAATAAAAGTTGCTATATAAGGGTCGATCTAGCTAGGTCTCATATTATGTGGGAAAATTCGTTTTCTATATTTTCGAAGCATCGGGAATGTGATACAACGTTTGTTATACCTGGACGATATGTTTATCCATTTTCACCCGAGCAGAGCTCGATCGGCCAGGTAATCATAATATGGTGATCAGTGTGGTCAGAAGTTATTTTTTAGGATTCCGTACCCAAAGGGTAAAACGGGACATTATAACTAACACTCCGCTGTCCATCCGTCTGTCTGTCTGTCCGTCTGTCACCAGGCTGTATCTCATGAACCGTGATAGTTAGACAGTTGAAAAACAGAATAAAATAAATATTTAAGGGGGCTCCCATACAACAAACGTGTTTTTTTTGCCGTTTTTTTAGATAACTAGCTGATGCCCGCGGGTTCACCCGTGTGATGTCGGTTATTATATACTAAAACCTTACTCGAGAACCGCTTCCGTTGGTGACAACAGCATGAAAACCCACTTCTCCTTCTTACCTGACTTCCCATGTTCAATACTTATGCTCTGCTCATAGTAAAAATCTTCGTTCTACCAACAATCGTCTTCTACGATGTCCTTCTCACCGCTCTGGTTTCATCCACTCTTCTTTCTTCGTCCAGGCGGTCTTTCTTTGGAATGCGCTCCCCCTGGACATCAAGACGGCAACTAGTCGCATATCATTTAAAGTAAAGGCGCGTGATCACATTCGTAAGAAGTTGGCAGAATCATCCCAGCGTTAGATGGATTCGTTTTCTCCTCTACCTATCGTTATTTCTCCTGACTAAGTTTATTTTGTTTATAATTTATGTATGTATCTATGTATGTATTAATTAGTATTCATTATTTCTCAAGTTATATGTATTGTCTTTTGTTGCACCTACTATGTCTATCTCTGTATCACCCTAAGGTTGACTGGTAGAAAATGCCTCAGGCATTAAGTCCGCCGTTGTACAGTAGTTTTTTTTACTTGTGCATAAAGTTTTAATAAATAAATAAATAAATAATAAAATCGGTGCAGTAGTTTTTGAGTTTATCGCGAACAGGACGACAGACAGACGCGGCGGAGGACTCGTACTTGGCTGGTTTTTCAAGTTATTATCAATTGATTTTATTGTGAAAGTGGAGGAATTTGTGTTTTGCTAAAATAGTTTTTAATTAAAATATTCTACAGTTCGAATACCAACGACACATGCACAACTTGCAAAATCGTTTGCTGGGTAGGTACGTTGGGTAAGTATACCTTAGAACATACTCGACAGTTCGACAATTTACAGTGCAGTGGTGGCCCAGGGGTAACGGCCGCGACTTACGACTTGTAGGTCGTAGGTTCGAACCCAGCCAGGCGCTTTACTTTGTGTAAATTATTTAATCACCACTGCTCTCAAAACTGTGAAGGAAAATATCGAGCAGAAAGCGGCATGTCTTAGAACCAAAAAAAAATCAAGACATGTGACATCTACCAACCGGCACTGGGCCTGCATCACCTGCGTGGTGGATTACGGCCCACTCCGTCTCACAGAGAGGAGGCCTGTGTCCCAGCAGTGGGAACATTATAGGCTGATTATGCTATGCATGCTCGACAACACTGAAAGCAAAATAACTAGGATTCCTACTTTGAACCGTAACCTTATATGAATTTATGATACTCAATCGGTACTCAATAAGTATATTTATCGCTCAATATATTTATTGAGTATTGATAGGTAGTATAATTATTTGCTTACGTTTTACAACAGTAATAATTAAACAGCAACAGTAATAATTATTGATGCAATAGGTAGGTTGTATTATTAATAACAGGTAACTACGCGCTCTGGTAAGGAAACGAACCAGGGACCAATATCACAAGCTATGGACCAAGGTAAGGAAGCACTCCGTACAATTGATTACTGCCTCACGAAACAGGTTCTCCGACTAACTACACAACAGCTGCGTACAGTTACAGCCGCTTTAACTGGCCAAGGGTCATTTAATAAACACCTCTTTGCCATAGAAGTCACAGACAGTCCGTAGTACAGAGCCTGCATGGAGGACAACGAGACAGCAGCACATGTGCTGCTAAACTGCCCGGTAGTCGCCACATAGAGGGCAAAGTACTTCGGTAACCCAGATACCCTCCCTGAAATTGTTAGTAACACTAAGGCATTGCTGGCTTTTCTTGAGGAGCTGGGGTGGATCGAATAATCGATTTTCCCACCCATACGCAAAATACGCGCTTGGTTTATTTGAAATAAATGCTTTCCGTTTGAGATTGATGTGGAATTGCGGACACCAGCCCGTATTACCTATTATCGACCTCTAGTCGACACACAACATTCCAAGAATAGCCGAGTTGAAAATAGAAAAAGTAAATGTCGAACGATATTTTTTTAATGTCTTTAAAAAATACCGTAATGTCAACTGACCAACTGCCTAGGAAGTCGCGGTCAGTGATCCTATAACTGAAACTCTGGCCACTAAGAATAGTTGCTCATTAAATTGCCGAATAATTGCTTTTGGGCCAACTAAATCGATTTATTTCCATACTCTTGATAGTAAAACTGGTACTAATCATGCCCTCGAAGTTACTGTTCAAAAAGGAAACTGTCCATTTTATGTATAGAAGCGTCTATACCTATACTCTATTAGGATCGGCCACTGCAATTTCTTTCAGGGTTAAGGCATGTCGTAAAGTTAAATTAAATACAATTAATTCAACCACAATTCCGCAATTTACATGACCACCACAGGCGTGACTTGTGAATTAACATAAAAACTTGTTTTTATGTGGTTGATAGTTTTTATCTACCGTCCTCTAATTTATTTTTATACGATTAAAATAACTCACAAAAAAAACACTTAAAAACCCGATTTCGGTTTGCGGGCGTATGATCGTTTTGACAGTTCAAATATTGATCAATTACGCGGTATGGAATAGGTAAATAGGCTAGAAAAACATCGTTACTAGTCAAAATGCTGATACTAACGAGCTTGCACATAATGCGAACATTGTTCGTTATAACTTTATTACACATCCACATATCAATTAGAATCTTACGATAACGATATACTTACTTAACTCAGAATGTCGAAACTCGCAAGATAATTCACGATATTTACTTATGTTCAAAAATATTATCTTTCGCAACAGAAATAGTAGGGAATGTCATTTGTCACTTGTTTACTAGAGAGTAAGTAGCTCTAGTAAATGACAGAACAATAATGTATTACTCACGTCGTAACTCCACGTGCACGAGACCCCGGCGAACTTGGCGACACAACGGCCCAGTTCCACGTCCTCGTGTGTGGTGTACAGGTGCTTCAGGCAGTATTTCACGTGAGGTGCCACCCTCTTCAACGTCTCCCGAGAAAACAACACGCCTGGGCCACCCATACAAAAGTTCTCATTGTAGTCCAGAGCCAGCGCATCCCGCTCGTCACTCGTCCCTCGACCAGCCTGACCAATGAACTGAGGCTTCTTGCTGTCCACCGAACGCAAAAACTCCTCCAACTTATCACCTCTCACATACACGTCGTCGTCTGCACGCATGAACCACTCAAACTTATCCCCATACTTCTCATACATATACAGCAACATCAAAAACGACTTCTTCTGCGGAGGATAACTGTCATCCACATTACGCAAGGGAATCAAAGGTAAACCCGGCGCACGCGACACTTCCGAACTGAAAAACGCGATCCGACCAGGTAGGTCCTGGCTCCATGTTTCGTACACTGCTTTAGCTCGCGACCCTAAATATTGTTCAGCTGTCATAACACCCACGAACACTAATGTCCTGTTCGAGTTGTGAACAGTCTCGTTCGGCAGCAAGCCTATCAGGGCGATGGGGTCCGGATCGACTAACAACTTAGCCGTTTCTGGACATGCTTCCATAGTCGTCCTGGATGAAGTCCTTAAACACAACTTGAGAAATATCCCGAAAGTGACACCGAGCGCGATGCCGGCCGCCAGATGCATCCACCTGCTCCTCCGAGGCATCGTGGTAACACTAAGGATTCAATACGAGCACCCACTTTTACCCGGCGTCCACATGTGTGCATTCCAGGAATAACCTTTTTATCCCTTTTTTGTAGCGGCCGGGAGGGGTAGACATTAGCAGGCGGCTTTTTTTGTTCGATTTTCGCTCCCATCGGTTGGGGAGCTATCACATGGCCGCGCGGTGCCGGCGAAATGTCGCGCACGAATTCGAACCCTATCACGATATCGCCGGCCTAAATATCGGTTTCGCAGATGTTATCGGCGGTGCGAGCGCGGCGAGGCGCGGCGCGTATAGAAATGCAACCCGTTCATGTTACGTTACACCGCGTTGAGCTAATCGTACCGCGCGTGGGAACAGTTCGACTCGTGCGCCGCCCGCCAAGCAACTGGACCGTTCCAAAACAAAACTCAAGCAGCGGTAATTCCGAGTGTCCGCGCAGACCGTATTCTTGCTTGCCTCTCTATCGCGCTCGCGAAATCGCTGTAACTGCGTCTCCCTCAGGCGGCTAATGTGGGCCGGACGGAATGAACTTGCCCCATTCATCGCGGCATGTCTGGCCGGTGATGACAATAGACAATGCGGTGGTCGCCCATTGTCTGGTGGGTCACCGGCTCGCGGAAACTACATTTTATGACCTATTTGCGAAAGTCCGGGAACTACGCGAAACAGCAGGAAGCTGAGTTCCTTTACTTGAGTAGGTATGCTGTATCAAATTTATTTGGTGGAGGTGTCGGAATTCATTTATGCTCAAACGTCCTTGAAACTTTCAAACGAGTGTTGCTTTCGGTTCCAAAGTGAACAATTTAGCCAGAAAAAAGGGTTTGTCCATATTTATGTTATTAACTTCAACCACTAGGTTAGGTAGGACGGCACAGGCTAGGCGGAGCGACTATTTTTGCAAGGGGACTGGTAGCTGCTGGGTGAGAATTGCCGAGAATCGAGCTGAATGTTATGGCGTGCAATTAGAGTGGCCAATGTTCAGCAGTGGACTGATGATGACTAGGTTATCCCATCAATACCCAGATTTCGCCAATCTCTTCTACTGAAATTCCGGTGCCCCGGCGAGTTATCTAGGACACATCAAACTTAACCTCCACGGTATACAAACACGCAGCCGGTGTTTAAACAACCGCATGCGTGCACGCATTCATTAATCACAATCTCGACATTGACCTATTATGCAAAATGGAACAATATAACCAAAAACCTAGATTGTTAACACTCTTATCACAAGACGCGAAGGATCGTTTTGGAGTATCACTATGATGAAAGATTGTAAGAAAATTAAAACCAGATGTGGTGTTGACTTGTTCAAGATCATTTGCATGGTGTGGGTTCTGTCTGTCGGCACTGCAGTTTTTATAAAAACCCATCCTGTTTGTTTTCTCGTTTGGTAGCAGGAAGCCTGTAAGTTGGCGACTATGTTAGTTAAAAAGCGTTGTTGTTGGAAGACAAAGATAAGTTTATTCGGGTCATGTTTTAACAAAGAACAATGGTCATTGACTTGTCGCATTTGGCGGTGCCGGTTTCTCTATTATAATTTCGCTATGCGCATAAAGTATTTTAACTATCTGTTTGATGATTGAAGATCTAATTATCAATTGATTAAGCGCGGAGTATCTGCCTTCTGCGACTAGAATAACAGGCTCTATTTCCACATCGGAATAATTTATTGTGAAATACAGAGTACAACTTTGTCCAATATCCATAGTGATGATGAGGCACATGAGGCTACGAGTTTTTATTGACTTCTCAGAGACGACAAACAGCAATTTTTTTACTTCAATACCTTTATTGATACCACTTAGTAAAAGCGATAGGTATATGCTCCGAATCCCGAGTGTAGAATCACTACATTTTCCGACAAATATGAAAGCGTAGCATGGGATTGTGGGGAGTGGACTCCCCTAGGTACGCGAATTCTGTAAGGCTGTTGACGATAAATGATAATGTAACTTTTCTGGATTCGTAATGAGGTTGAGGGGTCCACCCCCCTTAACTCTTGTCAGAGGTGTGATTTGAAAACCTCATGATGAATGGTAGTTCATCTCTTTGAAAAACCCATAAGACCAGGCACAGCACCAATTTGAGAGGCATTTTCATTTAAAAAAACGAAATTAGAACAAACAGATTTTTTTTAAAGTTTAATAAAACAAGAAAGTGAAAATAACAATTTTTATTTATACATTTCGTTTGTGAAGCTGTAATGTATAAAATCTCCATCCATCCTACCGAAGCCTTCAGTTACAATTTACTACTAGTAACGTTCTTTATACTATAAATAAATAAAAACCTCGTTTGAAACAAACTGCTCCATAGGAAACTCATTGAGGCGAAGAGAGGATCACAAAAAGAACCAAGCTTTCTAATAATATTGCTATTCCTTTTTTTGGTCTTTTCTGTCACCTCCGTCCCTCTCCGCCTCAATGCATTCCCCCATAAGGTATATTCACTCAATTTATTTTACACTAGAGTAGTTTTATTATCTACATACAAAAATAATATATTATAAGCTTTATTGTGATCCGCGAGTTACATTTTCATACAAAATTCTTCGTAGCAAAATCACAATCATTATGAAATCTTTTTTTTTACACTTGTTCCTGCGAGTCTTGAAATAAATAAAAGAACATCATGGAGGAATTTTGTATGAAAACGCAAGTAATAACATAGCAACGCGTGCCGAGTGAGAAATAAAAATTATATTATAAGGTCTACTTATGTCATTTAATTAGATCTGAAACAGTAAAACTACATAGTTGTAGTAACAGTATCGACTGACAGAAAAACAGGATTATGCTTAAACTGTTATTTACCTGTATGACATAATAAATCCCCCGGATATTAGAAGACGTACTGAATTTTCTAAAATCGATTTTGATTTTAAAATTTTCCCTAGGGCAAATATATTATATTTTTCTCAAGAAGTAAGATAAATAATTATACTCCTTTGTAGCACACTTTCGCCGAAAAAACTTTAGGATTAACCCACTGGTGTACAGTCGAACACAAAAGTATTTCCTAAAACAATCATGTACAAATAACGTGATTGTTTCAGTCGTGATTGCGGTGAAGAAAGAATTATACAAAATATAACAAAATTGCACGTTGTGATATTTACAATATAAACAGTAATCATTAAAAATACAACTCATAGTGCATTCAGTGCATTTGAGACTCGAATAAGAAGGGCCTGAAAATGGCGGTCACTATAACTTTCAACTTATTTGTAACACTCGTATTTCCTCCATTAATTTGGAAAGTCCAAAGACAGGATTTGTTGTTTATACGGGCGTTTGAAAGGCCTCGTTCAGCAGCTTTTGATCGTCATTAGTTTGTTGCGATTCGAACGTCCCATGCATACAAATCCTCATGGAAAGGCAAGATATCTATCATAAAGAATCCGTGTTTACAAGCAAAAGGTCGATAGGCACATAACAATTATTTATCATACAATGTATCTCACGTAATCACAAATGCATAGGTTTTCTAATGGTACAACTCTGTTCAGATAAGCGCGAAAACATGTGGGGTACAGTTAAAATTGAATTGTTGACAAATAATTAAATCACAGATAACTTCGCCAATGAATTATTGTCTACCTATTATCACAGGTTTCAGCTTTTTGAGACTATGGCAATCCTGTGGTAGTTTTAAATGGCTTTTAATATAGTTACTGAGTCTCTTAATTCATTTGTCTACTTGCTAAATTCCTCATTAAGGTGATATACCTTGTGCACTGGTTTGAGCGCGCCCTTATCGCCCAATCAAAGCAGATTACTATCAAAATTGATAGATAAACAGATACAGATCAATAAATATCTAATTGTATTGTAAGTACAAACGTGATTATAGAAAATCCTTATAACCAATTAAAAAAAACAAGATCAACTAACTATCTTAATGGTATACTTTCAAAATGGAACATTTCCGTTATTTTGGTCACCAGAACTGATTGGTTTCAAAGATAAGATAAGAAGTTTTAAAACTATAGTGATAAATGTTTTTAGTGTACCTGTAAGTAATTTCCGTACAAGACTAGAAACTAAGTGGTTTTAACAGGAAAAAAAAAGGCCAATAGGAAAATAATTAAAATCACAATAATAACAATCATAATTTAAATAACTATCAAAATTTGTATTGAGAATTAGATAGGTAAATACCTACCTAGAACCGCGCCTGGGCCTAAAATATAAAGTTACTGCTCAGATAAAAGCTCGGTGAGGATGTTCGAAGTAGACTGGGAACTGTGAGGTCTGGTACCTGCACCTTATTCAGAAAACAAAACACTAATATAAACTACTACTCTTCAAACGCCTCACAATTCCTTTTCCTTCGTAAAAAAATACACAAAAGGGAGCTTTGAATAATGTCTAGATATATCGAAGTCAACTGAATCTCAATCTACCAATATTGATAGTAATCTCAAGATCCTTGATATTATTTATATTTACAGCAGTACGTTTACGTTTACGCAACAGCGTGACGGTGACGCGCGAACAAGATGCACGCATTTTCTCTAAATAACATGACACGCTGCACGCACCGCTTGTAAACGCAGCCTTAAAATGACATGTGTAAATTCAACCTCTACCAATTAGTCCTTGCTGTCGGCCCCATTTGCAATTATGCATTTAAATATCGTATGAAAATTGAACATACTACTCTAAGCCCTTTGAAATAAAGTTCAAAATGCAACATCCAATTTTTTTGCAATAGACGTTGAGAGAAAGGCCTTAAAACAATTAATTGCCAGCAATTTGTTCATAACCTAGACACAAATAATAACATAATTGATTAATTTCCTTTAAATGTTCAATTTAAATTGCACACCATATTATATTCTTGCAATAATCTCTAAACTTCGAATAACCTACAGAATTGCAAAGAAGGTACATAAAAGAAGAGATTTAATTACATTTGTACATCACCAATCAAGATATTTTAATTTAAATAATTTGTATTTTAAATATTTATCATAGTTAATTCAAATAATAACGCCACTAAGGGTTTTCTCACACCGAGACGCGACGCGACGCGCTCTTTTTTATGATCCGATATCCGATACAATAACGAATTTATTTACTTCACAATAAGATAAACGCGCTGCACAGCTCCGCGCATCTCAGCATACTTTGACGTGTCAACGCTCGCACTGAAATTATACGTTTTGGTGAAGAAAATAAGTTCGATAATTGTAAAAAGTGCGCACAGCGTCGCGTCGTGGGCTGAACTGACCTTTAAATTTATTCTAACTCCACAGCACCCTGATCCGCATGAACGGTTTTTCAGGCGTGTTCTGTTTACATAATGGCGCATTCATTGGGTGCAGGAATAAACAAATTAAAAATATTGATTTCTCCTGCACATAAAAACTCTTTCTACCTTAAAATAAACGTTCATGCTTCTAAGGAAAAGCGGCTATATCCAATCTCAATCACTTAGAAGTGCTAAGTACATCTGATCAAATATCCGGAAACTGCATACAACAACAACTTCCTACTTTAGATAAACAAGGTAAGCAGAAGTGTTTCGGTTTTTTCCATGTCTTTTCTAACATCTACACTGAGCTCCTCCAGAAAAGTCAACAAGACAACAATATACTGCATTCGCAATTTAGTTTCCAAACATATAAACAGAGATGTATTATTGGAAAAATATTTTAATTCGGACACATAAAGTTGCGTTTGCGCTCCATCTTCATTCAAACATTTAAATGACTTTTTCAATAGTACTATTCATTCTAAAATCAACTGAATTCACACTAGAACAAATTTAATATTTGTTTTAGTGGAAATAAGGATTTGAATTGAGTAGGTAAAGGATCTTAAGATTTCTCTTCAGGCTGAACTGTTTTACAAAGGCGCAATCAGTGAACGTCTGTATGGAGTTTATCTGCAGTGCATAATAAAAATACCTACTTTGTCATAATATACGGTTTATAAATTTTTAGGTTTCTATTAAATTCGTAGATTATTAAGCGCTCATTTACCTTACATAATCATAGATAAAGCATCAGTATTTTCACCTCAGAAATAAATGTAGCAGGGACTTGAAACGTTATGAAATAACGTTAAAATAGCGTTACGTATAGTTCCAGTAATGATCAATTCTACCGTTCCACCCGGATCGTAACTAAATTATTAGTTGAAGATTTCGTTCGGATAGATTTTCGTTATATTGCCAAGAATTTAGTTCATAAATGGTTACCAGAACTATACATAACGCTATTATATAACGTTATCCTAACTCTATTTTGAGTAACGTTTCAAGTCCCTGGTATAGAGTGACCTCCGTATTCTTTATCGTTGAAAAGAGTGGTAGGGCACTATACTATAAATAACCCCTTTCTAATTATGATAATAGACATTTTGAATGAACTCAAATTCTGAGTTGAGTCATGGTGTTTATAAAATATAATGTGCAACAATTCTTTAGCTCATAAAAACAGAATAACGTTAGACATAATCGCTAAACTTTAAGGCATAACAAATGTTTTAATTCTTAAGGCACACAACGTTTTTTATTAAACGCGCGTTCCATGTAACGCGCTTCGACGGCGCGTTTTCTGCCTTCTGCGATTTTTGCGCTATATTGCGTTACAGCGCGTAAAAAACATTGTGTGCCTTAAGAATTAAAACATTTGTTATGCAATTTAGAAACATTGGAGCAAATAACGAAAGAAAACTTAACTAATTTTAACGGCAAGTTTGCATGCTAATAGACATCGACTAACGCTTACCAGTATCCACAGATTCTATAATTATTATTATTATCTTCCAAACTACCAAATAGTCAAATGCATTTATAAAATCACGGCGCAACACTTTAAACGGATATTCCCTACACCAATCCCTAAAACTTCTTGCATAAACATACACTTCACTGGCGAACAAGATTTTACAAAATTACAAGATACAGCTTACAATTCGTAACCAGCGTAGTGGTAGAGCGAAACGATTAAGCATTTTTTCTCGCATAGCGGGCACGTGGCACCTTTACTACTGTGTCGTTTGTATTCAGCTGACCCGACAGTCGTTGTCCTGTCCAATCGTTTGAATCGTGAGTTACGTTCTTGACTTCATACAAAAATCCAATACAAATTACACTTTTTTGGGCAGTCGTGTAAAAAGGACGTTCAGTTTTCCCGAACTTGAAATTTTTCCGGTAAACTTTTCCAATTTTTCTATCTATAAGAACCTAATTCGGAGTATTTGGAATGTTCTGTGCACGTAAAAATGGCCCTAAAGGTAATTAAACTTTTCGTTCCTCGACTGTACATTTATGTGGAATCAATTGTAAGATATTTGCCAGTCCCAAATCCTTGCTTAGACTCCATTTTCTGTCAGCCACAATCTGACTTCATCAAGGAGTATTTCCTTTTTCGTTCCACCTACAAAAATCATTTTTCTTACGACTTTTCGAGTCCTCTTACGTAGTATAATTTCGTGGTTATCTTACTCCGTTACACAAGCTCGTCCAAAGCCTTATCCCGGTTAAATTCGTGCTTGGCTAACGCTGCGGATACCCTGCCTTCTGGAAAGCCAAGGTCCATGAGGTCGCCCAGTATTAATAGACTTTCGATCACCTGGAATTTGAAAATGGAATTGTTTAATTTAAAATATATAGTTTTTTTTAAAGGAATAATAATAATAATTTATTGACAATTAAAATTGTGGGCTATTATGTTCAATTTTAACAATGAGATGACGTTGATTGTTACAACGTGAATCTTTATCAACAACCACTTGAGCAATTACCCTCGTATTCATCATAACGAACAAAATAGCGACATAGCCATGATAGCCAGTCTAATTCAGAACCAGTCTATACTTTCATCCAAGAGAGGGTTCATTTATCATGCAATTCACAACTTTATTATTTTGTTATAGTGATCAAAATTACTTGTAGTTCGATAATATTTGACTACCAACATCACGAGCCACAAACGTGTTTAAGTAAACACTGTTATCTGGCTACAAATAAGCTACATAATTAGGTTATTATATAACAAAATATCTGAGCTGTTTGACCTTACCTAATTAAAATACAGACTGGAAGCCCCAAAAAGCGGGAAAAATTGGCAGTGTAACTTATGATTATGTTTTGAATTGTTAATAGCAGATATTAAAGCTAAATTAAAGGATTCTTTAATGCAGCAATTCTCTATCCACACAAGTTTTCTCAGTGGCCACATTTCTAACAAACATATCCCTAAAACGTTTACAGATAAAAAATATTTCTATACCAAAACAGGTCAAATTAATATCTAAGAAATATGACCTCCTTAATAGTATTGGCATTGAATTCAAGGTACCATACTGTTTTACTTATTTGTAATACTACAGAGTTACACACAACAGTCCAAGTAATTCAATTGGGCTTGGTCCACAGGCATCACTTTCGATAAGAAGGGTTTGGGGTAAAATCCTCAACTGAAACTACAACATGCACTAATCTAGAAACTGTTCACCAAACATACAGTTGCTATGTTGCCTCATAGCTATATCAAATGCCACACCATGTAAAAAAAATGTAAGACTACTAGAACACACTAACCTTCTTATCATTATCACCTACAAGTGTACACACCCTCGCTACCCTGTCAAGTGGAAAACCCATTCCATGAATCTTCCGACACATATCCTGCAACTTTGGAGTCAACTTCTCAAACGGATTTGGCAGATGCTCTGATTTCCTTCTACTCTTCTTCTCCTCTTTTCTGTCACTTGTAGCAGGAATTGCTACCGGAGGAGCTTGCATCTTAGGAGCTGGACTAACATTATATGATCTCTCACTCATCCGCAGTTTAGCCAACTCTTCATTTAATTCCTTAACAATGTCGGGCACACTCCGTGATCTAGACTTAACTGTAGTCTGTGGTCCTGCAGCTGCTTGATTCTGATCCGTATTTTCATTCTGCGCAACCATTTGGTAAGGCTCTGGCACATTTGCAGGCTGATACGTCACAGGAACATGAGGATACTGGAAGTAGTAAGGCTGTGGGATGTATGTTGAACCATTGGACACGTGACCCATCTCTCCTGATGTTGTTGGTAACTGGTTGCCGTAATATTGTTCTACAGCAGGGTATGGATTAGGGGGAACGTAATATTGGTAATTTTGCATATACATATTGGCAGTATCATTATCTGCTGGAATATAATACCCATTTGAGATGGGGTAATGCTGTGGAGAGCCATACATCATATTTGTATTTTGCATAGGTTGTTCTAAGTATGTTGTTGGTAAATATGTGCCTCCATCAACATGTGGTTGAGATGCACAGTTAGGCATTGTGTACCCATGCTCGGGAGCATAGTTTGACTGGGGGTGACAACTAGTGGTGGACTCATTCTGATCTTGCAGCACTTGGGCCAGCAGCTCCATATCATTTATAGTCTTTAGCTCCACATTATCAAATGGACTTGATGTATCATTCTCAAAATCTCTAAATGTTAGTGTATCTATGTTACGGTTGTGTGCTATTCTAGATATCTTTGTATTTAACTTCAAATTCTGCAGTGGATCAGGGTCATCAAGCAAGCTATTCTCCTGTTGATATGCCTTCACAAGTGTGGGCTGCAGTATGTTAAGTTGAGACTCGGCAGCAATACTAGTGGTAGGGTAGTTAATACGTGTAGGCACATCAGCATGGTCAGAGGTTCTATCTACTTTAGCAGTATTATCACAGTTTTTATCAGCTCTCTCGTCGGCAGACAGGGGGCTGATGTCGTCGGTACTAGGGTACGACACCTCGGACACGCTGAGCTGCTTCAATCGCTCCTCGTCCTCGGCAGCAGCTATCGCGTCGAGCCTCTTCTGTTCCGCCTCTTGTAGCAACTGCAGGCGGTGCCGCCTCTCATTCTTTTTCGTCTCTTTCGCATTCCTAAGCTCCTTGAGTTTAGCAAGGACGTTCTTCTCAAACGTACACGAATTATTAGCGCTGTCGACGACATTCTGCGCTCGTATTGGACATTCGTTAACAGCATAAGGTAAGTCGAATCTTAGCGGTCGCTTATACTTCTCCGATATTTTAACGGGTACACCGTCCATGAAATCTCCGAAATGTGACATATCAACGCACTGTGCCACCGAGATAACGATGATTATCAAACAATGAGAAAGCAAAGTTTGTTTCTTTTAACTCTTTTAAGGTTACATAGTCCCCATTCAACGTCATCACTCGCTAAATAGATTTTTTATAATTAGATTAATAATTACACAGATTTCAAGCTGTTTTCCATTATCACCGTAAACAATTTTTAACGGGAAATTAGATTATTTTTGTACGTAATTTTATTATTTTTACGTGTGTCTGGCAAATCTGTCATGTCAAAATGTGGCATCAGAAAATAAATATTTTGTACATTTATTTTGTTAGACAAGGGCAGCATAATACAATAGCCGCTCACGAAACAAGGACTCAACATAAACACGCTCACATTCTGCTTTTTTCTGAAGTGGAACGTTTAGTGAAATGTCACTGTCACCCAATTATTGCAAACGGACAAAAATAAACTGGAATAATTATATGTCATGTGATTAGATTTTCATTTTTCATCAGTGTTTTTATGAACATTCTATTATTTTCTAACAGAAACAGTGATTTATTTAAATCATCGAAAAGATTATAGAATAGAATTATATTTTTACCACTGGCTTAAAATGGAACTTCGGAATTTGAAGTAGAAAAAAGTAAAATCACGTGTACTACTTCACTCACTTCCGTCAGATGTCGCTAGTTTTGCTCCTTAGAGTCATGGCGGATCTTCCTCATTAGATTTTACAGATTTGCCATAATTCGTGGGTAGACTTATTATTACCGGCGTCGAAATAATTGTAGCCAGTTTTTTCACACAGTGGGAGTCCAGCGACACGTTTTAATCGACACAATTGAAGGCCGGAAGCTATCATATCGGAAAGAACGTCCCACTTGACGATCGTCTCGAATTTCGGCGTACTCAAGATAAATAGAATCACTAGATTTCGACGTCGCACCATACTCTAATTAATTTACTACGCCTACTATGACGCAATAGTCGCCCGCCACGCCGGACGCCATCGGATTTAACGGTCGAAATACAGGTTGGTATGCTAAATATTAATGTCTAAAAATTCGCCGGTGAACGTGAACCTCGCTCATAGTTATAACCTGGCCCGCCGGCAGGGTAAAGAGGCGAGCATGAACGAAGGCGCGCCGATGATGTATCACGCGAGCGGGGCCTTCGGAGGGCCGGGGCAGATGTTCATGATGGGTGGGCAGGAGCGCGCAACAAGGCCCTACCCGCTGGACGGACTGCCGAGCCTGGCGGGGTCGCCGGCCGGCCACACCACGCCGCGCCGCTGGCAGCCGCGCCGCGAGCGCAACCCCAATGCCAAGGCTGCGGGAGACAACACAGCCTTCGGTTACGACTCGGATGACTCCAGCCTCTCAAGCAACGCTTCCGGCTCCAACAAGTCGGGAGAAAAAGGTATGATTCCTTGAAGTTTACTTAAGTTATGAGTATGCTTTAGTGTTGCTTTGTAAGTATGTTAAAGAGAAAAATTGAATTTATTTCCTTCCAAAATCATCATCTCATTTGAATATTATCAGTTTCACATTAACAATTCTCTTTATTTTTTATGCCACCCTCACATGAAATTGTGTTAATGTATTACTAATGTATGATGAAGATTGTTGAAAGAATGATAAATATTTGAATTATAAGAGTACAAGTAGTAGCTCAAGGTAAAAAGTAGCTACAAAAATAGACTATAATTTGAGTGTAAACAATAATTTTCAACAATTATTAGACTAGTTAACCCAATCAAAAGGTTACCATATATTTTTGGAAATATCCTCCTTACTTTATTATTTGTATTTTTTATAAACCATAAACAACGAATGAAGTACTTATTTAATTGCACCCCATAATTGCTACAGCAACTGGCACTTATATTGTTCCACTTTTGTTTTGTTAATTGATTGTGCGTAGATGTAAAACTATATAATAGATTAAATATGGGTATAGTATGGGGGTACACCTCTACCTAACCCTTCAGGGAAACAAGGCCTGATATTATGTTAATATTCAGAAGATTCACAGCATAGCCACTAAAAACATTGATCATTTTATATGTCCAGTGATCGGAGTAGGTAGATTGATTTTTGGTACTTGTATCATAAATGCACACAGAAAGAATAACATGGATAAGCCATTTTTCCAGAAAGTAATTCCGGTATTTCCGGATTCAATTAAATATTGTTAATGTTGGTAGTGATATTATTACTACTCAATTCAAAATTTAAAGGAAGATATCAAAACTAAATTAATTCATTATTTATCTGTTGAATAATAAAATCGAATTCCGATTTTCGTTTTCCGATTTTTTTGAGGATGGCAAATCATCAAATGACTCCTTCCACTCTGGCAGAATACAATTCCTACATAAGTTCTGTTTTTTTTTTAAATAATCCACCAATTCCGGAGGAATGTCTATATTAATATATACGTTTCGGATCAATGGCCCCAGTTCAATCTACCTACTCCGATCACTGTATATGTCACATGTCAATGGTACATATTCTACATGCTGTATGTTGCAAATAAGTATATTATTGAGCGATATCATGATTCCTTTGATGATATATTTGTTCAAGACCCTGGTTGCTTACTGTGCAATGTCCCTGTGGGATTATGGATCATCATCATCTGACTAGCCTTTTCCCAACTATGTTGGGGTGGGATTATGGATATTAATTAAATTTATTTCTTATCAAATTAATTTCTTTATAAATTAACTGGCCACTAACAATTTAGTTTATAACTTTTTGGCATTTAAATAATGACCACAGGTTTGATAAAAAACTTAATCAGTACTTTTGAACTTCCTTTCCCATTTCATTGGCTGATCAAATCACACATTCTGATCATAAATGATAAAGTACAGTAGGTACCTATGTTATGCTATGTTCACGAACAAACTGACTATCCTTCACTTATGTGGGCCAGTACTGCTAATTAGTCGCAACACGCGACTTCTCACGTGTCTAACATTTTATTTTTAATCTTATTTCTCAATTTCCTGACGTCTCACTAAATGCGTAGTTTTGTTAGTAACTGAAACCACATGATAACGCTCTCAAACATTCCTTTTTTGCCCGTTTAAAATCAACAGCATCGCGTATCGCAGTGGTCGGTAAGTCTCACCCAAGCTGCGCGACATGACAACACCCAGTTCAGTTTACGCTTATGTTCACACCTAAATGAAGTGACAAAAACATGTAGGTAAACAAGTTTATTGTTGCCCAAATTACTTTTATATGAAACTATGTCATAATTTTTTGGCGCTCCTGTTTACAGTTCCACACGTGTTATCCTATACATTAGTGTAGCTCCAGAATAAAATCCCATTGTAGACACATTTTCTGCTGAGATATATTTAGATGTCTGAAATACTTTAACTCGACGCTATCATTTTATGCTTTATTGCATCAACATAAAGGTGACAATGGAATGTGACGTTTAACGTGACAATAACTTGAATATTAGATAACATTGTAAATAATATCTAAATTATTTAACCTTGAGAACGCCAGAGATAAGTAAATAGATCTGTATGATTCTCTCGTGAAGCGTGTTTACACTGATATGAGGCGAAGAAAAATGACTAAATTGCGCAGTCAGTGTATCCCGCCCCCATTTGCCCTCATGACCGACTGTCGCAATGACGCGCATGTTCTGAAGACGCACGAAGTTTAGCAAAACACCGTTCGATTCATAAGACGATGACGTGAATTCTTAACAATATAGCACTAACAGAAAGACTACAAGTCCTATTATGTACAATTTGTATTATTTAAAATGCTATACGAAAACACACGTGTTATTTTGAAAACATAAGTTATTTTAATGGAAAAATTATTAACCGTTGCCGGAATACAACTGCGTATTATTGAAGCAAAAAATTTACGTAAGATCGTGAGACGTAAAAAGTGCTGGACGCGTTCAAGCGCTCGCTCCTACGAACTGCGGCTAAAATTTTGCTGATCTCTTTAGTAAATAGAACGAGAAAACATCATTACTTAGCTTGACGACCCAAATAACAGCGGCAATGTATCCGCTTTCAGACAACAGATCGCCCGTTGAATTTCCAAATTAGCATAAAAATCTAAAGATTCGTTCGTTATGCCGTGTGATTCGCAAGTTCTAAGAATAGGACTCCCCAGATGGTACAGTGCCGGCAATAGCTGCATACCTACTTACTTTTATTACTGTAAATAAAAACCAGAATACCAAGGATTTGGAAGCCCAGTACCACATAGTACCTACACATGCGATGCCCAAAATCAGTCCAAAAACGGATCGGATCTGTATAAGTTTTACGTGGTTTTACTTCAACTTTTAGGAATTGTTTCTGTCAAAACCGAAAGCTATTCGAAGTTGTGCTGTTCGCTCTAGAGAGTGTGTAGAGTTTGGCAGACTCACGCATACCAATATCCTGAAAAGGCATTGACACAATGAAACATTCGGTCAAGGTTAAATACCAAATCGACATTCAATTCAATAAAACTTCAAGGTTCTAACATAATGCACACATTGCCAAAGCTTTAATCTTCTCTCTAAAAATAGGCATCATTAAATTACGTATTCAATACGGTAGACTATTTTAAAACGATTACTCCCAGGATGCAGTACCAGGTATGACACAGAAATTACGCAAGTAGTGAAATAATGTTGTGATGGCGAATATTCTAGAATTGTGCTCATTATAAAATGCGTCACGACATGAAGGGGGACCGAACTGCAAAGATGCAGTAAGCGAGCTATGCTGTAATGTCGTGAGAGGTTCACAATGTTTAACACTTGCATGAAGCAGTGCTTATCACGCATGCAAATTTCTCGAGCGCTAAATATTTGGACCAAAATTAATTGCAGTGTACATACATTCTAAGCTTATCTGTTGTGCGGTTTTGCTCAGAAATCTTGTGCACGATGGGGATATTATTGCCTCTAAAAGGTAAAGTTATTTCATGGTATTATCAATGTTGAAATACCGTCTATGCATGTAGCATGGTGCGGCCAAAGGAATTCAACCGTTTCCATAATGCGATACCTTACTGATAACGGAGCTATGACATGGCTCTGTTACTAGGTAGTAAATGCATAATATTTTATTATAGAAAATATACCTACCATACTTGTTTGTTTTTAAGGTATATTTATGGTTTTTTCCTTGCAAAAAGAGTTCTTGACAAATCTAGTCGGTTTGCGCATAACGAATGTTAATATTCAAGTTTAATTTCTATTATTATAATGAGTGAGGATACTGGTCTCGCTAGAAACTTAACACCTGTTGAAAATTCCGTAGTAAATAGAATTATCGCCAATTAACAAACGTTAATATTCATGAATTGCCGTTGCTAAGCCATTTTTTAATCGAACGCATGCTAATTAAAAATATTAGCACGAACTCATTAACGTCATTCATACGTTTCGCAACCTATTGCTCATAGATGTTTCCTAATGGAACCATTCATGTGCCCTAATATATTTGGCGGGGTGGAAGTTTAGTAATCTGTCCTATTCAGGGTGAAATTTAATTCATGGCCATCCTCTTAAGTTCGTCAAAATGTAGGGAACAGCAGATTTTTTTTTTCGCCATTTCAGGTTCGTTCCCATAGTGAAAGTTGTTCATAATGGTGAGTACAATGACCCCTTAAGAGGATGCCCATGAATTCAATTTCATCCTGTATAATAGTATCCAGTTATAATAAAGGAACTGACTTCACTATCATTTAACTTAATAGGGGACTTTGAACTCATGCCATTGCGGCATCTTGGTTGCCATGGGTACCTACCGGAAGTAATTCAAATCATCCTGTAAGTAGGAAATATGCGACATTATTATGTGTTCTGATTTCCTAAACAGGAGGACCCCTTCAGTTCAGAAATCCCCTACCTTGAAAAGCACGCATTCCTACTATCTCTATATATCTATGCTATAAAAATATGTCGACGATTTCTATGTGACTCCGTCACTGTTATTTACATAGCAGGTAGTGGTAATTTAATTTATGTGGGGTAGGCACCACAACTAAAAGGTGAAAAATATAAACTTTTTACAAAAAAAAAACCGACTTCCAAAAAAAACACTAAAAAGTGAAAAATAACTTTGATTTCGGAAGTTGGTGGCAAAAAACTAAAATTGAAAAGCAAAGACATCGACTGTTATATCGGCCGCACGAAAGTAACATGCGCCTATGTTCAGACCTGTCAAATTATATCGGCAACATTGTACGTAAGCGACTTACGTGAAACTTACAAGTGTAATGGCGGCCTAACTTTTGATGTGAAACCAAGACTATGCTCATCATCGAGATAGTGTGCGTATTGTATAATTATAACTTACTTCAAAAACGGTGAAGGAAAACATCGTGAGGAAACCGGCATCCCTGAGAGATATTTCTCAACGGCATGTGAAGCCAAGTCAGAGGCCCATGGGCGGCTTTAAAACTCTGACACCAGGTTAGTCACTAACTACACGAAAAGAAGAAGATCGAGATAGTGCATTGCACGTATTATTGATAGTTGGTATTTTATCAAGCGTCTACTCATTTGCATTAGTGTACGTACTTACAATTCATTAGTCATTGGCATTTCACTTGAAACTAATCGATCCTACATTTGGCTGCCTTTGTTGCATTATCATATGACGAGATCCTGATAAAAGCATCTGATATAGACAAATTAAGCAGCTTAAAAATAACTGGAAGGTTCCATAAACATTAGTCGACAAACATGGCGGGTGCGTTCAAAGTGTCAAAAACTACCAGCAGTAACCTCCCAGAACGTTTGCATGGTCTCAACTACTTACGGTAATTCGCAAAGCAATTCATAATCAGGGTTTAACAGACCGTGCCAGTCACCCCGTAATAAGGTTATCCTATTTCTTATAATTCAATTATGCGTTGACTCATAGTAACCTGTTGTTTGCTTAACTATATAGACCAGCATTTTTGGAAAAAAATTATCTGGTACCATGCTATTATAATCTTACACTGTATTTCATTCATGAAATCTGCGATACTACGACATAATTTTTGTAAGCTACAAAGGTTCAAACGTCCAGTATTGTATTCCCCAAATTGTACAAGCTGCCCACTACAAGGGACGGCCTCTCGTCACTCAGAGTTTCAAAGAAGGCGGACGAGCTGATGAGGAGTTTGTTGCACCCATAGATATTTAAAACTAGCGTATCTATGGTTGTACCACTTCTTCTCAGCTAGGAAGTGGGGAAGGGCTGGCGTTTCCGTTAACGTGGACTTTTAAATAAACGACTATTGATTTGATTTTGGGGGAGGTCTAGGTTCCACCGGACGTCTATCTGCTGTACGTAATTGTAATGTTTATTGATTTTGTGAGTTGGCGATTCTCAAACCATTATAATGATGTATATTAACTGATCACAGGTGAAGAGTCAACCCGCAATACGGAACGTACATCGAACAGCACGGAACGTACATCAAACGGCCACTACACGGGCGGATACGGTCAGGTGCGGGAATGGCGTGGCCGCCGCGGTCGGGACGCGCGCCCTCAAAGACGCATCGCACCCGAAAGGTACCTGAATGGAGCGTACCCGTTCCAGGTCAAGTTCACGCCCGACGACTTGTTAAACGGTAAGAAATTTATTTATTTTGTTTGTACAGCAGCAGGAGAGAGCGACTTGAGTGTCTGACACTTGACATGAAAGTGACGTGAGTGCTGTAAACTTGGAAAAGAGGGCCGTAAATGTTTGGCGTTTAGCAGGAGAGTGATGTTATCTGACACTTAATGAAAGACTGACGTGAGTGTCGTCAGATACTTAGCGAAGAAGTGACGTGAGTATCTGAAACTTGACAAGTGTCGTCAGTGTTTAACACTTTACGGAAGAGTGACGTGTGTGTCTGACACTTGCAAGAGGGTGTGAAGTGGGTGCCTGGCACTTGGCAAGAGAGGGTGACGTGGGTGTTTGACACATGGCAGGAAAGTGTAACGTAGGTGTCTGACATTGGGCAGGAGGGTGTGACGTGGGTGTCTGACACTTGGCAGGAGGCTGTGACGTAGGTGCTACACCTGCCAGTAGACTGTGACGTGGGTGTCTGGCACTTGGCGAAAGAGTAACGTGAGTTTCTGAAACTCGTAAATTTTTGACACTTAGCGAAAGAGTGACGTGAATGGAATGTCTGACAATTAGCGGAAGAGTGACATGATAGTCTGACATTTAACGGAAGTGAGTATTTGAAACTTGACGGGAGTGTCGTAAGTGTTTGACACTTGACGGCAGAGTATCGTAAGTGTTTGACACTTGACGGGAGAGTGCCACGAGAGTGAATCATGACGGAATATTTCGTGAGTACTTGTCAATTTCGAAACTTTGTAATTCACAGTATCATTATTATTATTATTTATTTCAATCAACTTTGGATCATACAATAAAACTAAGTTATAAATTAATTAATTAAAAACAAAATTAGATTAAATTAAAATAGTATCTTAATATAATAGCAATGGTTCACGTACTGATAGTCGAAACGTTCCGAAAAAGCGTTCAGGATACTGTTTCGGCTGGCCCGCACTCTACGCACCAGGGATGTGCACCGCTTGCGCATGATTGTGTGGAAACAATCCACATGCGCCTCGGCAAACATCCCCGACGCGCTACAGAAGCGAGGAGCCCCAAGAGCACCCTGAACGCGTTGTTATATTGGACGCGTAGAGCACTTTACTGTTTCTGCGAATAACCTATCCACAGACTGTTAGTATAAAAGGACGTACAAAATGCCCTAAATATTGCTATTTTGACGCCCTTCGAACACCGAGCAAATCTGTAGGCTATCATATTCGCACGAACAGATAGCGCCCTACGTTCCCTTTCGAATCGATGTCTGCATCGTGTTCCAGGTCAGAGGTTAATAAATGTCCAAGATATTTAAACGTATCAACTTTATTAAGTGGGCATCCGTTGAGCTTAATTATGAAATATACATTTATCTTTGCGATTGGTAAAAAATATTCTTCATTTATCTGAACTAAAAGCCGATAAGTGCGAGTCGGACTCTCACACGAAATATTCCGCGCCAGCGTACAATATTTAACACTACATAAATGTTTAGGGTTCCCAAAATAAAATAAAGTTAAAAATTAAAGAATGTTTTTTGGTAAATATTGTATGGTGGTACCTCAGACCAACAAAATAAGAAAGACGGAGCATTACGTACATCAAAAGTGAAGCCACCTTTTTATCTATGTGTATGTAAAAAGGGTTGTCATTTGTTAGTTTTTCCCTATAAATTGGGGAATAATATTTTGGGTAGGATAATATTGTACGAGTAAGATATTGTTGAGTATGGTGTTGTACCTCAATTGTTAGGAAGGATTCCGAAACAAAACCATTTTTTTTTACATCGCAAAATAAAATAAAATAACAATTAAGGTAATTAGGTAAATAATCAATTAACAATTAAGTACAAAGTGCATTTACATACAGCCCTATCGTCAATGGCTACATGAGGCAAGACAATTAAATACATAAAAAAAAACAGGCATATAATTACTCGAACTAAAAAATATCGAACGGGAAAATTTCAAATCATATTATGGCAGCCCTCGCACTTTAAATGTCACTGTTTTCGTTCGTTCATTCGTTCAGGTTTTTGTTCCAAGTAACCTAAAATTCATAGTTAACTAAATTAAGAAACGATGTTATTTGAAGTACTTCCATGTGAAAAGTGATTCCGTGAGACTTTTTATGTGATTTGCTATTGTTTTTACAAGTTTTCACTACACAAGAAGGCATAATTCTATTTTTTTTATTGAAGTTTACTAGACGACGACTCGTGACGTACTAGGAGCCATGAGCATAGTTTTTGTGTAGGTGTGTGCGTGAGCCTGTGTGTTTACTTGCAGGAGCATAGTTTTGTGGCTACACGTTTGATATAGGTAGTGATCCGCCTTTCTTATTTTGTTGGTCTGAGGGTGGTACGGAACCCTGGGTGTGCAACTCTGACTCGCACATATCCGGTTTTTAAGAAATAAACACTTTTTGTACAAAAGTTCCAATATGATTATGAAAATTTTAACATTCTTGCTTTCATTTTGAGAGAGATAGATATAAATTAAATAAATGTAAAGGAAGAAATGGCATGTCAATAGTGTGCTCATATAATATGATGTTTGTATTCAAACACCATTTACTTATGATATTTATTTAAGATGATAAGTTTTTCCACAGCTCGGGTTTCAGGCTGTTACATCACGATTAAAAAAATATTTAAAACCTTAATAATTATGCTTTAAATTTTAGCCGCCATAAAAAACTTACTGCATTATTATAATAACCATTACAACGCAATCATTTGAAAAAATCTAAACCCGGTTCAAAACAAGATGACTTTTTAAGTAGTCTGGTGCAGTTGGTGGCACTTATTGTAGTTAAATCTGAGATTTGATGCCATCATAAAAGACACCTTTGTAACCATTACTCTCTGAAATACTGATGAAGATAAAGTAGGCATAAGATACAAATTTATAATACTAAAAACATTTCTAGGTTCAAAATGGGACACATTGTCTCAAGAAATTTGGGACAAGTTCATAAAGTCACAGCAAACAGAAGAGACTTTCAGAAAGAAAATGAACCTTTGGAGATATCTTTTCATCACAATAAAGGTTTGTTTAAAAAAATATTAACTTAAGTACATAAAGGTAACCCTTAAATTTAAGAGTGTTCAAGTATTAATTTGGTCAGTATTTTTTCTTGTCATCTATATTTCTGATCACTTTACAATGATATAGTACATTACTGTCGCGGCCTGCAATAAGGGAATTGATGGACGATCGTGCACTCATGCGTGAGTCCATCAATTCCTGATTGCGGCCAAGGCTTGTATAGTACTTTTCTCAAACAACGCGCGGAAATTCAAACTGAGTAAATTTAATAGGAATTCCAGAATCAATGACGAATAACTATCATTTTTCATGCGCCAATATGTTAATTTGTTTCTTCTTTGTTCTATTTGCAAACCAATTCGAAATTTAAATAAAATCTTTGATAAGTTACCTCCTTGGTTGCCGTGTGTTGAAGTAAAAAGTTCGTTCCATATTTAAATAACACGACAGATATAAGTTTTCATAGTAATTTATTTGGCCGCTAAACACGCCAGATATGGATTTTCATAGTAACTTTGCTGGCCGCATCGTCACTTGTTTTTTACCAGTACAGCAATTTTGATTTATCTCGAAGAAGGTTGTCAAAATAATGCTCGAATTTCCAAGCATGTTTTAGAAAAATGATTTTATTTCTGTAAGTTGGTTTGTACAAAAACTTTTACACGTCAATCGTATTTAAAAAAACCGACTTCCAGAAAAAACACTAAGAAAGTGAAAAATAACTTCAATTTCCGGTAACTTCAATAGTCGGTGTCTTCGCTTTTCAATTTTCGTTTTTTGCCACCGACTTCCGAAATTAAAGTTTTAACTTTTTTTGGAAGTAATTTTTTTTAAATCTTTTATTTTTCACTTTTTCTAGAGGTACCTACTCCACACAAATTCGAATACCACTACCTGCTATGTAAATAGCAGTGACGTAGTCACATAGGACATCGTCTACATATACTAAGCGGGAAAAATACGTATATTGAAGCTAACTCAAAAACTACACATGTGGGACCACCTCTGAAGCATGAAATAGCAACCAAAAAAAGAATCATCAAAATCGATTCATAATTGGCGGAGTAATAGCGTAATAAACATACAAAAAAAAAAATACAAAAAGAATTGAGAACCTCCTCCTTTTTGAAGAAATCTGTTAAAAAAACTGGGTGAGGTCGGCATTTTCTAACAGACTACTCTGAGAAGGAAGGCCGAAACCAACTCGGAGGTCACAGTCCTTTTTAAAGTCCAATCTTGGTCTGATCATGAGAATCAAAAACTACTGACTTACAAAAAATACAGTAACCAGTCGCAAGCGCTGCTTATGATTTTTCAATAGATGACATGGGAACCTACGTAATAAAGTCTTAAGTCACATTCGTGCTTGCTGAAAAAGCATTGGGAGGATTTCAGAAGGTTCTTTCTAAATTCTAGCAATTTTAAAAGTTACAAAAGACAGGCATCAAAGCGCCCACCCTAACCACTAATAATGTTTAAGCTGGGTACAAGTGTCGCAAACACCTCAGCAACACGAACAGTTTGTGACTTGTTAATTTACAAGAACTCTCTGATTTTTAATGCTAAAGCAGATTGCGGCGGTCCGCGCTACACAATGCAAAAATCCTCCGTCAACAGTTCGTACACCACCGCGGTGCGGCTCGCCTGTAGGCGTTGAAAATGTATTGCACTGCGGCCCATTACGGCTGTAATGTTCATTTGGCTTTAATCATACTTCTCTTTTATTGACACAGACCATATTCCCTCGGTACGGCCTATACGTGGTGGGGTCCACGATGTCGGGCTTCGGACTGGACTCGTCAGACATGGACCTGTGTCTGTACGTGCGGCCGGTGGACGAACTGGACCCGCGCGCGCATGCCTTGTTGCACCTCAACTACATACTGAGCTACATCCGGAGCTTCGACCCTAGTAAGTATTACATCTGACTGCTGAAAAACGTAGCGGTTAATGAGAAAAACTTGCAAGTGGTCTAACAGAAATCTAGATTCATTCATAAGATCTTCAATTTCGTTATTTTAGCTACCAATTACGCTGACACTCCACTGAGGCGGAGCGAAGGAAAATTAACCGAAAGCGTAACCAGTATTTATTTTCGCCATAGAGGGGCGTCATGATTGTAGCGGTGCTGTTTGTGCATTTTTATCAGCAACATTATGGCCGTTATTTGATGGGACAGCTTTCTTAGGAAACCTAAGCTTTTGTGACTATAATTTTAAGTAACACTATAAATTCATATAATAACGTGCTTATTCCGCCCACTGTTCTGTATCAAGAGGCGGAGCTGATCCAGGCGAAGGTGCCGATCCTCAAGTTCCGTGACTCGCGCAACGGCCTGCAGGTCGACCTCAACTGTAACAACGTCGTGGGCATCAGAAACACTAACCTGCTACATTGTTACTCAAGACGTGAGTGTTTTTGGATTATTCAGACTTGTTTACCTGGTGTTACTGTTAAAAATTAAAAACGTTCAAAATCTAGTCCTAATATCATCTCGGCGACGGTCAATATACGAACGTTCCTAAAATTACGATCCCTCTGATTTATTTACTTCATCCTGTCAGTGTCAAAAACTGAAAGAAATCATCATAACATTATGAAAACCGCATTGAAATCGGACCATCCGTTTGAGAGTTACGATACCCACCACACACAGAACTTTTAAATTACACTACCCCAGTTTTTTTATAATAAACTTTCAGAAATCCAGTTGTCGTGCTTTCGTTCTGAAACACCCTTCGTGTCATTGAAATAAAGATTTTTTCTTTTTGTTAATACTAATTATTAATTACTAATTATTAGTATTAACAAAAAGAAAAAATTCTTTATTTTTGAAACTGCTAAAAGATGAGAAGAGAATTGTATAATCGGCACAAGCGCACATTATAAAACAAATACTTCCCTTCTTTTCATATCGCCGGTATTTTTTTTACCTATTATTGCTTGAGCCCAACCAATAGGTGAAGCATTAAATTGTGATTTTGAAATAATTTCATGTACCGGTCTCTAAGTATGATATTCTGAATTCATCCCATCAGTTTGCGGAGAGCTGTCCCTTACACCCTGTATGTATCTATAGCGTATTTAGACATGATGAGACTTGATGACGAGTCGTAAAGAGCTCAAAATGTGCGGTGAGCTAGCGACAGTGTTGAGTTATTCGACGCTCCGTAAAGTTCACAGCCGGTTGAGCTCTTCATGACGATATGGCACACCTTTTATGAATACGTTTAGACAGTGTTTTTTGTTAAATAATATTATTTATACAGGGCTTCATTAAACTAATTGGTGAAACTTGACACATTTATTACTTTTTTATAACAAAGGTTTTCAAAATTATTTTCAATTTTCCAGTGGATTGGCGAGTCCGTCCGCTGGTGGCGCTAACGAAGCTGTGGGCGCAGGCGCACGACATCAACGACGCGCGCCATCGCACGCTCAGCTCCTACTCGCTCACACTCATGGTCATACACTTCCTACAGTGTGAGTATGCAATACGACTCATTTGAATAACCTACACAAAGTTAAGACCGACTGTTGGACTCACCTATTATTTTTATTTTTTAATCAATGTTGACCCAATGTTGGGCACCCATACTTTTCCAATTTTCAACTTGTTTAAATTTATTATTCTATGGCACTTAGGTCGGCGCAAACTGCATTACTCAACCATTCTCCTCTGTCAAGGACTATGCAATCTTTCACTCCCTTTCTATCTATTCACATTTTATATTCATCACTCTTTTAGTGACATGTTTCATCCCTCCTTATCCCATGTCCAACCAAGACCAAATTCAAGCTTCCTTTATGATGAATACTATACTATACTTTGTGAGTAATCTATATATATATTATATACTATTACTAGCTGTGCCCCGCGGTTTCACCCGCGTAGGTCTCGATCCCGTGGGAATATCGGGATTAAACCCTATTCCAGGTCATGGTCAACCCGTGTGCCCATCTTCTCCTCTCTAGAGTAGGGAACGTAACGGCGGCGCGGCGCGGCGCCGGCGTCTATCGGTTCGCGTATTGCATTTCGTGAGTGATAACTTCGAAATTAAATGTCCGATCCGAATTAATTAAAAAGTATTTTACTGCTACATAAATACCCTTGATGTTAAAACTATTTATTTGAATAAGAATTAATATTATGTTGATAAAACTCCTTCGCAAATAATGCATTAATTTCGAACAAATTTGATTACCATAAAAAAAGGTTTTAGTGAATCAATCTTAAAAGATAGACATATGCTGTCGCTGACATTTTTTTAGAACTTTTAAAGAGGAACATTCCATCATACATTATATTTGCGTAACTTAAACCGTTTACGCAGCGCACGCAACGGAAGCTCTCAAAAAGGAATAATTTTTCCCGATTTTGCAACACTTTTCATTTATGCTCCGCTCCTATTGGTCGTAGCGTGATGTTATATAGCCTATAACCTTCCTCGATAAATAGACTATCCAATACAAAAATAATTTTCCAATTCCAACCAGTAGTTCCTAAGATTAGTGCGTTCAAACAAACAAACAAACTCTTCAGCTTTATAATATCAGTATAGATAAAGCTGAAGAGTTTGTTATCCGATTCTGTACATTTGTGTGCTTAAAGTATTAAATAAATAAATGCAATACGCGAACCGTTAGACGCCGGCGCCGAACCGCGCCGCCGCGACGTTCCCTACTCAAGAGAGGATAGGGTGGGCGTACGGGTAGACCATGACTTGGAATAGGACATAGGATACGTCTTGTCCCTATATTCCCACGGGATCGAGACCGACGCGGGTGAAACCGCGGGGCACAGCTAGTACATACATACATAAACGCCTTCAGCGGCCCTGCCGTGGGCAGTAGGCCCAGAGTACAGTGAGGCTGTCCGCAGGCGGCACGAGCCCGGCCGTGCTGCCGCGCGCGTGCGACGCGGGCTCGGACGCGCGGCGCGCCCACAACCGCTCCACGCTGGCCGAGCTGTTCCTGCACATGCTGCGCTACTACGCAGAGTTCCCGTTAGTATACATGAATTTATTTGATGCTTTCTTTCAACATCAAATTAAAACGTTGATCGACTGTAATCTAGCTGTAACATGAAATGGTTCCTGAACTCATTAAAACTTGGCGACAGAAATAGGTAGCACTTCCGCGGAGGGGTAACCTTTAGCCAACAATGATGTGGTTTTCAAAATATTTATGGATTAGCTATTTATTTTCAACCTTTTTGATTTGATTTACCTACGTATCGTACGAGGTTCTGAGTTCAAACCCAACAAGTAACCAATGTGACTTAAATTCATATGTACTTTCTGATTTCATCATGGGCATTACTGACATAGGTGAGGGAAAAACGTGGTGACGAAAACTGTAACAATTGCGTAACACATTCCGAGAGTTTTGAAGGATATTGGTAATCCATTGCTTCATAGGTTTGAAAAATTCTTCTACTCAACAACGTAAATAACGCAATGAATGTGGCTGAACTATCACTATGAAACTCATTCCGATCAATTGTAATTTTATGTGTGTTACTCAATTACCCCGCTGGAGTTGGCCAACTCGCCAAGAACAAGCGTGATGATCAGTGATCAGAAAAAGGTGAGCTAAAATACTTATAGTTCGAAAAAGAACAGAGGCATAGTGGAGACGCCTTAGGACAAAATATTATTTCGGGACTAATGTCCCGGGTTTCGGAACATTACTTGAGTACAACCAAAATTAGTAAAGTAAAACAACTATCGATTTCGTTTCCTGTTTCTGTTTTAAAAAAAGAGTATGCACGATTTTTATTGTTTAAAATTAAGGTAATCTCCTTATCTTCGTTTGAACGATGTGAGTAAGCGCCGAAGCTAATGGTATTTACATACCAGCTTTAATAAATATATAAGTAACGGAAAAAAAATTACAATTTTATAGCTTTTCATACCATTTATTAATTTAAACGCTGGTTGATTTAGTGACCAGGGTATGTTACACAATATAAGGAATTGTATTTAACCTAGAGAGGTTAAATACAATACACAACAAGATTTTGACACAAGAGACAAGATTTTGACACGTGACACATCAGTTAACTCGACGGGGTGTTGCGAATTCCGTCATGAAAATCAGGAATTTACATAAACTTTCAGCATTCAAATTTATTTAAAAAAAATTGTTACCACAGCTATTTCATACAAAAATTTTGTGGCAAATATCATTAATTTTATGTTGATGTCGGCCAAACTTCGTCGGTCTACTGCGAAAGTTGTATAAAATAGGTATTAATACACCTATCCAAAAGGTAGGCAACTTAGATTCCCTGAAAATATATACATAAACAATCTTCTCTCTTGCTGAAAATATGCAAAAGGACCAAATAAAGATATTATCATTCTCTCTGCATTCTTACTTTTAGCATTATTCATACATAAACTACATAAAAACACGATCGAATATAAACAAAAATTACACAAAATTGTGGTGTGTCGTGACACTTCTTAGTGCTGACCGTTCACCCAATTTTTTTTATTTCGATTCAAAAGTTGCATTCAGTCTAATCGATAAACGCACTAAAATCAAACTTGAAAAAAAATAGTAGAAACTAAATTAAAACTCTTTGGTATATTTTTCATGAATTATTTTACTTTTGAAATTAATTTTATTAAGTACTTCATACACGTACACGTATGTAGATAGGGGTGCAATTTTTTAGGGTTCCGTACGTCCGAATGAAAAAACGGAACCGTAATAGGATCACTCATGTCTGTTTATTTAATAATACAATTTTAATGGGATTATCTGTTTATGACTGCATGATTATGGCAAACAATTAATTAATTTAAATAAAATATGTAATTTTTTTTTTTTTTTCTATATTTGCACCCCGAAATTATAGGCAGAATAAGAGAACAACTCTGCATTTTACCAACATTCTGTACCTTATTTATGCAAATAAATGATTTTTGATTTTTTTGTCTGTCGGTCTGACACATCCAATTTGCTTGGAATTTACTGGAACGATTAACTTGAAATTTGGTACACATATGAATTTCTGTCCCTCCTGTTCAGAAGGTCTAAGTAGCAAAACGTCCAACATCGCGAAACGTCTAATGCGCAGTAAGTCTAATTAGCAAAATGTCCATGTAGCAGAACGTCTATTTAGCAATAAGTCATTTTTAAAATGTGTACACTCATGATAGAAAGTAAAAGTCAATTGTAAATTATATTAAATTTATTTCTTTAAAAAATATCTGGGTTAAAAACCTAGTAGCCTCTTAATTTTTGACCCTTTAATATTTATTCACCTAATATATCCTTTTTATATGGCTTAGGTTTACCAAAAATTCAAATGTACTAACTTTTTGGCCCCCAAGCTTTTGCAGCTCTCTTTTGTATTTGGCAAAAACATAATATCGATCATTCTTCTCTTATTTCCTTCAAATAACTTCTTGTATTTGCGAGCTTGCCAAAGCCCTTCTTTTCTAAGAGCTTTGAGGAATAGTAGCAGGGTTGGCTTTGATTTTATATTCGTGTTTACCCATCTGTGCCACCCTTCGTGTGCATTGTTTGTCCGAAAATTATAATTACTAGGACAGTTTATTATATCTGCCAGAGACTGAAGCCATTGTTTTTTAAAGTAATTTAAAAAAGCCACCATTTCATCGCTTTTCGTGGCGTTTTCAACAATGCTAGTCCAACATTCCGTAATGTATGGAAAAGGTAGCAAAGGTAAATTGGAACATACTCTGATAATGTTTCTACATCTGTTTTCAGGAAGACCCAATGTTGACACTTTTTTCCAAACGGCCTTATTAAGATGATAATAACAGCCCGATGATAATAACAGAGTCTGTATGTACATATTATAATGTCCGAGTCCCTCCCGATGCAATGTGTGTGTTGAATTTTGTGCCTGAGTATCCAAAAATTTTGAGAATCTGACGATTTGCTAAATAGACGTTCTGCTATACAGACCATCTGATAGTTGGACGTTTTGCTACATGGACATTTTGCTAATTAGACTTACTGCGCATTAAGACGTTTCGCGATGTTGGACATTTTGCTACTTAGACCTTCTGATCAGGAGGGTTTCTGTGACCTAAACACGGAAGTGTAACGTCCATAAATGAATTTTGAATATGGGGTCACTTTTGGGGTCAAAACAAGAATATTGAAAAAAAAAGTTTTGCTACCTATACCGTGTGACGTATCAAATGAAAGGGCTTGTTGTGATGGTCTCAAATATTTATTCTATAATATTTTCTGAACGAAGTTCTTTATACGCGGCTTGCTGTAGAAATAGACTGGCAGAACTCCACACACGAAAAAGCGTTCATAGTTGCGTCTTCTGCCTAGCCTTTTCTCAACATGTTGGGGTCGGCTTCCAGTCTAACCGGATGCAGCTGAATTCCAGTATTTTACATGGAGCGACTGCCTATCTGACCTCCACAACCCAGTTACTGGGGCGTTACCCAGTAACAACGACACCCCTTGGTAAGACTGGTTAACGATACCCCTTGGTAAGACTGGTTAACGATACCCCTTGGTAAGACTGGTTAACGATACCCCTTGGTAAGACTGGTTAAATCGTATATTAATGCTGTGCTGTGCAATGTATTTATGTTATATTTATTTTTATTTTATTTTTTATTTATTTGCAGAAAACACTAATATAAAATAACAATTTAATTATAAACATATCTTAAATGAGCTTATAATAACTGAAATTCGGCAAGACATCTGTGTCTGAACTAGATAAATAAAATATCTGTATTTCAGACAACAGCGCTCTTCCCTAAAAATATACATTAGAAGCTTACAAGTTGAAAATTGCTTGAATTATATACATATTTCGTTAATTTTAGATCAAATAAAAATAAAACAATAATAAATTGAAAATGAAATAAAGTGGAGTGGGGACCTCCTTTTGTGTCGACTGTAAATGAGTGAGTGGGTGTAGGAGGGTGTGTAGATGAATTTAGTGTGGTACAATTAAGAGGTTTTCAGTTTCGTCATAGGTGAGCTTATGAATGTACTCAAACACTTCATTCTTACAACTTTTGCTATTTAAGGGAAATATGTCGACAATTCCATCAATCTTGCTATGAAGGAACGGACCTAAGAAGCAGAAATACCTGTAAACAAACGGGTGTTTGAACATGGATCTGGATCTGTCGGCATTTGGTTTTCGTCGCCTGGATGGTATAACAGGTTTTTTAAAGTTTACCCTCGCATGCTGCGTCAAGACAGTGTGCAGTATGAACAATTGGCGGACAGAGAGGACCTCACAGGATTGGTACAGCTGATAAGTTGGGAACAGATACGGGCGGAAAGTGCTTACTTTCAGAATAGCTCTTTGGGCAACCTCAAGTGGCTTTAGTACGGTTTTTGGTGCACCACCCCAGACCGAAATACAGTATGACAAAATTGATTGACCAAGTGTCAGATATACCTACTTCATTCGTTTGGGGTCTGCTGCATGCCTCGGATTTTTAAAAACGTATATAAGTTTTCTTAGTCTAGCAGTGACTAATTTGATATGGGGTTTAAAAGAGAGATTGTTATCTATTGTAATTCCTAAATATTTTATGAGGTTGGTCTTGACCAAAGCTGGACATTGGCAGATTTCACTGTTGCAGCAGTTGTGTGCAATTAAAGAGAGTCATGTAGGAGGAGAGTTAGAGTTACGCATTGTGAACGTTATGAACTGCGTTTTATCAGCGTTAAGTGTCAGCATGTTTCTACTCAGCCAGTGGCACACAGTATCAAAACCACGTTGAGCATCCTCATAGACCCCTTCCCACGTATCAGCCGAAAAAAGAAGAACAGTGTCATCTGCATAAGAAATTACCTTTCCACCTACAGAAGTAAGTCCACAGAGTTCATTTAAGTACACAAGAAAGAGACTGGGTCCCAAAATACTTCCCTGAGGTACACCAAAAGTGACAGGTAAGTCACTACTAACAAAATTATCAATTTTAACACACTGATAGCGACCCGAGAGGTAATCTTCAAACAGTTTTAGTTGTTTACCTCTTACACCCAACCTTTCTAATTTACTGAGAAGCAGTGGCACAGAGACCGTGTCAAAGGCCTTTGCCAGGTCCAAAAATACTCCCAACAGTTTTTTTACCGGAATCAATATTCTTAACCACATAATCAACAAGCTCGTGGACAGCATCACAAGTAGACTTTCCTGTTCTGAAACCAAACTGATTGTTTGAGAGAAGATTATTCGTTTCCAGGTACTTGACCAATCTACTGTTGATGATGCGTTCCAAGAGCTTAGAGACCGCTGGGAGAATAGAAATGAGCCTATAGTTGGTGACACGATCTCTATCGCCCGATTTATGGATCGGATGAACGACCGACTTCTTCAAAACAGTGGGAAATATTCCTTCGTCTAAACACATATTAAAAATATGGGTCAGAGCAGGGATAAGGACGTTTCTGTTTTCTTTAAGGACGTGGTTGGATATGGAGTCCCACCCAGTACTACAGACATTTTTAAGATCCAAAATCAGGCGCTCCACCTCTGATTCATCTGTATCGAGTATTACAAAAGAGTTCAATGGGCCATTAGGCTGAGGAACAAAAGCAACGGGGTGGCGAGGATTTTGGCAGTTGTTAGTCTTACTGGCTAATTTATTTCCTACCGTGACAAAGAACTCGTTTACACCGTCAATTGCTTCCGTTGGACAAGGAGTGTCAATTAGTTCAGAAGCACAATTTTTTGCTTTTGCCGAGTTAGTGATATTTTTTATTGCATCCCATATTTTTTTTTTTTACCCGCCTGCTGTAACATTTTTTTATTATAAGCTATTTTAACTTTTTTCAACAAATTATTACAGAAATTTCTATATCTGCTATACGTTAATTTGAGAGTATCATTTTCTGGTGACTGTTTCACTTTTTTGTGGAGAGCGTCCCTATGTCGCATACATCGTACTAGTCCTGGCGTTATCCAGGGTTTGATGATTCTATTTCGGTTTGATAACCTCACAAAAACAGAGTTACAAACTATAGCACGTTGGATGGAATTTGTGAAGTATTTCATGGCAAAATTAGCATCGTTTGTGTCATAAATCGGTTCCCAGTTAATGCTGGCTAAGTCATTTTTTAAAGTCTCCGTATTTATCTTGTTAACATTGAAATGAGAATGTGCATGCATAATAATCATTCCAACTACGGAACCCTTCACTGAGCGAGGTCCGACATACACTTGCTCAGTTTTTTAAATCTCGTTGTGAAACTACCAAAACAAACAATTTCTATTACTCAAATAACTTAAAAAAAACAAAAACTACCAAGCTCATACACTTAACAAAAAATATTGACGTTATTTAAAAGTGTTTGCGGAACACTTACCAATTAAAATAATTAATTTATCATCATTCCCAAACAAAATAATTATTGTTAAGCCTACCTAAAAAATTTATACTGGGCATTCTGTAGCAAATTATCAGAAAGTATCAAAAATAAAATCACAATAATAATTCCAATAATTTTTTTTATGTGTTTATAAAATATTTAAAAATGTAATGATTATGTTTTTAAGAAGAAATAAATAAATATTCCAATAAAGAATTTTGAACAGAGAGCGCATTCTGAATTTAAATTCAAATATAGAAACATTTCGGCGCGAAATTCAATAACACCTATATCGGTAATTTATGTCCTGTCTGTTGAGTCAATAGAATAATTATAAAGGTTTCAATATAATGTTTGAAAAACGATTAAAATTACACTAGAAAAGTATAAATCATTATTATAAACAGTGCTTATTGTATTTAGCATTAAATACAATAAGCACTGTTTATAATAATGATTGAAAACAATTATATTTCAATTTCCAAGTATCGATTTCCGACATTCAACATATTAATTAATCGAGAAGAACAAAATTTAAAAAAAATCGTTTGGCATAATCTCTTTCGGACATCAATACAATTTAAAAAAAAAATATGGTCGGCGATTTTGAACACATGAGTAGTGGTAATGAATAATACGTGATAATAGACCTGTATTTGTATATTATGTTAAGATCTGGACATTGTCTAGTTGTTTATAATATTTTAAATAATATTTGTCACATTTTCCATCGTATCTACATGTGTATGAGTGATATTTGTGAAAAGTAAAAATGATAACACGCACGATTGGCGCGAAACTTCCGACTTTGGATAACTCAAAACTTCACTACCACTATTTATTTAACTTGAACAATGGATGATTTCGTCAAATAATTAAATAATGTATTATTCACTGCCCCTGTGGTGGAGTTTGGATGTTAGAAATCTCCAATTTTTATATTTTTTAGCCTCGACCACCACTGTCATCAAAATGGCGATTATCGTATTTACAGTCTTAAATTATTTAAAGGTAAATTAATTAACTTGCGCACCAACTAAGAAAGTTTCAATGGCGTTAACAGAATGAGTTTTTATCCAACTCTTTCAATTAACGCACATTCATAAGATTGGATGGGTAGCATATTAAATATTTACATAATCAAGTTAGGGTGTCGTATGTCGTCATTCTGGGGTCCAATGGGACCCGCTACCGAGCCGGCGGAGGTTTGTGTGTTCGGGTCCAATCGGGGGCGCTTCCGAACTATACGGTTAATCAAGATAAAATGCTTCATTCACTTTTCTAGCAGCACCTTGGTGTTTCGGTCAGTCAATATGCCTCCTGATATTGCTTTTCTTGCATACAATACTTTCTCACATTTACGTGTTGCTAGCGGGGTCGTGGTATAATTCAGGGTGATTTTTAATCCACGACTGTACAATCTCTTCGGTAGGTTTGGTCGCCATTTGATTTCTATGAGGGTGCAAGATTCGAAGAGACAGCAAGTTTTAGCTATTCTGGGAATCGAAATATGAGACGGACCCAGTTCTTAACCTGAATTGAATAACAATAGAAAACTTACCTACTGGCTTTTTGAGAATATTCTCCTTATTTTTGAAGACGGTTCAAAAGGAATTTACTCTATTAATAACATTAATATTAAAATGTACTTTTAGTCTTAAGGTCTCCACTTTTTTGTCTTTGTTCTTTAAACTTTAGGTAGATTAGCTCAACCTTTTCCGATCACTGATGATAATTAATGCTCGTGTTTTCTCTAGATAGAATAGGCGTGTTCAGTGGAACAATGCCAGGCTCGTATTATATTATTATTGTATGCAGCTACGACAAGATGGCGATCTCAGTGCGCGCGGGCGCGCGCGTGCCCGTGGGCGTGTGTCGCGCGGCGCGCGCGCACAAGAACGACCCGCACCAGTGGAAGCTGCTGTGCGTGGAGGAGCCCTTCGACCTCACCAACACAGCGCGCTCGGTGTATGACCGCGACTCTTTCGACAAAATCGTTAGCACGTTCCGCGCCGCGCACGCGCGTCTGGCCGCGTCGCGCAGCCTGGCCGACGCCTGGCCTGCGCGATGATACGCGCCGTATGCCACGCGTGCCTGGCCGTGTCGCGCAGCCTGGCCAACGCCTGGCCCGCGCGATGATATGCGCCGTGTGTCACGCGCGCCTGGCCGACTCTTGGCCCACGCGATGACACGCGCCGTGTGTCACGCGCGCCTGGCCGACGCTTGGCCCACGCGATGACACGCGCCGTGTGCCACGCGCACTCGGCCGACGCCTGGCCCTCGTGATGACACGCAGCGTGTGTCACGCGCGGCTGGCCGACGCCTGGCCTACGCGATGACACGCGCCGGTTGTCACGCGCGGCTGGCCCATGCGATGACATGCGCCGTGTGTCACGCGCGCCTGGCCGAGGCCTGCCCGCGCTATGATAGCACCCAGTCGCCGAGAGTACTGGCCGACGCGAGTCACAGACCATGTCGCTACGACGCCACGATACGGACCCCGCCACGTATACCTACGCACATTTATTGTATCCCATGTTGATGATGATATGAAAATTTAACAACAGTTGAGTATTTATATTATAAAAAAAAAACTATAAATGTGCCACTATGAAAATTATATGTTTACATTCCATAGTGCCATGTTGTATTTATTAGTTGTTTCGCTTCGTTTTGAGGTGGAATTTTTATTGAAACGAACATTCAGTTACTGCGTAAGCGCCGTTTTGCCAGATGATTGTATCCCGCGTTGAAATATAGTGCAACGATGTACAAGATTCTGGCAAAAGTCGGGCCCTGATAAACCAAAGTAACGGGCAATCATTTCTATAGGGAATGTGCAAAAGCGAGCATGCAGCTTTTGTCATTTTCTTTTGCCTACGTATAGATCTCAAATACTTAATTTAAAGTTCTGTTTTATTATTTTAAAGTGGATAGCTAGTTCAATAACTTTACAAACCCAGTGTTATTATTTCTTTAACAATCTTTATAATAGCCTTCTATTATAAACCCAGTGCTCAATTCGGACCAAAGTTAAGTGAAAATATATACTTACTCGCTCACTACATGCTTCTGTTGTCACAATAAAAATTACACCTCAAAACTAATGTTTGGATGAAACACATGCGTTCAACATACTCGATTGCGAACAATATGAAGGTAGTTGTAATTGATAAACATCTGCAATTAACAAATTGCGTAAATAACAGACATTGCAAATACCTGAAGTAGTGTTGTGTACAGTCGGCAGCTAAAGAAAATGACTTAATAACATACAGCAAATATTTTTAACCGCTCGTTTCCCGCGCCGGTCACAATGCGGCCCCCCCCCCTCCCTCCACTCCGTCTCCCTCCCTCCTCTAGTTAAGTTTTAGTTTTTTAATGAAAAATCTCAGATTAAACCATTTGAAACCAATTTAAAAATGATTTATGGCGCGACTGTACTGAAATTTAAGTTATTATCATAGTTGACGCCGTAGCAGACCTTTGTTAATAATTAAAAGTTCAATAATGCCTAAAACTTTGGCAAATATCACTAACAAAACATTTAATTTTTTGTAATTTTTAGCTCTAAAACTCTTAACTAATTCAAAAACTACTGAATTTCGGTAGAACATTTGGTGGCTTAATTTGTTGCATTTTAACTCTACTATGACGTCCTGCAAGGAATACGTCGAGTTACCAGTAACCCTGTATATTGATAAAAATATGCAGACACTCCGTGCACGCGCTCTGACATGACTGTCAACGCGTTACTACGCGTCAATTATAAAAATATTTTGCAAAATTTTGCCAATGAATTTTGGTCGTCTTAGGGTCCCGGGACACACGGGCCACCGGCATATTTCCTGTAGTGAACGCCGCGGCGTTTTATGATTGTAGCCCGTGGCCCGTGTGCGGGGAACATACTGTACCTTTCCACAGACATATTACCCCTTTACGCGGTAGAAATCGAGATTTTAACAGCGTGCGTCAACTGAGGCATAGGGACTCCACGGTTGTTTCCGATTGAAGCACATATGCTTCACCGGGAAACGAGAGGACGTTTCTTTGCTGTAGGCTGTATTTAGAATGGCCTTATTGTGTCAGAATGGTGTATGTTGATAGAGCGCTTTTCCTAAATTAGCTGTAGCCCTCCAGGCATGTTCTAGCACATGATTGTCAACAAGACTGAACCAAGACTCTCGTAGTCGCGTGTAGTAGAGTCGTTGTTCACTAGTCGATAAAGTCTGTTTCATTTCTGTGACTGAAGCGACCGTCGCAACAAGTCGTTACGCTGCCTCGACAAAAGGCGTCCTATTCGTTTTTAAATATTTATTATTGTTTATTTATAAGTTATTGAGTACGTGTAAATAGTAAGAAATAAAAAAATACATAAATATTCATTTTAGGGTCGTGTATGGTTTTTATGTAAATAGTATTTTTGTGATGAGGAAAGGGTAAATGACAAAAAAATATATATTATATAGAATTATATAATATAATGATATGCATGCTTTGTACGGGGGGAGCCAGGTCCCGCCGCGCGACGTTATATGTGGGAGAGCGTACGATGGGAGATGAGAAATTCCCTGTGATAATATACGAAAGAAAATTATATTGTGTACGTGTACAGTGTTGGATGTTGAAGTAATTGTTTGAAGGTGCTACAATTAGTTGTTACGCTCCGATGCAATGGTTGCAGCTCAATGACCACAACGTTACTTACGCTTAAGATCTACGAACCGGTGACACACTCACACAAGACCGCGACTCGAATGATGTTCGCGAGATGGTTTGTCGGGTAATGTCTCCACTCCATAGCGGATATTAGTTGTAAGTCTACGAGCGCTCTCATGAAGATCATTCGAGTCACCAGTCGATCATTGTCGTAACCTCGACGATAGACCGATAAGATGATCGATTCGTTTGCTAGTAAGATGAATGCGTAAAACTTAAATAATGGTGCTAAATGATTGTGTTGCCTTATATTTGGCGCTGGGCTACGCTTTATATGCGATGTAATGTAACAGTTGCTAGATACCATAAGATTATTGAAGGCTTCCGTATAAGGACACATACAAGTTTTATAAAATATATTTACACATTGTTTTCTGAATGTAAATGTAAGGGAATGTCAAATTTCAACATCGTTTGACTAATATAATATACACATACGTCCAACGAATATTTCCAAGTCTTGTCAAATTAATACCACACGCCTTCTATAATCTTTCCTCGCTAGATAATCCTATTAAATAATTTACATGTTAAAATCGACATGTTAATTTAGTTTTCTCAAATTGAGAAAAGCTTAAATTGATATGTTGTTCTATTAATTAATAATAATAATGAGCAAATATCTTGTACTACGACAAGACACTCAAAATTATTTTTACCATTATGCTATTGTCATTTTTCTTGCGTAAAATGAGTAGAAATGTGTAAAATTATATTTTGGTGCGTTCTTGTGATTAGCAAAATTCCTATTATTAATATGTGAGGATACTAACAATGCATATCTTTAAAGTAATACAAAGATTGTATGATATAAGTTACACGAGCGAGGAATGGGGCTATCGTTTTTGTGCTCACCAGTTGGCGTCAAGGTCAGCGCCATTACTTTATTAAATGTTTTATTTTATTACATTTTAAAACATCAAATGAATTTACATTATAATGTTCCTAAAATTGGCAAGCATGATGCAGACAATTATTATTCCTCCTCCAAGTGCTACCAAATTAGATTCGGAGTTGTTATTAAAATCTTAAGCCATAATTAATCAGGAATGGCATAATCTTTCGAAAATTATGAATAATAAGTAAGAAATTCCCGATAGAAAATCCCGCAAACAGTGAACGTTCAATGACATTTGACAGCGAATTTAGACGCGATAGCCCTAATTCCGAGTATGACGTGAACTATGACGTCACAAGTAATCAGACACGTCATCATGAACTGACAATATGAAATTAAGTTTTTTTTACTAGGCCACAGTTTTAAAGCTTTTTACGCATGAACTCGAATCGAAATTCTGTTGTTTATCAAAGTTCATTTAATTCTACAGATTTTTTGGAAAAATAATTTTAGTGCATTAAATTAGTCGTTAGATCATGTAGTTTATTGTTCTGGTTAAGAGCCGGCATCTACCGATATGTTTTCATCGATGCCTGGCAATTATTGTTTCGTTAAGTTTACAATAGCTAGCCACTAGAATTAAATCTAGACTAGAAATTGTTAAGTTTTGTTTGGTAATTTTATTTGTAAAGTTTCTCCATCTGGACGTTGTCCCTCATAGCCCGAAGCACTGACACTATTTGATGTAATATTAAAACGCCTGGCATTTTATATCGCGTTATGTATAAGTTTTATAAAGATTTTACATAAGAGGCACTTGGCCACGCTGAATAATTATAGTACAATAAATAATTTTTAAAAACAAGTTACATATGTAAGAAAACTGATTAGACTTATAAATAAAAGTGTCTCTCAAAACAGTTAGATTTTTTGAAAAGTTATAAAAAAATTCGACACTCAATTGAAAAAACAAAAAAATATATAAAATTGAACTTCAAAAAAAATAAAAGCATAAAAACAAAAAAAAAACAAAAAAGATGAAAAAAAGAAAAAAAAAGTGCAAAATTCTGAGAAAAAATTATTTTATTTGACAATTTCAAATTTTATCGCATGTTTTAGTTGGCTTCCATCTGCCTCTTAATAAACTGTTTTTTAAACAGATTGTTCAATCAATGTTTATGTATAATATTTATCCATAAAAAAATCTAGTGTTGTGTTGTTTATAACAAAACTCATGATAAAATATCATTCTTTTTTTTTAATGCAGTAAATCTCATGTAATTTGTAAATATAAATGATGAAAACTTTTCAGTACCTACTTGACCATGAGTTCCTTTAACGGCAGGCTACACTTGTATAAAACGTTTTAGAAGAATTAAAAAAAAACATGGCATTTACGCGTCTCTTAGGGGGTAGTACACTATCAAATATCTAAGATCATTGTAAAATATATATGAAATATGAAGCAAAGCTCACAAATGATTCAAATGCCTGTATTACATGGATGTATGATAATGTTACCCCCCATAATACTCTGAAAGACTGAGATGTAACTTCGTCGTTCTTCCTCGAGTTATATTGTAATTATGTTACCAACAAAACTTGTAAATTTGTTGAAACCAACGTTGTTGTCCGATCTTACCACACCGCGTAGGCTACAATAACTTCACTAGATAATAAACATTTGGTTGTCTCACAGGTTGAGGCATTTCTCCCGGCGTGGCTAATGCCCAGACACGTCTATACAAAACACACAATATTGTTATACTAAACTTACGGGCTATATCTGGAACGTTGTTGTAAAACACCACTGCCATTTAACATCCTATTTTTGTAAGGATTGGCAATTTCTTAAATATTCAATAGAAATTTTCAGTTTTATGATGGCATTTTGATCTCCTTGGCAGTATTTTCAATCCAAATTCTCGCTTTGCCCTAGTATATAAAATCAGTTTAAAATAAGTTACTATGAAATTCAAAGTAACTGTACCTATATCTTATATGTACTTAATTTTCCTTCTTGTTATTTGTAGTTCAAAGGAATAAAATGCAAATTGATCGTCCCCAAATGTAGCAATAACTCGTTTCTATATTGAGCTTCGTTTAACTGTTTGTTAATTATGAATTAGTAAAATATGTATCGACATTGTATTAAGTTGTATACTATTGTAATTATCTGTATAATGTGACCATGTAATATATTTTTGCCTCTGAACGGCCTCTTTTTTTTCTAAAGATATATATATTTTGTCACGTTTTTGACAACTTTAGTCTTGTGTTGCATTTTATTTTTATTGAACACAAGTAGTTTTTATCTCCATATTGTACAAAGAAATTATTGTAAAGAAATATTCTGTAATAGTTAAATAATTATACAACTGCCAAAAATTACTGTGTTTTATTATACAGACTGTTTTTTTACTACACGCGCTAATCTCACGCACGCGGGCGTAAACCCGCGTGACAAGTGTCATTTGACAGAAGTCGGTTTTTAATCTGACCAATTGACAGGTGCAAATGTCAAACTCCATAATTATTGAAAAATGACGACTATCACTAATTTGAAATGTCAAATTAGTCTACGAGATTAAAAAACAGACTTTAGGGCGGTGCCCAGACATGGGGCGCAGAAATGCCTAAGGCCTCATTTACGGAGACGCGGCGCGTGCAGCGTGGCGTTTGCCGGCGCGTCGGAACATTTTTTCTGTTTACGGAGCAGCAGCGCGTGAAGCGGCATTTATCATCGCACGCGTAAACACAAACATGGCAATATACGATGTTGTTCATAGAGATGCGAGGCGGGAAGTGTCGGTGCCCGCCGCGAAACGTCAAGCGTGTAGCGAAGCACGCGGCGGGAAAAGCTGCGGCGCACGCGGGGTACTCTTCTAAAAAGAGGAGGTTATCAAGGTGCCCGCGGCGGAACCTTCTGCAAGTCTTATTTGGAAATCGCACAACGCAGACATTTGGCGCGCAACAGTTTGTGTGTGTCGTAAATTCGTCCAAAAACAATTAGGCTCAAGTCACACCGGGAAAGTAGCGGCACGGCGAGCACTTTCAGTGTAATAATTTTAAACAATCTAATTATATAAAACCAGAGGCTCTAGACAAAGTCACGTTCTATTTGCGATAACGATGATGGAAAAGTCACATATGTATAGGACTGACATAAGCTATCGATAAGCTTAGGGCTGACTCACCGGAATGGCAGCGGCCCCCGGCGTCGCCGCTGGCGGCCTCGCGAGACCTCCAGACCCCATGCGCCTAGTCTGCTTTTGACTACTTTAGTTTCTACATTCCGCAAGTAAACTCGTGTGTTTGGAGTGAACATGACGGTATTGGTTATTATAGCACTTATTGCGGATGAAGAAGAAGAAAGATTTGGCTTGCAAATATAACTGTTTAAAAGAAAGAAATTAACATATTGGCGCATGAAATGGTCTCGCGACCTTTTTAAGCTTTTGAAGCGATACTGGTCTTGATAAAATTTAAAATTATTTCACACTGAAAGTGCTCGTCACGTCGCTGCCGGCCGCTGCCATTCCGGTGACTCGGCCCTTATGTCAATCCTGTCGAGTCGTTAAAGAAATACGAAACGCTTTGGAAGCGATTGTCACTTGTCTAGGCCCTCAGTATCGGTTGAAAAGCTCGAAAGGGCGCGCGGGCGCCCGCGTTGCCGCAAGGCCTCGGCCACGCGCTTCTAAGGCTCGATTCACACCGGGGAAGCAGCGATCCGGCGACCACTGGGTGTTTTTAATATCGTGCCGATTTCATCACGCATGCGGGATTGCCCACCACGCGTAACCCCCTGAATTGAACTCATTGTATTTTCTAAATACCCAACTAAATCTGTGACTTGTCGACTTATTCCGACTAATTAGCGACTAAAGGAGAATGAGCATGGTATTGTATGAAGGTTTGCCCAACCATTGTAGCAATATAGGCTACATGGTTATGTTGTACTAGTTGCCCTCATAAATGTATTTTTTATTACTCTCAGCGACGTCAAAGTATGAAAAATTTCTTTTTTTTTATTATTAAAAAAATTGCATCTTAAGCAAATAACCTACTTGTTTAGTGGGTTATTATGTGATATTTTAATTTTTACTTTGCTACAGTCGTTCTGTCTACACGAAACGTCAATTTTGTCTACTCTTTCGTCGACAAAACGGTGCTTGCTGAACAGTATTTACGACTGAATGGCGACATGGTGGGCACGAATAGTTTGTCTGTTAGTTGTTTTTTTTTTTAAGTTAGGTTAGGTTACTGGGTGTGGCCTTGGTGTGTTACGCGGACGACACGCTGGTCACAGCCCAGGGAAGCTGGTACAGGAAGGCAGCGTTGCTGGCAACCTCTGCGGTCTCAAGAGGTTGTGGGCCGCATACGGCGTTTGGGCCCGGAGGTGGCCCTCAACAAGTCGGAGGCCGTGGTCTTTCATGGCCCCCGGCGGGCGTCGCCGCCGGGATCCCATATTGCGGTTGGGGGGGACCCCGATTGCTGTCGAGTCCACCATGTAGTATTTAGGATTGGTGCTTGACAGCCGTTGGGACTTTGGCCCCCACTTCAGCGACTGGCGCCCAAGTTGATGGGCGCGGCGGGCGCGCTCGCAACGCTGCTTCCCAATTTGGGGGGCCCGAGCAGGAGATTGTATCTGGGGGTCTTGCGATCCATCGCCCTGTACGGGGCCCCAGTGTGGGCTTCTGACCTGGCGGCCGGCAGCATCGTGATGCTGCGGAAACCGCAGAGTGCGATGGCCGTCAGGTCTATCAGGGCGTATCGCACAATCTCCTACGAGGCGGCTTGCGCACTCGCTGGGTCGCCACCCAGGGACCTAGAGGCCAGAGTCCTCGCGTCACTGTACCGTTGGCGCGAGGAGGCGCGGACGCGGGACGTTGGACCGATGCAGCGAGAGATCGATCTGCGTCGGTCGCAGCTCCGCGAGGTCCTGGTGGCAGAGTGGCGGAAGAGGTTATTGCGCCCTACCACCGTGCTCGCTACCATCGAGGCGATCCGACCGGTGCTCGAGGAATGGCTCGAGAGGAGGCACGGCTTCCTGTCGTTTCTGGCGACGCAGTTGTTCTCGGGGCATGTTTGTTTCAGGAAGTACCTGTGTCGCATAAACACGGTACGGTATTTTACTATGGGGACGGGCTGCAGACATCGAGTATATCTTTATTCTGCAGAAAAGAGCGATCAGAGCTATTTATAATCTCCGCAGGCGCGATTCTTTAAGGGAACTGTTTAAGGATATAAACATCATGACGGTACCTTGTCAATATATCTATGAAAACATCATGCACGTAAGAAAAAATTTACATCTTTTTAGTAAAAGAGGTGATAGACATAATTATAGTACTAGAAATAGGGACCTATTAGTTCAACCAGGTTTCAGACTAGCTAAAGTAGACTCGTCTTTCATGGGGTACTGTTTAAAATGTTACAATAAAATTCCTCCCCACATACTTCAACTGAATGAGTCGAAATTCAAAACTTGTATAAAACGCACACTATGCAGGCAGGCATATTATAAGTTGGAGGATTACATCTCTGATAAGAATGAATGCTTGGCTTAATGCTGGTCCTGCTCCACAATCACAACTAACTAATTAACATTCGAAAATACTGTTGCGAGCTGCTGAAGATCGGAAGACCATCTTGCATTGTATAAACTCAATCTCCTTTGTATTATATAATTGCATAGCACAGGTGTGAGTACCTACTATGTACTATTGAGCTACCATTTACCGGGTAATTTGTCTTTCATTGACTTGAATGTGCCCTGGCGATTGGGAATGTCATGCTCACTGAAATGTCTCGCTGGTGGTGGCGCGTGTGTCGGATCCTTTAGCTCCCTTCAAAATGGTTGAGCTGAATGGTGCTGATCCATGCGTCATGTTCGTGAACGGGCGCCGTCAGTTGTGACTGGTCATCTCTTAGCTGACATGGCTTATTTTAATTTTTGAATTGTTTTATGTAATAATTGCGGACGCTTTTAACGTGCTTTCTACATTGTTCTCACATGTATAATTTCAACATAAATGATGTAACCCACATATTGTAACCATATTTTGATTTAAAAGTGTCCATGGTGTTTCTTGCCTGTTCTTCTCCATAGGTACCTACTACGCTTTGGAATGGGCAACTAGCTTCATATTTCTGACTGACCGACTCCTTGACAATCAAAAGTGCCTGTGAATGGTTTAATTGAAATAAATGCTTTGAGTTTTTTGAGTTTTGAGGGAGCCGGACCCTCGGTGTCATCACTGCGTCCATTGTCTGGAGGGCACGGCGCGGCATACGCTGGCAGAATGTGCCGCATGGGAGGAGCCGCGCCGTGCCGTCGTTACAGAAGTGAGAACCGACCTGTCGCTCGCGCGATTGTGGGGAGCGCAAAGTCGTGGGATGCGGTGATCTCCTTCTGTGAAACGATCATCTCACAGGGGGCAGCGGAGAGGTGACTTGAGACGGTGGACTTGGGGACGTCCGCCGCCCCCCCCGTATAACTGGGTACGAGGCGGCGGCGCGGAGTGCTGCGCGCGCGCCCCCTACTGGCGTTGCGGGGGGAGTACACCTCACTCCCCCCGCAGACTTGAGGAGGCCCGCAGACGCGGGCCGGCATTAGCCGGGGATCGTGGAAGGCGCACTAGTTCCCATGATCCCCGGTGCAAGTGTGGGAAAGGAGCACCGAGGTGGTTTTGAGTCAGTAAGAGTCTGACAGACCCCTCCGCCCGCCCCAGGGCGGAGGACATCCATGAGGATTATTTCACCCCGGTAACAAAAAAAAAAGGTTAGGTTAGGTTTGGATTAGGTTTAGGCAGAGACTTTTCGCTGTCGGCCGTAGTGAATGCCATGGTCGGCAGTGAGGAGTCCTGGGACGCGATGGTTTCCTACTGCGAGACGGTCGTCTCGTAGAAGGAGGCTGCGGAAAGGGAGAGGGAAATCTCGTCCACTCACCCGGCCCGCAGCAGGCGCACCGGGCGTCGGCGGAGAGCGGATAACGCCCTCTTCCAGCCCCCCTAAATGTGTCCAGGGGTGACGGACTCGGGGAAGTCCGTTGCCCCCCACACATCAGGACCCGAGGTGGCGGCGCGTTGTGTTCCACGCGCGCTCCTCTTAGACAAACACCTCACTCCCCCCCCTGACCCGAGGAGGCCCGCAGTGGCGGGCCGGTACCAGTCGGGGTTTGCGGAAGATTCTTACGTTCCCGCGACCTCCGGGGTAGGTGTGAGTCGGAATACCGGGGTGGTTTTTAGTCAGTAAGAGTCTGACAGACCCCTCCACCCGCCCCAGGGCGAAGGATATCCATGAGGATTTTCCAGCCCGGAAAAATTAAAAAAGGTTTAGGTTAGGTTAGTATGCATATCTCACTCACTCGCAGTTAGTAAAAGCGAGAGCGAAAGCAAACCTTATCAACGGTAGCACCTTTCTCGCTCCCTTTAGAATTGCTGACAAATACGTTAAAATAGACCTAAACACTTTAATGTGATGTAAAGGAACTTTAAGCTCCTGTTACTTTTTTCTGATGTAGATTTCAGCATCGCTGTCATACAAGAAATTGTTTGTCTAAATTATACACTTGGGAGCAAATAAATCGAGCCACTTCCTTTTTCACGTTTAATGAACAATATTTTTGGTAATATGGAACGTATCAATTCGAACTATATATCGCCTAAAAGTTTATAGAATAACCTCTACAATGAGGGTAAATTATTGAATAATAACCTTATTGAATGATAAATTATTGGCTCTGAAAGAAAAATGGTAATGTTGATAGAAAATTTAGTAGGCTTAGAACGGTCCAGAAAAACAATTAAAAACGAACCAATAACACGTCAATATGGGTATAATTTACAAAAACCCCCAATATGACCTTTTTTTAATGGAGTACAATCAAAATGTCATAAGCAAATTAAATGCGATAATTTTATTCTACCCTTTGAACTTTAATTAAAAATGTAAATTTGACAACTTACTACCCTCATTGTAAAGGCTATTAAATAACCTTTTAGGCGATATATCTTTCGAAACGATGCGTTCCATAATACTAAAAATAATAACCATAATGCGTGAAAAAAAAGAAGTGGCTCGATTTATTTGCTCTCAAGTGTATTTGTCTAATGATATATTACTCAAAGTGCTACAATACTTGGGCAAATCTGCCCATTCTTCTTTGGGAAAAAACAGCTCTCTTCGCTTGGTGCCCTAGCTTTTGAGATTCAAATGGGCTGAGCTGGGGTAAGCGCTCCCCAGATCGGCTACCTATAATTCTTATAGCTTTTGAACCAGTGACCGACTAATTCTGATATTTGGCGACGAATTTTTTGTGTTATCAAAATCCCCTTATACCTGATGGTAGCCATACCAGTGTCAGTAACACAGGAGACTAGGCGTGTGGTGTAGGGAGGCCGCGCGCGGCGACGCGAGCTTGCCGCGGCCGGCCTCACCGCGCAGCTTCGTGCAGGAAAAAGGCCAAAGGCCTTGGCCACTGCAAACGCGGGCGCGGCGCGACGTACTCAAATATAAGAACTTCATTTTGCACAAAGTTTATTATGCGTTGTCAATAAAACTGCTCGCTGCGTCGCTGCTAGCTGCTGCCATTTCAGTGTGTATATAGCCTTGCATGCGATTCACGCGCGTTGTGCTGTGGACGGAATGTATGAACCAGTACCTCACAATCGCGCGATTGTATAAGCGCGACTCGAATCGCGCGTAAATCGCATCATCTCGACAAGCGCTTAAATGGAATAAATAGCATGTGAATCGGAATGCCGCAGCTATAAAAGAAATCAAAACAGTTAACTTTCATCATTATCTTTATTGACATTAATCTCCCAAAATACAGTTAAAGAATAAAATAAAAAGGGTTTCACAGAATCTAGTCCGAAATGGATTATTTTTATTAGAATCTATCTAAATTTTAATGGGTCATAATATTATAACCCTATTATAAATAAACAATATATTAGATACATCACACCGAATTTTAAATCTTATTATAACGTGGTGCGATGAGATTTAGACATCAGTTATTGTAGTATGTAAGTAAGATGTTACCTTCTTTAATCGTATTTAACATAGATCTTGCGTTAAGGCATTACTTATTGTAATGTGAACGATGTTTACAAAATGTATAAATCACATGTAACCTCAGATGCATTAGCTTACGATATAACTGTCCTTAATGCCTACACCAGAGACTACTTTGTTTCCTGCCTGTAAAGTACAGCATGGTACTAGACAACACTACTGCCACATGTCTCAACATTATTACTGATTCCGATGAAGACAGGACTAAAGCAGATTCTTTATACCAATTCTTGGGTACAATACTATGTATACTTTCAAATATCGCCGCCTTTAGAGACAGCACAAACATACATACACGAAAAATATACACCTTACTAAACTAATAAATATTGGGTAATCGTATATTAAAAATAAACTGCATCGTCGCAGGAGAACGTACCTGTGCCAGCAAACCTGGACCGGTGAGGAACTAAATATGAATAAAGTCAAATACTGTAACCCTACAGTCGTCTGACTGCCTGCGGACTGGCGACAGCTTCATCGCTAACGTTAGGAAGACGAAGCTCCAACATGTAATGTTACTAAATTATATTATCCCTGAGTATCGCAAGTCCGAGGCAGAGCCATTTACTCTAATCGCAATCATCTCTATGACAATTCCTTCACAGCGATCAGTATCTTGTCAATCCGACTATCCCTGTCTCTTCGCGTACGCTAACACTACTTACATAATATAGAATAGTCTAAACCTAACTATATTAAACACTACTAAACCGCGACATTTTTTGTGTACTAGAATATTTTGGACAGATCATGACCACATGTTCGTGTGACCAAAAAATAAATTTTGTGTAACTTATACACAGATACATAATACAAAATATCGGATAGATTTGCACATAATAACTAATGTAGAATAAGAGTGACGCACCTCGCTCTAGTCTAGATGTTTCGGGGACTGTGACGGCGCTCCTCCCTCACAGCTTTGTAAAGAACAGTTTCGTTTAATCTGTTGGCAGTATCCTTCCACGTACGGTACGATGATGACGACGGCAATGTGCAGGCACTCCCGGGGCCATGCGGCAGGTGGCAATGTGCAGGCACTCCCGGGGCCATGCGGCAGGTGGCAATGTGCAGGCACTCCCGGGGCCATGCGGCAGGTGGCAATGTGCAGGCACTCCCGGGGCCATGCGGCAGGTGGCAATGTGCAGGCACTCCCGGGGCCATGCGGCAGGTGGCAATGTGCAGGCACTCCCGGGGCCATGCGGCAGGTGGCCATGTGCAGGCACTCCCGGGGCCATGCGGCAGGTGGCCATGTGCAGGCACTCCCGGGGCCATGCGGCAGGTGGCAATGTGCAGGCACTCCCGGGGCCATGCGGCAGGTGATGCGGGCTGCCGGCTAGTGCTCCCGGGGGCCGCTTCACAGGGCGTACGACGCTCGAGAGGAACAGCTCGGGGATCAATTTTGGGTTTACCAGGCCGATGGGACTAGTGGTACAGACTGGAAGGTGCCAGGAAGCATGCTGGGGAGGTATGTTTCTGGGGGCTCGTCGGGATCGGGAGTGGAGAGGGGAGGAGGGGCGGGACGGATGACAGCGGGTGTGGGGAGGAGGGTGGCGGATATTGGGAGGCGGGGGGCGGGTATTGGGAGGAGGGAGGCGGGCTGCGAGAGAGGAGGCGGCCGCGGCAGGCGACGCGGCGAGCTCGAGCGTTACTTCTTGGGTTGGTTTTCCGACGCGTCCATTTTTTCTTCCGTTTTAACCACCTTGCCTTCGCCTGAAAAAGAAAAATTCAAAACATTAGTTGACAAGGTCAATAATCTCGTCAATTTGATTCCAACTGTTTTAAGGTTGGTCTTATTTTTATATAAGAATAAGAACTCAAATTTCGACATACGCATTGCGTGCGGCTGACAACGCAACGCAACACGCAATGCGTAACTAATATAATAAATGCGAAAGTGAGTTTGTTTGTTACGCTTTCACGGTAAAACGGCTTAACGGATTTGGTTAAAATTGGCACATGGGTAAACCATGACCTGGTGCCGTATTATGAAGTATTAATGCCACCATTTTTCCAGTGTGAGAGAGAGACGGAGCTAGACAAGGCCGCTAGCAACATCCCGTTTTCACAGTGGAATAATGATGGCATTAATACTTTATAATACTACCCCTGGAATCGATACTAATATTATAAATACGAAAGTAACTCCATCTGTCTGTATGTTACCTTTTCACGTCTAAACCACTGAACGGATTTCGACAAAATTTGGCAATGAGATAGATGGGATACTTTTTATCCAGATATTACGCGACGCGGGAGAAATCGCGGGGCGCACCTAGTTATTTATAAAAAGAACAGACCTGCCTTATCGTCATTAAGTGCTTAAGCGCGGAATGTCAAACCGCGGCGGTTTGCACTTCCGTGCTCAGACGCGGTCTAGAAAGCAAGGGTGTATAGCTTTCTTGCAAAAAATAAAAACGATGAAAATACGAGTACCAAACTTCTTGCTAGAATTTGGTTTATAAATAATGGAAATGATAATTAGGATACGGATAAATAATAATTATCTATTATCAAAACAAGAAAGAGAGAAATGTAATTCCAAGATAACGGTTTCAAAAAAATTCACGTTTTTCGTAATGGGTGTCGTTTGTATATTTTTCGAGGTTTCTAAAGCCGGGTCCGGGTCACCTGTGTCGGGACGCGGTTGTCAACCATGTAGCAGGCACTTAAATGGTATGTAAAAAATGTTTGACGGCCGACGTCATAATTTTAAATTAACCTCCTGTTTATTTTAAACACAACGTAAGTCTACGGTTAACTCTCAGGCCAGTACAGATTTGTTTAACGACCTCAAATTGCTTAGCATGATCCTCCGTTATGTCGAAAGTACTGTAGCATTAATTTTGAAATAAATATATGTTAAAGTTGAGGATTGATGCTAAGTCCTATGTTTGACGAAAACACATTACATAAAATTATCTTTATAGAAAAAAAATCCAAAGATAACTCTAAACCGAACTATAAACCGCTGGTATTAAAAAAATACTTCAAATTAGATCATGAAACTTCGCATAATAACTGAACTAACTATAAAGGTCTCATTAAAAAAAAAAAAAAAATATTACCATTTACCAAAAAGCAATTACCTAAACTATTCGAGGCTTGGAGGCACCACTCCGTCTAGCTCTCACTCAGTCCGCGAGTAGTATGGTGCGAACGAGATGAAAAGTGAATTTGAGCTGAGGTAGTATAGGCTTTTAATGTCATGCTCCAAAAATGGTAGCCAGAAGTAATAATTATTATTTATAGTATTTTATTGTCAGCCCTCAGAGCCAGAGTCCTACTGGCACGTGTCCGGTTTTTGATGGCTTAGGTATACATTTTTGGTACCTACGAATTTTACGTTATTCCAAAATCATGCAGATAATACTTAGTTACTGTTATCAAATGCAATACCTGTATGTAAAGTAACAAATACCCTTACTCAACAATGATAGTAAAAAATTAAAAATAATACCTTCCAAGTACTAAGATTAGATATGTAATGTATAAAGTCGAGCGAATAGCGGTTACACAATTTGTGCGTCCGCGTAATGTTGTTGTGTTGCGACTCAGATACCTAAACTTGAGCGAGTCACAAATGTGATAGCGTCGTTAAACGAGAATAAATAGCTAGTCGCTTTGCTTCCTGGTCGGCGGTGGGAGAGGTACCTAATAACAATATAAGTGAACTCGTATGTGTACATACCGTTAGGTGTATCGGTCTCTGTGTCAGTGTTGGACCGCCTGCGCTTGCGCGGGAACTTCCAGGCTCCAGTCGTATGTTTCAGCTTGGGAAGCGGCTCCATGTCTAGTACCTATGTAATGCAATGTAATAGATAACATTAAAAACGAATTGTATGAAAAAATAACAACGAAATAATCAAACAACAAAAAACTTAAAATAAAGAAGCGACGAAGTACGAGTCGGACTCGCACACAAAGGGTTCCATACCACCGTACAATATTTAGGACCCCCTTTAATTTTTAACTTAATTTAAGTTTTATTATTTTATGTTGTAATAGCGGCCATAGCAGTACCACAGATGAATCAGATGGTTCACTCCGCATTTCAGGTATGAGGCTACAAGTACGCGGCGGGCTCGTCTTGTCGGGCCAATTCAGTGAGCATAACGGAGTCAGAAAATAAAAGAGTTACTCGATAGAAAGAGAGGCAACTTTCTATATGTAAAAATATCTGTAGGTAATTAGCACTGTGCGACCTGAATTGTACTTTATTGTGTCGTAGCAAGTCGGTTTTTACATGACTGGTCAAAAAGGAGTGTAATTTTTTCAGGGTTCATGTATGTATGGGAGTTTCTTTATCCCACCATAACTTTTAACGAGACTTTTATTTAAATGATTTTGCGCACACTCTTGTTTTCAAGCGACTACCTATTACGGTTCAAAAGATACAGCCCTGCGACAGAAGGATGGGCTAAGTAATAGGCCCCGTGGGCACCCTTTGGGTACAGAACCCTAACAAGTTCACTTTTCAAGCTGATGCAGTTGGCAAGTCTGATATTGAACTAAAATAATTGCCACCAACAGCATTAGACTGGTTGACGGCTATAGACGATTTTATAGAAAACAAATCTAGCCTATAATAACTATCGCGCGACCCAGACGAGTCAATAGATACCTCATGTCATTGTATTAAAATGCATCCAGCGTAACAATGCTTCGAGGGTATAAAGAATCCCATATACAAATATACATGGATACACTAATACGCATGAAAAACATAACCCTGTCCTTGCTGCCGCACAGTCGTTACTCGACACTCGATAACATAGCTAAGACGAGTGAACTCTGAGATGACGCCTAATAAAGATGTATTCAAAAAGAAATGATCCGCTGATCCAACCCTAGGGCCGTGAAGCCAGATTGCTCATAGTTTGTTCAAAGAAATATCCAAACGACTGGTTGACACTTCCCGTGACCCAAGGGCTGGTTTTTAACTTAGTCAGAAGCTAAGCATTGCCATACAACGGCATCGTGGCAATACCGCCAGTCTCTTAGGTACATTTCCAGCCGACAGCGATGCAAAATTTTTCGACGTCATATTTTAGTTAATTGTTTATTTGTATAGTTAGTTTTCATCAGTCATTTAATTTAGTACCTTTTAGGGGTAGGAGGAACAGGGTGTAAAGTTCACTCACCCTCTGTAGAAAAGGGAGGATCCTCCGACCAGACGGGTGTTGTGTCTGGCGGGCAACTGCCCAACGATTGATGTCGGAATCTTGTATATATGTCCATTGCGCGGTAAACTAATTGCACGATGCAGGATTTATGTGATTTTTGTGTGACGTCAGGTCTTTGATGCGTAATTCGTATGTGGCGATGTAGATGCCGCCACAACCTACTGTAAATAGTTGTGTTTGTCTTAAGTAATTTTAATGTTTAATATATATTTTCGTTCATTCAGAATAAACTCAAAAAAATAAAGTATTAACCCAATGATCCGCTAAACATAAACTAGGATACGGACAAAATGATAAGCAAGAACAAGACATAAAAAGAAGACTTGAAACTTCTGAAAAATCATTTTTTTTAGTCTATGCTAAAGAATTTTCTCAAATGTTCATCATTTCAGCCGAAAGACAACACTGCTGGACATAAGCCTCCCCAAGCACCGCCACTTCGACCGATCCTGTGCTTCTCGCATCTAGCGGATTCCTGCGGGCTTCACTTCCATACTTCCACTTTGTGGGAGGTCTTCCCATGCTACGTCTTCCGGTACGCGATTGCCACTCCAGAACGACGTCCATCTGTTCTGCGAGTAATGTGCCCGCCCTGCCCACTGCCACTGAAGTTTGGCAATTCTTCGGGCTATGTCAGTTACCTTGGTTCTCCTACGGATCTCTTCATATCTGATTCGATCACGTAGGGAATCTCCAACCATAGCCCTCTCCATAGCCTTTGGGAGACTTTTAGCTTTCTATGAGGCCCGTTGTAAGCGAACACGTTCCAGTGCCATAGTTCATTACTGGCAACACGCACATTTCGTATTGATACACTGTGGTTTATAAGACGAGAAGATAGTCCGAAGCTTCCCGAACGCTGCCCAGCCGAGTTACGTTCGACGGTTGATCTTTCTCAAAGTTGGACCTACCTAACTGGACAGTTTGCTCTAGAGGTAAACATAATAAGTCCATAACTTCGAGTGTAGTCTCCGATCTCCATGAGGGGGATGGGTGCTACGGGTCTGGTTCATAATATCGACAGTCACTACATCGACGGTCGCTGTATCGAAAACGTTCCATCGACGGGTTAATGAATCGTCAGTACCCCAAGTCGATGGTAGGCTACATCGACAGTACACCAAATCGATAGTACGCTATATCGACAGTACACTTAATCGACGGTACACTACATCGACCGTACACCAAATCGATAGTACGTTGTATCGACAGTACAGCATATGGATGGTACGCTGCATAGACTGCCCGACCCGAGCCAGGTTTAAATAAAAAACATAAGCTTTTTTTAAAGTTTTTAATCACAATTTGTTTGTATATTGCTTGTTTTTGATGTAACCCACCTTATAATGGTTGAAAAATCATAAATTCGTATTCAGCACCCTTAGTTATTATTACAAGAACTTTCAAAATAACTATAACATTGATAATATTAATTTAAAAAAAAACTCCAAACAATAATAATAAGTTCATAGTTTTACCATAGTAATAAACCACAACTATAAAAAAAGCAAAGATAAATATTATTACATTACACTCCTTCGGTAGTCGGGTAAAAACAAAAGGTCAAAGTCAAATCTAAATCAAGCCTCTAATCATAATTTAAATTAATAATATATGTTTTCGGGACGGGACATTTCAGTGTTGCCCAATATTATTTGCACAACTTTATTCGATACATGGAATTGTTGGTAATGCAGGGTATAATAAAACAGTCCCTCTTGTATATGCGCTTCTGTCGAGTAAATCTCAAGAGTGCTACACTCATTTCTTCGAACAACTCAAATGCTACGCAGACTCTCTTGATGAAGATCTTTTGGCCCCGGAATTGGTGATGACAGATTTTGAAGTTGCGGTCATAAACTCTGTTAGGGCGGTGTTTATTGAGGTTACCCACAAATGCTGTCTTTTTTATTTGGGACAGAACGTTTGGCGAAGATTACAGCAACATGGTTTACAGAAAAAATATTTTGAAGATGCTAGATTTGCACTCAAAATACGCCACTTGATCGCTTTGGCATACTTACCGCCAAATTCTAAATGCGTTTGATTTGCTAAAGGATAAAGTTCTTCCTAAGGATAGCAGCATTGAAAATATTATACAGTGGTTTGAGACAACATATGTCAAAGGTAAACAGACTTCACGTACAAATACTGACAATAAAATAACTATATACACCACTCCTCCGCTGTTTTCACCAGATTTATGGTCTGTTCACTACAACAACGAACATAATTTGCCTAGAACCCAAAATTCCGTAGAAGCGTGGCATAGGCGCTGGAATCCATTGCTCGATAATAAAAAACTAGGTTTATACCCTACTATCAAATTCAAAAATAGAGCAGATGGCGGTGCATATTAAAATGAAGCAGGCAGAAGATGGAGCACAAGGTCCTTCCGCTAAAAAAAAATCGAGACAGTCACAATGCTATCTCGAATTTTATTGAACAGAGAAGCAGTATGACTGTCTTAAAGTTTCTTAATGGGATTGCTAGTAATACTTATCTATAATTTTATATTTAAAAAAATGTGATTAAAAACTTTAAAAAAAGCTTATGTTTTTTATTTAAACCTGGCTCGGGTCGGGCAGTCTATGCAGCGTACCATCCATATGCTGTACTGTCGATACAACGTACTATCGATTTGGTGTACGGTCGATGTAGTGTACCGTCGATTAAGTGTACTGTCGATATAGCGTACTATCGATTTGGTGTACTGTCGATGTAGCCTACCATCGACTTGGGGTACTGACGATTCATTAACCCGTCGATGGAACGTTTTCGATACAGCGACCGTCGATGTAGTGACTGTATATATTATGAACCAGACCCGGGTGCTACATAGGCATTTGACATGACATTCGTTTTATCCATGTTCATTTTAAGACCCACTTTTTCGGAAGCTCTACTGAGGTCATCAAGCATTGTGCTGAGGTCCTCCATTGTGTCAGCCCTAAGTCGTCACAACTACATCGTTGGCAAACCGAAGGTGAGTGATGTACTCGCCATTGAGGTTGATGCCAACCCCTTTTCAGGTGTACGTTACCCCAGCAGGAAAGTGTCTCCTAGAGTTATATGAGTGGAACATTTAATTGGTGCCTTAGCTGCTGTAAATGTCACATAAAAAATGTGTGCCCCCTGTCGTTTTGAAAAAAAAAAACGGAAAAAACGATTCCTGCTGGGGTAACGTTTTTCTAGCAGGAAAAATCTAAACGAATGATCGGAGAGAGAAAAATTGTGCATGGCCAGATAGCTTATATGGGTGCCAAAATGTGCCCCCAAAAATAAAATCTGTGCCCCTTCAGGTTTTCGAGATATTGCATTTCCTGCTGGAGTAACGTTTTGCAGAATCGTATATCTCTAAAACCATTGCATGTGCCCCTGTAGAATAAACATACACGAGTAGCTCTTAATGTGTGCCCCAATTAGATTTAAGAAAATATTTATAGTTTTCAAGTTATCACGGTTTTATGAAAACCCGAAAAAACATCGCACCGCCTAAATGAGAGAAGGTATAAGTTCGCTGCAAACTGTTTTCGGTCCTTCTTGACGCTAATAATAACCATACAAAGTTACTCAATACTCAATACGTAATAAGTTAGTCGTAATAAGTTTCAAAACTGTTGATGCATGCGTTTTTGAATAATCTTGCTAAAAGTCAAAACGATGGTGTCATAACTTTGACGGCAAAATACAAGGAACCGGCTCAATCCCAGATGTGTAGGTGTAAACCAAAATCTTGTGCCTTTAGTCAAAATTATATGGTGAAAATATTCAGCTTGGAATGTTTTGCATTAAGTAAATATTAACAAAACACCAAAATATGTAAACAACGGCTGGTTATCCGACCAAAATCGAATGACTACTAAAAAGCGACGGATTCATACATATCGATGACCTATTCTACAGGGGCACATGCAATGGTTTTAGAGATATACGATTCTGCAAAACGTTACTCCAGCAGGAAATGCAATATCTCGAAAACATGAAGGGGCACAGATTTTATTTTTGCGGGCACATTTTGGCACACATTAAGCTATCTGGCCATGCACAATTTTTCTCTCTCCGATCATTCGTTTAGAATTTTCTTGCTAGAAAAACTTTACCCCAGCAGGAATCGTTTTTTCCGTTTTTTTCCAAAACGACAGGGGGCACACATTTTTTTATGTGGGGGCACATTTACAGCAGCTATGGCACCAATTAAATGTTCCACTCATATAACTCTAGGAGACACTTTTCTGCTGGGGTAACGTACACCCTTTCCAGTCCACCTTGAAGACATCTTCCAGTGCAGCGGTGAACAGTTGCGGAGATCTCACCCCTCGCTGCAGAAGGAAAGGTTCGAAATGGCTCAGAAGTGAGATGGGCCTATACATCATAAGCAGGGACTTCTCCCTGCTAAACCTGTTCCATGCCTGTGGCGTTTTACATTCGAGTATGACGAAATCGAACAGCTTCTGGAAGGTTTTAAGAACGGTAATTCCGTCACTACCCGGCGCCTTGTTGTTTTTAAAATGCTTCAGAACCCTAATCTCGTACAAGCTGAGTCCGAGACGTCTTCGTAATAGTTTCGGTTCAATCTAGCAGTCTAGCTCGTTTGCAAGATTCGTTACGGGGTTACTGGTTGACGTGTATAACTTTACATAGAATCTCTAGATCTCTCTCAATAGTTCAGGTTTGGCGGATACGATTCTGCCATCGTTGGGCTCACTTTCGCAAGCCGGCTCTACCCAATAGTCAGATCTCTTGCAAAGACCTTGGAGCCCTTGTTTAGCTCTATCGTGTCCTTAATACCGTCCGAATTATAACGGCGAAAGTCGCTTTTCAAGGACTTACGAGATCCGTCTATTAAGTACTTGACCGCATCGTCTGAAAACAACAGGATCATCTCGCGCCTCTCCTACATGAGCTCTAAATTAGCATCAGACAGCTTCTTGTTTAGATTTGAACATACATCTTAGAACCAACCGTGTGGATAGTTTTCACGAAGCCATCGTTATAATCGTCCACGGAACCACGGTCCATCTTGCCTCACCGTAGCCAAGGCTAGATGGGCCGCCGGGTACTAGGGGCTGTTTTTTTAAGTGCTTGTCTTTTTGATTGTAGTTTGCCAAAATCGCCACCATTGGCAAGTGGGTTTGCGATTCCTGTATGATGTTTAAATGCAAAGAGAACGCTGCTGCCCATTCTCTAGTACGTGCCTTATTCGCCTTTTACGACACCTACGGGAAGAAATAGGATGGTGCTATTCTTTACGTCCGGCATCACACGGAACAAAAAAGGTTCAAGTGAACATAATAAAGACAAATTAAAAAAAAAAACTTACCTTATGTATCTGCCTAAAGGCAATTTGTCTAAGGAATTGTTGTGCAGAGGCAGTTAGATCTTCACGTTTCTGGGGTGGCAGGTTACCCAGAGCATCCTGAAAATTAATCAATATCACTATTAATAAAGCAATGTAGTTTCACAAATTAAATAAAAAATAGCATTGTCAAATATGCCTAGTTCCTACTAAGCACAGTATAAATAAGTATGTTTATGGATGTTTGTATGGATCAGAGTGCCATATCGTCATGAAGTGCTCAACCGGCTGTGAACTTTACGGAGCGTCGAATAACTCAACACTGTCGCTAGCTCACCGCACATTTTGAGCTCTTTACGACTCGTCATCAGTTCTCATCATGTCCGAATACAGCTTTTATAATGTGTTTTTTTTAGTGCTATGTAACAATTTTGTACTGTATAAACATAACGGATGTACTGTGTATGTATGTATCCTTGTCAGTGATAATCTTTCAGTGCATGGTGTGTGTACGTACGCCGAGCTCCTTCTCGCAGGGGTCCCGCAGGCCGGGCCCGTGCTCCAGCAGCAGGCCGCCCGCGGCCGCCTCCATGACGCGGCGCAGCGCCTCGCCCGGCGACAGCGCGGCGCCTGCCGACTGCATGACGCCCGACACCAGCAGCTCCATGGCCTGCACACATATACGACTCGATGTCAGATGTTCCTCCGCTAAGTGCCTAGAGCACAACATCTGACATTCATATAATATAGATAAACATCGTGATGGTTCACGTGCAACACACGAGTGCCGCACGCAAGCTTGATAGTTTCGAAGTGAACTCACTCTTCGCAATGTTACACTTGCATGTTGATACTAAACACCAATGCGCACCCATATTCTGTATACGTGAACAAGCATAAACGTCATAATGGAGTGACCAACTCTTGTAATTGAAAGATTCTACCACGTATATTTAGTACTATTTTGTACCTGTCCTGAAATGTTTGTACCTCACACGGCATAAACGGAATTTCACGATAACACTGGTCCCGCCATTACGATGCATCATAATGACGAAACTACAACAAATTACATCATTCTGATCAAACCAGTACTTAGTATCCGATTTGGTACCTCCAAAATCAACAGTGGGTGACGGAGACCTTAGTAGTTACTTTACAAAATTAAGCTCACTCGGCTCACTCTCTCGCGCGATACTAAATGTAATAGGGGATTTGTTTTGCAAATTAATTAAAATGTAAGTGAATCTGATAGCGGCAATTCAGTTTTGTGATTAAGTTTTTTTTTTTTTTTTTATGTAACTATGTTATATACACCGGTTTTTAAAAGATCCGTTTTTTTTTTTAAATTTATATTTATATGTATTAACTGAGAACACCGTAATCCATTATTTAGAGTTGGCAAAGCTACCACAGAAAGTGTTTGCCAGAAATTGCCAATAAACAGACCTGTGATACCACCATCAGCTTCCACTGGTTTCCTATTTACCATAATACACTCAAAATAAAAATACCAATAATTCATGTAAAAAAAAGGATCACAAAAAATACAAATAGTTGGGAATCGAACTTACGACCGGTTTACAACGCAATCGTCCAACCTATACGTTATTTGCTTTGTCGTTAGTTAGCTAAAATAGTTGTTCTTATACATATATTTCATGATTGACTGCATAGCTCCATAAACGTATAGCGTGATAATAATCATTTAAAAAGTTAAATTGTTAAATATCTGCAATACCTTTTGGCGCGTCCTTTTACAATTTACGGAGAAGAATACGAACATAATGTAATATTGCTCATCCCTCATAGCAAATAGCGTGATAGTTTATACTCTACAGTTTGATCAGACTTATATGGAACATCTATGCAAAATCAACAATCAGTAAGTTTATCATCAATGAATTGTGGTTCCCAACAGGGTCCATGTGAATGTTGTAAATACTATTTTAAGATCTTGTACACACATGATATATGATTTGAATTTGAAAATATTAACAGAATCTATCCAATAGAATTTGCATGATACTGGAACATATATTCGGACAAAAATTTAATATTGCTCATCCTCCATAGCAAACAGTATGATAGTTTATACTCTACATTTTGACCAGAATTATAGGGAATATCTATGCAAAATATGAACAGAATCTATCCAGTAAAATTTGCGTGTTAATGGAATATACTTTCAGCCAAACTGAGTACAGTTATACAGTGTGTCCGGACATGGACTAGCGACATTCTAAATACTTAAATATAAAGTATTTTAAAGTACAATTACACTCTTAAGCTTGGGTCCATCCAATACACTTCCCCGCTATGTGGCAGCCATTTTGTTTTTTTGTAGAAATATTCTCTATGCGAGTACATAAAAAAAATCATATCTCTCAAAGTTTTAGTCATACTGAGATAAAAACAGGCTTATTTGAAAGGCAAATAATCTGTACATCCTACTTTCAAATATTTAAACCTATTTACGCGAGCGTCAGTCTGCAACATAAATAGTTAAGGCGAACGCTTCGGAGATGCCCACAAAATTAAAATTTTCTTACGTTTTTTGCTATTTGCGGTGTCAGGTTGTATGTTGATTAAAATAAGATTCGCGACCGTAACAAATTACTATTCAAGTCATCATAATATTCCCATTTACCTAGTACTCTAACACAATTAGATTTATAGTGACCTATACCTTCTAAGATTGGTGAAGATGCAGTGATGCAGTGTTGGTGTGGGTAATACTTATGCGAAAAATTACATCGAGCCAAAATTACGCAACTACACGTACTACTTACTACTTTGTTTGATTCGTTTTAGGATCAGAGTGCCATATCGTCATGAAGAGCTCAACCGGCTGTGAACTTTACGGAGCGTCGAATAACTCAACACTGTCGCTAGCTCACCGCACATTTTGAGCAACTTTACGACTCGTCATCAAGTCTCATCATGTCCAAAATGCCCTAAAAGTGATCTTTTCTGATGCAATTTCCGAGTTTTTACTCTCAGCTTATAGACTGTAGGCATCATTACGATGGTGAGAAATGAAATTATCTTTTCTTTTGTAATTCCTAATACTTTCAATCGAACGAGAGTTAAGGAGACTAGTTGTGTAGTTATTATAGTACTCACGTAAGGGTTGAGCGGCGTCCAGTTGGGGATGCGGCGACACAGGTCGCGCATGACGCGTATGATGATGACGCACGACTGCAGCGTGGCCGCCCTAGCCTGCACACACGGGACCGTCACGAGGACCATCACTAACTGCGTTTCCTGTTCGCGTGTACCTCCCGATGGTGGCTACAGAGTGCGGGGAAACGCAGCTTGGGCACACACAACGAACACTTGTAGCCACATGTTCATGGGAGTTCGCATTGACTCGAATTTAACAAAGACTACTACTTTAGATGGTAAAAAATAAATAAACATGTGACTAAAAAATACGTGCGCACTCCCGCATTGAAATTTTATACAAAATATAAAGCTCGATTAAGTAGTGACTCGGGAGTAAGGAGCTAAGATAGTTCGAGTCAGTTAGTCGGGTCTAGACTTAGAGAGTATGTGTAGGGTGGAGTGCGCACACGTTTATAATGTCTGGCGATGTACCTGGAACCACTTGGCGTGCCGAAGGGCGGCCAACGCGTCCAAACACTTCTGCCGCGGTAGCACATCCTTGTCGTCTCGCTTTATGTCGCCACCGTCTAGCGACAACAACACAAAGGGTGTTTGACCATCAAAACATCGACAAAAACGGGGCAAACATGAGTAGCCCTAACAGTACAGTATCGGGAACACGCGCGCTACGCACGGGGTGAGAACTTACGCGACAGCGAGTCGCATCCCGACGTAGCGGCGAACATACAGACATGCGTCGTGCGCTGATCGGTAAATAATCGTAAGAGACAGTACGGAGAATCTACGGATCGTACAAAACGTGTCAAGTTATTTTTAATTCGCAAAGGACGAGCTTCACAACATTATTCAGGCCTAATAAATCAATAGAGTATGATATAGAATCGTAAATAAAGAAAATAATAAATATATAAGAATAGATATTATACAAGGAAATGTTTGCTCCGTTTCAGTAGAATGATATACCAGTGCGGAGTCAACGCACGGGATATATCGAAAAAGATGATCAAAAATCCTTTCTTCTCGCCGCATCTTACCTACTCACACCTAAAAATAAGTATTCAACACAGTGCCCGACGCGACAGGCGCCGGGCGGTAAACTTTGAACAAATTATCTTTTTTCATCACACAGAGATGTAAAACAAAAATACTTAGTAAAATACATATACAAAGAATAGAAAATATATGATACCATAATCTAGATTTCTAGATAGTTTGTTCTGAGCTGATCGGTCCTCCGTTCGGTGGAGTATAAAGTGACGATTTCGACTACCAATTTCCACTCGTCCGTCTTAGTATCGTCAGCGCGCTAAGTTTTGTCTAGAACATGTAAAGAGCCAGGAGCGATCAGAAGTGATAGTACAGAGGTGTGTGTGTGAAATTGGCGGCGTCGAACATCGCCGCGGGCGGCCGGCACTGACCTGTGGGCTCGCGCATGACGGCCGACGTCAGCGACACCAGCACCGTCACGGCGCCGTCCGACACCGACACGCCGCCCTCGGCCGCCAGCAGCTCCACCTTGTACTTGGCCTCCTCGCCGCCCTGCGACACACACGCGCTCGCCGTTACGTCTTTGTGTGCCATGCACGCAGGCATGTATGCCAGCCTTCTGTAATTAACTATTTAGAGCGAACTTCACCAATCACACTGACCGCGGTCAACACGTCTAAATAGCGTTCGAGGGCCGTCATTGTCAATATTTCACGATAACGATGACAACGAGGCCGGCGGCTCCCGAACGCGGCTCAAACGTGCCGATCGCGGTCAGGCCCAGTAGCGCACCTTGACCTTGGCGAGGTGCGCGGGCAGGTCCGTGGCCACGCGCTTGAGCAGCGTGACGGTGGGGCGGTCGTGGCACAGCACCACGAGGCGCACGGCGCGGTCGCCCCGCAGCAGCAGGCCCTTGGCCAGCAGCCCCACGCGCATGACGCCCTTGAGCGCGCGCGGCGCCGGCTCGGCCGCCTCGCCGTCGGCCGCGAACGAGAACCTGCGCAGGCGCACGGCCGATGGTGAGTCGCTATCGCATGGAGCTTATTTTGCATACCGGGTGCAATTAAATTAGCTAGCGCAGACGTAGCAGATATCGTTACCTTGACGTCTGCAGAGATTCGACACATTTTTAGAAAGACAATAAAACCAGAAAATGCTAACATGCAACTTTGAAACCCAAAAATTACTTTATTATCTATACTACAACATGTAACTTCTAAAACTAAAGTCAAACATCCTGTAAACTAACCGTATCTTGCACGTTTAACTGCAGTCTATCTACAACTACACTCAACTAATTAAAATTGTCTAAGACTGAAGGTCAATTTTTTTTTTATCTAGTGACTTACGTATCCTGTTCAACCTCCATTGGTTCATCCTTTATTTGTTTTCTATTCAACCTCCGATTACAACTGTACAAAAGTGTGCGCAAACATAACCAAACAAAAAAAATGCCAATTGTGAACTGATAAGTGCAGTATAACTAAAATGAGAAAGAAAGCAAAATACATGAACATTATTAAATAAAACAATATTTACTCACAATTGATTGTCGCGACCGTCCTCCTTTCCTTCGGGTTTGTCGCCTTTCTGGTCATCAGCTTTCACAGCTTTGCCTGCTCCCTATTAAAGAGTTAATTCAAGTTAGCTATGATATTGATATGTATTGGTAGGTGATAGTCCCCTTAGCTAGATGGACCGACAACCTTTAGGTGGATCTGTAGGCGAAATGCAAATTTTCTTAATTTTTTTATGCAATTTGCAGGTCAGGTTAAAATATGATCCGCTACGTTAACAAATATGTACATATTTACAGAATTATCATTAGAATCATTACTACAATAAATCTAACTTAGATGTATTAATGATTCTAATTATTATTATTCTTTTTAGTAGCTAGATAACGACTAATAGTGATGTATGTAAGAATAAGACATATTGCGTCAATTCCAAATAAATTGGCATAAGGGCAAGAGAAAGATGTGACTTTCGTAAGTAGTGAGTTCAGCATTTTCGCGCGTCGCCACGGACGCCGAGCGACTGACCTTCGGCTTGGCGTGCTCGGCCAGCGCGTCGGACAGCGACTTGAGCGCGCGCTCGGTGTGCGACACGGCGCGCTGGATGTCCTGCAGCTGCGCGTCGGGCGGGTAGATCTCGGCGTGCTTGGCCAGCACGTGCCGGTCGTCGGACGTCTCGGGGCGCCGCCCGACCGGCCCGTACGGCATGCCCATGCCCTGCACGAGACAGTAACAGGGTCACACTTCTATACTTATTATGCAAGATAAAATTAAATTAGGTGGCGAAAATTCACAGAAGTGCTGCTGCTGTATATCAATACAAAGAGGATAAAATAAAAAGATCTTTTAAACTCATAAAATAAATGACGAGTTCACAAACAATTGTTTATGATGATAATCTATTACGATTCTCTCTCTATTATGAACTTCCCCGCTATATGTATATTGTAGCCTCTGTACCATTGATAATCAAATGGCAGAGTGCCGTTAGCGCAGTATACTGACGTGGTGGTGGTGGTGCATGGGCGGCGGCACGGGCCCGCGGCCCCACCACGGCTCCATGCCGCCCTCCCAGTACAGGCGCTCCTCCTCCTCCATGCCCTGCGCACCGAACAATGGCAGCATTACGACTAACTCGGCTATCTCCCTTACAACAATCTCGAGCAATATTTACGCGACAGCAAAGCGTGTAGTGTATTAACACACCACACACACCGCTGTCACTTCAATAAAGTTAATGATTCGTACACATATTATGAGACGTAACATGAAGTGAAACACACGTTGAAACCAGGGCTTGGAACCGGTATTGAAATACCGGTTAATTTTGTTCATAAAACCGTTATAATATCGTTCAAACGATTAACCGAATAATTACAAAAACGGTTTAGACTAAACCTAAATCATTTTGGTTACCGGTTGGTTACAGAGAATATAATTTTAAAACTCGCGCTAACCTGAATTAATTTAGTGTCGTGTCGCGAAAGACCTGTGACAGAATATTAAAATAGTACCCTATAAACTATAGTAGTATCGTATGTAAGTACCTATACCGCGCTCGGTGACGCTGAACAGGTGCCGTAAATGTCCGCAGAGTACCTACCCACCAACGTATCAATTTTCGTAATTTGAATTTGTTTAAGTAAGTCTTATCGTTTTTGTTTAAGTAAGTCTTATCGTTTTTGTTTAAGTAAGTCTTATCGTTATGTTAATGTAAATTGTGTGAATTCGTAGTTTCGTGAGAGATTACAATATTATTCAAGTGTTCGGGAAGGTCATGTCAGAGATTCGTTTTATTATTAAGTACGCGAAGTAAATATACCATTCGAATTACAGTACAGCAGACGTATCTTGGCGGTCCTGAAGCTAGCTGTTTGGCTGCGCAATGGATCTTTTAGGAACGAAATTGTTTACTGCGCAGCTTATCGGCTAACTTCAGGACCGCCAAGATACGTCGGCCGTTCTGTAATTTCGACGTTTGTACATACCTATATGTATATACATGGTTTGCTCAACCGTGTACTACAGGTAGTACAGGTACTGGAGCCGATTCTCTTTTACATCGAATTAAACTATCACTAAAATTCCTTACTATTGGCTATGAGTGCCTTTGTTTTTTATGAGTGCGGTGATAAGCCGCGCGGAGTGCGCGGCGCGCAGCGGGGTGAGGTGAGCGTATGTAGTGACTCATGTGAGTCAGCGGGCTTGACGGTACGGTAACTAGCGGTACTTCATCGGCATAAGCTATTCTGCATAAAAAAATCTCTAAATTTAAAGAATATTTTGACACAACTCAAATCGAATTTGATAATCGGGACTCCACGTGGTACCTACTTGTTTACCCTACCCCGTGATTTTTTTTAGAGCCGGATGCGCGCATTGGTGGCAGCCTCGCCGTTTTTGTATGCAATTCTTCACTTTTTGCATGTAAAATATGAAAAATTATTACCTACATGTTGAGTTTTAGGGATTTATGGGTTTTATTAAGGGGGTTCAAATTTTTATAATTTTTGCGATAAGACACCATTCTCGCGATTACCTAAGCAAAAGAAAAGAAAAAGGATACAGTACTGTTTTTACACGCGAAGTCGAGGTGTTGGTGTGAATTTTAATTCATGAAAACTAATTTTATTCCACACCTTTTTAATCGCGATTAAAAATAGTTCGAGGCATAATTCTATTTTTTTTAATCAGACCAACAAAAATAAAAAGACGGAGCATTACGTACATCAAACAAGTAGCCACAAAACTATGCTCCTACAAGTAAACACACAGGCTCACGCACACACCTACACAAAAACTATGCTCATCGCTCCTAGTATGTCACGAGTCGTCGTCTAGTAAACTTCAATAAAAAAAATAGAATTATGCCTTCTTGTGTAGTGAAAACATGTAAAAACAATAGCAAATCACATAAAAAGTCTCACGGAATCACTTTTCACATGGAAGTACTTCAAATAACATCGTTTCTTAATTTAGTTAACTATGAATTTTAGGTTACTTGGAACAAAAACCTGAACGAATGAACGAACGAAAACAGTGAATTTAAAGTGCGAGGGTTGCCATAATATGATTTGAAATTTCCCCGTCGATATTTTTTAGTTCGAGTAATTATATGCCTGTTTTTTTTATGTATTTAATATTTTAGATTTCCAAGTAATATTGAAAATAAAAGTAAATGGATAGTAGCTATAAGAAATAGTCGGAATGATCCAGAATGGCTGCCATCGAAAACCACAGTGGTTTGTTCCGATCATTTTGAAAATAATGATCTTTATTCAACTAATCGTGGACTTCATCGTGTGATCCAAAGCGGATATCCTAAAAAGGTATATAAAATTTAACAAACAAAACTGAGATTTTATCAAAACAGTAATTAAACACGAGACTGTATTTTTTATTTTATTTTAGTTACTTTCTCAGCTTAGTCTAGCTAATTTAAATACTACTGTCTCAAATGTTATTTCCATCGTCCTACGTAATTGCTGAAAACTCAGTTTCACAAAGTTCTGGCTGTACGTTTGTTCAAGTATGTCCTAATTCTTCATTTATCTTAATAATCAAAAGCTTCCATTACTCGTGTAATTTTTTTTGTAGGACTTACCAGACATGCCTCATGTAGCCATTAACGATAGGGCTGTATGTAAATGCACTTTGTACTTAATTGTTATTTTATTATATTTTGCGATGTAAAAAAAATGGTTTTGTTTCCGAATCCTTCCTAACAAGTGAGGTACAATACCATACTCAACAATATCTTACTCGTACAATATTATCCTACCCAAAATATAGGGAAAAACTTTAACAAAACAAGACAACCCTTTTTACACACACATAGATAAAAAGGTGGCTTCATTTTTGATGTTCGTAATGCTCCGTCTTTCCTTTTTTGTTGTCTGATTTTTTTAATTGAAGTTTACTAGACGACGACTTGTGACGTACTAGGAGCGATGAGCATAGTTTTTGTGTAGGTGTGTGCGTGAGCCTGTGTGTTTACTTGCAGGAGCATAGTTTTGTGGCTACACGTTTGATGTACGTAGTGCTGTCTTTATATTTTTGTTGGTCTGAGGTCTGGAATAAAAAATTTACGCCACATTACAAATATTATTTGTTGTTTCATTTAACCTGTATGGTTTAAACTATTCACACCTCCTTCCGGTTTGTACTGTTGACCGTTGAGGAGTTCCCTCGTCTGAAGCCAGTCCCGGGTGCAGCAGCCACATCATGGTGAAATTTAGAACGGACTACCATAATTAAAGCGTATATACAATTTTGTGTTTGTACTGTTAACCGTTGAAGAGTTTCCTCATCTAAAGCCAATCCTGGGTGCAGCAGCTAGATCATAGTGGACTTTAGAACGGACTATCATAATTAAAGCGTATATAAAATTTCGTGTTTGTACTGCTGACCGTTAAGGAGTTTCCTCTTCTGGAACCAATCCTAGGTGGCCAATCAGGTCTACTTATCATAAAAATGCATTGTCTTTGGAACTGAACCAACATATAAAATGTCAACTCCGTAGGATAAGAGGAAGTGATTTTAATTCAGCTTGCAAGATTCGCCCTAAACAAACTAACTAACAGACAAACATTGCAAGTTGAATAAAAGCTTGTAATAATCTACGTACCGTGTCCGTCAGTTGTAACAGAAGTTGTATCCGTTGTAAGAACAGTAAAAAAAAATCTCAAGAGTTAGCTCCTAAAACTTTAGTACTAAGGTCAGTAGTCTACTGTTATTGCACTTGACTCAATCAAATTTCTGTAACGCTTCTTTGATGAAATCTGTGACTGAGAATCTTCGTTATCTGGAACACTAGTTAGGTTATACAAAGTTGATTTCACAGTAGGTACGAATTAACTGTCTGTTTTACCTACCATTCTCTGAATTAGAATCAGAAACTGTATCCTCTTCAGCTTCTGTGAAAAATGGTTGACTATCCCGTAAGTAATTCATTTTGTTACGTACGGTACGTCAACCACGATATCCTACACCTAGTGTTTTGTTGCAAACACGACACTCAGATCAGAACGAATCTACGGGCGCGGTCGAATACAATCTGCTTGTGAGTACGTTATTCGTTGGCGTAGAGCGACTAGAGCGAGAGCTTTGTTATTGTAGGTGTAAGAGAGATGGCGTAGTAGGTAGAACTCGTATATACCGTCAAAACTCAAGTTAACCGGTTAATTTCGCTCAACGGAATCGGAATTTGTAAAATAAGGGTTCACCTATTTACCGGTTAAAACACCGGTAACCGAAATCTAAACCGCAATTGATTCTGGTTTGGGGTCAATGACCAATACCGGTTTGGAAAATTTACCGGTTTCCGAGCCCTGGTTGAAACAAACATGCTGTATTATTGTGTAATGACCTAAAGATTTTAGTTCTCGAATCCAATACTAGAATGGCGTTATTAGGCCCGCCACAGATATTATAGCTTAATAGACGATTGACAAGTAACGGTAGGAGAAATATAATTGAGACCGGAGAAATGTCAATCGGTGAAAGACAAAAGAAAAGCTAATGGTTGCTCCGCAATTCATTTCTAGAAATTACTTAAAACTCATTGTCATGCAAAATTGGGAATTTGTGAGTGGGTGAGTGTTGCGTCTACATTACGAAATGTAGGATAGATGATTGGAATGTTTTGCAAGGCTGACGGTTGTCGTATTGTCCTCAGCTTGCGGTAACATGGGTAATACAAAAGCTTCAGGGTAGCCAGTGGAATTCAAATTTTCTTACGGTTTTTGCAATTGACAGGTCAATCAGGGCTGTATGTATTCGCAACCGTAATAAATATGGATTTACAGAATTAGAATGAGCAATACAACTCTCTAAGTTCATATAAGTGTATTGAATGACTATTTCATGAAATCATAACATTTGGGAGTTATTCTAACTAAAAGGTACTAAAGGGTTTTGCTGATTCTTATGATTATAATTCGATACGTTACAGCGCAAACTATTAAGTCCGTTGTTAAAGTGCCAACATTACGGCGAACTATATGATGAAACGCACTCGACAAGCGTGAGCCAATGGGGAAGGCAACTGTCAAAATGGCGCTGTGGTAGCTAGTTCCCAAAACAAGCTAATAATACAAGGCGTGAGGTGGTTTTATTTTATTTTTGCGAAAATAACGTTTTGTTGTGTTCCTAAATACTCTGAAACTGGAGTCCACCATTTCCAGAAAGACCCCAAAAACAAAGAAGTCTAAAACATTTCGAAGTAAGTGATTACTAGCAAATATTTAAAAAAATAATCTTAGTTTCCATAATATAAATTATTGGAATCACCGAAAACAACGAAATAGTGAACTAAAACCAAACTCATTAAAGAGTGCAAAATTGAATGAACGAACTTAATGTCAAATTTACTATCTATATACGGGCCCAGCTATGATCACGCCATCTAGAGTTCGTTTCATCAAATAGTACGTTTGCCGTAATGTTGGCCCTGCCGTTAAATAAAAAAAACGGACCTTTAATGTAGCGCCTAAGCTTATTCGTATTGGCCCCACAACAGTATAGCCAACAACGCATTCTACATTAGTTTTGCACGACCTTCCCCATAGACGTATAACAAGTACAGTGCTACAAGGATCATTTGGCGCATGAATGACATTGGCAAAGGGGGCGCTGTTGGTTAACAATGCAATGTGATGACATTTTTGGAATTGTATTGAAAAAACAAGATGGCGGCGTTAGTTCCGTCTGACCAGGCACCCAAAACATCCTAGCAGCAGTGTATAAGCACATCAACGTATGTATACGTACGTCATGCATGCGTCGTCGCGCCCACATCTCGTCACGTACCATCATACGCTGCGCCTTGGCCTCGGCCAGCTTGCGCTGGTGCATCGACGGCTTCACCTTCACCTCTAGGTCCGGTTGAACCTGCGCGATAACGATGGATTGCTATTATTGCACTAAATATTTGATGCTTGTAATGTAGGCAAAGCGAGCATTATCCTCATTAGAAAGTTGTAATCATTTGACGCGCGGATCTCTTGGCGATCGAGAGCGACCGCCAGGCTCACGCGCACCTCAAACCTTTTACTAAGTAATCATTGGATAACAAACAAAAATAACTATATAACGTAAGATCCGACTTGAATGAAGAGCGCGTCCTATTGCTTACCCGTTATGTTAGCTGTCAGCTCGGCGTAATTGTGAAAACGAACCATGAAGTTAGCGAATTGTGGATATTACTATACATCTCTGCCTAACCGTGTATGCGTCTGTTATCTTATTACTTACACCAGTTCCATATTTACGCAAAGATTGACGCGACTCTCAAGACATAGCTAACCTACAGCGAAGGCCAGTAAGTGACGTACCTTCTTCTTGTACTGCAGACGGTGTCGGCGGCCCTTCATGTGCATCTCCTTGGCGTTGGGGTCGTTGAACTTGCAGTCGCACAGCTTGCAGTTGAAGCTCAGCGCCTTGCCGTCGTCGCCGCGGATCTCCTCGATGTAGTCCTGTCCCACGGGCTGCACCTCGGGCTCGTTGTCGCCATCCTCGTCCTTGTCCTCGCCGTCCTTGTCTTTCTCTCCTTGGGCAGGATTTGGGTCTTTGGTTGATGTACCCGCGACGGTACTGAGCCCGCCGGACGCTACGAATGCGATCTTCGGCGTCCCCGCCACCGTCTTTTTGGCTGATAGATCGGAAAAGTCAAATTTTCTCTTGTTACTCGATGACCAAAAGTTTTGATTGTTGATTTGTTTTAACAAGGATCTTTTTGGGCCTTTTCTACATGTATTTTCGCTTATCATTCTATTTTTGGTTTGGTCTTATTGTTTTGTTCAATATACTGTTTACTGTTATAAAAAAGGCCCATATAACACACTCTACATATCTGTACTGGGTGCCGAAATGGTTAACGCTGAGAAAATTTGACTATTTGCAATACTAACTGCCAACTAGACGCGCGCTTTTATACAGATATGGCGTTGTGGCGATGCGGGTGTCAGCACAGATGCGGGGCATCGGCAAATATGTTCTCCGTACGACTGACGAAGTACTTGGAGAGCATATCTGATATACAACATTTAACACGTTTCTACAACAGCTGAGACGACTTCAACTGACTGTTGGTCGATTATTATAATAAAATTGGGAGAAAAGATTCCATCTACTTGTACTGGGATGTATATAATACTGATGCAAATAATATCAGTATTTTACATTCAAACATAAATAAGTACATACAAAAAATTGTGAATGAATTAAACATACAAGTTAAGAAGTCGGATTAGTAACATAAAATGTTTTCTATAACTTTACTTTCTTAAGAAAACAAGGAAACTTAAATGTTATTAGTGAGAGGAAAATTTTGTATTGCCCAACTGGTGTTAGATATTTTATTGAGATTTTAATATAATAATTAGGCAAACCAGGAAGGAAGGGAAGGCTAAGCATTATTTTTATAAAAATTAGGAAAGCCAGCATCTAACAAGGGGCAACTGTAAAATGTGTGTATTCTTATGAAAGTTTCTAGAAATAGTACTAAAATAAAATTTCTAATTGAGAACCCACTTTGCCACACAAGTATTATTATGCAGGATGTCCATTTCCTTGCTAAGTTGATTTTCATAACAAAGTTGACATTCAAAGTGTTAGTTGGGAAAAGTCGAAAACCCACTTGATTGGATAGCAATAGTCGGTTGAGGACGTCATCATGCTAGTAAACATCGTGCTCTATTAAAGAGCTACAAGGATTTTATGGCACCTGAATGACACTGGCAGACAGGCGTTGCTGATAAACTTTTGTGAAATTGTCACAGAAATTGCATTGATAAACCCAAGATGGCAGCGTGAGTTCCGATTTTGTTTACGCGCCAAAAAATCCTTGTATAGCTGTTCTACATGCGCTAACATGGTCGTGCGGCGGGCGTACCTTGTCCGATCTTGGTGGGCTCGGTGGAGGGGATGGGCTTGCCCAGCATGGTGTGCAGCTTCACGACCTTCTGGTGCTTGATGCCGCGCACGTGCGCCGCGTAGGCGTCGGCGCCCGTGCACGTGACGTCACACAGCTCGCAGCGCAGCGCGCCGCCGCCCGCGCCGCGCCCGGCCGCGGCGTGCGCGCCCGCCGCCGCCAGCTTCACGGCCGCCTCCTTCTTCTTGTGCTTCTGGCCTTCCAGGTGCTCCTTGTACGTCTGCATCGACATACGACACATTGAGGCACCTGTCCTACCGCCGACGAGGAAGCGACTATTTTCTCGCTCAAGAATCGTAAGATTGTAGGTTCCGTGTCAGTAAAACAGGTACATATTATATTAAAAGTTGATCGCTGACTGCAAGACACCAACGACGAGAACTCAGTCAAACAAACAACTCTACTCGCTTCCTGTTAATCATCGGCGGCGGGACAACTGCCTGAGGCCCGCTTGCACCACAAATGATTAAACACTTTACTACACGTCACACTAAAGCGTTTAACGATAAACATATTTAAAACATCATTGTTTGTCATTTTCAAATGATTCTCTCACATACAAAAATATATTATGCTACGTGAGAAAATATCGTTATAGATCCTAAATGATTATTCAAAATAAAAATGATTTTAGAAACCTATATATTATTTTCAAAGACCTATTCAATGACACCCCACTTGATATAGTTCTCGAATTTTTTATTTTCTCTAAGTGGGGTCTTGTTGTCGCCATTTATTTTTGATGATTGTTACATAACACTCACAAGATTAAGGGCCGATTTTTCAAACCTCAAATAAAGAATCGAATAGCGTTTATTCCATAGATAGCATGATTCTAGATTTTTCAATAGTCGAATAGTCAGTATCTGACGATTAAAGCCCGTAACTGAGGAATAAAGTTAACTGTCCCTTCAAGCCTCAGTTAGTACGTTATTCTAGGGAATAAATATTGTTTTGACGTTTGGTTTGTTTGGGGTTTGAATGTGCTTTACTTTTGCGTGTTTTCGTGCTCTATCTAAAAAATCTATGCTCCTATTGGTCAATGAGCACGTGCGTACGGCTCGCGCCTGTCGCAGGCCCCGCCTATTTTCTTTCTTGCCGTGACCTCGTGCTACACCCGCATAAGTTATTGCGGATGCGGATGCAGATGTCCAAATCGATGCGGAAGCTCCGTGGTTGCGGATATCCGCAACATCCCTGGTTTAGATATTGAAATTCATCACGTTGCGGAGTTTCGCTACCTAATTTAATTTGACCCTGTATAATAATATCAGTATCACGAACATGATCCTGCTACTAATAGTATTTGGACACGAAAACTGACACGATCTCATTAATTGCTCGAGTTATATCAGATAGATAACTGACACGCCTCAGATAATCGCGTCTAATTGGACTACTTAACAATCATTAATTGGTTGCCACGCAGGCAGGGTATGATTCGGGGTACGTTATAAACGAAATTAACACGCATATCAACCAGTTCGTTCATGTTTAATATCAGTAGTTTATGGGGGATGCGCTAAGGTAGCCCGCGAAATTCAAACTTTCTTACGTTTTTTGCAATTTGCAGGTCAGTATCAGGTTGTATGTTGATCTAAATATGATTTGCACACGTAACAAATATGGATTTACAGAATTATAAACATTAGAATCAGCAATGTTGTATTGCTGATTCTCTAAGTTCATGAAAGTGCCAAATGTCATGATTTCATGAAATAGTCATTCAATGCACTTACATGAACTTGCGAGAGTTGTATTGCTGATTCTAATGTTTATAATTCTGTAAATCCATATTTGTTACGTGCGCAAATCATATTTAGATCAACATACAACCTGATACTGACCTGCAAATTGCAAAAAACGTAAGAAAATTTGAATTTCGCGGGCTACCTTGGCGCATCCACCTTAAGAGATTATAATAATAATAATAATAACCCCACCGCAGTATCTCTACGTTGACGTCGTGGTGGGGCTTGCGCGCTCCGAACTCTAGGTCTGTGCTGGTAGAGTTTACTTTGCCGGGACGGGTCTAGGATGAGGAGCCAGACCAAGAGAGATACAGAAACCCGCAGGGCAGCATGTGGCGAGCTGTTGGGCAGTAGCGACCCCACGGACCCTACCTCCCGGGAGAAGTCTTGTTCCTCACCTCTGGCTTGCCTTTATTGGCCGGCTGGAGTGAAGACTGACGAGGAACAGAGCTCCCATCTCATTCTTGCCTTCATTGGCCGGCTTGAGTGGAGACTCGCAAAAGCAAACGTGCTCGGAGGAAGGAAGTATTCCAGTAAGTGCTCGTAGGGATCTTGACCATCTTCCGGGCTCTGGGATTGTTCTGAAAGCCGTGGAATACCTCTCCACTCCTCAAGCACCTCAGGAAGTGTTGCCCCCTTGTCGCTACGTCACTATGTGCTAGCGACTGTTTTCGGGGGCCCATTATTGAGTGTGCAAGTCACCCCCTGCCATTTTATCCATGTATACCATAACATTGATCAGGCAGGGGACATAGCTTTACCATAGTTCTAGATAACCAGTCCACTATAGCCACCCAAACGCATAGCCCAATATGTTTTGTATCCATGGTCTGCAATAGTCCTACACCAACCGGGGGTTGTCCTTGGGTGCACTTGCATAGTGTATACAGGGATAATCGTCGGTTGGTGCCTCATTCCTTTTGAAATTGTCTAAGGGGCCTCTGCGAGTTGGCTTCGGCCCCTCGTACGCCTTCCAAAAGACCGGGACCCCATGGTCCCGAGAAATATAAGCATATAAAAAGAATAATAATGTCCCCACCGCCGTATCTCTACATTGACGTCGTGGTGGGGCTTGCGCGCTCCGAACTCTAGGTCTGTGCTGGTAGAGTTTACTTTGCCGGAACGGGTCTGGGGTGAGGAGCCAGACTAAGAGAGATACAAAAACCCGCAGGGCAGCATGTGGCGAGCTGTTGGGCATTAGCGATCCCACGGACCCTACCTCCCGGGGGAAGTCTCGTTCCTCATCTCTGGCTTGCCTTTATTGGCCGGCTAGAGTGAACACTGACGAGGAACAGAGCTCCCACCTCATTCTTGCCTTGATTGGCCGGCTTGAGTGGAGATTTGCTAGAGCAAACGTGCTCGGAGGAAGGAAGTATTCCAGTAAGATGCTGGTAGGGATCTTGACCGTACTTCCGGGATTGTCCTGATAGCCGTGGAATACCTCTCCACTCCTCTCAAGAACCTCAGGAAGTGTTGCCCCCTTGTCGCTACGTCACTATGTACTAGCGACCCTTTTTCGGGGGCCCATTATTGAATGTGCAAGTCACCCCCTGCCATTTTATCCGTGTATATATAAAACATAGATCAGGCAGGGGCCATAGTCCTTCCATAGTTCCAGGTTACCATTTCACTTTAGCCACCCAAACCCCTTTCAATATCATTGTTTTGTTTCCATATCCTGCAATAGTTCTACACCAACCGGGGGTTGTCCTTGGGTGCCCTTGCATAGTGCAAACAAGGATAATCGTCGGTTGGTGACTCATTTCATTATGGATGTCTAACGGGCCTCTGCGAGTTGGCTTCGGACCCTCGTACGCCTTCCAAAGGTCCGGGACCTCAGGGTCCCGAGATATGTCAAAGAAATTTAAATAATAATGTATTGATTATAAGTCTTTCAAATACTGTTAGATGTTTACACATCGTTTTTGTCTTATTTCTCTACCTGGTCCCTTAATTTAATTTGCGTATTGCTTTGTACTTTTCATTTGTTCAAGAAATACCAAGAAATATTACTAAAAACCACTCCTGAAATCGATTTGATTGCTTGAGTGATAAGGTTAGCAGTACATAACTAGTTAGAAAAACTAACATATACCTTCAAAATTGATTTGTGTTTTGATAACTGTTTGATTGTTTACTCACATAAATATAAAGTTTTTTTTTTAATTTTGTTCTTAATTATTTTTTTGTAAATAAATGCTTGGATATTATTTTATTACCATGACTACCGAATATTCGCGACACGTCGTCCTGGAGTTAAAAACATGTAGTTTCAAACATTTCTATTAATAAAATGTCAACAACCTTGACTGATGTTTCTATTTTTAACGAAAGACGACTTCGTAGAAGTTTAGATCTTTACTCGCATCGCTGCGCTAACATACTTAGATGCGGAACGAACAATTCCTTCGTTTTATTGTCCATCAGCAAGCTTTATTGAGCAAACTTCAAATCTGTAATACTCTGTAACATACTGTCGTTTTATGAAAATAATGACACAACTTGCTGCGGGATTGTCAAATGTGAAACGAAATCTTGATGGTGGAAATCCGAACTGCGTAATTCATGTTGAATGCACTTTACAGATTTGAGATTTATATCTAGAAATGTACGGCCAATCGCAAGTTAGCAATACCAATTAAACAACGTAAACTGCTTAATTACTACGGGTTATAAAGGTTTAATCAATGTCAGATTGTTGCCATCGTCGTGTAGTTGAGTGTAGGTGTGTAGAAGGCATGTCATGTTACCTGCGGGCCCGCGCAGGATATGCGGCACACATCGCAGTAGTGCAGTTGCTGCGCTTTGGGCGGAGGCTTAGGTCGGCGAGCCTGGCCCGCGCCTACGCCCGTCTTCTGGTAGTTCTTCCAGCTGCTACTATTCAACGAACACACAAATATTTATTAAATCAAATTTCTTTGCTAGAAAGTATTGGTACAATTTCGGTCTTAACATAAATAATCCAGATCCATAATACTAATAGTCATAATAATGTGAAAATCAAACATTTGGGCTTATAATTATTATTATAGTCATACATAATTCATATAAATTAAAATTGAGTAGCAATGCCGTTAAATACAAGTTTTTTTATTTTAAAAAAATATACAAAATTAAACAATACTATCTGATTTGCTAAGCAGCCTGTCAGTCTACTGGTTAATGAGTTACAGTTGCCAGCATAGTCAACCCTCGTCTTCCAAAGTCATGAATGCCGCAATATAATATTATACAATCCTCTCATAAGTTTCTGGTGACCTTGAGACATTCCATTTTTCTTAAACTATGTCCATTATTATAATGGCTCAATAAACAATATCACACATTGTTAAATGTTTACATCATAAAAACATCTTTCATGAACAATGAACATTGTTAAATAGAATCTTAGGCGCCATCTCCGCAGGCGGGAGCATCGCGACGACTCACACCATGCCATCAAATTATCGCCGCGACTATAACGCCGAGTGGAGATTAATTCATTGAGTTTCTATTCAATTCGATGACACGGCGAGACTAACACCGCGATTTTCCCGCCCGTTGAGATGGCGATTTATAACACACAAGTTTATTAGTCCGATTTTAAAAGTTTGTAGTGTTGTATACTTACGTCCCGCCGCCGGTCTTGTTCTGCTGAGCCACGTACATGGTAGCTGCGTTGTAGAGAGCTGTGTCATACGCAGTGTTGCCTCTGTTGGTCGGCTCTGTGAGGGCGTACAATTGTGTCAGTATTTCAGCCTTTTGTGGCACTTTAGAGGTAAGTTATGTAACAGAGAGAAAACCTAGTATCTACTATAATCATTCATTCATTAAAAAATGTAGATATTTAGGAAGTCTAGCAGGCTTTTGTCACAAAGACAGCTTTTTGACCTTGTCACCAACGTCGATAAGAGAATAAGATAGTGCTATTGAAAAAGGCTTTTGCCAGCGCTTTCGGTTTACTGTCTGTATGGCAAATGTGTCATCATTTGAAACCTCTAGAAGATTCTCTAAGACAGGTCTAAATCTGAACTGCTCAAAGAACATCTACGTAAGAGCTGATGCATTTAACGAATGTTAAATTGAATCATCAAGATTTAGATTTAAAATCTGTCTAAATACATACTAGGTATATTAAAAAAAAAAAAGCACTAATTCCTCCTATTCATTCGATGTTTTGATAAATATTGTACAGTTGGCGACAGCGTGGGAGTGCAGTGAAAATGTAATGCACGCATGGAAAATATACTGTCTGACACAGATATATCTTCATGTACTACATTCCGCATATCCACGCTAACACCTACAAAAAGGCAGCAACATCTGCTTACCCTGAAGAGTATGAATAACGCCTATCTTATACCAGGCCAATATTGTGAATATAATTATGTATAAACTATTAAATTACTAACTTTCTCGACAGGGTCCACTATTGTTCCTAAGCAAATGTTTACCACCTAAGCACATACATTGTGGAATGCAATAAAGTATTGAGTATTCTCGGTAACCTTTACATACTGTTTTAATATTGGCGAAAAGAGTCAGACAGATCAGAAGACTGGCTAATCAAACTGAAATGTTTTCAAATTTTGGACTTTGTAATTGACTGACTTTGGAACTAATTAGCTCATTGGCCTTGTGTCAAAAAGACAAAGACAAGCTACTGGGCTCTATTCTAGATATATGAAGTATTAAATTAAGTTATAGACTACCATGACACATATCTATTTTACTACTGAATACTATAAAATGATGAAGTATGGTTGATAATGACGAGGAAAATAGCTTTATAGATTGTCTTTTTCACACTTAAGGGCTGAGAACACAGAGTGATAAGCAAATGGAATGAGGTGAGAACGTGCGCAATTTCTGCAATAACTTGCGTATGTTTCCAGGACAGTAGTAAATTTTAGAACAATGTGTTAACGTCTTATGCTTGTTAGCACTCCATTTGTTTACTGCTCTGTGGTTAAGATACACAAACAAGTACAGTACGCGACAGCGAGGGAGTGCGGTTAAGATAATGAAAGACAGGAAAGGGAGTTTTAGTCCATTTTTTCCTGTGCATGTTTCTGTTAATAATGTTTTTTTGTTTTTAATGTCTTTGAAATATTCTAGTTTGAATGAGTGAATAGAACCGCAGTCCCTAGGGGGTCGCGTAGTACAAAGAGTACGGTACCTATGTTGACGTGTATATACTGACGTTTGGCGGGCTGCGCGGGCGCGGCGGAGTAGGCCTGCGTGGGGTAGGACGTGGCGGCCGTGGTGGCCGTGTACACGCCGCCGTACGCCGCCTTGGCCGAGCCGCCGCCGCGCGCGCCGCCCTGGTACATGGAATTGGACTTCAAACAGACATTATTCGATCCTTTCAACCACGAAATACATTAAAAACAAAACAATTGTATAAAAAAGTAGGAGCAGTAAAAGAGGTCCTATGTTCCAAAAGTATCTGATGAAAGTGTGAATTTAAACGAACCCCATTCAGGTTAAATTCTTACGCAATAGTTCATTAATGTTGAAATAAGATTATACAATTTTAATTGAAAGGTTAAGGAATCATACCAAACCACTTAATTTTCAAGTGACACTACAAATTAGCATCAACAGTTATATTTTCTGATCCATTTATTTACACTTTAATAAGACACATTTGGAACAGACCATAGTGCCCACAGAGGAAAAACTAATAAAGAGGTTATCTAAGCTTAAATAAATAGACATTGACTGGTCTGGTAAATATCTATGACTGAAAAACTATTAGATATTGGGTACTCTTTGAAATTCATTCATTTTACAAGGAAGCAAGAGAGCAGTTTTTTTTATTTTCATTTTTCCTAATAAATTAGAAAAACTATCATAATAAAGGAGGTGTTTTTACATAAAATAAAGTTTAGAAAGAAAAAAAAAAAAGATGAATTATTAGGAAACAAGAATGTCAAACTATTTACAAAAGCTGTCAAGGTTCCATGAATAAAATGTAGTTCATCTAAATAAACTTTAATGAAATCTAGAATATTCCATACTTAATATAAAATAACCCTACAAATATGTTTCTCTCAAACAGGAGCTCCCATCCCACCCAATAATTGGTTGATATAAACTGGCGAGCATCCAATATACATTTTTTGTAGAAAGAATTGATGACTTACAGATCAATAAATACAGTAGTTTGCACTAAAAATAAATCTACTGAACTTTATATATAAAAAGCAAAATTTTCCGAGTTAATGATTACAATGTCTCAAAATGAATGCCAAGCTTCCAATGTTAGGAACTTATTATGTAAATGATGACAGGTGTTTCAGTCTCATTTACAGTGACTTTAATTTATTGCCGTTTTCTTTCTTTTGTGGGACAAATTAATTATACAAGCTAATAAAACTATACAAGAGATTGATCTAAATGATTGTATTGGAACTACACAGGGTTCTAATTAGCTAACTCACTGCTTATACTTAATTCACTATAATGATTAAAAAGTGAGGAAAGTTCTTGGTAGCAACACTAGCTTAGTGTAGACATATTTGGTATGTGTTCTGGTTACATTAGAAGAACGAGGAGGCTGTGTTTGTGTTGGGAGGGAGACCATAAATGACATTACAGTTCCAGTTACCATACACATACATATAATACCATTTGGACAGTTAGAAGTCTAAGCCTAACAATCAGTCTAACCTTATAATGCCAATATCCCCTAGTAACTGGGTTGCTCAATTCAGGTATTATTTAGGTGGTTTATACCCGAAAATAGTTTTGAAAAGGCTAGGCTAATGGTTAGTCAACCACATTATAAAATGATGATTGTCACTCACTGGACGCCTGTAGGGTATTTCCGCTGTGATTGAGCGCGGCGTATGTGGCGTGACCATCTGGATGTGTGGATGTTTTCGGGACAGACATGGTCAGAAATTTCCCAAATTGAGAAGAAGAATGATAGATATTTGGAAGGAACAGAGGCTTTGACAGCGAGACATAGGACATGCATACCATGCTTACGGTATAAGAGTTCCGTAGTCATAATCGGTATAAGTATCTCACGAAAAATAAAATACATGCGACACAGTTACTTGTACAGTCAATTAAGAACATTTTTGACAAAATGTAAAATGAAAACAGCTACGGAACCTTAAAAATTATGATTGTTTTTATGTAACATAAATGTGACCAATGTCCAGGTCCAGGGATACTGGTAAATATGGTAGGTAAATATAAAAGTATCACAAGTAACATAACTACTGTATACAGATAACTACTACTGCTACAAGCTTTAGATACAACAATCCATTGGGTCTAGCAAGTCTAATCCCAATCGATTGGATAACCAAATTGCATAAATTATACTTGGTAATCATCAGTAAGGTGCTCTGCACTGATGAAAAAGACAAGAAAAAATAATGTACAGTCAGTGAAACAGATGGATTAGCAAAAAGACTATCAACTTAAACTTTCAGTTGAAAAAAGCCTTTAACACAGCAAACTGATGTAGTTAGTCAAACAGCTAAGCATTAAATTTTCCTGACTGTACAAGGGTAGTCACAACAATCAAAACATCAAATTGATAACTCACCTGAGCGTAAGTAGCGGGTGTAGAGTATGCTGGTTTAGCGGCCGTAGCGTCGTAGGTCGGCTGCGGCTGTGGCGGGGCCGCTGCGGGGTAAGCGGCGGCGGCCTGCTGGTAGTACGCAGACTTACTCGCGTCGTAAGCTGACGCCGCCGCTGCAGCCGCGTGTGCGTGCGCGTGAGCCGCTGCTGGTAAAACCACACCTGTTACCAGTACTAGTATCATGTCATGAGTTACGGGTTATTAGCAGATGTGATGACTTTGTTAGGTGAATTGATGTAGAAATGAGTATGTATGAGGAAGACCAAAGAAAACATGGATGGTATGGTGTGAAAGATGGTATGGCCAGAAAGCAGGTGGGCTACAGATGGCTTAACACTTGTATGAAAGAAGGACCCATGCTGTGCCAACTCTAATGATGAGCCATGGTCTTCTTAGCTTGCTCCCTTGGTTCAGTAAAGGCATGCTAGACAGAAGATATTGTTTGTGGAATAATTTAATCATTAACAGTGATTGCTTTTAGAATAAGCTTGGCTATTTTTCTGGTCTATGCATATTTTATTTATTTCATTCTATTCAATGTTGGCACTAATTATGGACAGTAAAATGTTATCATTCATAATTTAAAAGATGAGATGTGATTTGTAATTTTTGATGATTTAGCTATCAGTAAAATGAAAAGTTGGTTTATCTGAATATTAGTTCATGTATAATGAAGATAATAATGAATATCCTCACTTATTCCTAACCAATATTATAAATGCGTAAGTTTGTTTGTTACACTTTCACGCTAAAACAGCTGAATGGATTTGGATGAAATTTCGCTCATGGCTAGACCATAACCTGGGTTAGGACACAGGATACTTTTTATTCTGATATTACCACAGGATCGAGATTTATGCGGGTGAAACCGCGGGGCGCAGCTAGTGATAATTATGAAGTAAAAGTTACATCATGTAATTTGGCAGATGATTAGAACCCATGGTCTGTACCTACTGAATTTTTATGATCTAATGGTTTGTTTGAATCTACAGTTATTGAAAGTTAACATTGGGCATGTCATTTACATGCAACATTTTATGAGCGAGCTCAGTGTATTGTTGAACTGGCACAAAATGTTTTCATTGCAGGGTCTGTAATTACCAAAGTACCTAGCTTACTGACAGAAATCACAAAATATAACAACTAAACAATGTATTTCGCCTGATAGAGCAATCTAGATCATTGTGATACAAACTGATTTTTTACCTCTATTGAGCTTAGTCAGCCAACCAAAGAGAGGTACAGTTATGTATGTATATGGCTGAATCACAGGTCACTGACAGGAAATTGTTTGTTAGAAGCAATAATACACAGCCCAGACTTTTGATCTTCAATAGCCAATCTAGCCATTCTTTCAAATTCAATTAGGCAAATCATGCCGCGGCGTTATCGATTTTACGAACAGTCGTGTCGTTATGGAGATAAGGGAAATTTATATCTCTACGGAAGTTTATTTTGAAAACAAATTGTGTATTGACAATATCTTCGTAACATTTGGCGGGTTTTACGCACCTTGCGTGGCCGCTGCCGCCTGATATGCAGTGTCGTAGCCTGTAGCGGCCGCACGTTGGGTGCCGTACGTAGCCGCTGTCGCAGCCGGTGCTACGGCATACCCTGTCTGCCCACCATACGCTGCGCTAGCCGTTGCCGCACTAAAATTACACAAAGTTCACATTACAGACAAAAAATCGCATTTCACTAACAAAATCCCACGATCAATACATTTCAGACGCCATTTTGATTAGGACAAACATGAGCACAAGGCACATCCATCACAATTCTCTCATAGTACATTCATAAGATTCACTACATCATGAATTTTATCAATAATACGCAATATAACTTACCCGTATTGGGTTCCTCCATGAGTAAACCCAAAATAATTATTTGCTGCCATCATTTACCAATTTTCCGCGTCGAAACAACAGACGCTTCAGAGCGGAAAAGACCGGCGTTTTGTTTGTCTTTGATAAAATATGGCCGCCAAGTTTATCGATCGGGGCTGCTAGCTTGTGAAAACAGACTACCCGTATTTAGCAGATCAATTTATATTCTGAAAAAAATAACTAAAAATTACCTTTCGCTTTCTCAGAGGCGTATTAAAATTAATTTCCCGTATTTTATATAATTTTACAAGTCCAAGAGAAAGTTTGGTTTTTGGTGTTGATTTGAGTACAATTGAAGGAGATAATAACTAAAGAGTTGTGTCAAAAATAAGTGGTAAAGTTTTACTGTTAGTTTGGTACACTTTTTATAGAAATGATTGTGACTTTAAGTTATTTTATACTTTCGAAGTCACAAGCAATATTCCCAACGTTCCAGTAATTAGCTTTATTCTAGCAACACTTTCCAGTGTAGAAATTTTGTAACGGAAATCCTTAAAGTTGCGTTCATACAACTGCTGTTCAGTTTTTATTCTTTAGTTCTACTTCTCTATATCCAAAGTCATGGCAATAAAGAACCGAATAAGTTTCGAGTATTTTATGTTATGCTGGCTCACTAGAACTCGGACCAAATAGGTTTTTTATTTGGTCTGAGAATTAGAAACGAAAAATATTGGCCTAAGTGACTTCGGCCAAGTTTTAGATTTGACAATATTATATTATTTATATTGCACCCCCAGACACATATTGAGCCACTCCGGCCAGGGCCCGTATGTTTTAATATCTTTATATAAAATGACTGTACAAAGCGAATAAAAATGTGGTTTTAAGCCAGTCCCACACTATCATTTTAATTTGTCATTATTAAAATCGTAATACTAAAAAAACAATAGGTATGTAGGTACAATAAAGTCTTTTCGCGTTTCTCTCGGGCAAAATTAGCATGGGAGTTTTGAAGAAAACAATGGTTTACTTAGAGAAAACGTTTATTTAGTAACTTGTGTGTATCACAGAATAAAAATATTATTACCACCTAGGGGCTAGGCGTATTTATCATAGCAGATAGAAATAACAGATAGGTATAAAAAAAAAAAACAAATAACAATTGTTCCTAAAAATAAAACATACCTCTTACTTTGAACAACAGATACTTAAGACTGTTACCGCGGCTGTTACTGTTAACACATTATAACAATCCCCACACAGACTGTTACCGCGGCTGTTACTTACGTATTTATTGTCCGTACAAATATAACAGGCTGTTATTTAATAACAGATAGATACGATATTCGACTTTAAACCAAAACAAATCAATCTGGCTAGCCTTTTCCCAACTATTTTGGGGTCGGCTTCCAGTCTAACCGGATGCAGCTGAATACCAGTATTAAACCCAAAGAAATAAAGAAGATATTCAATTGAGATTTAAATACGTATTTATCGTCCTTATATACAAAAATAACAGGTTGTTATTTAATAACAGATATTTGGATCTGTTATTTTTTTGTAGCAGTAACAGTGTGTTTAATCTGTTACAAACCATCTCTATTACCAACCAAAGAGTAAATAATTGCTTGTGCTACCTCCACAGACCACAATTTATCTATAGAATGTCTTTTCCTATACGAAATCTCCATCATTATGAACAACTGAGTTGTTGTTTCAGAGTTGAGCTACACGATGACTGACAAATGCGTGCACTGACTGGACAGGTCCACTCAAATCTGTATGGTTCTTTCCTCAAAAGACCATTTCAGACACAAATCTACATGGTCCGAAAAAATCTGACCAATTTTATTTCCGGATTTTTTTATATCCACATTGACATTAGGTAATGAATTTTATATAAACAATGACAAGAGTATTTACTTTGTAAAGTATTATATTTTTTATTTTATTATTGTGAATGTGAAGACTATGTGGATCATTTTTTTTTCTTAATTAGTTTTTAATTAATCATGGTCTGGCAGTTTGAGTAATTTATGCGGCTTACCCAAATGTCCTTTCTTTAGTAGGTAGGTATTGTTCGTCAAATCGTTGAGCTCCTTAAATTCTGAGTTGAGCTGCACGATTACTGACAAATGCGTGCACTGACTGAACAGATCCACTCAATCTGTGTGGTTCTTTGTTCTTTCCTCAAAATACCATTTCAGACACCAATCTACATGGTCTTCACATGATCTGACCAAGATTATGTCTGGACTAAGAGACTGTGACCTCTGAGTTTGTTTCGGCCTTTCTTCTCAGAGTAGTCAGATAGAAAACGCCAACCACATCGAGTTTAAAAAATGTGATTGACATGTAAAAGTGTTTGTACAAATCCACTTACAGAAAATAAATCATTTATCATTTAACTTTCACTATGGGACCAACCCTGAAATCGCGAAAAAAATATCAGCTGTTCCATAGAATGTTCGCATATCTCGTTGAAATGTAGGCAACAGCAGATTTTTTTTTCGCGATTTCTTTGTTGGTACCATAGTGAAAGTTGTTCATAACCGTGCGTTTGCACTGGCGAAACATTCGAGACAAAACATGTTTAAATCTCTAGTTCCTGTCAAAAATTGTATGGAACATTGACAGAAAATAGAGATTTCAACATGTTTTGTCTTGATTGTTTCGCCAGTGCAAACGCACGGTAATAGTAATCTATGTTCATAATGATGAGTACAATGACTCCCTAACCGTGCGTTTGCACTGGCGAAACATTTACGACAAAACATGTTGAAATCTCAATTTTCTGTCAATGTTCCATACAATTTTTGACAGGAACTTACCGTGCGTTTGCACTGGCGAAACATTTAAGACAAAACATGTTAAAATCTCTACTTCCTGTCAAAAATTGTATGGAACATTGACAGAAAATAGAGATTTCAACATGTTTTGTCTTGAATGTTTCGCCAGTGCAAACGCACGGTTAGAGATTTAAACATGTTTTGTCTCGAACGTTTCGCCAGTGCAAACGCACGGTAAGAGATTTCGTGTATGAAAGATACATTTTATAAAGGGTAAGTACCTCCAAGAGCATTTACACTGCTCTAGGTTGCTCTGAGATTTACATTTACGACGGCAGCGCCGTCATGCGGTTCAGAAAGGAATTAAGTACTTAATGACCTTACCTAATTTTGATTTTTAGCGCCATTTAGCGCTTTGTCGTGGATTTGCGGATTCCAGCCCGTATTACCTATTACCTAAGTACTTAATGCCATGTTGATGATGATGTTTTATTAGTTCAGCGCCTTACGTATTTATTATTTTTGATGCAAGCAGACCTTGGAATCATAAAAACCTGTTTTATACATTTATAAGATTATTTGAATTTATTATTTGTCTGTCTGTCTATTTCTTACCTTTTCACGCTGGCTGAACGGATTTCGATGAAAGGCAAGGCATACAGATACTTAGTCCATTACCTGCGTACCCTGGCATAGGATATTTTTTATCCCAGTAGTACATTCCCCTGGGATAATTTCCGACTTCCACATGGTGCCGCGGGCAAAAGTACTAGCTTTACGAAATAAAATAAATTCAGGTCGATCTATTTGCATAAAAAATTATATTGCAATCATTTACAATATTTTATACATTTGTACAAGTCTTGAAGATATTTGAAATGCAGGAAATAATATTGTAACATGACAAATTGTTTAAAAATAAATAAACTATTATTTTTTAATGAGCTAAGACAAAGAAATGTGAAAGCCACTTGAGTCATATAATATCAAAGCCGGCAATCTCCACTTGCCACACATTTGAGTTATCAACGAAAAACGTTTTTTGTTCATAATACACTGAAAAATAATGTTTCATTTAAGAGGTCTAGTTTAGTAACAGTTAATAATCACATTTATCGATTAAGTGTAGCAGTTCTTTAACATTTTACTAATAATTTATTTAGAAATGAAATGGAGATTGCCGGATTTGAAGTGTATTTGTAGAGACTGCCTACTTTGATACGGACAGTGCTGGATATTGCCGTATTTGATTTGAACGTCGCCATCTTGATTCTTGACTATAGTTAACTTACTCAATTTGATACTTTAGTAATGTTAAAATATAATGTTGGATTATGTTATAACACAATGATTTCAGAAATAAAACCCAAATCAAATTTAAATGCTAATTTAAAAGCCAGTTTTCGATTGCCGCCATACTAAATGCTGGGCTCTGATTGGTCGGAGCGGAGACGGCCATATTTGAAAGAAACATTCATGGAGATTGCCGATTTTGTTACCAACACTTTTATTTCGATCGCGTTTTCTATGAGAGAATGCCGCTTTTGAAGTGAATTTTGTTTTACAATATGGAGAATTGACCAAAGAGAAAATATTTACATTCATAACTTTTTTTTTACCAAAACTGGAGATTGCCGGCTTTGATATTATATGAATGACTCACTTATTAACTTGCAACCTCTTTGAGTTTTTATCTGAATTAGTTTCCATAGCGAGTGTCTTGCTGCATTGCTGGTAAATAGTTTTCTTCTTATAAACCTAAATATCAATTTTCTTCCTTTATCCCAGTAATAATTTAAATATTATCGTAAGTATATTCAATATGATCAATGGAACTGAAACAAGAAAGATTACTAGTCGAAAAAAAAACCAAAAATTGCTTGTTACACAATAATAAAAATGTAATGTAATATTAGACATATTACATTTATACAACTACCTACTATAGGGTGAAGGGCTTGTGGCCGAGTAATAACAGCCGCACGGGTCTATCCATCAAGTTAAACTATGCTTGCCATGGTTCATCCGTAGATGGGTGACCATCTTTACATACCGAGACTCCTCCATGCCTCACAAAGCATATGAAGCTGTTGGTCCCGGCTGTCATTTGTGGGTCTTTGACAGTCCTTACGGGTCATCAGAAGCCCGAATGTCTGATAACCAGTCTTACCAAGGGGTATCGTATTACCCAATTACTGGGTTGTGGAGGTCAGATACGCAGTTGCTCCATGTAAAATACACCAGTATTTTAGTCACTTCACACACCACTTCCAGTCTTACTGGATGCAACGAAACGAAATACGAATTCAGTTGCATCCGGTTAGACTGGAAGTGGTAGTGGTGAGCTGACCCCAACATAGTTGGGCATAGGCTAGGCAGATTGATTTTGACTACTATATAATACCTAAGTATATGAATAAAATATTTTAAAACAACTTTCGTTACAAGTCAAGAGTAAAAAGGCTGTATTTCCGCAAATTACTTAAATGTTTCATGCACTTACTTCTGGTGACTGTCCTAATAGACCTTACTAAGTTTAAAATTTGGAACTTGACTGTTGATTGATCTTCAAATCCTTGGTTCTGATTGTTGGACCCCCAACCCACTAAAACAATGAAATTATCACTATAAAATAGCAAGGTTTGGGTTAAGAGCTAATGAGGACACTAGGTTATGTTTCGAACTTACTCTTTTGCATGAATCTTTCTTCGTGCAAGACGCAGACTGCATTCAAGCAAAGCAATGATGCCTCAAATAAATTCCATAAAGTAAGCATATTGGGAAATGTTTTAATTTAATTAAATTAGATAAAAACAATCGTTTGTTGTGACAGGACACAACCACAGACAAAGGACACAAATATTGATTTATGACAGTGACACTAACATGACAACAGGCACTTTTGACATCAGTTTGGTACACGTACACCACAGAGTACATTTTTATACGTACACTCTGATCTACGCACCGAACACAACATTTTGCACTTATTTTCCACGCTAGAGAGTTTGTTTGTTTGTTACGCTTTTACGCTAAAACGGCTGACCGAATTCTGGATTCCGATGAAATTTGGGACATGGCCAGCCCCAGCCCCTCGCCATTCCGCCAAAAAAAAGTGACAGAATTTTTTGTTCGGAATATTGCGCTTATGCGTTCTCCAGACAATTTTAGAAAAATTTCAGACTGCATAGATGCTAAGACTGTGCCGTACGACTATTTGCGTGTATAATAGGTATTCTCTTTGCTATTCTGTGTTGTGCTTGTTCTTGTGAATATACTTGGTTGGTTTGTCCGCCGGCCGCCTTTGAGAAAACGGGCCGGCAACGCCGCATAAAATAACTAAAATAATACCGGTAATGTTTTACCGCTATTTTTACAATAACATAAAAATACCGGTAATTTTTACCACGGTTTTTAACGTTATTATTATGTTATGCTACTAAGTAACGCTACCAAATCGTACCGATATCCAGATAGCTCTATGGAAATACCGTTACTTAACGTTACTTTTAATGTGAATTGGTAACGTTTTCAAGCCTTGAAACGACAGATGTCAGAAATAGAGACAGATCAAACAGATGTCATTGTCTAATTATGTCAAATTAAAGTTACAACTTGTAAAACTTACCCCGTAATCTATCTATAGCAGTGTTGCCAACCCGTACGATAATTATGGGGGCGTACGATAATTTGGCCAATGGTACGATGTACGATAATGAATGTCTAATGTACGATAATTTTGATACGCTGAAAAAAAAAGATCCAATAACAAAACGTATTTGTCAGACAAAACTAAACGCAGAAAGAAAGAAAAAATGTCTATTGTCATTTGTCAAATGCAGCAAAAACTATGAAAAGTCAATGTCAATCAATCAATTGTCATTTGTCAGTCAATCAGTCAGCAATTGACAACGATGAACTCTCGGTGGTTGTGTGTGACGTGTGAATGTATACACTGTACAGTTTGGCACAAACATACATACATACTCTCGAAAAACATTACCCCCTTTCTGGGGCAGTCGGGTAAAAACATGTTTTCATTGTTATTTCTAATAATGTAGAAGCCCATGTAGATTGTTAAAGCTTTACGAGGATCTTTGTTCAATACAATTAATCACAAAACAATTTCACAAATGTTTACCAACAGCGCCCTCTTATAATGTTATCAAGCGTCAAAAGATCCTAGTAGCACTTTATTCATCCATTCCCACAGTTACTATCTAGTCTGTGAGACTGACGTGAAATACACAAATGGTTTCTAGATTAGAATAATTAATCTAATTTAGATTATAATATAGAACATAAAAATATCAACAAAAAAATTATGACAAAACATGTTAAAGGTTTGTGCTGCTAGCGCCATTAGTGGTGAATCTTGGCATATACTTCCCCTTTGACTCTAGTAAAAAATTATTGATTTTTGATAGCAATTTGAATTAAAGTTTTACGAGATATATTTTTTTTTTATTTGGATTTTTCTTTTGTACGATAATTTTGCCCAAAAAACGATAATTTTGGCATGGGAAGTCGATAATTTGAACTTTTGGAGTTGGCAACACTGATCTATAGTTCCAATATATAAAAGTACTCTGTGGTGACTTAGCCCTATTATTTTGGCGACACCTATTTTTGTGGTTGCTAAAATCGAAATCGAAATTCAAGGAAAGTTCAGTTATTTAGCAGGAGATCAGCAGCTTTTATTATTATTTTTAGACATGTGTAGCATGTGAACTTGTAAAGAGAAAATGTCTGGGGAAGATTTGCCGGCGACGGTGTACAACGAAAACATGGACGAGGAGAGTAGTGACACTATATTATCAGGTACAGATAATGGGTATAATATAAAAAAATAAACGGTTTCTATTTTTACCATTTGGCTATGGACCCCTAGAAATGCCTCTGTTCCTTTCGGAATGTTAGTTTTAGCGCTTTCAGGCAAATATTTTGCCTGATTTGGTCAGTGGGTCGTCTTATGGGTTCTCCTATACAATACCAAAGTCTGTAGATCCTTGTTTTGCTCATTCATAACCCTACATATTTTTAAGGAAAGGATCAAAGAATTGTCATTAAATTAAAATTGTTTCAGGTACTGAGACTGAGAATAAATATGTTATACATGAAGTTATTGTTGAAATCATGGAGTCTGATGCCGATGTAGTGAAAAACGAAATTACATTAGATAACCAGTCTGCTCCTGTTATTGCTTCAGGAGGGGAGGTGAAAGTTGCAAGTGAAAGTATAGTTCCAAATGAGCAAATGGAGTCACAAAGTGGCATTCATGTATCTGATTATACTGATCCAAACATTGATAAAGCAATTCAAGAAAATGGACTACCAGTACATGTAGTTACATGTGATGCAAGACACACAAGAACAATGTTGGAAGAACGTGTGATGCCACCCATCTGCCAGAAAGGCAATGTTAAGCTTTTTGCTGAAGACACTGGGCCCCAATTGTATAAGGCTAAAGGCTCTCTGGTAACAGCACCAATAATAACAAAGAATTTGCCAAAGGTGTTTGAATACCTGCCCATACACGGGAAGCCTCAAGACAGTAATAATTTGAAAGAATTCTATTCAAATAAAATTAGAGAGTTTGTTGGTTGTGGCTTGACTGATTATGAGTTTCAACAGCTGGAGGATTACTGCAGGTGAGGTAGAATTATTAAACAATCATATTCTGTAAGTAAAGTATTGATATGAGGCAAAAGGACTACGTATTTATGTAAGGGTTGAAGCAGGTGGCATTCTGTAGTTTCTGTCTACCTTCAATGGGAAAAAGGCGTCAAAAAAACCTGTTGTATATAATATCATGTATCAAAAATTATATGCTGAACATAATTTTTATCATAATATTAATCATCCTTACATATTATAAAACAAAGTCATCCGCCGGGTTTATCTGTTGGTTTGTCTGTTTGCAATAAACTCAAAAACTACTTCACCGATTTTCATGCTGTTTTCACCAATGGATAGAGTGGTTCTCGAGGAAGGTTTTAGTATATAATACCACATGGGCGAAGCTGCGGGCAAAGTGCTAGAAATCCTTACTTCCTTACTAATATTATAAATGCGAAAGTAACTCTGTTTGTCTGTCTGTCTGTCGCGCTTTCACGCCAAAACTACTGAACCGATCTATATGAAATTTGGTACACAGATAGTCAACAGCCTAAGAAAGGACATAGGCTACTTTTTATCGACATACCACGCGGGCGAAGCCGTGGGCGGAACCTAGTTTCGTATAATACGAAATTGCAATAAGCTGTTTCATTAACAAAAATACAGTTAACTGCTGTCTTGCAAGTCGTTTTTTTACCACAAATCCATTCATTTTAACAATGACAGATCCAATTGTTGCCTACATATTATTACAGTCCAGAACAATTAAAAACAGGAAATGAATTAGTGATGGAAACCAATGTCCCAGTCATGGGAGTAATAGCTGGGAAAATAGTAGAAGACCTTGATCCCCCCGAAGAGGGCGAAGCTCCGGACCTCTGCATCCTTAAGAAGAACAAGCTGCGGATGGAGACCGACGGTAAAGGTCTTTTTACTAAGAAGCTTAAGTACAGAGGCGTTAGGAGTCTTCCGTTTACGCAAGAGGTAAGCTGTGTGCTTGAATTATTTCAGCAGTTAGCAATGTAGATAATTTATTAGTAGCTTTTGTTGACATTGTGACTGTACCTGTAACCTGTAAATTACCCTAGGCCGATAAAATTTTTGTTTTTCCTAATTATACTAATATTAGTGTTTTAGGTCGGTTTCCCCTTGAGCTTGTGGCTAAGTAATAACAGCCGCACGGGTCGATCCATGAGGTTAAGCTACGCTTGCCGGGGTTGGTCCGTGGATGGGTGACCATCTTTACATACCGAGACTCCTCCGTGCCTCGGAAAGCACGTTAAGCCGTTGGTCCCGGCTGTCATTTGTGGATCTTTGACAGTCGTTACGGGTCGTCAGAAGCCCGAAAGTCGAGAACCAGTCTTACCAAGGGGTATCGTATTACCCAGTTACTGGGTTGTGGAGGTCAGATAGGCAGTCGCTCCATGTAAAATACTGGTATTCAGCTGCATCCGGTTAGACTGGAATCCGACCCCAACATAGTTGGGAAAAGGCTAGGCAGATGATGATGAGGTCGGTTTTCCCTTAGGGGAAAGAATTGCGCCCCGCCGTATTCCGCGCAATTCTGTAGGGCTCGTCCCAGACTTGGTCACCCTCCCACCGATATAAGAAGTGAATTCATTAAAGAACTCCGATGCCTTGTCCCATTAATAAGGCAAGGAAAGGATTGAATGAAATTGTAAATAAGACTTATGAATTCATGGTTACTCGTATGAATAATTGGATGTGGTTTAGAAAGTTAATAAATAATAGAGGGATGCAAAGTATATTATTATATAAATCTGTGAGTAACCCTTACGTTAGCGTAACAGGTATTTGGTCAGTCATTATTCACACGATACCTCACATCTGCACTCAGAGTACTCAGAGATACACTTCCATAAAGTGACGCAAGCGGCTTTTCAGCGGCATTGTGTCGGCATCATGCTCTTTTGGAGACATGGTCCCTAGCAGTTCTCTCGAACTGATAAACGTGACGAAGCGGCTTTCCCTGCGGCAACCGTGCGACCGTCCTTGTCTAGCAACGGGGCGGCTAGTTCCAGCGGCATTGCGTCAGCATCATGCTCTTAAGGAGATATGGTCCCTATCAGTCCTTGGACTGAGTATGAGATAGATGTGGTCACCCAAGCCCCTGGAAGTTCACCCTTTGCACAACAAGCATATCTGCAAGACACGTGTTCATGTCAGCCTCACCGAATTATTGGTCTGAGATAAAGAATACAACATTCATAAATTACTAAGTATTAGAGTTGAGAGCCGAGTCTCAAGAATCATTATTTTATAGAGTTTTGGATAATCTCTCTCTTAAAATCCTATTATTGGTGTGAGACAAGGAATACAGAATTCAAGAATTAGGTGGATACTACGCAATGAAACGGAGAATCAAATCTCAAGAATCATTAATTAAATAGAGTTGTGGATCAACTCTTTTTAAGGTCTATAGACAGCCCCAAAGCGCCCACCCTTCACCACTTCCTAGTGTTTGAGCTGGGGAGAAGAAGTAGCGCAACACACTCCCCAGCAACTCGTCTCTGTCTGTTTAGTTAAAAGAACTTTAATTACATTACCAGCCAGGGATGATTATTATAATGAAAGACTTACTCAGTCGCACCAACAAACACACACACATACTACGTTAATTACTAGATTAGTCTAATCTGGGCTTTAACCCAACTATATTTAACTTAATAACTAATATTCGCTATTTTACGACAGCCCACTCGGACATGGCCTCTTGGTATTCACCAAGCCTCTTAACTTAACTAGCCCAGACACCGACGTCTGTACCCTATCGTGGTCTAAAACGAAGTCCCCCTCGACCTCAAATAACAGACCTCAATTCCTAAAACACCACGTTCAGCCAGCTCGTCTTCCCACAGTTTGGCAGAATAGATTTATTGCCGTTTTTGTGCAATTTCTCAATTGTTTTAAAAGGGTCCGTTTGAATTGCGAGCCCAACTAAATTGTATCCAGATGTTTAACTAGTATTGTGTCCTAAGATTAGAAATCGGATATTTTACTTCGTTTCTTTAGAATTTGTTGAATTATTGCCTTCGACCTTTTTGCGGCACTTGTCCCTAGCTTGTTTCCCCTAAAATAGAGAATTTATGTGTTCCTAAGAGGCACGAACCATGTGCTTGTTTTAAAATAAATATAATATTTTCTTATTTAATAGGAGTAGGTGACAGGCAGTCACGACATGATAATTATTAAGGATGATACCACACGGTCTTCGGTGAGGCGGCGAGCCTCCTTGCCGGATTACCGCCGTGGGATCTGGAGGCGAAAGTCCTCGACCATATATGGAAGTGGCGTGAGGAGGCGAAACGCCGGGGCGTAACTCCGCTGCCGCGAGAAATCGCGGCAAGGCCGTCAGAGCTCCGGCGGGATCGCGGTCGCAACCCAGTACTAGGCACGCAACAATTGCGGCAATAAGTCCCGTCTTTGAGGTGTGGGTTGAGGTGTGGCTAGAGGTCCTCACCGGACACGGCAGATTCCGGAGGTTCCTATTTAGGATTAGGCGGGAGGAAACGCCTGGGTGTCACCACTGTGTAGATCGCCAGGAGGACACGGTGGAGCATATGGTGGAGGTCTGTCCGGTTTGGGAGGAGCATCGCCGTGTCCTCGTGGAGGCGATTGACGGCGATGACCTCACGCGTCCGGCCCTGATCCAGGCCTTGGTACGGACCAAGAGGGAATGGGAAGCCGTCACCTCCTTGGCGAAGCAGTAATGCTCGCGAAGGAGGAGGCGGAACGCGTGAGGGAGAGGAAAAATTCGCACCCTCACGCCCCTACCCGCCGCAGGAGACGCCCTGGTGCCGTATTATGAAGTATTAATGCCACCATTTTTCCAGTGTGAGAGAGAGACGGAGCTAGACAAAGCCGCTAGCACCATCCCGTTTTCACAGTGGAATAATGATGGCATTAATACTTCATAAAACTACCCCTGGGCGTCGGGAATCCCAGGCAGATTCTCGGCCACCGTAGGCGCGGGCTTGCTGACGGCGAGCTATGGGTAGCTCGCCGTCCGATAAGTATAAGGCTCGGGTCGACGGCGCGTTGTGTTCCACGCGCGCCTCAAAGAGATGTCAGTACAATTGACGGGTCCGCTAGGCCCGATGCCTTTGATTGATGCTTTTGATTTTGATTTGATGTGATGTCAATTAGGATTTCAAGGACAATCATAAAGTTGCTGATGATTTCTGAATTTTCATAATCATAGCACCCAATCTTTTGTTTTAAATCCTAATACGAAATTACGAATATTCAAAGTTATTCAATCAATGCCGCTGGCGGTACATTACCAGCTATAAAAGTATGTTCTTCGTCTTGCAGGTATATCACATGACACCCCTGAAGCCCACTGACGTTGTCGCAGACGTAGACCTGGAGCCAGGCAAGGATATGCTGTACCGAGTGAGGGTCTACAGGCCCTATACTTACAGCCAGCCCAAGGATAGATTCGTAAGTATTAAATTGTTGAAGCCATTGCGAATGTTTGAAATACGAACGTGCGAATGCGAATTACTAAGCCTACGCGATCTGTCTGTCCGTCTGTCTGTCTGTCGCAGGGCTGTATGTTTTAAACTTTAACAGGTACGCAGTTACTTTTTTTTTGAGAATACTTGTCACTATGGCCTGTTTATGGCTAATTATAAAAAGATGGTAGACTATCTTTGTTTTATTGGTACCTTTAGGGCAAGATTCACAGATCGCACTTTGAAATTTCATAGTAATATGAACATTATATGCATGTGAATAGGTTTCATATGAATATTAAATACATTCATAATGAAACGTTTACGTAGCTAAGTGAAAGTGCTGTCTGAGAATCTCATCCTTAGTGCGCGAGTAAATGGTTTAATGGAATAAATGCCTTGATTTTGACTCGCACCCTTGTCTGGTTGTATGTTCTGTCACACTACATTCTTATCTGTCACACTACAGACCCGCACACGCCACTCGGTGTTCTGCTGCGACATCGTGCTGACGGGTCGGAACAAACTGTCTGACCTTCGAGACCGCTTCGTTTGTCACAACGACTTCGACATGCGAGTGGACGTCTCCAACCATCCCGATATGTTGCCCAATGCTAAGGCTAAGGTAGGTTGTGTGCTTTGTTTAAACACCCCTTTGTAAAAAAAACGGGCACCTTAACAGTCATTGGCTTTTCTATGGATAATATTTATAGTTTTACTATGTCAATAGCATAAATTACTAGTAATTTCTTATTATCAATAAGAATATAGTTTTTTGGCTACACCCCTCTTCCAGCAGCGCTACAATTTTACTAGCTCTTATTGCCTTTTCTGCCATTACAATCGACACAAAGATATCTGTTTTAAGTCACAATAAGGCTGGATTATGCGACAAACATAAATTATTCTACAAAAAATAACGAGAAGGACTCTTTATTAAGTGCCAGTAACATAGTTTGACTATTAAAACCTCTTTACAACTAAATGATTACCAATAATGTAAAAAAATCAAAACCGACCGTTTTTTTTGCAAAGGGGTGTATAATGTTGTTGTGTGGTTCAAACTATTGTGTACGTGAGACTGTGAGTAAGATCCCTAGATCATCTGATATATGGATTTGTTCTTGTGTTGAAAGTGTAAACAAACCCTGTTCAGGGTAAATTCTTACGCAATCACTCACTAAAGAGAATTCTGAAAAACATCTGTATTTAGGAGGTTTCAACTTATATTTCACTACTTTTTCTAACGATTATTGTTTGCATAATATTAAATTGTAATTGTGAAGTCGTCGACGAAAATTTTAGGTTATAACATTAACCTCAATAGTCAAATGAGGAGCGTGTACAGATAAGGGGAATTAAATAAAATAATCCAGAGATCCATCTCCAAAGAGATTTTTTTTTGTAAATATTCACAAAACAAGTACGCCACGCTCCGCGCACGACTCGCGCCCGCGTTCTGGGTTGACATCCATATAATTCCTTGAATTACAATTTATTATGCCCGCCGTACTCCCGACCCGACCCGCTCCGCGCCTGACCCGCGCACACGTTCTGTGTGTTGACATCCATATAATTTCCTGAATTACAATTTATTATGCCCGCCGTACTCCCGACCCGACCCGCTCCGCGCCTGACCCGCGCACACGTTCTGTGTGTTGACATCCATATAATTTCCTGAATTACAATTATGCCCGCCGTACTCCCGACCCGACCCGCTCCGCGCCTGACCCGCGCACACGTTCTGTGTGTTGACATCCATATAATTTCCTGAATTACAATTTTTTATGCCCGCCGTACTCCTGCGCCCGACCCGCTCCCGACACGCACCCACCTTGTGTGTGTGTTTGAGCTTTAGACCTAGATTTTATACCAGGGAGTCAATTTTGAATTTTAAATTTAATTTAATTCTAATTACGAAACCTTTTAAAACCCGAACCTAAGTTATATTTAAAGCTTTATAGCAGTCGGAACAAGGTTCGAAGTACAAATACTGGCTGAAAGGTTTATGGACCAATGTTTAAACTTGTTTTGTAATGAGACGGATTATGTACATGGAATGATCTTTGGCGCACTAATCGCTCCCGAAAGGAGAGCTTTGGTGCACTTATCTCCTCAAGAGGGAAAGCTGTTGTTATATTATTATAGAAAAATTTGCATGTTCTTTATTAACCTTCCTATGTCTACAATCCTCATCTACCTTCAACTTTTTAATTCCAGGAGATCTTCCCCTCCGGCTTCCTGTTCATAAACAACGTGTTTTACGTGGATACACGGGAAGGATGCGTGGACTACAGCGAACCCATCCGAGAGTGGGCACGGACGAAGAATCTGGGAGAGTTCCCTAGGAAGGACATGTGTGCTGTCAGATTAGAAGACCTGGTGCTGAAGCTGGGCTATCCAGATGTAAGTCAAACATCACACCTGTATTAAACTATATTCTTTTTTTTTAGGGAACCATTCTTTTTTATTTGACAATGACATTTTCTCTCCCCAGGTCTACGTCCACCAAGGCAGCTGTGAACACGTGTTCCTATTCTCCGAAATTCGTCTCCTGAACCCGAAGGATCCTTTACGCCTCTACAACTACCCATGTTCTACCGCCATAGCTCAGAACCAAACAGTATACTGCACAACTTGTGCTGAATTCTCCGCCAAATGGATCGTGGTGGGGTGCAGTCGGGTCCCCTTCAACCCTGCCTTCTTCTGCGACACGTGTTTCCGACAATACCTTTACAAAGATGGAGAAAAAATTGGAGAATTTAAAGCATACGCGTATCGGGGAAATGCTCTGAATATGCTGAAGCCTCAATGACGAAGGCGCTTAAATTCGGAGACAGGTTTTGATTAATCCTCTGTCCGAACATCCGCCGCGGTTTCAGAGGCGGGTAAATAGATGGTTCAACACACGCGTTGTAATGGTCGAATTAATGCAAGGACGATAAAGCCAGTCACTCGACTTTCATCTAACAAGTAAAATAAAGATTGAGTGTTGTACGAAATAAGAGATAAGACATAATATGACTTAACTTCTGTTATATTGATCTGGCTATTATAACATAGATCGTTCGAATCGAACATTCAGGATCAAAACCAAGCCAACAAAACCTAGATAGCAAATAAACTCACATAAAATTACATAGCCTGTGAATGAATGTCATAACAGTTATTTTTTGTTTGATCGAGTAAACGAAAATTCGAAGCAAACCGTATATTTTTGTAAAATATTGTAAAACGGTTGTTCCCCTAAATTCCTTTAGCGGCCCGTTCGCGCCTTTTCTGCATATAATTCAGTTCGGTATCTTACAGAAAGATAAGTTTTAGCCCAGAATGCCCCGTGTATGAGCGCCCCCGCTGACAAGGAATGTTGACTGAGTACTATGAAGAAATAGCTTACTATTTGAAGGCTGGTCCATATTAAATGTTTTTCAGAGCATACATTTGATGTAGGATGGGTGTAACATACGCACTATGCCTGTTGTATGTGTCGCTGGCTCATTTTAACAGATCGCCCTCGCCGTCACATAACTTGGGAGCCCTGCATCATCATTTTGTTTGTGATACACAAAAACCCGGGTGATTCTTTTATAATATTGATATAGAATAGATGTTTGGATGCCAGTTTTGAGAATAGAGATTAAACGCAGTGTAACTGGACGCTTGTGAATAAATAGCCTGAATAAAAATAAAAAGTTTTATTTAAGAAGTGGAAATTAATGATGAGTTGTAGTGATTCCTATGGTAAAATTCCAATGTAAATAATTATGATTAATTAGCTCTTGATAGCGTGACGGTTGACAGGGAGAATGGAAGAAGAAAACGTGTTGCGCTGACCACAAGTGACATGGGACAAGGGGACGCTGATTCTAAGTCTAAAGACGGACGTGTTATATGCAGCATTGCCAATTTCTTCTGAACATTTGATGCTAAAGGCTTAAAAAGCTGCCATTAATATGTATGTGCCATTATTATTATGAAAAGTGATAATAAAATAACGAGTTGAAATTATTGTGATGGAGAGAGCTTGTAGAAACTATGAAATCGGCCACTAGTCAGAAGTTAAACTAGAAACAACGAAAATATATTGTAATAATATTCTGATTCAAAAGAGTGTCCGTGGAGTTTCTTGCCCGTTCTTCTCCATAGGAACCTACGCTTTGGAATGGGCAACTAGCTTCATCTTTCTGACTGACCGACCCCTTGACAATTCAAAAGTGCCTGTAATTGGTTTATTTGAAATAAATGCTTTGAGTTTAAGTTTGATATAAACATGTAACATCTCAACATAAACATTACATCATTTAGACTTAGCTATGTTGGTTGCACAGTAATCGTTTTCTTACATATTTTTGTGCTGTTTCCTCCATAATTTGTCATTTCTGTCATGTGGTAGCGTATTGATGTTTCTTCCATGTCCCTAAATGTAAGTTCCACGTAAGTTTATAACCGAAAGTGTGATAAAATCAGTGAAGTTGTAAGCAACTGCAAAAAAATTAATTTAAAAAAAAACTTGTAATATGTCAGGAGTAGAGTAAGGGCTAAGATAGCATGTAACATGAGACAACTTCTTCATTGTATAGTCGACCTCGTAAACGCTTTAACAACCTAAGGTTGAATGTCACTTTGTTACTTGCACGTCCTAGAATGACAAGATTTTTATCTATATGACAGTTAGTTACAATCATAATACCACCCGCCGTACCGTTTTAATTTGGAGAGAGGATCTTTTGGCACTTGAATGACATTGACAGGCGGGAGCTGTTGGTAAAAATTGTGAAATTGTTTTAGGAAATTGTATTAAAAAAAAAGATTGGGAATTGATGTCAAAAATTATAAAGTAATAAGTACAAGGTCGATAAAAAGATTTTCAATTTTTTGCGTCTCCAGTCTAAAGACAGGAATGAAAAAGGCTGAAATATTCTGCCGAGTCTAAAGGTGTGTCCATACATTGAGCGGCAAGAGTCCGGCAGCAATACGCGGCGTTTGCACGACACATTTCTGCCGCGCTCTAGTTAGGACTAAACCGACGAACGTTTGCTCAGCTGCGCGGCATATCCGAAATACGCCGCGCACTTTAGTTCGCATCAGAACTAAAATTAAAGCGTTTGTGCTCTGCTTATAATTTATCCAAACAAAATTACTGACGAATGTTTGCTAGACATGTTTGTGCGCGGCTGGTAGACAGAAGCATTCGAGCGCGGCAATCGTCCAAGCACAGCGCGCAGCCGCGTACTTTTGCCGCTCAATGTTTGGACACACCTTTAAAGGTTTGGCAGCGAATCTATGATAAACTGAGTCCAGGATAAAAGTCTTGAAAAGTACGTAATCCTGTTCTGAAGACAGAATTATTACGGCCAAAGGACCGTATTTAGGGTCCAACCTAAAAGTCTAATTGAGAAAGAGACTGCATGAAACTTGAAAATGTAATTACGAAACAAGTATTATTTCGTAAGACAGAGTCTGCGATATTATAGTCTTTTATTAATATTTTGTAAATATATGTACCGACTGCTAGAGTTTAAACAAAGTGGTTTCGGAAACTGCGTGTACGTTGCGTAAACACAACGTGACTGTTGCGCTTGTGCAAGACAGATAGCCACATCACACGAACGCAAATGGTCTGAAAACATAATATAACATCTCGCCTGTTTTTCCCGTTGGCGTTGGCAGAAGATAACAGTACACATTCCAGTTATCTTTAGTAGTCCCATGTACTAGGGGGGCGAACATACTGAAATATTGTTGTTACCTAATATCTTTCATATGATATTGATGTAGTATTGATATGATGGCAGGTTCTTAGGGCCAGGCCTACCAATGTAATTGATTGTCATTATTTATTTAGGATTTATTGCTTATAGATATAAGCATAAATTAAAGTTTTTCTGTGATGAGTAGCCAATTAAGCTTCAATCGAACTAATAATTTATTTGCTATCATGTAGATTTAATACTATCCGTGTGAAATAAATAATTTTGAAACTCAAATGTTTTCTATATTAGTTTTTTGTGTGAAAAATATGGAGCATGTGGAAACGGCCGCCACTAGATGCAGCTCGTAAATTTGTAAGTTACCACTGCTACTCTAGAAGCGAAGGAAAACATCCTGAGGTAACCGGCATAGCCTATAGAACCGAAAATTCGAAGGCATCTGGACATCCACCAACCCGCACTGGGTCCGCGAGTTGGATTACGGCCCACTCTGTCTCACAGAGAGGAGGCCTTTTGCTGTGTCCCAGCAGTGGGAACATTATAGGCTGATTACGCTACGTTAAAAACATTTCAAGCTGAGGTATGTAAATGCAGAAGCCTCTTATGACACCCAAGGGTAGAGAAGGGGTGGTCACAATTTGCTTTAAACATGATACAAGATTTAATAAACTGCATGTGTCATTCTTTCAAAGTATCAAGACCATGACGTCAACCTCATCCTTTGCGTGTTTGGACTGATTGATACATTTATCTGAGATCAGCAGCTGATTGGTCCAATCAAGATAGCGCGTTCCCACACCGTTGCGTTATTTGTAGATCTTGCGGAATAATAGCAAGCAACCAAGCCGTGTGGGGCATTTGCTTCTTTGTAATAGACGGAGGAATGCCGTGTTGGTGTGAAACCTTGAAACGTTGGCAGGGCGACAAAGAATCATTTTGATTTGTAAATCTACTTTAACTGCAGGATGCGGTCGGAAAATTGTGAGGAAACAGTAAACATCAGGAACTAACGACAACTTTCTGTAACGATATTTCTTCCCACACAAGGCGTCGTATCTTTATTTATATTGATTCCTTAAATACCATATTGTTTTTTTGTATCACTGGTAGGTATTAGGTAATAGATTCGATTCGATCATTCGGGTAAACGCGGTATCTACCATAGACTACTATATATGTATCTACACTCTGCTGCGCCTAACTAACAGATTTAATCTGACTATTGGTCGAATACGAACCTATTGCTGCAACGGTTGGCTCTATGTCGATATCACATTTTACGGTATCTATCGTTCCTAGCTAGCTGGGCTTTGTCTGTCAATTCAAGTGTCCATCTTCGATTGTACTTACTTTTCCGTGCTTCTGAATAGGAATTCTTTCTTGAATTAGGTATTGAAGTATCGTTATACTTTATCTTTTCTTTAATTTGCTCGTTAGTATCGTTTACTTACCTACTACATTTATATTTATAAAACTAGTAACTATGACAAAAAGGTGGGCGTCTAGATTATCCTAGTTGCAGGTCTAATCCATCATCATTAGTGTTGATCGGATAGTCAGGTATCACGTATTGAGGTCTAGGATGGGCAAAGTGCACGCTAACTGGGCCAGACAAGTCTGAAGATATATGACTGTATGCTCTTCAGTTATAAGGTTTATTAAGTGTTTTTGATATGTAAAGATTCTTCGTAAGAGTTATTAGGTCATAATGTTTCTTTTTCTGGTGAATAATGTTGGATATTCTTACTTCGTGATGAATCAATCATTATGTAAACAAGCTTTTTAGGTCATTTTCCTCTATAAATAATTCGATTTATATGAATCATTATAGCGAACAAAGGTAGGTATTTTAATAAAAATAATACGGTATAGCAAGTGTAGTGATATTATTCACGTGAGTTTTAGCAAAGTACCTAATGTGGTTATTACCTACATGGCTCAAACTTCTCAAACCACAGGATTATTACCATTTCGTTTGGATTTCCGAACACATTTTTATTTATAGCTATCCTATACTAGACGTTGTGTCACTACTAGGTAGGTATGGAGAGTGTTAGAACAACATAATTACTAATTGTTTTGTTGTTCAGAACAAGCGCCTGATCAATTATTTTCGGCAGTAAATAGAAGATCTGATATTAATGTTGGTAGATGCACCATGCTCATCTATGAGGCATTTTATTAATAGGCTTTTCTCTTATAGCGTGTGGGGAGGGACCTTGTCTAAACATGGCAAAAAAGTTTTTATTACATAACACAACATACATAACATCACGCCTTGTTTCTCCGAAGGGTTGGGCAGAGGTGTACCTATAGTACACTTACATTTCGCCAGTTATGTTTAAGTCTCATGTAATAGGGGGCGACCCTATTGCCATCAACCAGGCACAAATCCAGACTCCGGGCTGCTACCGCGAAATTTCATATAGGAAAGCCCAACAACACTTTGCCCAACCTGGGAATCGAAGCCAGGAGCTCATGCTCAGCAGTAGCGCTCGCAACTACTAGACCAAGAGGTAGTTCTTATTACTCCAAGCATTTCCTGTAATGACGACACCCATCACACTACTAGGTGTTATTACAACAAATACCTCAAGGATTATTAAGTACCTCCACGATCAGTATCAAGTCGTAAGTGACATAACCATCACATATATTTTTATCCTTACGTAGGTGTAAGCACAGCAAATTGTAGAGCATGGTAAATTGTAAAATTAGTAGAGCATCAGGTTGATAAGTTACGGTCCGTCGTCAGTAGGGTCGCCTCCTTGCATTAGAAATGTAGGGACATAACGTAATTAATTGAAATTATGTTTGAAAAAATTATGATATCTTTGTTTTTTTTAGCAGACACCAGACACTAGCCTTATATGTTGGTCTGCAATATTTTGTAACGCGGTGATACTGACGATGGACCTTCCTAAAAGCCACAGTAAGTTCGATTATCTACCTGCTTGCGAAGACTACAGTAGTCTTCGCAAGCAGATAGGTGATCGGATCGCCAAATGTTTTCATTTAGTTTAAAGGTGGATAGATAGGTACTACTCCAAATGTATCTTAGTCCATGAAGTTGTCTTTTACGACCCTCAAAGACAAATAAATGTAGCTTCATACTTGCTTACCAGAAGGCAACATTTTAGGTACTGTTACCACTATACCTGTCATAGTCTTTCCAACTAAACATTGATTCTCTGTTGAAATCTTGAAAAAAACATTCAAATGTTTTTAAACTTTCTACTAAATATCGTCATATTATTATAAGCAAGTGCCGACGGGTGTCAACGCTAGTGCAGTCGCCAGGTGCAGCAACGTTTCCGCGGGGGCGAGTGCTCGCCACGTTTGTGACGGGAGCCAATCTTCATTATTGCCCTGCATACAAAGTTAACAAGCGATGAGAAACCGACCGGTTTTTGTAGCTGTCATCGGGAGATGGCTCAAGTTATGATGCACGTGGTTGAGATGATGAAGCAATCACAGGCGTGGCCAGGATGCAATAAAATAATGTTTTTATGAGGACTTTTTCAACTATATTTAAAATTGAAAGAAATGTTCCAATTGGATCCTCTAATGCTCAGTTTTTGGAACAAAACTCAACGATGATGTGTCGAAATTAAAGGTAGGTCAAATGCCAAGCAGTCCGATTGGTTGTTAAAAGTTCAGTCAATAATTCAAAGCAGTTGACGTGCTTTAAAAATTTGTAGTCAGGGTTTTTCTCAGATTTTCAAAGAGAGTGTGTGTGGAAATTGGAATTGTCTAGGGTAGGTAGGTAAGTCTTAGATAGGTAAGCAGTGTCTCTAGTCAACATCTGATCCATAAATGTATATTTTGGCCTGTACATTACGTAAGTAAGTATTTGGTTTTTGTATTTTTATTTGTTTTTGTTTTTGTTTTGGTATTTGGGTTCTCTTAGAGTAGGTACAAATTCCATGTAGTAAGGTACAACACAAAGACCTCTATTAAAAGAAAAATAGACAAACACCTGCAATTAAGATTCCACTACGATAAGGCTAACAAAACAAACTGGTAGATTTGGGAACATAATCAGAGATTGAATGAAGTATAACGTCAATTTATCAGCAGCAGATAGTGGCGCCGCGTGGCCCAACTGTTGCGCAACTGACCCCAAAAGTAGACGTGACCAGGTTATGTAGATAATTAATAATAACGAGCAGGTTTTATTTTGAATAAGGTGTTTGGGTTAACTTAGATTTTCTTTCCTATTTTGGTTGCTTTACAAAGGAGAAACACCTAACTTCCAACTCATAATGGCCTTAACTTTTCTGCCTCCTAGTCCTACTGTCCTACATATCAACATTATGCACACCTGAATAGGTACCGTAGATACCCTAAAAATAAATGCCAGTATATTTTAAACCGTCCCTTTTCAGGTTGCCCAACGTTCTACAGGTTCAGGTTTTCAATTTCAGGTTTTCAGAAAACTCTGGTACTTATATAATCAACCCCGATTATTTACAACGTCTTGAAGGAAACCAGGCTAGCAAGACTATGTATCTTTACCCACTTACTGCTTAGCAGTATAGTTAGCTGGACCAAAGTAGAGTGCTACAACAATAGTAATGGCGTCGAATGACATTATACATTGTTGTATGACTGTTGGTAAACATTTGTGAAATTGACACGGAAATTATTGTATTGAGAAATAAATTTTTGGCCACGCGCCAGAACTGTCTTGTAGCGTTGTAGGCACCTAGGCAGGGACACCATCTGTCATAAAAACGTTACAGCTAATTAATTACAAGAAGGAACAAACAGAGATAGCGTTGCTCAACGATATTGCATACTGGAGTGTTTGCAAGCAAACGTAATGTGGGCCAAAAAATGCGAAAATATTTGCACAATGTTCGGTGCATAGAAGAACACACACAATATGAGGTCGCATACCAATTGTCTGAGTTATTTTACGCGGTGTGCATCGGGTGATAAGGAAGACTTGTATAAGGTAAGTATAGTAATAAATACTTACCTTATACGTCTTTAATAATTTTCAGGAGAATGTCAAGTTTCAGGTCTACCTATGTATGGTATGAGAAAATGTTTGAGCGTCCGGCGTATCCTGGGTTTGTCAACTCTGCTACCACCCTAATTGTCTGACTTGTTGACTCACTGAGTGATGACTTATTAGATAAAGCGCGTATTGAGACTAGAGGCGGAGAAAATCACAATCCGATGTATAATTGACTTTCCTAAAAGTTGTCATAGACGAGTAAAAGTTCTCAATTTTCAGAAAAGAATAGTAGGTATGACTGTTCAATGCCTAATCTTTGGAAAATTCTGAAACTTGTCTCCCAACGGCAATTTTTTTTTTTGTTGTTTTATTTATTTATCCAGCGACGAACAGCAGTCTGCTTCAATAATGATGTCATGAAGTACTTCTCACTCATATCTACCTCGCATGTTTAACATAAAACAAATATTATCTCACAGAAGTATGAGTGCCGACAGTACCTACTGTATTACTTTACGTTACATAACACTCCCTACTGTTTGCAGATTTGCTATTACACTTGTTGAGCGCAATCTAGTTTCTTGATATGTTGATTTAAGTTACTGAAATGGGAATTAATGTTGTAATAGTTCAGTCAGTTCTCCTGTAAAGGTACGGTATAATAACTATGAATTGAGCCTTCTATCTCAGGGGCTCTAACCGGACCTTCCATCTACTTATCTATCTTATTCGCTTGGGGAAAGATACAATAGTGTTTTTTTCTTAAAAATCAGAAAACTGTTGGCAGAATCAGAAAACATAGTGACATAACATCACATCACGCCTGTATTCCCCGATGGGTTAGGCAGAGGGGTACCTAAACATAAGTTCAATCATGGAAACAACAAAATCACGATGGCAAGTGTAGGTACCCATATACTTACCTAAAATTAATAAAAAATATTGAAATTAAAAATATTCGTTTTAAAATATTAGTTCTATCAATGACGACTGGTCACTAAAACTATTTCATTTGCATTAGGTAGGTAGATACAAGTAAAGTTAGATGATATAAGTGTTGATATTCAACCAATACCTATTGAACAAGACTGACTAAGAGAGATCGGTCTCCTTAGAAAAACTTTTTCCAAAAAAAAAACAATCGTCTTCCAAAAAAACACTATAAAGTGAAAAATAACTTAAATTTCGGAAGTCGGTGTCTTTGGTTTTGTATGTTTGGTTTTTGCCACCGACTTCCGAAATTAAAGTTATTTTTCACTTTGTAGTTAAAAAGTTTTTATTTCCCGCTTTTTAGTGGGTCGGTTTGTAAGCTATGCAGCTTACCATAGCCTTAGATCAACTGCTTATCACCTTTAAAACAAAATTGCTTTTCCCGATGCAGGGTCGTTAATAGTTGAGGAGTTCTTCTGGTACTACACCATCAGCTCCACTTCACTATATGCATTGTGACGAGCATAAATTGCTTGGCAACCATATTAAAAACCGGTGGCCATCTGTGGTCTTCATCGTTAGTTCCACTTCACCAAATTGTGCTTTCCGAGAGCAACTGCACGAGTTACTATACCAAATACCCAAATCGCTATGGGTGTGCCTATGATATTTGAAGAGTTTCTTCGATATAACCAGGATCTCATCATCAGATCCTGACCTGATGACAATAGGACGACCTCGAAAGTAAACACAGTAAAAAAAAAAAAACTAATCCGTCTCTTTATGACGGAGTTATGCTCGAACAAACTTAAAAAATATATATATACATCCAAATTGATAACCTCCTCCTTTAAGAAGTCGGTTAAAAACATTAGCAGATGATAAGTTCACTACAACTGTGCTAGTTTTTTTATAGTTGATTTATATTTTAATTTCTACCAGACTTCGCTGGATCTGTATCATTGTTTGATATTCAGGTAGGAAAGCTAGAAGAGATAGAAGATTCATATCAAACTCACATGAAAAAAGTATCTAAGTATATGAGCAATCATGCTAAAGTGGACTACCTACGTTGCGGGTCAGAATGAGAATTTAGCAACACCGATGTCTATCACCCAGACCTGGGTTTACGAGTCCCTTAATTCATAGGGCGAAATAAGCGATAACCTAGCCCTCAGCATCAGTCAACTGGTAACACCGATGTTTGTCACCCAGCCCTTGGTTTACGAATCTTTTAATCCATAGGGCGAAAACAATATCAGTCAGTAATAGGATAGCATTAATATTGATCACGGAGATACTGAATGTTGCTGAACTAATTCGTTAAACACTAGGGCTTAAAAGGCTCAAGAAAACATTGAACTTGAAGACCTTAAATTATGATCAAAGACAGCTGATATCACCTTACATTCTTGAAGAGATCTTCGCAAATGTCTTAAATGAACCGGTAATAGTTATAAAATGTTTGATAACGCTCATAGCAATAGTTAAAAACCAGTCAAGGTTGCAGATAACGTAATAAGTTAATGTATAGCCGAGATAACTGAAAATTGGCTGGCGCTATTAATTTGTACCGTTTTATATCGTTTTAGATGTTTCGCAATACTGTATGCCTATGAGATTATGCGGATCTTGAAAAAGTATCATGGCATCATTATTCATGGCATTGGATACTGGCTTTTTGTTATTAATCAACTGGGCAAATCAAATCAAATCAAATCATTTATTTGCTTATCACAGGTTCAGAGGACGTTACAAAAGGTTTATATGGTACACTGTATTATAACCATGTGAGGTGTGCAAATATATTAGGAAAATTATGACAAATTATTCTTAATCAGTTTTCTTATTATTACATTGTCATTGAAAATATACTTAAAATAAATAGTCACTTCGTGCTTTGAAAAGAACGCTGCATCATGTGAATTTCCATAACATTCGATAAAGCAGCTATAACTGCACGCGTAGCATGACCACCGTAGACCGTAAACTGACAGATTGCGATAGTTTATCTGTCATTTTGTCTACTCTTCCGTCGACAAAACCCGGTTCTATGGTGGTCATGCTACGCGTACGGAAGAGAGATAGCTGAGACATCTAGATGATGACATGAGATATTTCAGAATAGTGTACAATTCCCGTCATCATCATCAGCCTGCACTCAACTGCCCTCCAATCGCACGCCATTCAACTCTATACTTACTCAGCTTTTCTCATCCAGCTGCTACCAGCCACCTTGCGCAGTTGCACAGATTATAAAGCAAAATAGGTTGAAGAGAAATAATGACATGAAAATATCTCCAACACCTTCGAACGAAAACATTTAAAGTCTAGAAATTGGGTCAGGTTAGCAAGGAGGCTGCGGCAAACAGAGATTAGATAGCGTTCACAAACACGAGATAAGAGCCAACCTGCGTTACATGCTCACTAATTATAATTAGCTAACTGATTGCTCTTATATATTGAGCCGATCTGGGGTAAGTAGCCTTCCAGCTAGGTTCTAGAATAGATTGCACTTCGGTACTTCCGAAGATGGAGAGATAGAATGATGTGGCATTTGTTTCATCTGTCTACAGTTGTCTAGGTGTATTAGTACAGTCACACAGTATATTCTAATAGGCATGAACAGTATATGTGGTACAAGTGGCGACTTTTAAGAGGCTCGGCTGAGTTGATTCAGTATATCTGTCTTGCAATATTTATAAATGCATCTACCTGCTGAAATAACACAGAAATAAGCAATGTGCAACTGGGTATGCAACTAGTATCTTCTGCTTAGCAACCGCCGAAGAATGATTTATGGGGTAACACCGATCATAAGGCTGTTGGAATACACTGCGGTTGGCAGGTGAAGAACCAGGTTTTGTGGCACCACTTCGGAAAGGCTTGGTGTCCTGCAGTGAACTGCAAACGGTTGAGTTGATTAATTGACACAAGGGATTGTAGTTGATTACAGAGATGGATAAGACCGTCATAATATTAGGTATGGTCTCAAGGAAGGTAAATGTTGTGTTACGCAATTAGCACAAAGTAGATAGTCACCAAAATGTTATAACAAATTATAAGGCAAATATTAGGTAGATATAAGAATAGTATCCTCAATTCCTAATCAAACCTGATGAGTCATGTTTTAATTCTTGGCCTGGAATGTGATTCGCAAACTATCCAAGTTATTTCCAAGAGGAATTCGGACATATTCGCGCATGAAACAAACAGAGGCTCTTTGTTTGATGTTACGCGTTGATATTTGATAATGATTATAATTTTTTTAACACACTTGCTCGTAAACTGACTCTTATTGAACCGCTTTTAGGTTCATAATGAAGTGTATTAAACACGTGTGCTTTTTTTTATATTACCGCACTAGTGCGGTAAAGTGTGCCACAGATAACTATTTACTAGTCGGAGTAATGACATGGCACTATGGCAGTATAGAATTAGTAAGAACTGACGAATTCCATTGACTTTGGTGAAGCTTTTTACCAAAGACGCGCTCAAAAGTAGGCAACACAAAAAAGCAGTATTCCGTAAAAACTTCCTAAGAATTGGACCACATATTTAAAATAAACTAGCTTCCGCCCGCGGCTTCGCCCACGTGGTATGTCGATAAAAAGTAGCCTATGTCCTTTCTCAGGCTCTAGACTATCTGTGTACCAAATTTCATTTTAATCGGTTCAGTAGTTTTGGCGTGAAAGCGCGACAGTCAGACAGACAGACAGCTTTCGCATTTATAATTATAAGAAGCAACTCAATAAGCTACTGATAAGTAAGACATACTACACAATTAATGAATACCTGTCAGATAGATATCTTTTGTGTGTATAATAATAATAATTAAAATTACTTGAGTCTGATTTATTTTATTAAAATTATTTTATTTTTATTGTCAATTGTTAGTTACCTATGTGTTGAATGTTTTATTTATTCTTTTCGGGAGGCTTACAGACAAATAATATTATAATAACAATAATATTTACAAGCCCCCACAGATGAATACTTAAATATAATAGATAATTTATAATAATAATGATAATTTACGATATTTATAATGATTTTGGGACATTGTATAGCGTACCTACTAATTTATGACTTTTTATAAAATAAGTATTAACTGAAATTTAAATTATGACATTGTATTATTTTAATGATAATTTTGCATGCCTGAATTGGTGCAACACAGTGGACGGAGCATTTACTTGACATCTAGAAATGTATGAATATGTACTGTGTTGAGCAATAAACGTTTGAATTTGAAAAGCAAGTTTTTTGTAAAAAAAAACTATTGGCAAACCAGAGGCGTTTAGAAACATCCCATAGGCTGCACCCCGTGTGCACCATAATTGCGTAATACACGATCAATCAGAATTGGAATCGGTTTGAAAAAATGTCTAATTCATTGCATTCGAAAAAAAATCTGCTAAACAACGCAATTAGGTAACATAATGAATGTTGTTGAACTGTCAAAATTAAACAAATTAGTCGTAATGGGTTACGAAAATAAGTTCCGCAATTAGATAGCACGTCAGTGGGAACTCTATATGGAATTAGTATGAACTGTCCGTTATATTACTGAGCATTCTCTATTTTCACCAGAGCAGAGACTTGCGCTTTTTTTTATTTCATAGTTTCTTCCAGTGAGGTTACCATTCTAGATCAGTATGTATTGCTGTGCTGCAGGAGCTTTTACAAGGTTCGACACGACACGGTTTGACAATCATCTTTCTTAATTTTTAAAATCTTTTTCTTGCATAGCAACAGGACATTTCGCAATCTTATCTCCTTGTTCTCGTGTTAATCCATACGATGACGAGCGAATGCCTCGTTTAGTACGTAATCACAGAAATATGAGCGCCTGAAAATAAAAATGTATCAGTTTGGTACGTTTTATCTTGCTTCTAAACAAATATCTCTTGTATTATGGCAGCGTTTTATTGTAAACATTAGATGGTGTCGAATTGAGACAAATATGGTACTGCCACGGGTGTTGCGCATGCGTCGAATGACGTTACTTTTTATTCAACGTGCAGAGTGAATGCACTTGTTGATGAAATTAGAGATCTTCAGGTTTAAGTATTATCTTTATTGAATCTAAATTTTTTATGAGTCATCTTTTCTAAATAATTATTGAACTCTCTGCCTTTAAGGCTCGTGCAGTACCGTGAAGTTTTCCCAGAAATTGTTTTGTTAAAGCCGCGTCGCGCCTGTTTGTGGAAGCCTTTAAAGGTCCTTTGACGTTTGACAGCGGCCATAATTATTATAGTGCACAAATTATTTAACAGATTAACTAATGGGGTCCATGTGAACTTTATAACTATTACCACAGATTAATTACTACAATCTAGTACGCACATGAGATATGCAATAAAGATTTAAATTGAATTGTATTGAACAGGCATACCTACTTAGCGGGCAGGACCAATACAGGCTCATCTGTTTCCAGAGAGGTTAGGGCTCTCCTGAAAGGCCTCCATTACTGGGGATAAAAATCAAAAATACATTTTTACAATATCGTTTTTAAATATTAGATCACACACTACATTGGACGCACAATACAGTACTTATTTGTTCGGTAAAGACTGTTGGTATGTGCGGCGACAAGAAACAAAATTCAAGATTACGCTTGTGTAATTTTCACTAGAAAATTAAACAAGAATTAGTCCATAAATTTGCTTTACCAAAGCAGCGTAATGTGTAACTAATAAACATGTTATTATGGGAAGGTGAACGGCCTTCTTTAGATATTGGAATTTGTTGAACTTAGAAGATGGGCATCATAGTAGAGGTGGCCCTGAGAAGAACAGTAAATATTTGATGTGGAATTCAATTGATTGTTAGACATTTTTTGAAGGAAACCATTATAGAAAAGCATTATCTAGTTCGATTTCAGCTTATTTACATAGGTATGCCTTTCAGCTTTAGGAGGCAACTTAAGGAGTTTTGTGGACTAGTTACACACACACAAAAATCACGCTTGTTTTTTCCGAAGGATATACCTATAGTACAGGTACATTTCACCAGTTATATATATATCAGATAAATTAAAATGCCGGTCAGTTTTAAATGAAAACTTCAATATAATGAAGAGCAATAATTTATTTATTACATTAATTTTGTATTTCAGGTTAGAAGTAAGGATGGCGCTGTACTACAAATAGGTAGCAGAAACTGAAAAGTCCTGCAGGAAAAAAATACATGAGGATGAAGCACAGATGGCAAACGCAAAACAAAATGAGAAAATTTTGTTCTAGAGTATATAAAAATAAATATAAAAATAAGTATAAAAATAAATTAAACTGATACTTTTTATACAAGCTTTTTATTAATTAACTACTAGCCAAAATGTCTCCTTTCTTGGGTTGGGCACTTGTATGAGTTTCATTGATATTGCTACCGTCTAACTGCATGTCTCCATGGTCAACTCCAATGGTGTGAAGTTCTGCTAGCACCATTTAATGGTTGTGTCTCCTTTCTTGGGTTGGGCACTTGTATGATTTTTATTGATATTGCTACCCTCTAACTGCATGTCTCCATGGTCAACTGCAATGTTGTGAAGTTCTGCTAGCACCTTAATGGTTGTTTTCACAATATCTAGTTTGCAGGTAACGCCATTCAAAATAAATTGAAACGGGCGGTTTTCAAGACGTACAATTCTTTAATAGAATCCAATCTAAGCTTTGTATAGGTTGCATAACATAATAATTAACTAAATTGGTTAAATAGAAATGCAAAATAAATTAAATAGCAGCTCCTTGAAGTACGATTGTTTACGAAACTGACATTTGTAGGCTGACACAAGACATGTTACATTTGTATGTCAAATGTCATTTTCTTATTAATCAGCTGATACAGAGTCGGCCATTTTTTCCTTATATTACTGTTAAAGTAGGGTTCTGGCTTTGACAACTTTATAGTAGGTTTATAGAACGTTTTTGTGCTAAAATGCGTTTATGAATAACAATATTTGACAACAAGACATTAGCAAGGTTTTAGATGTTCTATATCTTTTTATGAATAAGACCGTTTTCTCATTTGATTATTGTGACTTGAGCGAAGATAAGTTAATTAGAGCAATCATGGCCCACTTTCAACAGCCCATACTGCACCAAAAATGGTGTTCCAATCAAATTGTAGCGCCACTAGTCAGAATAACCACTTCCTATCAATTAATCAAGTAACCAATATAATTTAAAGACAATTACATAACCAAACACAGCAAGTTCTATCCATATGTACACTCTCGAATAAATTGTCTGCAAATAAAGCCGAGCCTACACGTGTTTTTGATGTTAACGCCTCCGTAATACTATGTTTTAGGCAGTTTCTAATCTACTTATTAGCATAAAACCTTTTTGGGATGCATCATGCATGCTTAAGTAAATGTATAGCCATGTATGTTATTGGTAATTTTCTGTGAATCCTAAGTTCGTGAACTTTGTGGAGTTACAAGGTTTTGGAGGCCAACAAAACGAATTTACATTTGGCAAGATGCTCCTCCTCTCACCGATCAACCATCATTATAGTAGTGAAAACTTAAAACTTGCTAACTGTTGACTGTTCTCAATCAATCTACCTACTCTTTTCCCAACCTTCGTTGGGGACAGCTTCCAGTTTAACCGGATGCACCTGCATTCAAAACCTCCATAACCAGTTACTGGTTATCACGATACCCCTTGGTAAAACTGGTTGTCAGACTTTTTGGATTCTGGCTATCCGTAAAGACTGTCAAAGATCTGCGAATGACAGCTGGGACCAATGGCTTAACGTGTTTTTCTAGGCACGGAAGAGTCTCGATATGAAATGGATGGTCACCCATTCACGGACCACTTGCGGAAAGCGAGCTTAACCTTCGATGCTATGCGAGGACGCCTGTCCAGCCGTGGATGTCTTTTAGCTGAAATTAATGAACCTTCGATAGACCCGTGCGGCTGTTATTATTTAGCGCCCTTGACCGTTGACTGTTCTATTGATGGGAAAAATTTGCGTTGCGTTACGACGCTTCCACATAATGGTATCTATGTCTATCAATAAAGTTCCGAAGGCTAAGATATACTTAGTAGGTACCTTATTATGACGTTTTATAGCTGCAAATGTGTCTGTCCTGACTAAATTACATAAACGGAGCTCATGAAGCTCATAAATGCATCGATGACCTAATATCAGCGTTAAGTCCATACAAATTCTGTTCATAGAGCAAACTATGTCAAAGTTAAGACTTTATTTATAGCTCTAGTACATCTGGGAGTAGATTTTATAATCCAGCAGCCGCTAATCTATGAGACCGCTTTAAGGCCAGATTTAAGTAAAACAATGGTCACACATGACATACTTAAGTATGTACCAGAACACATGGCCAGTATTCAAGGTCATCTCAAGATGAGTAAGACTCTGCAAGTGATACTTCGAAGAATAAAAATAGACTACAAAGAAATGATGAAGAATACACACAAAGAAAAGGTGGTCTACGATAATTTATATAGATGCATAGCTTTGGAAAAGGCTATGATGATGTGTCTATTCAACCTATGCAAGAAAACTGTGAACAGGGACATTTAGAGCAAGAAACTTCTGCCAGTAGGTAGCCAGCATAATAGGCAATCAGGCTTAGCAGGACTCGACTGATCTTTTAGCACCGATGGTGCTTCTGTCCTCATTGGTATTCGAAAGTTATGTTGCAGACGATCTTTATTTTCGTATACGAGTGGACAAGGCTGATAATAAAGTAAAGAGCTTTGTCATCGAAGTCAAAGTTCAAATTCAACGCCGCTCAGGTTCGAAATAATGATGTTGTAAAACAGCTTAGAAGAACCGTTACTTGCCTGAAGACACGTTAAGTACTTATAAGACAATTGTCATTAAACACAAGGATAATTATAGTTATGTAATTGGACGCAGTAACTTTGATTTTAAGTGCAAATGCCATATGACTTCACTGTTACCTCCAAAGCTTCAATAAAATAAATTAACGTAAATTGTAACATTAAATGATTGATTCTCAATTAAGATGTCTTATTTGTACAAATTAAAGGATTTACAGAGATTGGCAGCACTTAAAACTACCTACATCGACATGATGTAGTTACACTCTTACCTAAACCAAACGTAAGATAACAATTACCACTAATATCGCAATAATGCGAATAAGAGTTCTGCACCAGTGCTACTTTGAACATTAGGAAGAGCAGTGGTGGCCCAGTGTTAGCGGCCGCGACTTACGACTTGTAGGTAGTAGGCTCGAATCCAGACAGGCGTTTTACTTTATGTAAATTATTTTATCACTAATGCTTTCAAAACGATGAAGGAAAAAATCGAGAGGAAACCGGGATGTCCTAGAACCAAAAATTATAAGATATGTGACATCTACTAACTGGCACTGGGCCCGCGTGGTGGATTACGGTCCAATCCCTCTCACCGAGAGGTTTGTGTCCCATTAGTGGGAACGTTATAGGCTGATTGTGTGTAGAACATTGAATGAATGAATGAATGAAATGCACCGACCCCAGCGTGGCTTAACCAGACTCGATAAATCGAATGAACCCCAGGATTTGCACTAGCCCCTGAAGCCTCATGGTTCATGGGGTTTCAGCAGCCATTGCATATCCTGAAGTAGACCGGGGGGCGCGGGTAATGGTAGGGAAGAGTGTGCCCTTCGGGATAAGGAAGGATTTGCGAGCCTACCGGATATGCATCCTTGAGTAAGCAATGGACTAGTGGAGAGACGGGTAATAGTTATCTAAGGAGGGGCATCTTTTTACGACGTCGCCGCCAGTTGGCTCCGTTCAATCTTCACCGTTGAATCCATTGGCGGAGATACGCTTCGTTCTCGGCTCTTTTCTAACTCCTTGCTGTGCTATGCTACAATTTGCTGTTTACTGTGTCTTCATCCGAAGACTCGCTGCTGTCCGTTTCAGGTTTCCTGTATATCTCGCTGGCTGCTTTCTTGATCTTGTTTCGGTCTCCAGCCACGTCCATCCAGAAGTCGATTTCCTTGTCGAAACGCGCCATGTCCTGTTTTAGGTTGTCGTTCCAAGTGTAAATAGGTCGGCCTACTTTCTTGGATTTGGCCTTGTACTGTAATGCTGCATATAATAGGTGTGGGTTTCCGCGTCTGTGAACATGTGCGAGATAGCACATCCTGTGGTTCTTGATGCGTTTGGTTACCGTCTTTCCGTCTAAGATTTCGTGCATTTTCTTTGATCTTGGTTTGTTCCTAGCGTTACTAATCAAGTCCCTCATGATAACTCTCTCATATTTTCTCAGTCTAGACCTGTTAGCTTTGGTGATTGTCGATACCTTCAAACCGTGTATCATACACGGTACAATCACCATTCTATACATGAGCCTGGCTAGTTGCCAGTCCATCTTTGAGTTATCTATGAATGGTAATAGTGACTTTGCGTTTCTAGTGGCCTGCTCACATCGTTTTCTGATTGTGCTTCTCCTGTCTAATGTAGATGTAATGTATGTGCCTAGGTATTTAATTTCATCGACTGTAGGTAGACTTAATCCATTCATTGACACGTGGGACATTTTCCGTGTAGCTAAAGGGTCTCTATTCAGTATTTTTGTTTTTGTTTCATTAATTTGTAGGCCGACACTAGCTAGTAGGGGTTTAATGTGGTATACAATTCCTTCTAGCCCTTCCAGGTCATCTGTAATGAAGATGAGATCATCCGCGAATGATAGCACCAGGGGGAGTGAGATTCCACGATCTTGGTCTAGTTTGGTTAGTTGGGTTTCTTCTTCGAGGGTTCTGAGGACCTCATCTATTACCAGTGTAAAAAGTCGAGGGGATAACGGGCAACCTTGTTTGACCCCCTTTCCTTTGATGATCCGCCTACTTTGCTGGCCACACCATTTAATGTGTGTTCTTTCATTCATGCAAACCTTGATTATCCTGTTGGTTAATGTTATGTTCGTCCGTTGTATTAAAATGTCGCGTAATGCTTGAAGGTCTACATTGTCGAAGGCTTTTTCTATGTCCAGAGCGAGTACATAAATTCTTTTTCCTTCCCGCCATTCTTCGTCCAGTACCCTTTTCATCGTAAAAATGTGGTCGTCTGTAGATCTATTGTTTAAAAAGGCTGCTTGATAATTGCCTAATTCTTTTATTATTTCGTCTAATTTTTTTTAGTACGTAGGAGGCGTAAATCCTGTAACCCGTGTTGCAAACTGATATTCGGCGATAGTCGTTAGTATCTTTAGGGTCAGTTTTTTTCGGAATTGGTACCTGCACTGTTTCTAGCCACGTTTCGGGTGCTACATTCTGTGCCCAGGCTTTGTTCATATGTTTGGTGACGACTTCCTGTAATATTTGTGGCATCGCTTTGTAGAGCTCGATTACCACTTGGTCTGTTCCTGGGACTGTCCCGTTACGCATGCCGTTAATGATTCCCATCACTTCATCCACCGTGGGTCCTTCATTTGGTGTGTCGGTTAATGGCTTTGTTACGCTAACCGTTGGTATAGGTAGGCCTTCAGAGTTTTTTAGAATCTGCTCCCATTTAGACATTGGTATGTACGCGTTTCGCTTCCGGCGTTTTGTTTCTAACTTGTTTCTCCTGTAAAATGAATAAAGTACCTGCATGCGTTTTGAAGGGTGTTTTTTCCCCAGTCCGGTAAAGAAGGCTCTGCATTTTTTTTTTTTTTTCATGATGTTTAACCTTTTGAAGCGTTTCCTGGCATTTTTTAACACGATAATGTCTATTCGGGTTATCGGGTTGTCTACTTTGTAAGAATTTAGCCTTTTGGAGGTTAGCAAGCGCTATACGATGCTCCCTCGAGTGACTCGGCTGAAAAGTTAAAGTTTCCTGGGCTGCCTCTTTTAATACTCCCGTTATGGTGTTCCATGGTATGTCGCTGCCTTTATCCGTTGACTTGATACCTATGTTTTCCAGTTTTTTTGTTATGCACGCTTGGTATTTCTCTTTGGTGGATTTGATGTTGAGAGCGGCATAGTAGCATTGTTTGTGGTTGAAATCGTTGAGCTCAATTATTGTCTGTTTATTTTGTGTATTGTGTTTGGTGTTTTCCGCTTTATTAAAAATTTTACTTGTTTGTAGCTGTCCCCAGATTATTTTATGGTCGGAGGTATTTCTACCGGACCATTCAGCTTTAATGAAAATAAAGAGTTTTCCTGTTGCCTGCGGTGTAATAATGTGATCCAATTGGGATTTCTGCGTGCCTTTTGACCATGTGATCCTGCATGATGACCTCGCTTTTGTTGTTTCTATTTGCAGATTTTCCCTATTGACTATATCCATTAACATTTCCCCGTTGTAGTTAGAATATTCATGATATAAATTTTGTTCAATCAGCCCTTTGCGTTGGAAACTTTGTGTATCTAGTCTACCAATGTGGGCGTTGAAGTCGCCTAGGATTATTAGAGTACATTTCCTTGGTTTTTGTCTAATCAAATTTAGTAAACCTGTGAATGATCTTGTTGCTTTAGAGGTACAGCTGTTGATGTGGGAGTTAATTATATACAAAGGAGCAGATTTGTCGCTTCCCCTACCAACTTTAAGAGTGATTGACATCGCGTCGGTGTCATTTTTAATGTTCAGAATTTCAATAAGGGCATCCTTTCGGATTACAATTGCAAGTCCCCTATGTGCTTTACCCGCGTTTCCAGATAGATGCCATCTGTAGTGGGTGGAGTTGTATATTCCTAAGTTCATCCCTGTTTCTTGTAGGCAACCTATGTGGATACCCCTGTTTGAAAGTTCTGCATCTATTCTATCTTTTTTGGTCGGTTTTGAGGCCCCGCGGACGTTCCAAGTTGCAATACGTAGTTCTGGGCAGGCGTATCTACTAACGGAAGAAGGCGGGTTTCTAAGTATTGTGTATCCAGTGTCGTTCGCGACTTCCCCTGATGTCGGTGTATGTAATGTTGATGCTACTTGTACACACTGTGTTAATGAGCTAGCTAATTGGGTGTTCTGGAATCGGGGTTTTATGGACTGCCCTTGCATGTTATTGTTGTCTTGATCGTCGTTGATCCAGCTATCATAATGTTGATCCTTGTAGAGGATATGTATGTTACCGGGCACTGAATCTCCGGCAGGTGAATACACCAGTATGTTCACGTTATTTATGTGTACATGGACATTTACGAGATAGAATTCGGACGCGGCGATTATGATGTCTTCTCCTCCCCAGAACGACTCGTTAAATTGCTCGGTTATGTATTTTGTTATCAATTGTTCCTGAGGAAGCTTGTTGTTAGGAAGAATCTCTTGAATGTTATTCGTAAGTGCTAAACGAATTCTGGCGTCCCATCGGTTCGTTAAGACGTAAGTAGCGAGGTCTTGTCGAACAGACACGTGGTCGAATGTCAGTGCCATTAAGCTGTTTATTTGGTGTGCTATCGCCCTAAATAGGCAGTTACCATCTTTTTCCATGGGCACTATTGTTACCATTGTAAAACTTTTGTTTGGGATTTCTAACGGCGTTATTACTGCTGGCGTCACACGTGCAGTGCAGGCTTTGTTTCGAGGGATACAAAATTTTAGCAGCGTTGCGCTTTGCCTGGAGATTTATGAGCTTAATTCTTTGTTTGAACGTAGAATTGAATCTTAAGTTTCCGGGTTAAGTTTTTGTTTTTTGTTGAATGGGCCACATGTTGGCGTATATTTGTTGACCGAGCGACTTTTTTGTAACGCTAAAGAAATAGTTGATTGTTTAATGTCGTTTCTGGGTAAGCTTGATGTTATAATCGTCAGCTTGCAGGAGGTTTTTAAGACTTTCACGAAATCGAAAGCGATAACGTTATTTTGTTAGAATGTTGTTGTATTTATAATGAATATTTAATACTTATTACGCTTAGGAAATAAGAGTTGAATGTGCGACCTATTTTGCAGCGGAAAGCATCGTCTTGAAAGATATGGAAAGGTCTCCCCAGATTAGCTTGGGTCCGTTGAATGCCGTGGATTACTTGCGTGAGATCAGGAATGCACCTCAGTAATAATATATTTAGCATGCACAGAATGTTCTTATAAAATTGGCTTAGAAAGTCAGAGTTATACGTTCGCCATCAAACGCCCGTCTTTTCCCCACTGCGAATCAACGCTTGCAGTGTTTTCCAACAATCAATCAGATAAAATACCGATTTTGCAGCGGGAAGTAAAAGCCTGAAAGCCCTGAAAGATATGGAAAGATCTCACCAAATTAGCTTGGGTCCTTGCGTGCCCTGGATCGAACATTTGAGATCAGGAACTCACGTAGACATGCACCTCACTTTAGCACTATTTGCACCACACTTTAGCACTACTTTAAAGTAATTATTTAGTGTCCCAGCAGTATCAAAGTAAAAGAAAACACTGTTCGCTTCCGTCGGCAAGCGGGCGCCTGACGCAGTTGCATGTGCGGACCCAAGCGTATCGTAAAAAATTAAACGAGCTAGCGAACGACCGTCCGCTCCGGCGACCAAACAACCAATCAGGCTGATTGTGTGTAGAACATTGTTAATTTATTTATTTATTTATTTATAATGCTTGGAAGTTATTCCAAATTCTGAAAAACAATGCGAGTTAGTCAAAAATGTTTGTTCAACAACAATATTAATAACATGTTCAGTGACTTATTTGCTAGTAATGCTAAATATTCATTAAAAAAAAAAAAACTAGGCTTATATTTGGTTAACAAGTCTTCGCACACTACCATCAAACATTATACCAAACTAACGACGCCTACGCAGCCCAAATCGAGTGTGGTCAAACAGAACTGGGCACTAACATGGAGGTGTTGTATCGGCGAGGAAATCAAAGGCAGCGATCAATCTCGTGTCAAACTAATAACACATATGAATAGCACGTTAAATGTGAGTAATTGTTGTCTATCAACACAATGATGCAACAAACAGGAGTATCTACATACTGTACTGTCCAAAATGTAAAGCCGGACGCAGTTTTGTTTTGATTTTGAGTAGACCAAACATAGGAATAAAAATAAATATGAGCTCTTTGGGAAGCTGCAAATCCATACGCGATCCTGTGATCATCGAAGCCTCTATTTCATTTAATTTGTAAGGGAACTCTTTCCGACCCTCATTTTAAACATTACACGTCAACTTCAACCGACTTCTCCCTAACTTTCTGAGCCTCTACAGTTTAATGTTGAGGTGTTCCTCAAGGGTCTATAATGTGACCTGACATGCTTTCTTCAAGCTTAATTCGTTCAGTAATATAGTGTTCAACGGCCGCTTCTTGGTAGAAAGTAGATACGTAGCCTCTGGCGATAACAATCGGGTGGTCTAATTGGTAACCCATAGTGCAAACGAGAATAAATTCAACGTCACAATCATTTTATGAGATGCTTTGCATTTAACATACAAACAAGATGCAAAGTTGGTACTAAGTAACTAGTGTCGAACTAACTTGCAATAATAATGTATGTTTGTAGAGTCAAGGCGACGTTGAGTTGTTTGAATATGCCCCTACAACTTACTGGCTGCGGTTGACTGTTGGGCTATTAAAGACGAGGACTCGTATGGCTCAGTAGCTCAACGATTCGCAGCTGTATAAGATCTCACGGGTTCAAGTCTTCGTTGTGGGCACCATTTCTGGGTACTTGCCTAAAATCGGGGTGTTTTGTGCATGTGGGGTTAGGTAAATCATCCTGATAATAATATAATCCCGCATGGGCTGTTTTTGTTGAGACTTTTTCGTCAGTGTATAGAATTCTTACTAGAGATTTATAATTTGCTGAAGATCACTAATTGATTTTGGTAACATCCACTGATTTTCTCAGACGGAAGGATTTTTTTTGTTGGCAAGCACTTAATTTAACTTTGTCTCCAAAGTGCAACAAGTCTAAACTTCTATTTGATATTATGTTACTCATTGCTTGTTACTATATGCTATATTTTTTACCAAAGCTCTTTGTAGTTTCATTAGTCATCGTTATTTGTATGCTGGAAATCTACCTATTCCTAAACTGTCATAGGATTTTATTATAGCTATTAGAATTGTGTAGATTAGCATTTGTTTATAGTGACTATGTTGCGGATATTAATCGCTGTTTTATTGGTTTTGGATTCATTTTGTATCTAAAAGCATTGAATGATTGGAGGAAAACCAGATATCGTAAGAAGTGTCATCATGCGAAGAAGTAAAATCCTACTAATATTATAAATGTGAAAGTTTGTGTGTTTGTGTGTTTGGATGTTTGTTACTCAATCACGCTAAAACGGCTGAACGGATTTGGATGAAATTTTGCAAACAGATAGTTTATAACCTGGATTAACACATAGGATACTTTTTATCCCGGTAGTAGGTTCCCATGGGTTTATTTTCGACATCTACATGGGCGAAGCGGCTGGCAAAAGTTCATATAAATCTGTCCGACTTGGTTAATGATTTAGTACCTTTATAGATAGAAAAGACCCTTAAGGAAAACCAGGAAGACCGATAGGTATTCAATCATGACATATTTCCCCGGTCTTCTTACTTCGAATACTATAAGATTTATTTTGCAGTACATCGAACACATATAATAAATAGTCTTACATACTATGCTTGAGCAATAATTCTGTAAAAATGAATTAGAACTTGAAACAAAACATACCTATATACAAAGTCGAGTCATTAGAATTGACATTGCAAAGACAAAGTTTATTTTATTTGAATGAATCTACATTAAAAGGCAAGAGTGACTGAGATATCAACGCACAGCCTAAACCGCTGGTCCTAGAGACATGAAATTTGGAGGGTGTATTCTTTATGAAGAGTAAGATTCCACTAAGAAACGATTTTACGAATTTCCACCGCTAAGAGGGTGAAATCGGGGGATTTCGTTTGTATGAAAAATCTTATTCCTTGAGTTAATAGACATGAAATTTTAGCACGAATACTTATCTAAGTAAATTATAAAGTTTGTCATTTTTAGTTTTTATAAACTACCCCCTAAACGAGGATTGGGGGTGTCAAAGTTTGTATAGAAGAATTTTAACGTGCTATCCGATTAACTCGAAACTCAGTATTTATACTTAAAACTAAAAATAAAGAATGATATTGCGTATTAGGGTTTTTTAAAAATCTACCATTAACGGGGTTAAAATGGGTAGTCTACGTCACACCTCAAACCACTAAACGGATTGGGCTGATATTTGGCACCCAGATAGTTATTAGGACCTAGGCGTGCACTAAGAAAGAGTTTTTGGAAATTCGACCTTTAAAGGGGTGAAAAGGGGGGATTTCGTTTGTGTGATAAATCTTATTCCTTGAGTTAATAGACTTGAAACTTGGCACGAATAGTTATCGAAGTAAATTATAAAGTTTTTAATTTTTAGTTTTTCTAAACTACCCCCTAAACGAGGTTGTGTTAAAGTTTGTATAGAAGAATTTTAACGTGCTGTCCGATTAACTCGAAACTCAGTATTTATACTTAAAACAAAAAAGAAAGAATAATGTGTGTTTGGGTTTTTCAAAAATCTACCCCTAACAGAGTGAAAATGGGTAGTCTACGTCACAGCTCAAACCACTAAACGGATTGGGCTGTTATTTGGCACACAGATAGTTATTGGAAAGTAGGAATCCACTAAGAAAGGGTTTTTGGAAATTCGCCCTTATTCCTTTAGTTATTAAACTAGAAACTTGGCAAAACTTGCCATAGTAAATAATACAGATTGTCAATTTTAGTTCTTTAAGCAATCCGTCGCATAGACGAATAACGGGGTTGCAAAGTAAGAAAGTAAAAATTTTAACGCGCTGTCGGATTAACTTCGTACGGTAAGTACTAATACTTAAAACAAATAAAATAAAAGTACGTGTTTCGGGGTTTTGTAAGTTACTACTGACTTAACTTGAATAATACCTTCATTATGTAATGAATGTATGTTCTTCATGATGTATGATACAATAATATTTAAACCACCGACTACATAATTATTATCATATGTTGTTGCAGCCCGCAGATATGTTTTTCATCAATAAAAAAAGGAAATATTGCCCGTGTTGCGGGAAAAGGGATACATAATAAAATAGTAACTACGTCAAAACTGTACATTGAATACTTTGAAAAAAAGTAATTGCTACGAGATGTGGGAACGAGTCTGATGCCGAAAATATATTTTTAAGAAATTTTGTCTGTTTGTTTGGATGTTTGTTCCGGATTGGCGCAAAAACGGCCCAACGGATATGGATGAAAGGCACACAGATAGTTTATAACCTGGACCCTAATTGCGTATTACACGATCCACAATCTGAATCAGTTTAAAAAACAAAAACACAATGTAAATAACGCAATGAATGTTGTTGAACTGTCAAAATGAAAGATTAGTCTTAATCGGTTACGAAAATAAGTTACGCAATTAGATAACTGGATAAACACATAGGATACTTTCAATCCCGGGCGGTAGTAAGTTCCCGTGGGATTTTTTCCGACATCCACGCAGGCGAAGCCGCGGGCAAAAGCTAGTCTATACATATATATGAAATCAGTTCTTATATTTTATCGTGACCATCACCATAATTTCTACCGAAAGACGTCAACAACTAGACATAGGCCTTCTCCAAGCGTCACAACATCGACCGGCTTTTAGATTTAACACTACATAATACACATTACATTTACCATATAATGTAGTGTTAAATCTAAAATCCACAGTACGATTAAGCATAATCTAACATAACATAAACAATAAAAATAATCGGGAATGCGTATCACCAGCCATTAAGCACAAATTCATTTAAACCTTTATGTAAATGAAGGCTATTTAATGAACAGTGGGGTATCATAGGAGCACTCGAGTGCACGGTTAGGTGGCGCCGGTAAACAAAACTGTGGGGTTATTACTTAGAGTAATGACCTAATTAATCTGGACAACAGTTAAATTTCTGGTTACCAGATTTTAAGAGTCTTCTCACTCACGTGAAAACGTAAGAAAACTTACGTGTGAGTTTAAGCTGTCTTCAGCTGAAACTCACTCGTAAGTTTTATCTTTTATTTGGTTATACGGGCCACGTAAATGTTGTTTGTTCTTATGCGAAAATCGCACTGCAATAACGAGCCTTATAAGGAATAGAAAGTCTCGATGCGTGGAAAGCTTTTCAGGTAAAAATGAGCTTTTGATATGTGTAAAGGGAACAAATAAATAATAATAAGGGAAATACTATTTATTATAGGAATTTATCATTTCATTGTATGTTAAAAATTGTACATTGTATAAAAGTATATTTTGCTGACATAATCACCAAAATATTAAAACAATTTTGTGTTTCACGCTTGTCACTAATTACTATGAGTAGTGTGTCGGATAGTATTTAAATGTTACAATTATGTGATGTGTTAAACAATAGTTAATATTCAATAGTCCATTTAAATAGTTTAATTTTATTTATTACAGCTTTATTTACTTGATCATGACTCAGCCACAAGCACTGAAGTCGCATCATGTAACTTACAACAGAGCTTCGAAGAGAAAAACTTTCAAGTTTCAATACAACTCGAAGCAGAAATTAATTAAGTACACAAATTAAGAGTAGGTACTCAAAGCAATAGCAACAAAAAAATTGGTAAAGACAACACTAATAGCGTAACGGAAGCACACAGATCTAAGTGGTTGGGCAAACGTGCGCGTGCGCGCATTGTATGGTCGATGATAAAGCTCGCAATTTTAGTTGTCAGTCGGGAGCGTGCCGTGGATCGAGTCGGTCCTCCCTTTCGGTCGGCGCGGGAATCGTGCGCGTTTATCATCCATCCGGTCGTATCATCATCTACACACGAACCACTCTTGAACATCGAACAGTATTCTGGTTGCCCTCCACAGAGGAATCCAGTGGCATGGTAATTTGTGATAATAATTCCATCAGGATAATGTTGATTTAATTTTGTTACCGACGGATCCTGGGTGTTTGCCGCCTATTGTCTCTTGAATAGAGCTAGAGATTGGTATTGTATTACGTAATGTGTATTAAATTTATTTTTATTTTTAATTTCTTCTTTATTCATATTTAATGAATTTTTATTCGGATTGAAAATATTAAAGCATGCAATTTTAATACAACGTAGAACTTTTGAAAACTTTGCGAATTGGAAATGAATTAGAACTTTTCAGATTCTTTACGCCTAAACTTTTTAAATATTTGTCCAAGTAATCAAAAAGCGCGCTCTGTTTCACGCAGCGAGAACAATTTCAATCTTTGTTCAACTTTTAAGTGAGTTACGATGACTTTCGCAGTCCAAAATAATTTTGCCATTACAATCGGCATGATGCCTATATCCTCATTTAATAAGGCCAGGGTTAAACGTTGGTCAGCGATGAGTCCCTTATCAGAGTAGGAACCGGCCGAAGGCTAGCCGATTTGCGCAATCGGCGGGAGCATATCACGTCCGACGCTAAATTCACTTGTGTCGGAATATCGCTCTCTATTTAATTGTCATATTTATTTGCTACGGCTTCTGTTTTGTACAAAGTACAGCTTTTGATAACTTTATGCCTCTTATTTGAAATTCTACCAGATACTGATTTCTGATTAAAATATCTCCAAAGTAGCTGTTTCCTTCCAAAACAGCTATATTTTGTAAGCTCTTTTGTAACTCTTTAAGTATTCGTACAAGAAACTTTCAGCCAGTATATTAGTCTAATAGTTTGTTAGTTCTTTAAATGTCCTTCTGGTCAGATAGCTATCCAATATTGACCTTATTGTTATGTTTTTACTAAGCTATTTAATGAATGTGTGACGTATGAATTGGATATCTTCCTATTTTAGTTTTTTGTAACCGCCCAGCCAAAGTTGGTTTTTTAAAAGTCGAAGTCCGCAGGACCAAGAAATATTTGCATATATCACAATTGGTTCACAATACTTAGCTAGCAAAATTGGTGATCATAGAATGACGTTATCTGTACATACATGCTCCAGTCTGATGTCGGATTTCACGCCTTTTACGTGTTGTAATGTCTATGTAAATTTACACCTCAATTCTGCATTATACAGTATGATCCGACGTGTTTAGCTGTAATGATTGTCATTTGCATAGCATCTCTGCTGGGTCCTAGGACCGGTCGGCATTGGCCCTACATTTAACAGTTAATTCCTCATTGTGTTCGCGATTTTACAACCCGTCGTTATGAATTACAACTAGTACTTATCTGTCACTTTAAACGGTATTGTCGCCAGCGATAAAATGTTACGAGTTCTGTACTTATGTTATGTCATCATCAATTTGTTAATTCTGGATTTATGTCTTTATATCGCTGATGTTATCTGTAGAGAAGTTTATAAATAGCTTTTGCGTTTCTTGTTTATATCCAAAGGCTAACAAGCTCCTGTTGCATGAGGTTTTCAGCATTTTACAATTTCATGAAATGCAAAAAAAATATGAAACCGATTAGGGTTTTTACTTCATAAAAATTGCATCACATCAAATGGGTCGTGAATATAATATGTCATTCCATTTTGTTTCAAATTTAATTTGCTTCCAAATTTCTTTATAACGTTAAAAATTTCAGTGAACTCTTAATCCTTGTCAATAAGTGTAACCTACATTTGCACAATAAGTGGTGTCTTCATGAAAATTGTCTGCACAGCTGCACTTCAACTTGCTTTGACACAGTTTTAACATATGCCTCCGTTGGTTCTGGTTGTTTTTTGAATACTCCCATTATAAGGCGCATATTTGTTCATTAGTTGGTCAGATTACGAGCACATGTTCGGATTTGTTATTTTCTAATGTTGATTAATGTCGCTGTGAACTTATACGGTTGGAGATGATGTCATCTTGTTGAAGTTTCTTTTGAGTAAATGTGGAGTGGAGGATTGCAAAGACTGGAAATTAATACTTCTGCGTCGAATTATATTTGATGCAGAAAATAGATATTCAAATTACTTTGAAAAAGTTTTATTCATGTAAATTCTTTTCGTAAAACTTGTTGATAGCAATATATTTTCGCTAAAAATGTTTTAGTCCGACTTATCTGATTCCAAAATGGTAATTAGACAACCACAGTAGACTTTTCGTTTATTTAAGGAATTCCTCAACCAAATCGGCTATCTGTTATCAGAGATCGTAATAATTATTTGAACTACTTTTTATTTAGGCTTTTAAAAGAAGATCATTAATGAAAAGGTGCAAAATATATCTGGACACAAAATGTTGAAAAATTGGTGTATTTCTGATATTACAGACCAATTTAAATTCATAGCCTAACATTATATAAACAAAACATAATTCAAAAATCAAGGATAGCAAAATGTTTGTTCAGATTACGCTGCTATTTTTACATTGCATATATTTTCTCGGTTGAAAAGTTGCAAATACAATACATTATTGTCTGTTTGCATAGTAATTTATTCGTTCCAATTCGGATTTGTTTCAAAATTATTTTGATATTTTCGTTCTACTTTGCATCTCAATTTTGTCAAGGATCTTGTATAGATTCATTGATTCGTTCTGCATCTAACAATAAATTAAAACAATAAAGAAACTGTTTGCACTCGATTATTGCAAATGTTTAATTTAAAACAAAGGAATAATATAGATTACGAAAAAAAATTGTTTGAATACGGATGTCGGATACCTCATTAAAAAAAACATTATTTTGCTTCTTTAAACATTTTCTGATTAAAAGTCGAAACACAACTCAAATTGGTTATTTTTTACCCTGAAAGAATTAGCTTGAATACATCGATACCTCTGGGCTCAAAGGGCGTATAGCACATTCTTTTCCTTGTGCTATATGCCCTTTGAGCCCAGAGGTATCGAATAGTCAAGCTAATTGTTTCGGGATAAAAAATAGCCAATTTTATGTTGATGGGGAAATCCGAATCGTCCCGGCTCTTCGCATTGTAGGACCAAAGTTACCTCAAGTAGTTTCTGAAGTGTGCTCTCGCCCTTAGAGACAATTAGGCGCGATAGATTACAACTGTATCTGCATGTATGCAGGCGTGCCCAACAATCTGTCATCTTCATCACGCACTATTTGCGCTGTTACATATCAATACGCTGAAACTAATGTCTTTATTAGTGTTTATGATGTCCTATATCATTACAGTTTATTAATTTTTAGGATTCCGTACCCAAAGGGTAAAACGGGACCCTATTACCAAGGCTCCGCTGTCTGTCTGTCTGTCTGTCTGTCCGTCTGTCACCAGGCTGTATCTCATGAACCGTTATAGTTAGACAGTTTAAATTTTCACAGATGATGTATTTCTGTTGCCGCTATAACAACAAATACTAAAAAACAGAATAAAATAAATATTTAGGGGGGCTCCCATACAACAAACGTGATTTTTTTGCTCGATATTGATAACGGCAACAGGTAGACGCTTAAAATATTCACAGAATGTTTAGTTATATATTCACTTTAAAAATTAATAATGAAATTAAAATGAAACTTTACTATAAACTTCCGAAATGTTCTTTAACGGTTGACTTATCTTCTTCGTTCACTTGGGTCAACTTTCCTTTACAACCAGCCAGCATTTTTACCCGACTACGGCGAAGAAAAAAGGAGGGTTATGATTTTGACCGGTATGTATGTATGTATGTAAGTATGTTCATCTGTTCCCTTCTATCTTCTAAACCACTCATCACAATTTGACAAATGAGGTATCGTTAGTAGCATCTTGATCGTCCGCTGGTTATAGGCTATGTGGCATCGTGGCATCACATTAAATTAAAAATGGCGCCCTCTAAAGGATATAAAGTCAGGAACTTAAAAAAAAAATTGTCTAATCGTACCATGTTGGGTATCAAATAGAAGGGCTTAATAAGCACATTAAAAAAATATATATATTATAATCCCAAAAGAATTTAAATAAAAACTATAACCCAACTACGACTAAAAAGGTATAAACAAGACACCACAGACAGACAAATTAAAAATCCGGAGTCACACGTAATCTAGTCGATTTATGCCCTAACACGTGTGACTCCGGATTTTTAATTTGTCTGTCTGTGGTGTCTTGTTTATAACTTTTTAGTCGTAGTTGGGTTATAGTTTTTATTACTTCATTTTTTTTTTTTTTGCAAAATCAAATATGATATTCGCTTTCTCTTCTTCCTGTAACACCATCGTATAAACACCATATTGACACAACAGCACATTTATTTCCAAACAAGCTCTCGAGAGCTATCTCCATTTCGCGAGTGCCTCACTAAGTGGCTCTTTGATCGTCCTGAAACGTACACCGGCGCCTGCGCTTCCTAGTCGACGCATGAATGGCCTCCTTATGATCGAAATAGGCTGATTTGTAATGTGGAGCCATTGCTTACAAGTTACGTGGCTGTTAGAGAGCTCGAATCAGTGTGATGATGGTGTTAAGATAGAGATATATTTTTTTTGTTTATTAATTTTATGACCTAAATCTGTAGTTATATTATCTTCTAAGATGCACTTATCGTTAAACGCTTTATGAGTAGCTTAATTAGAACACCAAACGCTGCTAAGTGATTTACTATGATAGGTTTCATAATTGCTAATTATGTCCTCATCAACGTATGAATGATTGTCTCCTAAGTCAGCATCTCATCTGATTAGTTTGTTCTAATACTTTGTGCAGCTTTCCGATCTTATTATAATTGTCATGGACCTTAACTATTTCGACTCCAACTAAATGAAACGAAATTAAAATCTTGTATAAAACGCACACTATGCCGCCGCCAAGCATATTATAAATTGGGGGATTACATCGCTGACAAAAAATGCTTGGCTCAGCGCTGGTCCAGCTCCACAGGGCGCTTATCCTAATTGGTTAGCAGTCAAAAATATTGTTGGAGTTGCTGAAGATTGTAAAAACTACTATCTTTACATTGTATAAATTCAATCTCCTAGTATTGTATAACTGCATAGCAGATGTGTGAGCACTATGTACTTACTTACTTTAAAGCTACCATTTACTAGGTTCGTCATCTTTCTGACTGACCGACCTCTTGACAATACAAAAGTGCCTGTAATTGGTTTATTTGAAATAAATGTTTTGAGTTTGGGTTTGATTAGTCGGTTCTTGACTCCTATAATGATTACCAGTATGTGTAAATCAGATAATTCCAACAGTAGGTAATCCTAAAACATGTGTAATTATGTTTACCCTAATCCGTGGTCTCGTTCTACTTCTAAATATAGAACAAAATGTTTGCATCATAACATAATCGCATGATCGATATTGACCACGCCGTTCAAGTGAATCCGTACAAACTAATCTCTACAAAACTCAAATGAGGCTATTTCGCGCCTTAAACTATTATTTTCTATTACCACTAGTATTTTTCTATTATATATATTATTGATTTTAGTTTCTTATATAAGTTATCTTCTTGTCTTCATTGACCCATGCATGTCATAGAATATTTTACCGGGGTTAAAGACCCAATTTTTCTAGATTAGAATTAGGAATGGAATTTGATTCCTTATGGTTAAATATTATTGTCTTGATCGCAAAGCTAAGAAAAGACATAATTTACTTTCCTATACTTAATTTCCTATATTTCCTTACTATGCTTGTATATTGAATGAGCAATGTCTTTGTTAATTGAATGTCAGTTTTAACCTCCATGTTTCATGTTTCTATGCTGCCCTAGTCTAGGTACTGCGTCGGAGTGGCAGGTGAATTAAAACAGATTTACCTACCTACGTAGCTCGTTGTGATTCAGGTCGAATCAAAATATTTATATTTAATCTTTTGTTCCTCTTGTTGAGAGGAAAAGTTTTTATCAGTAACTATGCCATATCTAAACAACGTATAAAATATGATCCGGGATTTGGGTCTCAGTGTTTTTTTACGAAAACGCGAAGCAGGGACTTGATGCTAGTTACTTAAAAAACGAGTGAGCCTTACAGTACTCGCAAATGACGTGTAACATCAGACATCTTGGATTATGTATATATGATATGAACAATATTCGTCATCATCATCCTGTTTACAACCTCTCGGAAAATGGGTAGGTAACATCTGACGGACAACTCTAGCACAGCACGTGCACATTTCCGTCCCTTTTCACGAAAGCAGTCCCACAGGTTGCAAGAATGCGAGAGGAAAGATGTTACACATCAAAAATGTGTTTTTTTTTGTCGTAATTTATTGATATTTTAAGTCTTGGTAGCTAGTAATCGTCTACTAAACGGACTACAAAACTTTTTTTTTAACTGAATCACAGTACGTCTAATTGGTGTACCCTACCCCTAAGTTTGTTCTATTAAGTACATATATATACCTACTAGGTTCCGCCCGCGGCTGCGCTCGCGTATTATGTCGATGAAAAGTACCCTATGTCCTGCCCCAGGATGGCATCTGTCTCCTTGCCAAATTTTATCGAAATCCGTTCAGTGGTTTAGGCGTGTAATACAAACAGACAGACAGACAGAGTTACTTTCAAATTTATAATATTATATAAGTATGGATGGATATAGTGTGGATTAATGATGTTCACTCATAATATTACGAGATTTCCAGGAATAACGAGAAAAAAAGAACAGATAATTGGAAAAACAACGTCAAAATTCTTTATCAAAATAACTTTTTAAAGCAAACATTTTTAGATGTGGTTTAGTTTTTCCTTATTGTTTAGGCATTAATATAATGTGCTGCCCAGCTTGGGAGATTCACTACTGGCTCTATAGGCACTTCTTTGAACAACATTTTTATTAATTTCGTCGTAGGGATAAACCCTTTCATTGCAAGAAATTATTTGTACTTTACCATAAATGTGTATGTTATAATGAATCACTGAAAGAAATGGCCTTGACCTAATTGCTTATCGCCGAAGTTAGCCCTAATGGGTCAGTTTCGTCATATTCGTGGTGCTGACATGGGGCTGATAGTTGGTTTATCCGAATACGACCTCAGGGACCTTCCAGATATCGGCAGAAGAAAAAAATTTTGTGTAAAAATCTTTTGCTGTCTCTTGTTGTGCATGGTTTTCGGTTTTATTAAATGTCGTATCGTGTGTGTCCAGATAATTACTGCAATTCAGTAGAAGTTGTGATTGAGTTTAAAAAAAGATCATGTGTGGGTGAGAGTTGTGGTTTTGTCTTATTCATTCACAATTTATTACCTAGACTATTTAAAGCATTATTGCGTATAGTCTTCGTTTTACTCCTTCCATAATTATATTCAGCTAACATCATCATTCTCCTGCCCCTATACCAATTGATTTGTGTTCGGCGCAACATGTCTTCTTCTCCCATACTTCTATTAGTCGTCATCTCGCCATATCATCTTTCACACGGTCCATCCATTGTTTCTTTGGTCTTTCCCTCTCATATCTTATTCACATTCATACTCAAAACTCTCCTCACTATATTTGACCAACCTGCATAATCATGCAGGTCAAAGCTAAAACCCATGGAACTCCAAACCGCTTCATCGGCGGAATTTAGTCACCTTAAATTAATTAGTCCACGCGCTCTAATTAAGATTAGTGTCACGCATTCTTGTTCCAATAGTGTTGTGCCGTCCCTCGCGCTGTTTACCTGAGCGATCAATCAACGTGATTGATACTCGTTGTGGTCTTTAAACCTTTATTTTGCAACATAATGAGGTTAATCTTATCGAGTTTGTGTTAGTTTTTGTGAGGTGCTTCAGTGTTTTAAGGTTGGTTACGACATGCAGTTTTTTTTCTTTTATGAGTTAGTTTTCATGTTCCTTTTAGTGTTCCTACACGTCAGTTGAATATTACTCATTAGGTTAAAGAAAATTTGGTAAAAGACTTACTCTTGGCCGTTTTGCCTTGGTCCTGTTACTTAAACTTACAAGTTTAAGTAAAAGAACCAACATTTTCCAGATATAAATCTTTCACCATGTCATAATATTATAGGTAATTTGTACTGTCAGAGATACACAGAGAAGATAGACCGGTAGAGTAAACAGTTTCAATAATTTATTCCTGGTTGATTTTTTTTATGTTTGTCATTGTCTACAGACATGTGGTACTATTTTTAATTTATTTTAATTACTTTTTTCAATTCGTTAATGCTATCCACTTTCGAATTATTGTAATCGTATTGTTGTTATGTCGATTTTGTAAAATTAATTAAGTAATACAATATGCTGTGTTACAGTGTTTTGTTTATTGATATTTATTTTTTTAATGTATGTCCGTCATTTCATCCGGCATATCTCCGTCATTTATGCATGGATTTGCAAATTTCTTTTTTTGTTTGAAAGGGTATACTTTCGAGATGGTCCCATTGTTATCAGGTCAGGATCTGATGACGGGATCCTGGAAAAAGCGAGGGAACTCTTCAAATATTATTGGCACACCCAAGTATAGCGATTTGGGTATTTTTTATAGTAACTCGTGCAGTTGCTTTCGGAAAGCACCATTAATTTGTTGAAATAGAACTGATTATGAAGACCACAGATGGACACCGGAACTACTCAATAATAAGTATTTCAAGTGTTGCGATTCGATTACTTACTTTAATATGGTTGCCAAGCAGTTTATGCTCGTCACAGTGTGTATGGTAAAGTGGAGCTGATGGTGAAGTAACAGGAGAACTCTTCAAAGATTAACGTCCCTTTTTTTTTTTTTTTTTTTTTTTTTTTGAGGGTGGGAAATCATCCAATGACTTCTCCCGCTCTGGGCGGAGCGGAAGGGCGTGTCAGACTTTTACTGACTAAAACCCACCCGTGTTCCTTCATTTGCCTGTTGCCAAGGTCCCGGTATCCCTTTCGGACTTTCCCGCAACCCTGGCAGGCATCGGTCCTATTGGACCCCGTCATTTTTGCTGACATCTCTTTGAGGCGCGCGTGGAACACGACGCGCCATCGACCCGGGCCTGGTCCTTATCGGACGGCGAGCTGCCCGTTGCTCGCCGTCCGCAAGCCCGCGCCTATGGTGGCCGGAAATCCGCCTGGGAAGATTAACGTCCCTGCATTGGGAAAAGCAATATTTTGTAATAGGTGAGGAGCAGTTGACAATCGGCTATTGTTACTTAGATAAAATTACAAATTAACCCACTAAAAAGCGAGAAATTATTATTTTTTTACAACAAAAAAACAACCGGCTTCCCAAAAAACGCTACAAATTGAAAGATTACTTTAATTTCGGAAGGCGGTGGCAAAAAACATCGACTTCCGAAATGAATTCATTTCATTTCATTTTTTTATTTTATTCAGGTAACCATGACTCATTTGTTAGTAAACTTATCCTATATTAGTAACTTAGATACCTAACTATTCTAAAACAATATACACAGCGGCAGCACAGTCCGACGCTTCACCTCGGGCTGCACCATTCCATGGGAAATGGCGCAGCAGCGACAATCCAGCCTGCTCGAGATTAAGGACAGGAGACTGTTGTTGCTGCCCCACACCCCACGCACCAGGGATGCACAGCGCTTACGCATTGTGGCACAGAAACAGTCCACATGAGCATCCGCGAAAGTTAAAAATGTATTTTATATTTAGAAACAAGCAGCATTTCAAAATATTAAGATTACCTCAAAGTTTCGCGCCACCACTGACATACAATGACAGGAGGCACTCTAAAGAGCCGAATGACATTAAATTTTATTTTTTAATCATTGATTTAGTTGCCATAATGAGTTACCTGATTATATTACCTATACGATAAACTGAATGATAAAAATAGTTATTTAAATATATTTTTTATTATTTATATTTAATATAGTACAGGATAAACATTATGGAAAAAAAAGCATGTTACACCGACCCCAAATAAATTGGGATAAGGGCAAGAAAATGATTATTCAGGAACCAATTTACTTATTGCATTAGGTACTTAACAGTTAAACGCATGTTACATCACATGCAGCTACTTAAACTAAGCACAGAAACAGTTACTCAAAGCTGCTCAGTGTGTAACTTCAAGTAATTCGATTGATCATCGATTATGGATCGATCAATCACTCGATTCAATGTCAAATGTTTTGGCGCCTAGCTGTCTGCATGCAGGCGAGGTCGTTGAACTCACTTTATGGCTAGTAGACTAACATTCACGCTTTATTGTGAACATTCTGAATTATTTATAGTTTTGGACACGTTACGTCATTATTGATTTTATTTATGATGACGTTCAGTTACCGACGGTACCTGATAAAGTAATTAATAAAGGAAGCCAGCGTTCTGCGCTCTGAGTTTTGCTTTTGGATTGGCTCGCTAAAACGTCATCAGCGTCACACAGGACCAACAAAATATTGAACATAGGACTGCAATCTGTGTGCGCGAGCCAACTAGTTTAGTACAAAATATATGGATTATCATTTTAGATCAATAACTTATCATCGCGCATAGAAGGATACTTAGAAACGTTTATTACCGCATTCCATATCCAACCAATAAATTATTTAGTACAATCAATTAACTAAAGTTACCATTATAGTATACGGGTTATAATTAATTATTGTTCTCTCGAAGCTGGTATAATTAAGTATTTTAATTAATAGCCAGGCTCTGTACCGTCTGGGGACTGGGGACCACCCTCTTGACGGAAAAATGCCGACGAATAGGCTATTATGTAATTTTGTAGTGTTTTTGTATTATAGAATTTTACATAATATTGAAGAATACGCAACTGTAACATTATAATTATTTTTTAACATACCTAGTAAAAAGTTCAGAGATATCAGCAAATAAGTCAGCGGTAGAAGTTCTTTTGGTAATATTTAAAGAGTTCGAAAAAATAATTCGTTGCGGTTGACGTTTTCAGCAGTAGGTGATTTTGTTTTAATCAATGCCTTCGAGTTTATCAAAAGATTGTAGGGATTACCGCAGGCTTCATCAGAACGTGACATATACGGCTTATAGAAAAGCGTCCTTCATGCTTTATTGTGTAAATAAATTAACGGACAAGAGTATTATTTATTTACCTATGACTAAACATAAGTTACGAGTAGATATATTATTAAGCTTTCATCTCATTCATCGTATCAATTTGATTATTTATCAGCCCTGGGTTATTAGAGTCCCTTTTATTGGTCACTCACCAGACCTTTATTGGTAACTCAACCACCACAATATATACTAATTTGCCACAACTACAGCCTTCTAGTATTAAGATAACACTGTTTATCACCGTCGTTTGCGTAAATGCTTTGCTAAAATATATGCTGTTGCCTGGAAGCACCCACGATATATTTTTTCCAATAAGTATTTGCTCTCGGAGAATATTGTAGAAACCTAACTACTGTGACGTCTTGATGTTCCATAGGGAAGCGTGTTGGGTCCCACTCTGATAATAATTATCTTTATACCCATTTATCGATCTTTTTGTAAACTTCAAATAAATTAATAACTGTTACAGCAACACTTTAAAGCTCATACAAGCAAGTTAACTTAAACAATCTAACTGCATCGCCGTCAGTTGAATTTGTTTGTTGCATCGGATCGTTAGAAGTCGGCGCGGGCGCAGTCAGTGGCGTGCGTTAATAACCCCTCAATTGGGGGCACTCGCTCGCCTTTAAGGAACGGTTAAAAGGCATAGGCAAAAGCGATTTTATTGTTTAAAAGTTTGCTTTCATTGTAATTGAAAATAATGTACCAGAATGGCTCAAAAAGCGGTTTAGAGTAGTTTAAAGATTTCTTAAAAATAAGCTTTTATTACTCTTTGAAATATGTATCTTCATAATGAGTAGGTAATTTATTACGCAACTTAAGTACTTTGTATTTCAAAACTTAACTTTGTTTGGTATCGAAATCCTAATTAGTAACCATCGGAATATTTCAATCTTGATTTATTATCTTATTTAATTCATTCAGCTCATTTATTTATTAATACAGGTGTACCAACAGCTGCTGTATACAATATATCATAAGTATAGGTAAGGATAACACTCGGACTTACACAGCCGCCAATTACAATTCTCAAAAATAAGTCAAAATAAGTATCAAATCAGTTTCATTTGTTGACCGTACTTCATCGAAACCGCTGTTATTCACACATTGGTCCTCCCTCTCTACTATATTGATCTAAGCGTGTGCCGACGTTTCCTCCCGACCGTAGAGCTAGACGCATCATCGTTGATCATTGCGTTTGTTGACCGTACACACTATTTGCGTGACACTTGACACTGATTGGGTGATGCTTTGATTCCAACCTGGTCAAGGGCGAAGGTTAAGCATAAGAAAGTTGAATGATTATTTCGTAAAGGATATTATTGTGTGTTTACTAAGTCTTTTAATAGCAGCGAGATTGAGGAAATTTCATATTTTATGGATCTATCATGGTGTTGAAATGTTCGTTAACTAGCAGATATTTTGAGTTGATCTCTACTACAATATCTGCTTAGTTAGTAAGTGTTTTGGTATCTACCAAAACAGTTCCACGATCATGTTTTGAAGCTTTTGCTATCACCTTTTCTTTCACCACTTTTATTGCAATGGCCATTATCATAAGGTAGTCTTTGGTTTCGCGCTCAAAAAACTATTTGGCAAAGTATGATTTCAATTCTGCAAAAGGGCCAATAACTTTTGCACTACTTATAAATTGTAGTTAAACACGTACTTAACCCGGTCATCGGTAAGAATTAGTTCTGTCTCCATTGATATTAATGATGGTCATAACTTCTGATGTTAATTAGCATATCAAGGTGTGGTTGGACATTGGTGCTAACTGCCAATTGTGATCAGAATAAGCATAAATCGGTCGTATTAATAAGTGAACCTAATAATATTATAACGGACGCAATACTGAGAAATGGTATGAACATGTAAGTTTGAAATTGCACAATGGAAGCTGTGTGTGGTCTAGGAGAAGAAAGGACCACACCTGTTCTACGTCTAGGCTTGTGAATTGTGATTGTTGAAATGTACGAACTAATATGTTGGTTATAATGATCTGTATGCAAAAGAACCTGGAATTTTATAGGATCGGTGTTAACTGATTAAAATGATTTGCACAGATAAGATGTTTAGATAGTTTATATTTCAAGTGTTCTTAGATTGAATGAAGTATCAATAACACCACGAGGTTCAATAAGTTCGTTCTCTCTTTCTATATCTCAGACTGGATTCTATGTTGCAGAAGTGACACCTGATTCTGCTAATATTGTTTTATTGACAGCACTTAATTAACCATTTGTTTGAATCAAATATCATCCAAATAGTTTTAGATCTTCCCTAGCCCCATACTTATCGTGTTTTATTTATTTAAATCACAATGTAATGTGAAAGTTCATTTGTGTCCATTCAGGATATATTGAAAAGAGTCATGTTTGCTTAGGATACGATTGATTTGACGGGAGTGTATGTGGGTTAGCATCTAACGGTACTCATCAAGGATCGGTAAATTACGAGCGCTTGAATCGGAGAGTATTTTGAAACGGTGAGCTTAATTGAAATAGTACATAGTTAGGTGCTATAGAATTAAAGGATTATGATCTTATTCGTTGATTATATTTATTAGAAATAACATTTGTTCCCTTCGTTTCTCTAAGGAAATAAAACGAGCATGAGATACCTTTTCTGTAAGTACCTACATCACTAGAAATTCTTGACGGTAATTTCTAAGGACCAATTTTTGACTTATTTGCCACTAAATACCAATTTTTATGTATTCACGGAAAGCCCGGGTTTTCTATTTTCTGACTCGTGCATAATATTCAATTTTTTTTTTATAAACAACGTTCTATTTCCGAGTAAAATTCGTCACATTTGATTAGTATGATATCCAGTGTGTGGCCGGCGAATGGCCATGTAGTAAGTAAGGAAGACGGTGTCGTGGGCGGCGGCATTCACGCTGCGTGACTCATGCCATTGATGGGCGCCCAACTTTGACTCGTTCCTGTCCACTCGGTACAATGCCACCTAAAACTAACTGGGATCACGATACTGATACACAAACATAGCTTCACAGCATTAAATTTGTACCAAATCTGAGCAAATTCAAAAGCAACGCTGTTTTTTAATAAAAGGAACTGAAAAAGGTGTGTAAAGAATTCAGGCTTTTAGCACATGGTGTTCCATAGTTTAAGCGTATGCCAAATAAGCCAATGATGTTATCTACTCCATGCAGATAAGAGTCAGTCTTTGGAGAAAAGTGATGGTAGTGTCTGGCAAGAGTGTCTGTTTCTATAGTCTTTTAAGAAACTATGTTCAGTCTCTAAGGACCAAGTTCTACAGGTATTTCTTGCAAGAATTGGTTCTATACCTAGTAATTTGTCAAAGCAAATTCTGACTATAAAGAAACAACAGAACTTAAATCGTTAATTTGTCCACAAAAGGTTATTTTGTAAGCGTCAATAGATGTAGGGCATCGAACAATGTTGATACTGAGTTACTTGTCACCGAGTCATTCATTGACAGTACAACTTTACAATATAGTCCACAACTAACGTAAGGTTGTTGCTTTTCCTAACCACTGACGTCATTTGTAGAACAAAGCCGATGAAGAATTTTTACTAATTATAGCTACAGATTGTGATTGTGATGCGTGCGCGGTCGACGGCCCTCGTTATCATTTCGGCACAGATTGCTTGATCCCTCCCGCTCCGCTCCTCCCGCCATCTATGTGCCGCGTTCGGTGCTTGCTCCTCTTTCGTTGTGTTCGCTGTCTTTTCTATCCAAGAAGGTTTTTTTTTCTTATTAGTATTGTAACTTATAATCTTTTTGGTCTTGTCTCAATAGTTCTTTGGAAATAGGTTTTGATCTAATTTCGGTTTGAAATAAGGATTTTGCCCAAGGGTTTAATGAATATTTCATAATTGTATAATTAGTGACTTTCATAATTTATGCAATATCCTATTGTAGTATTTATGAGACTGAGTCAGTCGAAATCTAAATAGTACATAATTATACTCTTTCATTATAAATATTTAAAACTGTGACCATAGCCATAGGTTGCTTAATTTGCTAAACCTTTTCAATTTTACACGTTTTAAATGACTTATTAGATGAGAATAGTTAAAAGCTTCCGACAATAAAGGTTCTGATAATGATAAAAATTAACCATTTGCACAGCAATTTTAATTGAATGTGTCAATCACCAATGACCGATATTACATTTGATGAAAAACCGAATTTAATTTAAACAATTTTTATCTCAAGCTTTCAGATAGCATAAGTGTATCTAAAAATGTTTTTGGCACTGACATCAGAATGTGCTTTTATTGTGTAAATACTCAACTATCAATGCAGTTACCGATAAGAATGTACCGCGTAATCTTTGGCCCAATTACCTACTGTTTGTTTATTAAGATTTATAAGGTTACCGTATTGAAGGCTTGACACTTGTAATTTTATTATACGTTATAAAATTATGTATTTTTAAACGTTGCTAATATTTAATGTTTGGCGATCTTATCCGTGTTAGGACTTATCTTATTTTTATACTCGTGCGGTATTACGTGGCGATAAATTAACTTTGTAGTGACATTCGTTACTATTTTGTCATGAACTGTTTATGATAAGGAATGTTCATTCATAACCTTTTTCAATTGATAGCTAATGTATAAAAGTTAATTATTTCAAATAGTTTAATCTGATCTCATATAAGCGGCTTAATAGGTCCCAGGATCCGAATATGAGGGACTTTATATGTGCTACTATTTCTAGTACAGCCTGCAACAATCCTTAATGACTTAGCAGTGGCACTAAACGTCAACGGTCTGTGAGTGACCCACCTTAGAAGTCATCACCAGGCATCAAAATAAGTGATGACTTTTATCCTTCCTCCAAAATTTATAAATAAGACCATATAATATTGTTGTTCCAGGGTGATGGTTCCAAGATGACAATGTGGCGGCTCGTGGCGGCAGTGGTAGTGCTCTGCGCGTTCGCACATGTCGCTGCGGGCGACGCGCGTTCCCCGCAGGCCACGCGCCCGCCACGCCTGTGGCCTCGCGCGCCACGCACGCTCTCAGAGCGGAAACCCAACCAGTTCGTAGGGTAAGTTGGAACAGCAAGATTTTTTACTGATGACGATCGGGAATAACTAAAGGTGTCGCCTGGTGGTAGAAGCTTTGGCGATTAATAAACGGTGTATGATGGATGGGTCTAGAATTCTTTCTAACCTCAGCAAATGCTTAATATTTTAATTCTTGAAAATTGGATATGGGACATTATGTCCTACTCTACCTGACCTAACTCAACAACTATGGCGATGAGAGTACTAAAAGCACAAGCAAAGTAATCAAGCAAGCAAGCAAGTCTTTCGATCCAAATTCTAATTCGTGTTTTGAAATAGAACCACAACCATTTGGTCAAGAGGTCGTATTTTAATTACTTTTATTGTCAATGTCTTAAACACAGCTGAATCACCATGAAATATTGTAAGCGGAAAAATCAATCGCGCTAACCATCAAAGTAAAAGAATGTAATGTAAATACATTTTAATCGGAGGTGCATCGTTCGTCGGTCCTTGGAACCGTACGTGAAGCGCATGCATCTGTCGCTCTGATACAAATCTCGGTAGTTCACACTCTACGGTTTATAATCGTATGCACTATTCCCATCTTTAAGCGTTACATGTTTTACATTCATTTATTCTTTACCGTCCTTTATTGTAAGCTCTGCAAGCTAAGGTTTACTGACTGTGGGGTCTTGCTTTTCATCCTACGGGTCAACGAAAAAGTTACTTTAACGTGATTGCATCTCAACTACTACATAGGGTATGTACTTTTAAAATACTGTTACTCATTGCTGTTAGGGATTTGAATGCAGCTTTTGACCAAGTCATCTTTTAACCCTAGACGTCTTAGGTAGTATCGCCGCAGCCTTTTGAATTCTGATTTATGTGTCACTAAGAAACACAAGTCCACAATATTCTCACAAACAATTATAGCCAAGCTTCAAATTCTTAAATATCTTAAAGGTCCAGATACAGGAACAGGGCATGAAGTCGATATCTTTCTTCTAAAACTTGCTATAAACAGCCCAGTAACATAATACATATGTGTAGTACTCATACTGTGGGCGGCGGTGCGTAGGTGATTTTCACGCTTATAATTTCGGGAGTCGGGCAGAGGGCAATAGCGGAACCGACGACGAGTTCACTGGGACAGGCTGTGACGAAGCGGGTTTAGATACCAAGGTCGTGGATGCAATCAACAAATGCAAGGATGATAGTGACAGAAGCGAATTCGGTAAATTCCTGTAAGTTATTGGAGATGCAAAGAAAATTTATGGAGGTCAAGATAAAACTAGTGTAATAGCACTACATGAAATAAGTTAACTGTAGTTTTAAAGTCCTGAAGAAAATAGTGATGGTAATAACAGATATCATGAACATCGTAGAAATGTTGTTATAGAAACAGGGATGACTTTAGCAGAGGTTAGCTATAACGCGGTTAAAGATGATTACAGGATAAACAACATTAACTGCGCTAAGATTATAAATTACTAATCAATGGATAGTACCGCTCATATTAGTATTGCTGTGATAATATTATGACATAACGATGAGGTAACTATTACTTGCTATGTCGAACACGCAAATAATATTTAAATGGAATTCTGTTTGATATGACCGTAGCGTTAGTTGTGACACTATTGTTATTAAGAAATGTTATCCTGCTTAACTCCGGAATGATTTTATCACTCTTGGTTTAATACCTTAGATATAAAAATGACGTTAGTAATTATAATCATTATACCTATTATTAAAAATAAATGGTTTAAATGACCGCAATGCTCTTGAATGATAAGCTAATATTTCGCAAAACAGTGATAATAAATAATTGAGTGCATTACTGCACTAAATCTCGATTTCGATACAAGGTTTTCAGTGTAAGGACTTACGCGATACTCTCTGACCCTAGAACAAATTAGTCTAGTTTAACCAAGCGGGGAGAATCTATTCGGTACAACTTAGATACGGTCGTACATGGAGCAAGGTTATTGGGATCAGTCATAAGCTCCTCTATTAGTGTTGCGTAAATTGTTACTAAGACATTTTTATTTCTAAGTGTTATTTAACCGATGAAGATGGTATGACATTCAACAGAGCTTCTGTTTCTTTAAAAACGTTATTCATATTGTTGGTTATAGCTTTAATTATCAAGTTGCGTATCAAAGGACCATTCCAAGTCCTTTGGTAGGCCTTGTCGGTGGGTAGGCATATATTTTTACATTATTTTGATTACGTCCGTTTTCTTAAAATTAGTTAGGTATAAAGAAATCAGTCAGCGTGTTAGAAATGTTTAGCAAGCGTAGAGAAAAGGCCTGTTCGTAAGATGCAAAGTCGGTGAAAAACTAACCAATTCTAAACAACTCTATTATATTCAAATAGTACGTTAGAAAAACATGCTGTGAATGTATTTACAATGACTTAGATAATAAATCAGGCTTAAACAACACCTGTCTGACTTTAATGAGCGCTTCGTTAGTTGTCATACAAAAGCAGCTGAAATCTGCATTGTCGATTCGAAGGTAACATTTTATGAGCTTTTAGGTAGCCTTCGAGCTACGAGTATTTGTTCGACAGTTTGCAAGTGCAAAGAGGTGGTTTCTTATACTGTAGTTCCGAATAAATAGGTCAAATCACCTTTTCTCATTTCATGATTATTACAAAAAGCTACGAAACGAATGTCTATGAAATACATAGGTACCCCAGGTTGCTTTCAAAAACTTGTGACTACAGTTATTGTACTTAGTAAGAGGCGTTGACCAGTCGCTTGGCTTCATCGTGCTTCTGTCTAAAAAACAAGCTTTTAATATTGTGTGTTGCAGCCCTCACGTATGCCGATCTCGCAACAGCACGCATTGCTGTCCCGGATGGACGTCCCGGCCGAATTCCTTACTTTGTATAGTCCGTAAGTTTATTTTAACTTTTTGTTTTATTTAAACCGAAGATTATTAAATTTACTTTCCCTGAGACATGAGATATGAATAAAGGGGAACGATCAGAAAGCGACTACTGAGCATGAGGGCCTGGGTTCGTTTTCCAGAAAGCGCAAAGTTTTGAATGTTTCAGTAGCAGCCCAGTGAGTTTGGGTTTGTGCCCGCCTCGCACCTTATTACAAGGGACTTCAACATAACTGCCGAAATGTGGGTGTGCCTGTCTGCCCTATCAGGGAATAAAGGCGTGATGGTGTTATATTATGTGTTGTATTAGTTATTAATTGTACGTATAATTCCAGCTTTATGCCGCCCTGACTGCGGTTCCCCGGGCGCATGCGTGGCCCCCAACATGTGTCGATGCGCTACAGGAGTCGAGGCGCCCTCTTGCGGCGGTGGTGGTCTTTATCCATATCCAGGTAAGAACGTTAAGAAAAATAAGCGTATTATTTATTATGCTTGTCGAAAGCCACATAAATAACATTGCCTACAATCAAATTAGCTACATTAAAGATTTTAAATAATTATAAAAATATAGAATTCGTCTTTGTACTCATCACCAGACTGCCAAGCATTCTACGATTTTACGATCTTAAATATGTATTTGAGGGTTTCTACTCTGAAATACATATTTAGGATCTTTAAAATCTAGGATCCTGTAATCATATAGTGTAGCCAGTTAATTGTGATGTTTTATTGGATTGCAGTACGAACGCCGGGTGGTTGTCGTCGAATCTGTATGAACGGTGGTACTTGTTCAAACGGCACTTGCTCCTGCGCACCCGGTTGGAGTGGTGAATTTTGCACTGAACGTAAGTAAAACTATAGCAATATTGTTTCTGTCAGCAGTACCTAGTCAAGGATTGTCAGCAATGGCGGTCAGATAGATATACCTATATACTTTAATTTAATTTTTCTTCATAAATAACATATTTTTTTAAATTATGATTAGAATTAATTTAAAACTTAAGTGTTATCTAACCAATCCGTACTGGGCTCGCATGGTAGATTACAGCCCGCTCCTACTCGATGAAAGGAGGCCTGTGTCCCAGCAGTGGGAATATTATAGGCTGATTATGTTATGATGTGTTATCTGACTTTCGTTGCAATCTAATTAACTAAGAAAAAACATAAAGATGAAAAGAAGAAAAATTTCTTAAAATAAAAAAAATCTAAATCAGTCTTTCAATCTGCCTAGCCTTGAAGGCCTTGCCTTGCCGAGGTTTTCCGAAATCCAAATAACAAAATATGTTGTTTATTTCTAGCAATATGTCGGGAACCTTGTTTACACGGCGGCAGATGTATAGCCCCAGACAGATGTGTCTGTTTCCACGGACTGTCAGGCACGAGGTGCGAGATCGACAGACGAACTGGTAAGTTGTAATTATTTATTTAATTATGTTAAAAAAAGGAACTTTTCCATTAGATAATGAAAAGACAAACAGGCACCCACAAAAATTTCTGGTAATGATCGCTAAAGAAAGAAAGAAAAATATTTTAATTTGCACAAATCAAAAAAATAATACACTGCACAGTGTGTACTGAAGAGTTTAGTTACAAGGATGTAGGTTTTATCTACCCAGATAGAGAATATAAACTCAAAAAAAATCTTTAAAAAGTGTGTTGTCAATGATTGTCAACAAAGATGACATTCAAGTGCATTCAAGAATCTGAATGACAATCGAAATATTTTAGTAGATTTATAAGTCCAGGACTGAAATTCCTCGTACATTTTTGGCGCTCGTTTCCAGGACCCTGTTATACGGACACCAGAGGAGCCTTATGCACGGGCGCCCTGGAAGGCGTAGTGTGCACCAAGCAGCTGTGCTGCGCCACCGTCGGCGTGGCCTGGGGCCACCCCTGCGAGCGCTGCGCGGACCTCGACTGTCAGCAGGGACATTTAAGGAACTTGGCTACTAAAGAGTGCCAGGTAAGGATACGGTTGCATGAAGATTTTAGTTTTGAGCTTTTATTGGATTGAGTATAAATATTTAGATTATTTTCAAACGCTCATTACTTGTTTAGAACTATTTGCTTGTTAACACCTTTGTCCACTTAACCTTTCAATTGGGGTGCTGGTAGAGTTGAGAACTGCCATTACGTAAAATTTAACACGGACTATATTTTTGTCAATTCCTTTATTAAATCTTTGTGTTTTTTTTTTTGTTTATGTACCCTGCCTGCCCTGAATGTCCGGTGCGAGTCCTAATAAATACTTTTTCATTATGACTTTGTTCTCTTACGTTACCATTTCAGTTTCTTTGATTATCGAGTCTGAACCAACCCTGCAACCAGCAATCCTTGTTGTTATTGAATTTATTTTAAAATAAGGCTTTCTCGTCTGCAGGATATAGACGAATGTGCAGCAGTCCCTGGCCTCTGTCAGGGAGGTCGGTGCATCAACTCCATCGGCTCGTTCTCTTGCGAGTGTCCCCCTGGTCAGAGGAGACACAGAGTCACCAACAACTGTGAGGATATCGACGAATGTGAGGATCCTGATATTTGTCCTGTGAGTAACGTTCTTTATCAGATAATATTATATTCGACAAATATCGAAGTAGGTTTATTGGTTAAAAAACACTCTGACCGCTTTATTAAAGCCATAGAAAATAAAAAAAATCCTTTCAAGAGATCCAACCCGACTGGCTGTCACAAGATGTAGAAGCACACTCATTCAGAACAATTGTTACAATATGTTTGTCAAAATCTATAACCAAATACCCAAACAGATCAGAGAGCTGCCACTAAATCACCTGTATTATAATGCGTTCTATACTATAGATGAATTCTTAAATTATAAGCAAAATTTAGAATATGATCTCACTAGTAATAGAAATAGAATGTAATTTTAAAGATTTTAATTTTTTACCTGAATGTCATGATCTCAATAGCAACAATTATTTTTTGTATAAGTATTACTTTATTACCTATAAGGTATTTTTTGCATGCTGAAATGTATAAGTAAGTAAAATATGTGGAACTTCTAATATTTAAGACCTTTTATGTACCATATTTTATGCAAAATAAATATATTCTATTCTATTCTATATCCACCTAAATCAATTAGGTGGATATTTGTCGAATATAATATTTGCATAATTTGAAAAGGTAACAACTTTAAAATATTAACAATAAGTATAAGTATAATATATCAAAAGGAGGGGAAATAATCATAGCATATTTTGAATGATCGTGTAAACTTGGTAGCTTCAACTGGTGAAGAAGCCATATTAAAATTATATTGGTGTGAAGCAAACTTTTCTTCTTCTTCTTTTCGAGTCGATGGTACTTTTTAGATAAGTTGGGCCCAGTACGTGTCCACGTTAATAGCAGTGACAGCGGCTTTCCTATAAAACAAATTGCTGTTAATAATATTTTTTCTGTTTACAGAACGGCAAATGTGTAAACACAGAAGGCGATTACTACTGTCTCTGCAACCCACACTTCATTCCCAGTCCAGATAAGAAATTCTGTATAGGTAATTTTCATGACTTTCTTTAGATTTAAAATTTTAAATACTAGAGTAATAATGTTAACTAAGTACACCTTATGTGTTTAGCCAACATTTTTTGTACACGTTGCTACTTGCTACTTTCTCATTTATAAGACCTGTATTGGTCATTCATGTCATGTCTTACAAAATAAATATGTCTTCATCTTTATTTTGAGAACATTCCAATTTTATGAATCCTTTGTGTGTCTGTTACAGATGGCCGAGTAGGAAGTTGTTTCACGTACATGAGCGAGACTGGCGAGTGCGCAGACCGGCTGCCGATGCCGCTGTCGAACCGCGACTGTTGCTGCGGGTACAACATGGGGCGCGCCTGGGGCGACATGTGCGCGCCCTGCCCTCCCAGGGGGGCTAGTGAGTATTGGATAACAATATACGGCCTTATGGCCACACTATTTTGAAGAATATGAAAAGAAACCCGGGAAATTATACATTTGGTATCAGTGAACTGCCAAAGGCATCAGTTTCTAATAGCGGTAAACCTTGTGGTGAAAAGTCTTGTATATTTTTGACCTCCCTAAGGTTAAATGTCACTTGCGCGTCATAAAATTCAAGGATTATTTTGACTTCAAGATCAATTTAATAGTTAGTGTCAACCTTACCTTAGGTGGTGTGTGTTTGAATTTTAGTGCAGATTCAATTTATTGGGAGTTTTTCTCTAAAGTGATAAAAGAATGACGACGTTGAGCACACATAATTTCCATAATAAATAATATCCAAACAAAATGATTAACGTGAATATCTTTTCCAGCTGAATGGACTCATCTGTGTGGTGGTGGTGTGATCCCACCGAACTGGCGCCGCAACGTGACTGGTGGCGCAACAGACGAGGGGGGGGGAGGCTCCTACGAGCCGCCAGCCATCGCCAAGATCAATGAGTGCATGCTCAGAAACGGTATCTGTGGACTTGGAACTTGCGTGGACAAGGATAAAGGGTGAGCTCATCATCTACATAATTAATTATTGTAGATTACAGCGGCTTTTCGGATCTGTCGTTGTGACCGCGTTGTTCTTCTGAACTATGCAGCTGTTTTTGATTGTAAGGTTTTCATCATCATTTAGAAAAATAATTTGTATAATAGCTATATAAATATTAAACTAAAGTTAATAATAGGAAGGGGACGCCTTTGCCCTGCAGTGGGATAATGCGGGCTGAAATTTCTTTCCTAAACTGAATAAAGAAATAACCTAGCCTGGTCAGTAGTCATTACTAAGATACAGAACGTACATAGGCTTTTCTACTAGAAGCAATTAGATAATATTTAAATTCAGTTGATAATGTTAACAAAATGGTTTTTCCGTTGACGTAGGTACCAATGTGAGTGTTGGAATGGCGCCGAGTCGGTAGTGCAGGATGGTAACCCGACATGTATCGATATCGATGAGTGTGCTCTCGAGTATTGTAAAGGAGGCTCTTGCATCAATAGACCTGGTTCATTTGACTGCAGGTGAGGAAATTATGTATTCATACTTTATTTTAAAACATTGCGTGACCATTTGGAATTTTCGATCCTTTCGGAATTAAGAATATGAGATTAATTGTTTTATTCAGATGTCCACCTGGTTTCATATTAATTGTTTAATTCAGATGTCCACCTGGTTTCGATGCGATTGAAGGCGGCTTGAGGTGTAGCGATAAAAACGAATGTGAATCGACCCACGGAGGCATGTGCACGAATGGAGTATGTAGAAACAGTGACGTGGGGTAAGTAAAACATGTAAACTATCTTTTGTAAACTGTCACTGTTTTTAGACAAAAGAAGTAAGTTTCAGCTAGTGATGTCGTCTGCGTAGATGTCATCCTTGCCATGAAACATATCATAAGGTACTCGGCAATAGTGTAGCTTTCTATCAGTGATAAATTGTTTGTTATCGGATCAGGACCTCCAGATATTACTTCTTACAAACAAACAAACAATATAATATTTTGATTCAGATAAAACTTTAAAGCACGAAAAGAGTTTTTCCATGTAACATAATTTTTTGCTTAATTAAACCCTAACAGTATTCCTTTCATTACCAGATATGAATGCATCTGCAACCCCGGTTACGAGTCAACCGAGACGGGCCACGCATGTCGCGATGTAGACGAATGTCGAGACAACCCACGTGTTTGTCGCCGCGGTCGATGTCGCAACACACCGGGCTCCTACGAATGCGAGTGTGAACCAGGCTTCTCCATCACCGCCGGTGGTTACTGTACGGACATCGATGAGTGTTCTGACAAAAGTGTTTGCCAGGTTAGTGTCTTAAATAAATCATGTTTCAAAACTAAATAGTTGAGGTCTGTATTTCTTACGGTCATTTTCTTCATCAAAAGTAATAGCCAAAGTAACGTTAAAAAGTAAAAAAAACGGTTAAATTTGTTTCTTTTTGACGTTACTTTGGCTTTTACTTTTGATGATGAAACTGGCCGTTACTCTGGAAAAAACCCCGAAACAATTCAGTCCGAGGTGATAATCTGAGCAACACAAGCGTGTGAAATTATTATGCATAAACAAAATTATTCACAGTTTCGTTCAGAAACGTTAAACTACTGAATTGGCGTTCCGCAGCGATGCGTTTCATTTCGATCAAAAATATTTAAAGTATTTGTTCTATTTTACTTTAAGGGTGGTCGCTGCGTGAACAGCGAGGGTTCCTTCCAGTGCGTGTGCGAGGCTGGCTACCGGCCCACGCCGGACCGCGGCGCGTGTATCGACGTCAACGAGTGCTCCGAACAACGCGTCTGCAGGAACGGACGTTGTCATAATACGCCCGGCTCGTTCAGATGCGAGTGCTTACCTGGCTTCTCGCTCAGTAATGATGGAAGGACCTGTCTTGGTAAGTGGCTACCACTTACTTATAAGCTAGTTATTTGACATAACTCCTACCTAAAAATAAGTAAAAGTAACCGTTCAGACTTTGAGACATGGCGGTAACTGCGTGATTCTGGATTGCTGGAACCACGCGGTTGTGCCGTGTGCCCGTATCTGAACGAGTAACACCTATATCAAAATTTACGCTGGAAGGTGGTTTTTGTAGAATAAAAAATTGGTACTGAATGAATGTTTATTTATAGATGAGGTTCAAGACTTGTGCTACGAGAAATACGAAGAAGGACATTGTACTTTGCCTGGACAGAACCCAGTCACTAGATCTCAATGCTGCTGTAGTTCTAGCAAAGGTAATTTTAACAGTATAATATCGATGCTGTTATCTAATGCATATAATGTCCTTTATCCATATGACTAAGCTATGGGGCCTTGCTTTACTCGTGGTTTTGTATTGCAGGTCTCCACTTAGGCTGGGGTGTCGCTTGCAAGTCCTGTCCTGAACATGGCAGCAAAGAGTATGACATACTCTGCCCCGAAGGCGCAAGTAAAGACAACGGAGGAACTGACATTAACGAGTGTACCATGATACCTGGTATCTGTCCTCACGGTACTTGTGAGAACTTAGAGCCAGGCTACAAGTGTATCTGCGACCCTGGGTTCCATCCCGATGATGATGGGATCTGCAGGGATATCGATGAATGTGATATGCACCAGTCTGTAAGTATTATAAATGAGCTATTCATGTGTAACACAGATTTCATTTACACCTGGAATTGATACGTGACCAACCGTTTTGAAGCGAAGGACGAAAAAATGTGTGAACACTTTGGATACAGAAAAATGAATGTAATATGCTTTTGTTTTCAGTACTGTACCGGCGGTCAGTGCCGCAACACTCTGGGAAGCTTCAATTGCGTATGCCCTCCTGGAACTCGTCACGAACACGATGAACAAATCTGCAGAGACATAGACGAATGCGAGGGTGAGACTCTTTTCATCGTCAAGGAATACGATCGGGGAGACATTCCCCCTATGATCCCCGTCGGAACAGGTTACCAACCTTTGTGTGACAAGCCAAGCATCATAATGTTCCATCCATTGGGCATCCTAACCCTGGACTAGCATCATCTGACCAACATCCGAGCTTGGTCACCAACCATCCGTTGTATGGATGCTGATATTTATAATTGAACATTAATTTCACGCAATTCGATCTCATTGCACTGCTTAATTTTATCATTTTATTAATTCGTGTTCAACTGATGTTGCAATTTAATTTATCGTAAAATGCCGTGTCTGGTTTTAAAATAATTATTGGAATGTACAATCATTTCGCAAATGCTTGCGCCTTTTTCGATACGTTTTAAACGTATGATTGGTTTAAAAAGTTAGGATGATCCCATGTTGTATTTATTTGACCAAATACAGATAATATGTTGCTATATTTTTATAACTACTCTTGTTTCGATTTTCTCTTATAATAAATGTTAAACATTCCAAATGGTTTTATAGAACAATCGAACCCTTGCGATAACGGGCGCTGCATCAACTCGCACGGCAGCTACGAATGTGAATGTGAAAACGGATTTGTTCTCGACGCCACTGCACAGCATTGTATCGGTAAGATCACCAATCAAATAACTACGACAGTTTAAAACAACTTTCCACTATTTTGCATGTTCTCGTTTAAAAATGGAAGAATCTCTCTAAGAATTATTATTAAAAAAAAAAACAATATTTATGACATTCTGGTTCGTTTTAATTTTCATTACTTATGAGCTACCTCAGCTCAAATTCACTTTTTATCTCGCTTGTGGACTGAATGAGAGCGAGACGGAGTGGGGTGTTGGCGGCTCCAAGGCTCGAATAGTTAAGGTAGGTAATTGCTTTTTACGGTGAAAATAATGGTAATAAAAAAAATAAAAAAACATGAGAAGTGCTTTATAGATAGTTCAGTTATTATGATCTAGTTTGAAAGATTTTTTGAATACCAGCGGTTTGTAGTTCGGTTTAGAGGTAACTTTAGATTTTGTTTCTATCAAGAAATTTTTATGTAATCGTGTTTTCGTCAAACATGTATATCGTTGTCGGCATAACTGCGTGCTCCTCCCAGACAACCGGCGCGGCTCGTGCTGGCGCCGCGTGGTGGACGGCGCCTGCGAGGCGGCCGCCGCGCGCCCCCTGCTGCGCGCCGAGTGCTGCTGCAGCGTGGGGCTGGCCTGGGGCTCGCCCTGTGAGCCCTGCGAGATCGAGCACTGCCCCTGTCCCAAAGGATTCGCCAAGGTAACCTAAATAACATTGGTTGAATCCATTGAGTTTTTAATTTACACGATACGAGATTTGTTTTTTTTCTAGTTTTCATTATGGAAAGACAAAAGTTCTTAACCTGGTTTTTCTAGAGCCAAAGTCTACTGGAAACATTTTTTACACACACATACTGTAACCAATGCTGCCAGAAACATGTTTCACGCAACACAAAAACATGTTTTGCATCTTTTCATTCCCACGGATATGAGAGGTTACAGCAAGCAACTCGAGCGCAGTGAAATGTACGACGTAAGTTACTATTTGTTCACAGTTGGACGGCGCAACATGTCGTGACGTAGACGAATGTCAGTTGGACTCTGAGCTGTGCATCGGCGGCACGTGTATCAATACAGACGGCTCCTACAGATGCGAATGTCCACCAGGACTTGCTCTTGATACTACGGGTACGTAAGGTTATATTGTGTTTAGAAAATTATCAGATTTGCGTTTGGAAGGTCACATAAATGCCATACTATAATTCAGTGTTTGTAGGTGTCATATTTATTCTAAGCGCAAGGCAGATCAAATTGACAACGACAAATAGTTGAACTGCACATAGTTCAAAATCACTTGAAACTTGTGACACTTCGGTGTATGTTAAGTATTGACTTGTTATCTGTAAAATATTGAGTGCATGGTAACCCCCTACTCAGATGAAGATGATTTTGTTATCAGGCCGTTTAAATCAGTAATGTCGACTATCACAATTTAGTAAATTGTTGAAACTAATAACTAATATCGGTCGTGGTTTACAGGAAACCGTTGCGTGGATACTCGTCGTGAGTACTGCTACACGGACTTTATCGGAGGACGTTGCTCCAACGCGCTGCAGATTGAAGTTCTGAGGGCCGTGTGCTGCTGCTCCTCTCTTGGGAAAGCTTGGGGCGATCACAGATGCGAGCCTTGTCCTAAGAAGGGTAAGATCAGTAGTCACTCATTGAGAATCAGTGGTTCAAGTTGCTAAATATTTCAGAAACTATTGACTTTCCTCTTCATTCTTCAATAGCCTTCAAGTAAGTAATTAAGTTTTAATTTACTTTTTCTATTACCAACACTTTAATGTCTTCGCAGGAACGGACTCATACCGCAACCTCTGCATCGCGGAAGGTACTGGTCCTCACGGGCCTACCATCTGGGATCGACCCGGAGACACATTAGGCAATGGATCCGTCATCTGGGGAGGTGACGGCCATGGTGGTGAGACTAGTGATGGCGGCGGAGGGGATGGCGCTGGTGGGGACTACGACTGGGGACATGGAGGCGAGAACAACTGGGGGAACATCACTGGAGACAGTTGGCATAAAGTTCCTGGACCTGGAGTCGTGCCCGGACAGATGGAGGTCAATGAGTGTTCGGCCTTCCCAGGGCTGTGTGGGCACGGGAGGTGCAGGAATCTGGTTGGGACCTTCACTTGTGACTGTTTCCCTGGTTATGAGAAGGTTTGTATTCTCTTTCTTGAACATGTGGGCTAGTTATAATGTTTAAATACTAATAATCTATACATACATACTACAAATAAATAAAATTGAAGTATCTGTTTGTAATGTCAAAATGACAGCTTTTTATTAAAAAACAATTTTTGTCTATCTGCCTGTCTGTTTGTTCCGGGCTTATCACCGAAACGGCTGGACTGATTTTGACGGGACTTTTACAGGCAGGTAGCTGATTTTAAAAGGATTAACTAAGGACACTTCTATTTAAGAAAAAAGTAAAAAGAATGAGCAGCAGCTGCTAGTTCAACAATAAATTAATAATTAAATATTCAGCTCACTTATCAGGTTAAGATTAGATCTATCTTTGTTTATTTTTTGACAGGACTCAAAGAACCACACCTGTGTTGATGTGAACGAGTGCGAGATAGTAGACGGTGTGTGTGGTTCTGGCGAGTGCCGTAACACTGAAGGCAGCTTCACCTGTCACTGTCGTCCCGGACACAAGGCTGATGACTTCTCCAAAGTCTGTGTTGGTAAGTTGACTTTGAGAACTATGTAATAATGAACAATTTTTTTTTCTGCGTCAACTTCTGTCATTTCCTCATTTCATATGTTACTTGGGGTCAACGCAAAATATTAATCTTCAATAAGCGAACTAAATGAATGAATGTCTGCATCATTTATATAAATAATATTTTTGCTCAGATATTGACGAGTGTGCTGAAACCCGAGGGCTGTGTCGTGGTGGTCGTTGCATCAACACTCCAGGATCGTTCCGCTGCGAGTGCGGGCCGGGCATGGAACTGTCACCCGACAGACTGTCCTGCAAGGATGTGGATGAATGTTCTATTACTTCTGGTAAGATCATTGTGGTTTATCTTCATATTATAAGTAATATACTTAGTCTTGGTATTATGAATCCTTCAGTACACAACTACACAGAGATTGTTATAGCTGTTTAATTATCTTATTTTGAAATCAAGAGGCTATTTATTAACACCACAATTCATTTAATACACAACGACTTTTTCTCCTTGACGGAACAGTTTGTAGTGACAGATCCTAAACAGTTTTACTCAAATCTTAAAACACTGTCATGTAGGTGTAGGTACAACCTCCATCACCTTACGATATATCACATCCCTTTATAATTGGTTCCAATTAATTTAAAGAAACATTCACACATATTCCTAATACGGAAGATTACATACATAGATTATTACACTATAAATGAATAATAAGAAGAAAACAATTAAAGTTATAAAAACTAAAACCCAACTACGAGAAAAACTTCTATATTGTGTCTAGTTCAGTGTCTCATAAAGTGTTCAATAGAAATCAAATCAATCAGTGTGCATCTAAAGAATCAAGAGGACCCAAAATTCACAAGACAAATCTATTTCCCCAGGAATCTGCAGTAACGGTGCTTGCGAGAACCTCATGGGCACCTATCAGTGCGTGTGTGACGAAGGTTACGCGCAGTCGATCGTCAAGTCTCACTGCGACGACATCGACGAGTGCACGGAAGACCCCACGAGGTGCCAGCACGAGTGTGTCAACACGCCGGGCTCTTATCACTGTACTTGTAGGTGAGTGAGAGGGAACCAACATTGCAGTTTCTTTGGAAAACGACATGCTTTTTTTCAAAATTACTGGCAGATTTATATGGACATTAAAAAGTTGTGTATGACGTAGGATCTGTCTGTGCATATTTCCCCTACGCTACAAAGTGAAAAGCACCATAGTGATACACACCAGCCTGACTGTCAGACATTGACCACTCCAACCGTCTTTTGCGGGTGCTCGTATCGTCCCCAAATATGACTTTTCAAGGAAACTGGTAAGATAGTCTGTCATGTAATCTATGTCTATCAGAGATGGCTGGCACCTCCGTGCAGACGGGCGCACGTGTCGGGACATCGACGAGTGCGGCAAGGGAGCGCGTCCCTGCGGCGGTGGAGAATGTAGGAACACACCAGGATCTTATGTCTGTACCTGTGCTGATGGACTACTGCCTTCGCCCGATGGGGCCAAACCAACGTGCCAGGATATTGATGAGTGTGCTGATGTGAGTATGGTTGATATTTCGTCTCTCTCAATTGAAAATCTATAATATTTTTTCCCTAGACAACCATAACAACAGCGTTAAAAATATTCTTCTCTCTAGGTGCCAGACCTCTGCGGTGCTGGTGAATGTCACAACACGATCGGTAGCTTCGTCTGCCGCTGTACTGACGGCTACAGCGTGAAACCGGAACAAGGCCCCGCCTGTACTGATGACGATGAGTGCGAGCTCGGCACCTGTGACTGTCATCCTGCTGCTGACTGTATTAACTTACCCGTAAGTAGTGTGGTCGTTTTGGCAGAGGATTTTTCGATTTGTTTTTTGGGTTCTTTAAATGATCTTTGAGACTACTTTTCTTCTATCACCTATTTAGTACACCAATATGATTGGGCTATTTTGTATCAGGGTTCCTTCCAATGCCGATGCCGCGATGGATGGCGCGGCGATGGCACCGAATGTGAAGACATTGACGAGTGCCTCACCAACAACGGTGGGTGTCACCCACGCGCTACGTGCACCAATACTGATGGATCCTTTATGTGTCTATGTGATACGGGATATAAGGGAGACGGGTATGTGACATAATCTATTTCAATAGTTTTCTTTTTCATCCAAGTCTTTTGATCTTCAGACTCAAATGCCAAGGCTGGCACCAATCTCTGCCATCGTCCTTTATAGTTGAGATAACGGAGGGTATTCTCCAGTTTTTTTAACTGGTGAAGTTATAATTGTGCAGCCACTGTAAAAAGTGGTTAATATTACCAAACTGCTAATGCTTTATATTAAAATGTTTGCTCAATTTGGACATAAATTAAGATAGGTACCGATTAGTTCTTCTGAAAAACGGTTACTTCTAGTAATAATTGATCTTCTTATGCATGCTACATCATTTTATGAAATCGTCGCAATAACTAATTTATAATTACTCCCGTGCAGTTACTCTTGCGTGGACATCGACGAGTGCGCGAACGACCCCACTCTGTGTGAGAACGGTCACTGCACGAACACGCCCGGCGGGTACGAATGCGACTGTGACGTCGGCTTCACTAAGTCACCTGATGGCAGATCCTGTCTTGGTAAGTGACTTATAGAAAACAATGACAGTATCATCACTCAATTTAAAATTCTTAGACATCTTCGGCCGATCGCCGTGATAGGCGACGAGACGACGGTCTGTGCAGAATGTCTAGTACTTAACAGGATGAGAGTGATCCTGGATCAAGCTAAATGACGTGAGATTGTAGAGGCCCATGTCCAGCATTGTAATGCTTTTGTTACAAAATGAAATATCTTTCGGAAGAAGTCAGCTTATAATAATAACTATTTAGAGTATTTAGAGTTATGAGGAACAGGGTGTAAAGTTCACTCATCTTTCATAAAAAAGGGAAGACCCTTCGACCAGGCGGGTGTCGTGTCTGGGGTCAACTGGCCGATGATTGATGTCGGCTCATTGTATATATTATACTCCTCGCGCGGTAAACACTGCTTGCGCGATGCAGGATTTTATGCGATGTCAGTGTAAAGCGTAGTTCGCATGGTGGCGTTGTAGATGCCGCCACAATTATAAAATGTTTATTACTAGAAGATTGGGTACAGTAAATCTCCTTAAAACAAATTTGGTCTTAAGCAATGTGCACTTTAGTGTCAAAGGAGTGCTTTGGCACTCGTACTAGGATTACCCTGTATTACGAATGCATGCATGTCTTTTAATTTATTTATGTCAAACCTAACATTTTATTTCACAGACATGGACGAGTGTGCGACTTTCGACAACGTATGCGTGTTCGGTCGCTGTGTGAACACGTACGGCATGTTCAAGTGTATCTGTGACAAGGGTTATCAGTCTGACAGTATTGATGATTGTAAGTACACCAATACTTACTAGCTTTTTGTTTGTCATCTTCTGGTTAGGGCATAAGTTAGATTACATAACTGCCAGATGAGATACGGATAGCGTGATATTTTCCGCAGCTGTTCCTGATCAAAAAAAGATAACTAAATATGTGACCTGAAGGTCAATTCTCGTCCAAAACGTTCAAATTCAAGTAACCTCAAGTAACCTCATATCAGCGACAACCAATGTCAAAAACTTAATGAAATACGTTTGTGAGACGGTGAAGGTCAATATCTATTTTTGTGCTGATCAGTAAAAAAGCGACTTTTCTACATCGATCTGCTACTAATATAATGCTACAATTTATTTTTTAAATGATGTAATAGTATGATATTATTTATTTTTGTAAATGGTTTAAAAAAGTCCTTTTCCACAGTGATGCCCGGTTTCAACTGCACGGACGTGGACGAGTGCAAGTCGCCGCAGTCGTGCCAGTACGGACAGTGCATCAACACGCAAGGCTCGTACATCTGCAGGTGTCCGCCCAACTACGAGCTCGTGTCGGACGGCACCGCTTGTTACGGTGAGCTTTATTTGTGCAACATCACTATTAGACCAGTCAATATTTGTTGATATTTATTTGATAATAATCTGAAGTTTATTTATGTAAAATGGGTTTGATATATATTTTTTATAAAGAATGTATTTGTTTAGTGATACCAATCACAGCCAGTTGAGCAATGAGTTTTTGTTCGTAACCAGAATACCCGCAAAATTTCGCTGATTTATTTGCATAATTTTTTTATTAGTCGAGATTTTTCATTCGTATTATTTATTGGCATCTCCTTAGGTCATGAGCTAATGAGCATCGAAGTTTTAAATCATGATAGTAACTAATTCTGTCGATTTAGATTCGAGAAAGGCACGCTGTTACGGTAAGGTGGACCTGAAATCTGGCGCCGAACATTGTCGCGACAGTGACGAACTGTCTGAAGATGGCACCATGGCTGCTTGTTGCTGTTCAGTTGGTAAGTTAACCATAATTTTAAGAATAACCTGAGAGTTTTCAGCTTTTTACATATAGTTGGTGCTCATGAGATTTTGGTAAATTACAGGTGCTGCTTGGGGCAACTACTGTGACTTATGTCCAGAACCTGGATCAGAAGCTTACAGGCAACTCTGCCCTGGTGGTCCTGGGTACCAACCAGTTCTAGAACCTGTAAGTATTACATTTATTGTACTTTTCTTTTTATTCTCTTATAATACAGTCAACCGAATGTCGTCTATGGTAACTACTTGACATTGACAGCGCGGTTATTTGGAAGGCTTAAGAGCAATTTATCGTCAATTGGTCTGTCGGTATAGTGTGTTTAAATTGAAAAAATTCAGATTCAGAAATCTAGACAATGATGACAATCTGATTTGTCTTTCAATCAAATGTAGACTTACAAGTTGTAACCCAGTCTAATAATGACCATTAACGTGATTTTTGAGACATTTTCCCCCTCTTTGCAGCCATCGTACGTAGTAACCCTCGCCGACATCGACGAGTGCGCTCAGCACCCAGCGCTCTGCGAGCACGGCACGTGCACCAACACGTTCGGCTCGTTCGTGTGCACGTGCGGCGACGGCTGGCAGCTCACGGCGGACGAGCAGCGGTGCGAGGACATCGACGAGTGCGCCCGGCCCGACGTCTGCGGACCTGGGATATGTAGGAACATGCAGGGCTCGTACGTGTGTCTGTGCCCTGAGGGTTATGTGGCTATGCCTAATGGAAGTGAGTATGAGTTGATTTGATGGTTGACTTTAGATGTATGTACTATGTATTAGGTGATTCTTTTCCATTATTACGTCTTTAGTGTAAATATGGTTTTACCATTCTTCTTTGCATTAGACTGCATTTGTCCAGTCTTCCTAACCTTTTTAACCTAACCAAGGGCTTTCCTTTTACATGTAATAAATGTGTTCCGTTTTCAGAGGAATGTGTGGACGTCCGCCAACGTCAATGCTACATGGACTGGGAGCCCGACACCGGCCGCTGCACGAGCGCCGCCGGCGTGCCTCAGACCAAGTACCTGTGCTGCTGCTCCGTGGGCAAGGCCTGGGGCGCGCCCTGCGAGCCCTGCCCGGACAAGGGCTCCCACGAACATATGGCCCTCTGCGGAGAGAAACCCGGAGAGTACATCAACCCCATGACCAATGAGACCAAGCCGATAAATGAGTGTGATATCATGCCGCAGTTATGCAAGCCTGGTACTTGTCACGATACGCCGACTGGGTTCCAGTGTGGATGTGATCATGGGTAAGGGAATGATTATAAGTCCAATATTGATGACTGTAATCAAAACTTCCACAACAATGTTGCTGCGACATAGTTTGTCATTTTATGTTGCTAGAAACGTGTGTCTGTAAAGCAAAATTATGTTGGTGCGACAATGATGCCCAACATTTGTTTGTCATGCATGAATGAACGAAAGGCTTTAGTAACGTTTTTGATTCATCTCTTTATCTCTTAAATTGTTTTTTCCTCAGCTACGAACACGACAACACGTCCCACTTGTGCCGCGACATCGACGAGTGCGCGCTGCACCGCACGCCGTGCCGAGGGCTCGCGCAGTGCGTCAACCTGCCCGGCGCCTACGAGTGTCGCTGCCCGCCCGGCTACAGGCTCACGGCCTCGCTGGACGAGTGCGAGGACGTCGACGAGTGTGCCGACGAGAGGTTGTGTGAGCATGGAGAGTGTAGGAACACTATTGGATCTTATAGGTGAGAAGGCATTTTGAATTTGGCTGTTAATTTGATTTGGCTATGACCGTGTGTTTAAGGTGGAATGGCTATTCAACTTCCCAACGTTAATAGCTACAGTATAACAAGCACAGTGGCAGACAACAGGATCAATAAATTAGCCATGAACCAATCGACCTAGCTCGGTAACTCTTGCGAGACGATCATGACACTTAAATAAAAAGATAAAATTGGCGTTTGGAAAGTGCTAATTCTTAGCCAATTTTAACAATAAAAATAAACTTTAAAAATTTTGAGTTTTACCATCACAACTTATCAAATATGAACTTATTTTCCGTCCAGATGCGACTGCAAGCCTGGTTATACTCTCCGCGACAGCGCGTGCCGAGACGTGGACGAGTGCTCGCGGCCGCGGCCCATGTGTCGTAACGGCACGTGCGAGAACCTGCCGGGCTCGTACATGTGCCACTGCGATGAAGGGTTCAAACCTGGTGCCAACAATGATTGTATCGGTGAGTGGAGTTTAACTCATGTGTTTTTATTTTACTTTTGTCTATTTCTTTTTTATGTGTAACATGTTTCCTCTCGCTTTCCTGCAACTTGTGGGAGAGAATTCGTGAAAACGGACGGACGTGTGTAACAGGAAGCCGGGGAAGTGGGCGCTATTTGATTTGACAAATGAACGCATGCGTTGCTTGAGTTGGCCCTCAGATGGTACCAACCCATTTTCCCAGAGGTTGTAAACAGGATGATGATGACGATGACGATGACGAGGACGGTGATGATGATGAATATTGTTTAGTTTTAGCATAATCATGTACGTCAGCCAAGATGTCAGATGTTACACATCATAAGAGACTACTGTAAGCCTGCATTAAACTAAAACTCAATATCTCTATAATTTGTATTTTTTGTGTACTTCTATTGTACCAACAATAGAAGAATTAACACAAAAAAAAAAATGAGTCAACTGAAATTATTGCATTATTAGAGTGAAGAATCATCCGATTAATATGTTCAGAACCCCATTTTTTCGATTAGTTCTGTTGGAATTATTTGTTTGAAAGTATTTTAATTAATACCCGAAGGCCTACGTTTTTGCCTTCAGGCGTCTGTGTTTACTAGAAATTAATTACATATAGGTAGTATAGGTAAAGCGCCGAAAGCTTCTTGTGACATTTTGTGTATACCAAAATTACCATATTTGACTTTTCTACACAGAAGCAGTACCGTTGATAAGGGCCTGATAAGTATATAATTTAAAAAAAATTGGGCTTACTCTGAATATTTAGTCGTTTTCTACAGATATAAACGAGTGTCGCGAAGGCGGCATGGTGTGCCGCAACGGGCGCTGCCGCAACACGGTGGGGTCGTTCCGCTGCGAGTGCGCGCCCGGCTACGCGCTGTCGCCCGACGCGCGCCACTGTCGCGACGTGGACGAGTGCGCCGAGCTGCCGCACCCGTGCGGCCGGGACGGCTCGCCCGCTTGTACTAACACTAATGGAGGGTGAGTTACATCTTTAAGGTTGGACAATTAGGTCTTTGCGAGTGCACGAGCATTGCAATACTGGGCAAACTTTGCCAGACGGGATTCCTTATTAATAAGCAGTTACCTACTCGTATATTAGGAGACAGAGGGTATGTTGCTGTCTTTCTATATGGCTAATCTTTATCAGTTGGAGAAGTACGGTAAGATGATGAGTTGACAAAAACTGCTCAAATGGTTGGAAGACCAACAGAATTCCATGCTGGTCAATTCTGTATATTTACATAATTTGGTTCTAGATTGACTTTGTTTCATTCAGATACGAATGTTCATGCGGTGCCGGGTGGCGATTAGTAGGCAGACGTTGCGTGGACCGCGACGAGTGTAAGGAGATACAGTACGTGTGCGCAGGCGGCGAGTGCAGGAACTTCAATGGAGGGTAAGTTGTAACATCTTACTTTGTATCGAACTTAGGATCACGGAGAGGATGCATTATCTAGTTGCATAAGTAAGAAGAAAAAAAGAAAAAAAAAACGTTTGTTTGTCACAGAAACACTGCATACAAAAAGTCAATTAACTCGAGTAACAGAACAATATAACACAATAGATCTTAATAAAATCACGAGCACAGAACAGAAATGGTGAGCAGCTCCTGTCAGCATGATGCTGTGCTATCCATAGCACAGCGCTGATTTTTAGTGGTCACCCGAAAAAGACATACAGAAATCAAGTCAAGTTAATGAAGTACTATTTATCACAAACTTTTGGGCTTTTTGAAATAACATTGCCTTTGGACACACTATTGCATGCTATCCGTTCCACGTATCACCCTTTTGATGGTGCCCCTTGTGACATAAAATGTTTGCGGGCGTTTTATTACGAAGTTGTATTGTCCAGGTACGTCTGCGACTGCCCTACTGGCTGGCGGTTCGACAAGGCGGCTGCAATTTGTGTGGACGAACGTAAAGAGCTGTGTTACGATGAGTGGGACTCGGGACGATGCCACCGAGCCAGGCCTCTGCAGCTCGGAAGACCCGAGTGTTGCTGTTCTGAAGGTAACTAATATTACTATTTTTTAAGTTTCTTGCCGGCTCTTCTCCACAGGAAACGATCAATTGGAATCATGCACCTAGCTTCTGACGTTTTTGTGCCCATGTAAGTTTAAGAGCGCTAACACACTGGGATGCTATGGTGACGTCGCCGATTACGTATCCAAATAATTCGTATTGAAATGTATGACAGTAAACTCACTTGCCTACAGTCTGGCGACGTCGCCAATTTGAAAACGTAGCTACCACCGACCGGCCCCTACGTGGAGACTGGATACTCTGGCGAACTGGCGACGCATAGCTTAGTCGCTAGTATTTTGTATACAAGTAAGTTACGCCTCCCTAATTCAGTGGCAAACTGATCGCCAGGACGGACGCCCGCGTTTTAATGGCTACTTATTTGATAACCTCGTTTGGCTACGGTAGGTAGTCAGAGGTAGCCATAGTTACGTAGCCAGCAACGGCGACGTCGCCATGGCGTCCCAGTGTGTTAGCGCTCTAAGTGAAATAAAATATGTTGAATTTGGAATTTGAATTGTATTTGTGGAAAAAAAATTATGTAAATATGACAAGTAGTGTTCTAGCAATAGTGAACAAGTACGTGTGACAAGCTTTTTATAATCATGCTACCACTAGGTCCAGGTGACTCGAAGGACCAACTAAGTTATATTTAAATTTAAATAAACTAAAACGAAGCAAAAGGGGAATGTAACGAGCGCAGCAGGTGGCGTTCTATAGTTTCTGCCTACCCCCACGGGAAGAAGGCGTGAGTTTATGTATGTATTTACTAAATGTATTTTTTTTAAATCTATTGTTTTGCCTCCAGGTGCTGCTTGGGGTAGATATTGTGAACGCTGTCCGGCCCCTGATTCTCCTGAATTCCTTCGAATTTGTCAAGGTGGAATGGGCCGACCAAATCTTACTCAGGTAAAAATAACTTAAGCCCTTTTTATTCAGTAAGGGTTTTGCATCCCACCTAAATAATCGCTATCATCCCGTACATCTAATATGGTACCTAATTTTTTATTTTACGTTTCTATTTCTCCAGGACTTAGACGAATGCAAGGTCCGTCCAGACGTGTGCAAGGGAGGACGCTGTATCAACACGGACGGCTCGTTCCGCTGCTCGTGTCCGGCCGGCTACGCGCTGGACGCGAGCGGCCTGGCGTGCGCCGACGCCGACGAGTGCGCGGCCGACCCCAGGGTGTGCGGCAACGGGACCTGCACCAACACGCCCGGGGGGTACGAGTGTAGATGTAACTTTGGATTTACTCAAGGACCTGAGCAGGTGAGACATGGCAAGATGTTAATCAAATGAATGTCATATCAGTTGGTAACATTTCCCGGTAAAGTTCAAAAACAACATTCATACAATAAACACAGTTAGTAATTTTTTTGTGATCGGTACTCTTATGTTCACTTCAGACCGCGACCTAAAGCGACGCGACGCTGCGCGCACTTTTTAACAATTATAGAACTTATTTTCTTCACAAAAAGGTATGATTTCAGAGCGAGGGTTACACGTACGCTGTGATGCGCGGTGCTGCGCAGCGCGTCTACCTTATTGTGTAGTAAATAAATTCGAAATTGTATCGGATCATAAAAAATTGCGCGTCTCGGTATGAACTGACCCTTAGTCTAAAACTCTAAACGATAACGATATCAGTAAGTATAAGTAGCCATGAAATACTTTCTCAAAACGTGCAACTACATTGCGTTCGATAGACGTCGACCAGAGACGATATTGAACATAATGAACGTAATTCAACTGTCATGCCGTACACTACATCGATCTGAACGGTTAATATCATCGTTTGAACAGTTGTCAAATCATTTATTTCAATTAAACCATTCACAGGCACTTTTGAATTGTCAAGGAGTCGGTCAGTCAGAAATATGAAGCTAGTTGCCCATTCCAAAGCGTAGTAGGTACCTATGGAGAAGAACAGGCAAGAAACTCCATGGACACTCTTTTAAATCAAAATATTGTTACAATATGTGGGTTACATCATTTATGTTGAAATTATACATGTGAGAACAATGTAGAAAGCACGTTAAAAGCGTCCGCAATTATTACATAAAACAATTCAAAAATTAAAATAAGCCATGGCAGCTAAGAGATGACCAGTCACAACTGACGGCGCCCGTTCACGAACATGACGCATGGATCAGCACCATTCAGCTCAACCATTTTGAAGGGAGCTAAATGATCCGACACACGCGCCACCACCAGCGAGACATTTCAGTGAGCATGACATTCCCAGTCGCCAGGGCACATTCAAGTCAATGAAAGACAAATTACCCGGTAAATGGTAGCTCAATAGTACATAGTACTCACACCTGTGCTATGCAATTATATAATACAAAGGAGATTGAGTTTATACAATGCAAGATGGTCTTCCGATCTTCAGCAGCTCCAACAGTATTTTCGAATGTTAATTAGTTAGTTGTGATTGTGGAGCAGGACCAGCATTAAGCCAAGCATTCTTATCAGATATGTAATCCTCCAACTTATAATATGCCTGCCTGCATAGTGTGCGTTTTATACAAGTTTTGAATTTCGACTCATTCAGTTGAAGTATGTGGGGAGGAATTTTATTGTAACATTTTAAACAGTACCCCATGAAAGATGAGTCTACTTTAGCTAGTCTAAAACCTGGTTGAACTAATAGGTCCCTATTTCTAGTACTATAATTATGTCTATCACCTCTTTTACTAAAAAGATGTAAATTTTTTCTTACGTGCATGATGTTTTCATAGATATATTGACAAGGTACCGTCATGATGTTTATATCCTTAAACAGTTCCCTTAAAGAATCGCGCCTGCGGAGATTATAAATAGCTCTGATCGCTCTTTTCTGCAGAATAAAGATAGACTCGATGTCTGCAGCCCGTCCCCATAGTAAAATACCGTAAGACATGATGCTATGAAAGTAACTAAAATAGACTAGCCTCGCGGTATCTACATCAGTAAATTGACGGATTTTTCTGACAGCATATGCTGCTGAACTTAGCCGTCCTGCAAGAGATGTTAAATGAGGACCCCATTGTAGCCTTGAGTCGAGCGTGATCCCCAGGAAAACAGTTTTATCGACGAACTCTAGTTTCTCTTGATTCAATACAATCTCGCAATCCCTACTTTTGACATTTGGCAAAGAAAATTTGATGCACTTAGTTTTTTTCCCATTTAATACTAAATTATTAGCAGTGAACCAATTTTGGACCTGCAGTAGGGCGTTATTTACTTCGTCAAAATTTGTAGCACGTCTATCTACCTTAAAAATTAAGGAAGTATCATCAGCAAATAACACCATGTGTGGCTGATTTTTTAATAAATGGAGTAGATCATTAATGTATACTAAAAAGAGGAAAGGACCCAAAATCGAGCCTTGTGGAACACCCATTTTTACTTTTAAACCTAGTGAGTTGATACCGTTTATTTGAACTTGCTGTTGTCTATCATTTAAATAAGATTTTACTAAACTGAGCGCAAGTTTTCCAAGTCCGTAATGCTCAAGTTTCAACAGTAAGGTTTCGTGATCGACGCAATCAAAAGCCTTGGAGAGGTCACAAAAGATTCCTATGGCGTCCTGGGCCTCTTCCCACGCGTTAAAAATGTGTCTTAATAAGGTAACACCGGCGTCGGTCGTACAACGTCCTTTGGTGAATCCATACTGTTGATCGTGAAAGATTTTATTTGTGTTAAAATGATTGAGCATTTGATTCAGCATCACCTTTTCAAACACCTTGCTGAAAACCGGCAGCACGGATACGGGTCTATAATTATTGGTGTCTTTACTGTCCCCGGATTTGAAAAGTGGTATTACCTTACTGTATTTCATTAAATCCGGGAAGACTCCTTGATCCACACACAAATTAAATATTAAGGCTAAGTAAGGCGCTATGGTCTCAATTATAGAGGTACAGACTTTAATGGACATTCCCCAAAGATCCTCGGTCAATTTGATCTTGATTTGCTTAAAAGCTTTTATTACTGTTACGGGGTTAATATGCTTAAAGTTAAATTCAATTGGGCTGGCTGAAACGTTCGCCCTTACTAAATCAAAAGAGAGCGATGGCGAGGAGTTTAAGGTTTCAGTAGTTTTAAGTGGGATACTGGTAAAAAAATGTACAAATTCTTGAGCAACTTCTTTGCTATCGCAAATGAGACCACCACCTGACGTCTCCAGTGTGTAAACGGAATTATGCTTTTTGTTCCTATTCGTTTCATTATTGATAATTTTCCAAACCGTCTGTATTTTATTGTCTGCTGATTTAACTTTGTTGCTAATGTATAAGGCTTTAGCTGCCTTACAGGTGATCTTAAAAATTCTAGAATAAGTAGCAACATACTTATTAAAAGTTTCCGTATTAATATAAGGCTTAAGGCCATACAGCTCGAAAAGTCTTTCCCTACTTTTCCTGAGTCCTTTAGTTGCCCAATCACTAAATAAAAACTTAGGGCTGATAGTTTTAGTGTTTTTCTTAAAAGTATTATTGAACTCGGATTGGACTACCGAAAAGAATTCTTTATACAAAATATTGACATTGTTTATTGAAAGGTCCTGATTACTTAATTTACAAACTAAAGTGCTATTAAATTTATTTAAATTAACAGCTGTTACCGGTCTGAATTGTATCTGCACTTTTTGTATTGGTAAGTTGGACTCAAAAGTTACTGTTTGCCCACTGTGATCAGAAGGGAGATAATTAACGATGGCTTTATCTAAATAGTCGCAGCAACAGAACACATTATCAATACATGTAGCAGTAGTCGTAGTTATTCGGGTTGGCTCTACAAACACATTTGTCAAATTGAAGGATTTAAACAAATTTAATAATCTACTGGTGTTAGAATTATTTTCCAAAATGTTAATATTAAAGTCCCCGCAGATAATTACCGATTTATTCCCAGTTGCAAGTTTTGACAAAACATCTTCCATTACTGACTCAAATATAGAGTAGTTTTGATAATTTGGGGGTCTGTAAACGCACACTATTACATGCTTATCTAGCTCAACACAAGACAGCTCAATGCTATGTTCAACCGATAGTTCAACTGATACTTGTCCGATACGATCCTTGATGAACCGATAGTTGTCTTGTAGATATTCCTCCTTGATTGTTAATATTTACCCTTGTTACAGACGTGTGTAGACATCGACGAATGCGCCGAAGGGCGGGCGATGTGTACGTTCCGCTGCCACAACACGGCCGGCTCGTTCCGCTGCACGTGCCCGTACGGGTACGCGGTCGCGCCCGACGGCGTGCACTGTAAGGACATCGACGAGTGCGCGCAAGATAACAAAGTGTGTCCACATGCGTGTGAGAACGTCGTCGGATCTTATATCTGCAAGTGTCCTGAAGGTAAGTTCTTAATACAGTCATTTTGATCCTTATTTTGTAGTACCCTTCTTAGGTAGAGAATTCATACTGGAATTTTTTGATAATGCCTGCTTTACGAAGCTAAAAATAAATGAAGCAAGAAAAATCTTCTAAAATAAATGAAATAGCTAAAAATAAATGAAAACCTGTATTAACCTGTACTTCCAAAGCATGAATCGGCAATTAATAAGACTTAAACTGGTCAGTCGTCAAGCTGAACACTGAACAAGTTTTCTATGCCTCCACAAAATTTCTTCCACTTGCTATATGCATATGTATATCATGATGGATGGAATTTGTGATTTCACCGGCAGCCTATTATTTTTCCAGCTATCTAATGGTTGTCAACTTCTTTCAACCACCAAATCAAATCCATCAAAGTAAACTCTTCCAATAGGTATCCTAAAGCTCTCCTCGTCTCGCAGGTTATAGACGAACATCATCAGCTCACGACGCGCCGGACGCGTGTGAGGACATCGACGAGTGCTCCGAGGACCCTGACCGCTGCTCCCCTGGTGTGTGCATCAACACTGAGGGAGGCTTCGCTTGCGACTGCGACGCGGGATATGAACCTAGTGAAGATGGCATGGCTTGTATTGGTGAGTAAGATGACTATTGGTGATAGACATGGATCTTGCTGATCCTAGAAGTTTAAAAAATATATTTTTTAACAATAAAATGATTATTTCATTTATTGCAAAGCTACAAACAAAGGCTAGGTTAAGATAAAAACACGAATTGATGTCCTAATTTACTATGAAATACGAAATAACATATATTTTTTTCATCTTTGAAAGCAGCTTTGTAATACAAAACTATCTGACACATCACATTACAGATTGACAGCTTGTTTATGACCTTGTGACATAACGAACGACACACAGGGACTTTTTTATGCGGTACTTTAGTCATCATTAGCCTACAGTGGTCCACTCAAACTCAAACTCAAACTCAAAGCATTTATTTCAATTAAACCATTCACAGGCACTTTTGAATTGTCAAGGAGTCGGTCAGTCAGAAATATGAAGCTAGTTGCCCATTCCAAAGCGTAGTAGGTACCTATGGAGAAGAACAGGCAAGAAACTCCATGGACACTCTTTTAAATCAAAATATTGTTACAATATGTGGGTTACATCATTTATGTTGAAATTATACATGTGAGAACAATGTAGAAAGCACGTTAAAAACGTCCGCAATTATTACATAAAACAATTCAGAAATTAAAATAAGCCATGGCAGCTAAGAGATGACCAGTCACAACTGACGGCGCCCGTTCACGAACATGACGCATGGATCAGCACCATTTAGCTCAACCATTTTGAAGGGAGCTAAATGATCCGACACACGCGCCACCACCAGCGAGACATTTCAGTGAGCATGACATTCCCAGTCGCCAGGGCACATTCAAGTCAATGAAAGAAAAATTACCCGGTAAATGGTAGCTCAATAGTACATAGTAGGTACTCACACCTGTGCTATGCAATTATATAATACAAAGGAGATTGAGTTTATACAATGCAAGATGGTCTTCCGATCTTCAGCAGCTCCAACAGAATTTTCGAATGTTAATTAGTTAGTTGTGATTGTGGAGCAGGACCAGCATTAAGCCAAGCATTCTTATCAGAGATGTAATCCTCCAACTTATAATATGCCTGCCTGCATAGTGTGCGTTTTATACAAGTTTTGAATTTCGACTCATTCAGTTGAAGTATGTGGGGAGGAATTTTATTGTAACATTTTAAACAGTACCCCATGAAAGATGAGTCTACTTTAGCTAGTCTGAAACCTGGTTGAACTAATAGGTCCCTATTTCTAGTACTATAATTATGTCTATCACCTCTTTTACTAAAAAGATGTAAATTTTGCTGCACTGCTGGACATAGGCCTCTCCTGTTGCACGCCAATCAACTCGATTTTTGGCAACCCTCATACAGCTGCTACCAGCCACCCTGCGAAGGTTCGTCGTTCCACCTGCCTGATGGCGTCCTTCCTTACCGTCTTCGGTTGTACGGCTAATATGGCCGGCCCATTGCCACTTCAGCTTGCTTATTCTGTGAGCTATGTCGACAATTTTGGTTCTTTGTCGGATCATCTCCTTGTGGATACGATCCCTCAGAGAGACTCCAAGCATAACCCGTTCCATAGTTCGCTGAGGGACCTTGAATTAATGGACCAGGACCCATAACTTACGGAGCCGAAACGTGGACACTCACGCCATTTAGCTGCGGAGTTAAATGGTTATACCGCCATTTTTCGCTTGTCAGAGCCTCGTTGGTGGTTCAGCAGGGTGCACACGAGCAGATGAGGTTGATTTGGAGCACTGTGGTGGTAAGTGTGCCCCCTAACACCCCACCTGGTATTTTAGTAATTCGAATTTATTTGTTCCTGTAAATTATTAAGATAAAACAAAATTATTATTACTTTATTTTATCATACTAGATCATTTGAGAAGGTTTCTGAAACACAGTCAAATACCTGTAGCGGCATCTACATCGCCACATGCATACTACGCATCAAAGACCTGACGTCACATAAATCCTGCATCGCGCAATTAGAGTTTACCGCGCGATGGATATATATACAAGAGTCCAACATCAATCGTTGGGCAGTTGCCCGCCGGACACAACAACTGTCTGGTCGGAGGATCCTCCCTTTTCTGTGTGGTGGATGAGTGAACTTTATACCCTGTTCCCTTATACCCAAGTATTGACAATGTTTCATCTTGGGATTTGGAACCGTTTTTAGTTTCTAATCTTATTCATAACCATATGATCTTTGTTTCAGATCACCGCACGGGCATGTGCCACAGGTCGCTGGTGTCGGGTCGCTGTATGCCGGAGCCGTGGCCAAGAGCTATCGCTTCCACGCCTATTCCTCCTGCACATGTTACTAAGTGAGTAGCTAATATTCGACATTCAGATGTTTTTAGGGTTCCATACCTCAAAAGGAAAAAACGGAACCCTTATAGGATCACTTCGTTGTCCGTTTGTCCGTCTGTCTGCCTGTCTGTCAGTCTGTCAAGAGCCATTTTCTCAGGAACGCGTAGAGTTATCAAGTTGAAATTAATATCAAATACGTAGGTATATGGCGCCTAGGAGCTCTAAAAAAAATCAAGCTTCTAAGTCAACGCAATAAAAAAATACGGCCATTTATGTGACATATTTTGATACTCGCAAATAAATAAAAACTTATCTAGGGTAACGTATCTATATACTTCCCTACCTTACCAGGGTCCGAAAATCGTTAATTCGTAGTATTGTCGAATAAAAAAATATTTTTTTGCCATAACAAATTTACATTTGCAGTTGGAGAATTGTACGTGGTGTATATCGATGTATGGGAGAAAATGTTTTTCTACCACAAAGTTAATTTTGTTTTTGGGATAAATTCATCCCATCTACGGAAACCTTCTTTATGCGTATTCCGACACGCACTTGGGCAGTTTTTGTTTCATTGAAATCATACTCAAAGCATTTAAGTACTTCAATTAAACCAACTAACTTTTGAATGGTCAATGAGTCGGTCAATCAGAAAGATGAAGCTAGTTGCCTATTCCGAAGCGTAGTTGGTTCTTACGAAGAAGAACGGGCATTAAACTCCATGGACGCTCTTTTATAACAATTTTTTTTTACTAAGTCGTGAGACCTGATAGTTCGAAACAGCGGCTGACTGATTACTACTGCGACTCATTTATTTCACATTTCCAGGGCTCAATGTTGCTGCACACTCGGTATCGCATGGGGTCCAGAATGTGAGCTGTGCCCGCAACCTGGCACACCGGACCGGCTGGAACTGTGCTCCCCCATCAACCTGGGCGGGGGGGGCAGCGGGGGCGCGGGCGGCGCGGGGCTCGTGCCCGGCCTGCTGGGGGAGAATCACGGTGTGGGGAACGGAATAGATATGTTTGACGTGGACGAGTGTGCCGCCATGCCCGGGCTCTGCGCGCCCGGTAGATGTGTTAATACTATTGGCAGGTCAGTTGGTATTTTAGTTAGATGTAGAGTGTGCAAGCTCTATGGGATTTCTATTTACCTTGCGTTGGGGTTCTGAAAATCTTTGGTTCTTAACCCAAAATTAAGTCCGCAGTTGGGCTTTTGAAATAATTTAAAATTCGCTTCCATTTGCGTGAGCACGTTATTCTTCTAAACTCCGCAACGGATTATGATGCGGTTTTCACCATCATTTTACGAAGAACTTATTCCGGAAGTAAACCTTCCGTGTACAAATACATTCATATCATTTACTAAATATAAGTAATAAAGAAATATTGAAATTTGGTCGAGTCGTTTGAAACCCGTGCGTAGCAGGGCGTAGCATTAGTTAAATATAACACTGTTCTTCATCATCCAATTTCGCTTTAGGCACAGCTAACATTATCACCACCATCCCTTTCTTTAGTTTCCGCTGTGTGTGTGGTCGCGGCTACAAGGCAGCAGGCGACGTATGCGCCGACGTGGACGAGTGCAGCGTGCGCCCCCCCCCATGCGAACAGCTGTGCAAGAACACGGACGGCTCCTACGAGTGCCTCTGCAGGACTGGCTATGAAGTGGACGAGGATGGAGCGAACTGTCGGGACGTGGACGAGTGTGAACGAGGCACGCATACGTGTCAGCAGATCTGCAGCAATACTGAGGGGTCTTATGAGTGTTCGTGTCAAGATGGGTATGAGAAGAGGGGTGATGCGTGTGTCGGTGAGTTTCGTTTAGGAAGTTTGTTTTTTTTTTCGATATTTTTGAGTAGGTGCTTCTGCCATATTATTTTAATCTTACTGCTAGCATTTGTATTACTGTTAAGTTATGTGACAATTTTTTTTTTGCCGTCTATTGTGTTGATATTTTACAAGGCCATATAATAAATTACAGACCGTTTGATAAAGTCACAAATTGATGTCAGCCTCCCAAGGGTCTTCCAACAAAGAAAGTCCATGACCATGATCTCATTAGTGATTGACACCGAAACTAAGTAGCGTGGGACAAGCAAAAGGAGGAAGATGATGACGAGTCCCAGACACTTGATACTTATTATTTTACTCCACAGACGTGAACGAGTGCCACGAGGAGGGCCTGTGCCCGGCGCCCGGCAAGTGCGTGAACCTGCTGGGCTCGTTCCGCTGCGTGTGCCCGCGCGGGTTCCGCCTGGACCTGGCGGGCGCGCGCTGTCTGGACCGCGACGAGTGCGACGACGGCCGCTGCCAGTCGCCGTGCAGGAACTATGCGGGAGGGTACCGCTGTGACTGTCCCGCTGGTATGTGGACTTAGAGCTCTTGATTACGTGTAGTGATCTTTATGCCTTTCTTTTTTGTCATAGGATAGAGCAGAAGGCGAATTCTCGTACTTAAAAAACGTTCACATTCAAGTCGTAATGTCACCTCCATGACAATTAATAAAAAAAAAAAAATGTAGCAATGTTAGAGATTTTTTTGACAGCTGACGCTGCTAGAGTGCGTTTTATCAAATATATAGTTCGATTGTGGTAATGTTGGCTCCACTGTTAAATTAAAAAAACGGACCTTTAGGTAGCGCCCTAGCGGCGCAGCGTATTCGTTATTGGTCCTACTACAACAGTGGAGCCAGCATTACGGCATACGAACTATTTGATGGAAAGCGCTCTAAGTATTACACATAAAGTAAGATCTACAGTACGAGTTGCTTTGGAAGTCGTTGTGCGACACGAATGTTTTGAGCCATACACATAGTTCAAGGATGATGGAATAGATGGCGTTGTGTTCAATATTCGGAATTTTGCAAGTAATAAACTTCTTATATTTTATTAATAATTTTGTCAAGTTAATTTTCTTTCGTGGTGCAACTAGAGTGCGTGCCACGAAGGGAGGCCCGCGGAAAATTGTGGTACTACATTTTCTTTAATGCCACTTTACACCAATACACTAGTGCCGCGACAAATAGCCGCGAATCAGTGGTGACGCGGACTCTTACTTTGTTTTGTCTCTACGTCACCCTAACTAAAGAGTAAAATTGACTGATAGAAAATACCTGGCATTAAGTGCGCCTTTGTACGGTTGTTTCACTAGTGCTTTAATAATTCAATAATCAGTAATTCGACCCTTTCATTTTTAAAGCGCATAGACCACATTTGTTCGTAGCCTCACATGTACATGTCGTCTCTCAGGCACCAGTCGCTCCTCGAGTGGCGTGTGCGTCCCACAAGACGCGTGCGCGGCCGGCCCGTGCGGCGCGTCGCCGTGCTTCGCCGTGAGCGGCGCGTACCGCTGCGGCTGCCCGGCTGGGTACGGCTGGGACGCAGGACATGCTGTGTGTCTTCAGGTAAGGAACTTGGTGAAGAGGTGGAACTTTTGATACCACCAAATAGATGTGCCGTGTTCACAAACGTTGTTGTCTAACTGGTATACGTATTGAGAATTAATGGACTGCTCAAAAAACACATTTTGGCGTTTACTTTGAAGAGGCATGCTAAAGCCCCATTTACTCGATGCAAGCTCCTTGTCTGTGGCATGCAATAAAATTGAAGCAACAAATTATTTGCATTGTCTAAACGCTGTTTAGACGGTGCGACTTTCATTATTGCTTCAAGTTATGATATACCACAGGCAGTTAAACTGTACCGTGTAAATCGCGCTTTATGGATTAAATCGTTAGGATCAAAGAATCTACCAGTGTGGTCGGGCTAGGTCAGGTAAAAAAAAAGGCTTCCATTGAGAGTTAAACTTTATATTTTTACCACACATTTTTCAACATAACTTGCCTATTAACGGCCTCTAGGTCAGCCTCTGCCATGAATGTCAGTCTGCCGTCAGGCTGCCACGTTGATGAAAGCCCGTATACCTGACTGTAACATCTTTCGTATCAGATCGTTTCTTGGGTCCAAACTCAGCAAACTGCTGTCGGTTACCCCTAATAGCACCAATGTTTCCTTAGCTGGCAGGTGGTTGTGCGACCGCAAGCTGTCTGTACGGCTGCAACTCGTTCGGGGAGTCCTACCAGTGCGGCTGCCCCGCCGGCTACCAACTCGTGGGCGCGGGACATTGTCTGACCGCACTAGACGGAGCCTTGCCTCCCGATGATATAGGCGACGCTCCCGTCTTCCCCGTCAGGGACCAGTACAAGATCGGTGGAGATAAAGACTTGATATCTACTGAAGGTTGCTTCAGTTGTAAGGTGAGTGGATACGTTTTACTTGCCCTTGGACTACGGAATCCGAAGAAACGATGAGGTAGGACGAACGGGGTTTTAAAAGGCCGTTTAATGCGTTCATTTTATTAAACAGACAATTTAAAGGGCGTGCTGATGAGTAAAAAACTATTCCCAGGAGGTCAGAAGCTAGCCGTAACTCATCATTTTATTAAGGCGCTAGTAATTTACTGGTAATTACAGTTTTGCTATCCACAAACCACTTACAGCGGTAATAAATGCTATCATCATATTCTCGTCAGGTGAACGGTCGAAGACGAAGAGCGCCGGATGAGGCGATAGTGTTCGCTAATGGCACGATGATCGTCAGGAAACGCAAGAGGCGTAGTCGCCGTAAGTATTTCTCTAGTTTAATCCAAGTTATATTTCAATGTTAATTATATCACATATCATGTTTGTGGGAGGGAAGTACTTCACGTAAAAAAAATAAAAAACGTGATAATGTAAAAGCGGGAATTTCGTCACAATAAGGCCCCGTTAGTTACGGACGTTTGAACTAATTGTTGGTTGGAGTTTAATCATGCAAGATACACACAAAGAAGCATGCAGAGAACAGTTTTCTTGGGTTTATATTGAAGTAATGATTTAGTGAAAAAAAAAAACATGCGTATTCACTATTACCGAAACTAAGCTAGGTGGAGCATCGATCTTTGCAGCGTGGCTATTAGCAGATGATCAAAAATATTCGAGGTAATACCTACTCGATTATATTTGACCGACTTCAAAATGGAGGAGGTTCTCAATTTTTTTTTTTTTTTTGTTGTATTTTTTGTTATGCGATTACTCCGCCAGATAGGAATTGATTTTGATGATTCTTCTTTTGTTTAGTAGGTTATGCTTCAGAGGTGGTCCCATATAAATTTAAATGTAGTTTTTGAGTTAGCTTCAATATTACGTATTTTTCCCACCTAATCTATATAGACAATGTTTTAAGTTATTCCGACACTGTTATTTACTTATCAGGTGGTATTCGAATTTGTGTGGGATAGGTACCACAACTAAAATGTGGCAAAAAACGAAAATTGAAAGCCAAAGACACCGACTTCCGAAATTAAAGTTATTTTTCACTTTTTTTTGAGTTTTTTTTTGGGAGTCGGTTGTTTTTTTTGGAAAAAGTTTTATTGTAAAGGCGTTTGGTACCTTCTGGAAGCTCTCAAAGCATAACCCCTATCTAAATCCAAGTCGATTCTCCACCAGGTCGCCGCTCTGTCCTGGAGCCGTCGGCCGAGCTGATCGTGGTGACGGCGACGCCGCGCCAGACGTGGGCGCGCGCGCCGCTGCTGCGCCTGTTGCCGGCCGAGGGCGGCGCGCGCGCACACTACCGGCTCGCTTACGGGGACCCCGACAAGGACTTCGTGCTGTCCAAGCGCGACGGCGCGTGGGCGCTCAGGTTAAGGAGGCATTTGAAGAGTCAGGTATGTTGAGATACTTACATAAAATAATACACAAAGCCGTCATTTAGGTACGCATTTAATTCATCAGACTTCCTAGTAGATAAAGCTTATAATAATTTGAATGAGCTTTTACATGTAATATTGATATTTTTTTAAAATTGATTATTTTAATGATTTATAATTATTATGCTGACAGTTTTAAATAATTTGAATCGGAGTGACATTATACATTATTTTATAATGATTCAAAATGTTGCCTCTTGTATCATATTTCTTTTATTTATTTGATAGCATTTTATAATCTACATTGTCAATAGTACTTCAGTCGTTAGTTTTTAGTCTTTAGTCGTAGTCATAGTCCTTTGCCAATATATATAGCACATACGGCATTTTTTTATCCATTCTCAATACTTAATGATCATGTTACTAAGATGGCCATGTATTGAGAGACTGCTTTTAATAATCCATCACTACCTACACTAGAAAGAAAGAAGAAAGAAAATACGTTTATTTGCGGTAAACATGACGCAAAAAAAAGAAAATAAACACAAAAAATAACAAAAGGTTGGGGAAAACATGCGTCACATCCACGCAAAGCGGCTATCGCTCAGCATTATGCTGCGACCCTAGCAGGACAGAGCCCCAGCGCTGGTTTTCAGCGACAGCCGGCGCTGACGTAATGACGTCGACCGGTGCGGCACGGGTAAACCATTATTAGGACGAATACCTAATAGAATATACAAGTGACGAATATACTATACATAAACTATAAATAAAAAAGATAAAAAGAAATTGGCAAACTTATAGGTTAGGATATGAGAATATCATCCTCCGTGTTACTTTTTGTGTAGTGGCAACATTTCGAAGCGTCCTCTTAGACGTACACCCAACATGCACCAAAGAATTATGAAATTGATGTAATAATTACAAAATGGCCAGTGACGTAATGTGTTATTGCAAAAGTTATGTGTCAGTGATTTAAAATGCGTTTTTAAGTGAATATTAAATGACATGAGATGGACTCAATGGGAAAACTAAAACTTTGGAAACGAGGATGACCCCGGCATGCCAGTTAATAGCAATGACTTAATCGTCATTGATTCACTACGTATCCATACGAGACCTAATATTATTCATAGTGACATGCAGCAAAGTTGGTTCCATAAATAAAGAGTTCAAAGTGTTTGAATGAATGAGGAATTCTGGTGTTATGAATTGGATGCTTGGTTAATATGATATTCGTTGAAGGGGTTTACTATTTTGATAGGATTCGTAACCATCTATGTGTCAGTTTTTGGTTCAGGAAAGTAGGCTTATTCTTGTGAATTACGGTCCATGTCGCTTCAGATTTATCTCTTCTTCTATTCGTGTGGTTATTGACTAGCTGGGTGTGAGAGTTCTAAAGCCGCCCTGTGACTTTGCTTCACATGCCGTCGAGAAATATCTCTCTTATCTTATATATATCTTATTTTGTGATATTTGATAAAATATATATTTTCAGACTTTTGTGTTAAAGATATGTTTTTTTAAGTCTTGTTAAATATGCTTTACAGCTACAGGCTACAGGCTCTGATGCTATCCCAATCGAGACTATTCAAGCATTGGGAGAACGCGGCGTTCATATCTTTCACACCATCTGCAATAAGATATGGCTGGCAGGGAAATGGCCGTCAGAATGGGCTCACACGGTATTCATTCCTCTTCACAAAAAGGGGTCCACCAAAAAGTGTAGCAACTATCGCCTTATGATGATCAGAGCAGATCAACCACGCAAGCAAAATATTGCTACACATTCTCAACGAACGTCTGAAAGCACATCTGTGGCGAGAGATTGCCCAAGAACAAGCTGGGTTTGTGAAGGGAAAGGGAACCCGTGAACAGATTCTCATTGTCCGTCAGATTATTGAGAAGGCACGAGAATTTAACAAGACGACCTACATATGCTTTGTTGATTTCTCAAAAGCATTTGACTCTGTGAAATGGCCAACCTTGTGGAAGACGCTATTGGAAATGGGCACACCTAAACACCTTGTGCACCTTCTTAGAGAACTCTACGAAGGAGGAACAGCATCAGTGCGAACAGACGACCACGTTTCGGATAGCTTCCATCCCAGTGCAGGTGTCGGCCAGGGATGTATTGTATCGCCACTTCTATTCAACATCTACACGGAGCTCATTATGCGAATCACCCTCGACGACTGGACTGATGGTGTTGCGATTGGTGGCTACAAAATTGCGAACCTCCGCTACGCTGATGACACAACCTTTTTTGCGACTGGTGCTGAACACATGGAGGAACTACTTCTTAAGATGGAGCGCGTGAGTCTTACGTTTGGATTGAGGATTAATCGCAGTAAGACCAAGATGTTGATTGTAGACCATAGCAACAACAACTCGCCAGACATGACACAGATTGCCAACTGCGACGTAGTTCAATCCTACATATATCTTGGTGCTATGGTTGCGAACAATGGCAGCTGCGTGAATGAGGTGAAACGGCGTATGGCTATGACTAGAGGGGCAATGGATAAGCTTAAAAAAATATGGAGGAATCGCAACATAACTAAGGCCACTAAGATCAGGCTCGTCCGTACACTTGTGTTCTCCATATTTCTGTACGCAGCTGAGACGTGGACATTACGAGAACTGGAAAAGAAAAAAGTTGACGCTCTAGAAATGTGGTGTTGGAGAAGAATGCTTGGGGTATCATGGACAGAATTCCGCACAAACGTCTCCATACTCCAAGAACTCGGCATCAAACAGCATCTAACAGCACAAGTACAGTCTCGAATACTGAAGTTCTTTGGTCATGTCTCTAGGCGGAATAATGACTCCATGAGCGTCTAGTGGTGCAGGGCAGAGTGGAAGGCAATAGGCCACGCGGGAGGTCACCGATGAGGTGGACCGATCAAATAAAATCCGTGGTTGGAGGCCCTGTAAATGAATGCGCCAGACTGTCATGTAACAGAACCAGATGGAGAGAGATCGTGAGGCGGGCAACGACTACACCTGCGATTGGAAAAAAATCATCGTGACCACGACCGCTCTGTCAAGAGCGAAGCGAAAAAGAAGAAGAAATATGCTTTGAACGCATTTTTATTCTTGAGAGTGGGCTTAGTTTTGTATTGCCACAGAAGCACACGTTTCCTTTTACTGCATTTTTTATTCCCTTTGAGATCCACATTAACTTTTTGATAACTCTCAATTAGGAAACATTATGTTCTAAAGGTGACCTTAACCCTACATAAGTGTCTTAAGCTTGAATCAGCAACTTAGAGCAGAAGGTGCAGAGATATAGTGGCCCACTCCCCAGGGATTCGAACTGTCTTTTCTAGACGTCAATATGCTAAACAATCCCCTTACAAGTACAGGGATTGCAACAAATTGAACCCCCATATGTATGGCCGAAATTCAATAGTTTTCGAGATATTTGAATTTTAAGGGTTTTTCGATATTTACCCAAAATTTGACATTTAATTCCAAATAATAATAAAAACTACACATTGAATGGGTATTGAGTAATTTCATAAAATATTATGTTCATTTATAATATTTTATTTATTTACACAGAAGGCATGAAGTCTTTTTGATGACATTTAAAAAACCGCAAATCTCTGCTCTTGTGAAAAAAGAGAATGCTCATTTAATAATAAAGGATAGTTCATACCAATTCCATGTATAGTATCTCAAAGACCTGCTCGTGGGATTTTTTTTTTTCATAACTGTACGCCCATTGTTTGCCTATGGTATTAAAAAGCTTCACTAAAGTCATTTTCTATTAAATATGTATGGTAGATAAGGAATTAGTAAGCACTATCATAGCAACATGGTATTTGGCAGTACTTACTAATTCCATACCTACTGCCATGGCATTACTCCGACTAGTAAATAGTTATCTGTGGTGCCTACCAATTACCGTGCTAGTGCGGTAATAAAAAGTAAAAAGCACGCGTTCGTAATACACTGCATTATGAACCTAAAAGCGGTTCAATAAGAGCCACTTTACGAGCATGTGTGTTGAAAATATACTAACATATATTTTTTTACATTACAGGTGGTGATGGAAAGGCAGTTAGAGCTGGAAGCTCGGTTCGTGGCGCCGCCGGAGGCTGGGCGGCGGCGCGCGCGGCGCCAGGCCGACGTGCCGGCGCCGCTGCGCCTGTACGTGTCCGTGCGCGTGGCGCCGCGCAAGCGCTGACCACGCGACGTCTGTGACTAGCTACAGAAAGCGCTTCACAAAAGATGCGTACACATTTGTCACATTTCAACGGACAATACTTTGTGACAATGCCTCTTTACTAGCTACGCGTGAGCTTACGGGTATCGTGACGTTGTCTATGTATTATCCCACGAGGATAGCTGAATCGATCTTACTTCGCGTGATAGTCACGGTCACGGTGTCTGGTCCGTTAAAATTTCACAAATGTGGACACAGTTAAAGGCACAACGTACACACATAGGCACCGAACGAAAGGAAACTAACAATGTCGTTTGCTATTTCAATGTTCACCGATTCTTGGGTGAGAAGGCGCTTTCTGTAACTGTTTATGTGTCTAGTAGTGAGACTTGTAAATATACTTCTTATTTATAACACTGCCAGAACATTCAACGACTGCCAACTGATAAATTATAAAAGATTTTTTTTCTAAATCGATTCGTCGAATGAATCGCTAAGGATTGATTAAGTCTCACTACGCTATTAAAATTGATGTCATTGTAATGATAGACTGGTTCTGTTTAATGTGTGACTAAATATTATGTGTCGACGGAATTGTTGTATTTTAATGTTCGTGCGAGGATCAATTCAATGATTGCGATTATATTGATCAGGTTTTTATATACTAATATAGCCGTCCCCACAAAATATTTGCCGCATGTTTCCATCGGGCCGGCTCGGCACCGCGCGGCCGGTCCGGCCTCGTCGGCAGTATTATATAATTTGTGTGAGATTGAATGCATAATACGTAGTTAGTTGACGATTATACTGATCGACGTAATACCGATGTTTGTTATGAAAATAGAATCGATTATTTTATAATATCAACGATAAACCATTAGTTAATTTGCCATTGATATGAAAAGCCAGTGAATAAGTTTATTCTCATTATGGTATGTGAATTAATTTAATTTAAGGTCTCTTTTCCTTCTTTTCTACAATCACATACAAACCCTTTTGTCACACAATCGAAATAATTGCCTTTAAGATTGACATGTTTTTAAACATGTAATCCGAGTTGCTTGTGATATTGATTGATTTTATCGTGTAGTAAATGAAATAGCAATTACCCATCCCTAGCAATTCTAAGGAAAAGGACTTTAAATAAACAATTATTTATTTTTGTATTTCTTAATTTAAGTTCTAACAATCAGTGATTATTTTAAACTACACATTATTGTGAGGTATTTTGATACATTTTTATTATCATTGTTTGGCACATAATAATCGTTCTCTAAAAAGTACAAAAAGCAATGCAATAGTTTTTGTTTGTAAATATGTGTATACAAATATTAAAATTAATATAAAATATTTAGTTATTTTACTTAAGAATATTTTAAGAATTATTTTAACTTAGTTGTAAGGCGAAATGAATCAAAATGAAATTAATAAATTTTTAATTCGATTATTTGTTTTCTTAGAGTGACAAGAGAGTGCATAGTTGGACACGAAAGTTATAGGATGTTGAACCAGCAGTGTGGATGACACACGAACGAGTTGGTCAAGGGTTTCGGATAGCTGTGGACTTTTCCGAGACTGCAGTTCTCTGTATTTTGATGTTCATGATGAACATCAGTGAGCAAATTATAACGTAAGGTAACGTGGAAGGGGCCGGACTTTATAAGACGGCACATCGAGCAATGGGGAATAAGTTGAATTTTGAGTTCAATATTGTTTTTCTTTTAATATTGGCGAATGAAAACCCTCAAGACCACGTGGACCTTGTAAAAAGCAGGTCTCCTTCAACAATACGTCAATCCGTCCACACTCGCGCCGAAAGACACTTTCACAAAGGTTTGGTGTGCGTTACCCCAGCAAGAAAATGTCTTCTAGGAGGAATTGAGTTATACGAATAATTAGTGCATAATCTGCTGTAAATGTGCGCCAAGTAAAAAATTTGTGCGTGCTGTCGTTTTGGAGATATAACGAAAAAACGAATTCTGCTGGGGTAACGTTTTTCCAGCAAGAAAAATTTAAACGAATGACCGAAGTGAGAAACAAAGTACATGGGCGGATAGCTTAAATTTGTGCATAAATGTGCGCCGAAAATGAAATTTGTGCGTCTTGAGGTTTTCGAGATATTCAATTTCCTGCTGGGGTAACGTTTTTCAGAATCTTATTTCTCGGAAACCAATGATTGTGCGTCCGTAGTAAAACTTACATCAGTAGCTCTTAATTTGTGCGTATTTGTGCATTAATTAGGTTTTCAAAAATATTTACCGTTTTAAAGTTATCAAGCATTAACGAAAACATAAAAAAATATTCTAGCGCTTAAATAAACAATCGTATAAAGTCACTGAAAACGGTATTCGGTTCTTCTTGTTATTCTTGACATCCATAAAATGTTTCAAGCCTAATTATATACGCGTTTTTGAATAATATCACTTCAAGTCAAGACCAGAGCAAACCAATTTTGACGTCGAAATGCAAGAAACAGAACCAACCTAAGATGTTAGGGTTTAAACAAAAAATTAGTGCATTTAATGAAATATATATCCTGGAAATTTCAGCTTCAAATGTTTCGTGTTAAAGTAGATATAGACAAAAAACCAAAATAACACCTAGTTTACTGGTAAACAAAAAAAAAGGAGAGAAAAAAAAAGGAGGGTTATGATTTGGACCGGTATGTATATATGTATGTATGTATGTATGTAAGTATGTTCATCTGTTCCCTCCTATCTTCTAAACCACTCATCACAATTATTTGACAAATGAGGTATCGTTGGAAGCGTATTGATCGTCCGCTGGTTATAGACTATGTGACGTCACATTAAATTAAAAATGGCTCCCTCTAGAGAACATAAAGTCAGGAACTTAAAAAAAAATTGTTTAATCGTACCACGTTGGGTATCAAATGAGTAAGTAGAGTGCGCGCAAGGTAAAGAACATCGCCCATTATAAAAGTGTGGCGGCATCTACATCGCCACATGCGAACTACGCATCAAAGACCTGACGACACACAAAAATTCTGACATCACATAAATCCTGCATCGCGAAATTAGAGTACTACATCAATCGTAGGGCAGTTGCCCGCTAGATACAACATCCGTCTGGTCGGAGGATCCTCCCTTTTCTAAAGAGGATGAGTGAACTTTACACCCTGTTCCTCATACCCCTAAATAGCACGGCTCCAGCGCAGTAACGCCCCGGCACCGTCGAAAACTCTAGTCACCAACGGGCCGTCAGCAAGGACCATTAGTTGCCAACGCGCCGTAAGCAGGGCGACAGCTAGTCGCGAACGCGCCGTCAGCAAGGCGACCGTTCGCTGCCGGCACGCCACCGGTGAGGTTATAGCTTGCTGTTCATGCGCTGCTTACTAGTTGGTAAGGGCGGCGAGACGTCAGCAAGCATACCGCCAGCAGCGCCTGCAGGCGTTTGTTCGCCGGGGAGCGGGTTCCTCGCTTGAGTGCTCGGCGACACGACGCCGCCTCCGCGGCGCTGCCTCTGCGCCGCCTCCACGACGCCGCCTCTCAGACACTGGGCGTGCTCCGCTTGATTAATTAAAGTATTATAAAGCGCATGCACTTTTGTAGGCAGCCGGCGATGGAATAAAAAAATCGGCGTCGGTGCGGTGGTAACTTGACCTTAGACAAACGACAAGACGGCGGCATACTAATAGTTCCGATTTCAGCCATGCGGAAATTGTATCTTGCGATCACTCTAGCACTCTACCAATCCAAAGACAAAGCTAGATAAATGTCAGACTTGAAAAACTGTCAATTTTTACTTGCCACTGGCAAGTAATACCAATTTTTTTTAATGCATATTTTGTTTGAAATTCCATAAAAATTACACCACAGCAATAGCAATAGCAATAGTGCGGGTGCAGGGTTCATTCTTGTCTTAAAACGCAATGGCTAAGAAAGGTGAGGAAGAGTTCTCGTGCAAGATCCACAGCAACAAGTTCTTCATCCTATGCGGGGTTGGCGGCATTATGGCGTGCGGCACCACGCACACGTTCGTGACGCCACTCGACCTGGTCAAGTGCCGCATGCAGGTGGATCCCGCCAAGTACAAGTCCATCGCCCAAGGGTTCATAGTCTCCTATAGGGAAGGTGGTCCCGCGAACCTGGTTAAGGGATGGGCGCCTACATTTATTGGGTACTCGATGCAAGGCGCTGCCAAGTTTTGTGGCTATGAATACTTCAAATATAAATACGCCAATATGGTCAGCGAGGAATCCGCTTATCTGTACAGAACAAGTTTGTATTTAGCCGCGGCAGCGTCCGCAGAGTTTATCGCCGATATATTTCTTGCACCATGGGAAGCCACCAAAGTGCGCATCCAGACGACGCCGGGTTACACATCAAAGATGATGAAGGCCATGCCGCACATGCTCAGTACGGAAGGGTTTGGAACATTCTACAAAGGACTCACGCCACTGTGGGGCCGGCAAATCCCTTACACGATGATGAAGTTCTCTTCGTTTGAGAAGATTCTGGAGATGTTATACGAAAAAGTGGCGCCGAAGCCGAGAGAACAGTGCACGAAGACAGAACAGTTAGTATTGACGTTCACAGCGGGGTACATGGCGGGCGTGCTGTGCGCAATAGTGTCGCATCCCGCGGACACCTTAGTATCCAAGTTGAACAAAGAACCAGGCTCCAGCGTAGGTAGCCTTCTAAAGGAAATGGGGTTCATGGGCGTCTGGGGCGGCCTGGGTTTGCGTATCATCATGGTCGGCACTCTCACGGGCCTGCAGTGGTTTGTTTACGACGGTTTCAAGGTGTATACTAAGATGCCCCGTCCTCCTCCTGCAGAGATGCCGGCGTCACTTAGAAAGAGATTGGCTGAAGAGGCGAAAAAAAAAAAGTGATGGTTTTACGTAAACAATGGATAAGTCCGACATGTAGTGCGGGATACCGTTTTCTCTCTAAAGTCTGTTTTTTAATCTCGTAGACTAATTTGACATTTCAAGTGATTGTTGTCTGTTTTTTCATTAGTTTGACATTTGCACCTGTCAAATTAGTCTACGAGATTAAAAAACAGACTTTAGGATAGGATGATTTGCATGACGCATCCTAGAACGGATAGTATCGTATTTCGAGTGTATCGAAAGGGCGTTTGCCCACTTATCCGTATCCGGTTCGTATTTGATTCGTGTTAGTTTCTGATCCGGTTTGACCATCCTAGTAATTGTATCGACGTTTGTGCACTCCTGCGTACACGGTTTATACAGTTACTAGGATGGCCAAACCGGATTAGAAACAAACACGAATCGAATACTAACCGGATAGGGATAAGTGGGCAAACATCCAAGGATATGAAAATATTCACGTAACGTATAGATGTAACCTATTTTTATTGAACGCCCGCCCCGGCTTCGCACGGGTAGCACTAAGTACTTATCTACTGCGCACCTTCCTATCTACCTACTCTACCCTACCTACCCTATCCTACATGTACCTAACCTACCTACCCTACCCTACCTACCCTACCAACCTACCCTACCATACCTACCCTACCTACCCTACGTACCTACCTATATATCTATCCACCCTACCTACCTACCTACTTACATACCTACCTACCAACCCTACCTACAAATACCTATCTTACATAAACCTTGCCCTGAGAATAATAAAGGCTCCCACAAACAGGCGCGATATCGCGACAGTTTGCACGAGCCTTATTGAATACAACAAAAAATAATTATCCAAATCGGTCCAGTCGATCTCAAGTTTTGGCGAGACTAACGAATAGTAATTCAGTTTTATATATTTTTCTATTAAGGTGTAACTTTTCATCGCGAAAAAAAAATCAGCTGTTCCCTACATTTTGACGAGGTATGCGAACATAAATGTAGGGAACAGCTGATTTTTTTTCGCGATTTCATGGTTGGTCCCATCGTGAAAGTTGTTCATAATTATGACTACGTACAATGACTACGTACCCTTAAAATATTTTGTGTACGAAAAGATACACCTTATACTATAGATAGATAGATAAATACGCATGTTCACAAGTATTTGTCATGCGTCACTTCATCCTATACCTTATTTGGCTCGGACTTTATTTTAAGCCAGAGACATTTTATAACGATAGCTTCCTCGTAACTAAGCCATTGTATCAACCTTCCCCTGTAACAACCATCCCCTATAACAACCTAGCCCGATTGGTCTACTGTTAGTATTAGTGCAGTTTGAAATTACTATATTTGTACTTTGTTTAGTTGCATTTTATTCATTTTAAATTATTTTTACGAATACTCCTGTGGCACGTGAACAAAAGTAACGCTGTTGGTTTAAATAAATTGATTTTATCATTTTAAATACGCCTATTTCAATCCCATAGCCTACATCAACTGAGTACAAAACCCAGGGGTTATGAGTTCATATTCGGTCCATTGTCCAAGTATACAATGCAAATCATCTTAATATTCTACTTAGTACTCATAGTCAATCAGTACAAACAACTAACGTACCTACCTATATTGCAAGAAAGAGTATCAGAAAGCAGGTCATGACGCCACGAGACGGTCGTATACAAAAGAGGGAGGGATCCTCTCCGCCAATAAAAATAATATGGGGATTTATTCGAGCATGGAGGCCCACTTACCGGATTTAACCGGCTCGATCCGGTTAGAGTGACCAGCGGGTAAATGGAGCTCACAGCCGAACTATGTTTTATAAGTGGTCGGCTCATGATCTCAAACACCGGCCGACCTATTTACCATAATCTAGCAGATAACGGCCCTGTTACGACCAGGGCCCTGGGCCCTATTTAATAAACGTTACAATCCTACAATTTTGTAAAAAAGTCACTTATATGTTAAGTTTTACTACATGTGCTGTTTAATAAACATTTTACAAATATGTAAGAAAGTTACAAGTATTTATCTTACAATTATCACAATTGTAAATGCTGTTTAATAAACGTTTTACAAATATGTAAGAAAGTTACAAGTATTTATCTTACAATTATCACAATTGTAAATGCTGTTTAATAAACATTTTACAAATATGTAAGAAAGTTACAAGTATTTATCTTACAATTATCACAATTGTAAATGCTGTTTAATAAACATTTTACAAATATGTAAGAAAGTTACAAGTATTTATCTTACAATTATCACAATTGTAAATGCTGTTTAATAAACATTTTACAAATATGTAAGAAAGTTACAAGTATTTATCTTACAATTATCACAATTGTAAATGCTGTTTAATAAACATTTTACAAATATGTAAGAAAGTTACAAGTATTTATCTTACAATTATCACAATTGTAAATGCTGTTTAATAAACATTTTACAAATATGTAAGAAAGTTACAAGTATTTATCTTACAATTATCACAATTGTAAATGCTGTTTAATAAACATTTTACAAATATGTAAGAAAGTTACAAGTATTTATCTTACAATTATCACAATTGTAAATGCTGTTTAATAAACATTTTACAAATATTTAAGAAAGTTACAAGTATTTATCTTACAATTATCACAATTGTAAATGCTGTATAATAAACATTAATATTAACCTGTAGATTCCGATGACAATATTGTAGCTGTGGATTTTGATAACAAAACCACAAAGCGCTCGACCACCAGAGACGTCACTCACAATTTTAGTAAGAAAAAGAAAAGCTTTAAGGTTCATCATTATTAATTAATTTTTAATAAAACTAAATTTAAATTAGCTATAAATTAAAAGCAGTTATATTTGTATGATTAATTTGAGCGAAAAAATATAAATTCGCAAATTTTGCGAATTTCGCCATTTTGTCGCCATTTTCTTTGCAGTAATTTGTTGTGCCATGCTTTCATTTTGCTTCTGTGCAATGTTGGTAGCATGGCGTGTTTTATTGTTAGCTCGTGTCTTTCGGGCTCACTATACCACAAGAATGAAAGAGATAGGGCGCTTAGTTTTTTTTATTTTTTTAAATAAATAAAAGCTGGGTAATATAATTTTACTTGCAATAATTGGCTGCACTCTCAAATGATTCAGACATGGAAATTTTTCTTTTATTATTCCCAATACATTTTCAACCATTCTTCGTGTTGATTTAAAAGCACGTAAATATCGTTCTAATGTTAACGTTCTTGGTATCTGTGTCGGAACGTTTGGCGCCATTAGCCACTGTTTTAGGCCATAGCCGCTGTCTCCAAGTATTATGGAGACATTCTCCCCATTTCCCCATTCTCGTGTTAGCGAAGAGCACCTAAGTACCCTAGCATCATGAACAGAGCCTGGCCACCTTGCACTTGCGTAATATACTTTGGTCCACATACTACCATAATATTCATTGAATGATTTCCATTTCTGTCCACAAATGCGGATTCGTTTTGGCGAGGGGCATCCATAGTAATTAGCGAAATATTTCATAAACAGTCTGGGGATATTGATACAATTTGCAGGCCAGCGGACTTCCTCTCCAAATAATTTACTGACCACAAATGTAGACACGCTTTTTATGCAGTTATGTACCGTTCCTTTAGATATACCATGTGCATCTGCTACCACATGGTATTGTGAGCCACAGCCCATCCAGAGCAAGACAAACAAAACTTGCTCGGTCGGTGTAAGGGCTACATTTCTCTTCGTATCGTGTTCTATTAAAGGCCCTAATTTTGATATCAAATATTCGACGGTGGTCTTGCTTACCCGAAATTTTTCGTTGAAGGTAAAATCTGTCACGTTAAAACTAAAATTAATCCTTTTACGAAAAACTCGCCGGTGCGGTTCAATCATATATTCATCATCACTAACATCACTGCTTTCGCTACTGGTTGCTAGAACCATTTTTTTAAATTAATATTATTTCTCTATTTGAGGCCTATGTCCAGCAGTGGACGTCTTTCGGCTGAAATGATGCCGATGATGATCGATGATGATCGAACCGATGATGATTTGAAGCACAAAATTGTAAAGTTTTGGCATACAGTGGGCCACCTGTCAGAAATAAACTACAATTTACAAAACATGTAAACTTGTAATTACAATTATGTATTCAATAAAGTAGTTTTTCCTACAAATATGTAAACTTACACTTGTAAAGTGAAAATGATTATTAAACAGAAATTATGTAAAATTGTAGGCACAGTTTTACAATTTTGTAAATTTTCCACCATGGCAAATTTGTAACTTTTGTGAAAATGTTTATTAAACAGAAATATGCAAAATTGTAGGTACAATTTTACAATTTTGTAATTTTTTTACCAAGACAAATTTGTAACTTTTTATTTTTATTAAACAGAAACTTGTAAAATTGTAGCCTGTAATTTACAATTACAATTTACAAATTGTAAGTTTTATTAAATAGGGTCCAGATATTACTATTTATTTTATGATTTAAACGGTTCTCTGGGCTAACCTATTTTGTTTTTATTTGGATTTATTTTTCGACTACCTATGTGTGGGCATTCTACATAAATCTGGCGGGATTTGGATACCGAGAAAAGGTCTTTGAGTGCTTTCATTCATCATAATATCTTTGGAAGATAATTTGCCCTTTTAGTTTTAATATAGCTTTTAGATGTATGAACAAAGAACTAATTTATTATGATGCAAGTACATTTTATTACTGTATCATCTTACGAATTTCTCATCAAATATAAGTTTAAAGTATATTAATACAGCTGTGCATATTTATGTTATAAGTAGTACAAAGCGACAGAAACGTAAATATGAACGTCGGAAGCTATGAGTAAATATTTACATTGACGTTTATCACAGCTTTCTTAATAATAACGGGTATATGCGTATGTGGTAAGTACCCGAAAATAACCTTTATCACCTATGAATAACGTTTATATTAGCTGCAAACGAGCATGTATTCTGCCCACGATACGACGACAAGTTCGGAACTTTGCTAAACTTTGGCACGTTTTACAAAAGTTACGAAATCGAATTTTTGTTGAGACTCGATTCGAAATACAGTTTTAATATCGGAAAATATTGTTTTATACACTTTTAGAAGCAGCAAGATGTTCTGCGGCAAAGTTGAAAAAACTACTAAGTATCTTAAAGTTTCCCTTTACGGATTATCCTGCACATTATTGACGAGAATCCGGAGAAAAGTAAACGGGGTTACTATTTCTAGTAACAGCTGAACGAAATAGAATCCAAAGATGGTGAATGATTATGGGTTTGCTACCTATGCTTATGAAAATACAGTGCATTTAACATCCGCTGTCTGAAACTGTAATGTGTAAAAGCTCTGCAAGTCACACCAAGCCTACGAGTCACCCACGAGTGATAAATTCTAAATAGTAGGAGCACCCATGACCATAGACATCAAAACTGATCGTTAGATCTACATCACCCGCCACGCGTAAAGACATCTATTACTTATTACGTTAGTTGCCTTTTTGACCGACTTCAAAAAGGAAGAGGTTCTCAATACATCTATGTTTTTTTTTTGTATGTTTTTTTCGCGATTACTCCGCCTATTACGAATTGATTTTGTTGATTCTTTTTTGTTTGTTAGGTCATGCTTCAAAGGTGGTCCCATATAAATTGAATATTAACTTTGCCTACGTAGTTTTTGAGTTAGCTTCAATAATACGTATTTTTCCCACTAAGTCTATATGGATGATGTTTAAGGAGTATGAGGAACAGGGTGTAAAGTTCACTCATCTACCATAGAAAAGGGAGGATCCTCCGACCAGACGGGTGTTGTGTCTGGCGGGCAACTGCCCAACGATTGATGTCGGGTTCTTGTATATTTTTCTATTGCACGGTAAACTTTAATTGCGTGATGCAGGACTTATGCGACGTCAGGATTTTTGTGTGACGTCAAGTTTTTGATGCGTAGTTGAATGTGGCTAGTTACTCCGTCACTGTTATTTAAGGAAATACAAAATAACCGACTTCCAAAAAAATAACTTAAAAGTTTAAAATGTCTTTAATTTCGGAAGTCGGTGGCAAAAAGCGAAAATTGTAAACTAAAGACCTCAACTTCCGAAATTAAAGTAATTTTTCACTATTTAGTGTTTTTTGGGGTTTGAATTGTCCATCAAATTAAGCATTATACATAACGACGACAGTATGCCAATGGACTGCGCCGTATGTATGTTTTATTGTAATGATGAATTATACAATTTGCCTGAGACTTATAATCAAATCAGTGACACATGCAATTAGACGATATGTGTGCGATTTTTCTTAGTGGTCCAACTTCAAACGTTATCGTTTTCAAACTCAAACATTTATTCGACCACGACTCAGTCCGTATCCACCTCTCAAGTACAAAAGACTTTTTTCCCAGCAGTGACTGACTTTTGTTAGCAGACAATCTCAGCGTCCCTGGAAATTTTCCTCAATCTCTCTTCATAAGTAGTTGTACAAGTTTTCAACGGCATTGCAGGAACTTGCAAATCAAATAACTTGCTAGCTTGGAATCGAATCCAATAAACTACAAGAGGAATAATTGAAAAAGTTCTGTTTTAAACGGCCCCACTCTAGTGAACAACAGTTTAACGCAAGTTTATCGTCAGAAAATCGCAGCGGTGCCGCAGCGGTCGGCTGCGACAGCAGAACTGAATTAAGACAGCTAGACAGTAGCGAGTTTGTAAACTAGTTGACCCCGATCTAGAGCTGCGTTCGACGACACCACTAATGTAATAAGTCATTATCGCGCGTAATGAGTTTTCAGATAGAAAATCTCATTTTGCTGAAGAAAATTGTAGTCTGAAGTAATAGCTACGGGTAGATGGTAACACGCTTAATATAATCGTACAAGAGCAAAGAAGCAGTTTATTAACTAACTTCAAAATATCGGGAGACCAACACACCAGTATAATTACGTACACATACGATAACTCGAAAGTGACACTACAGTGTACTTTAAAACCATGAAAGTATAAGATTACCAATATCCGAAATAAATGATGAATAGCAAGTACATCCAGTGTCCATGCATCGGTGTCGGCAAGTTGTCCGGCGCGCGGTAAGTTACCATTGTCAGTCGCTTTGACTTCGCACAATACGCGGCCGAGGTAACCGCTCCACCCAGTTCTGTTACTAGGACTATAATCACTGTTCCTACTGATATTTTAAGAGGAATGGAAGCAATGTAATTGTTTTTGCCAAAGATATTCTATCAAGACTTTTTAAGATAAAGTAGGTATGAAACTGCTGTGAAAATTGGAGATCCTATGTGTTTTAACCGACTTCAAAAAAGGAGGAGGTTAAATATGTTCGTCTGTATGATAATTCAATAATTGAATGATAATCGATATTTCGTCAATTGTGGACTGATTTTGAAAATTCTTGCGCGGCGGTCCCATTTAATATTGTAAAAGCCAATTATGTAAAGTAACCGTGCAGTTTCTTGCTCCATGCACCTAGCTTCAGAGGTTTCATAAGTGCCCATGTAGGTTTATGTGAAATAAAATATTTTGATTTTGATTAATTTTACGAACTTTGCCAAGGTATTTTTAGAGTTAGCTTCGATACTACATTTAATCCACATTGTGTATCTTGATAACGTTATAATACTTCGTGTCACAGATGTTCACATAGCAAGTAGTGGTAATTAAACGTTTCAGAAAATAGTTCCTATGCCGTAATGTTGGCTCTACTGTTTAATACTATTGGTTAATTTAAAAACCAGCCAAGTGCGATTCGGTCTAGCGCACGAAGGGTTCCGTACCATTCTTACATATTATAAAAGAAAGTCCTGCACCGCGTCTGTCTGTCTGTTCGTGATAAACTCAAAAACTTTTGCACCGATTTTTTTTATTTTTTTCAACTCTCTATCTATCGCGGTTCATGAGATATAGCCTGGTGACAGACGTACAGACAGACAGACAGCGGAGTGTTAGTAATACGGTCCCGTTTTATCTTTTGGGTACGGAACCTTAAAAACGGACCTATTAGGTAGCGCCTAGCGGCGCGGCGTAGCGGATTCGCATTGGTACAACAACAGAGAAGCCAACATTACGGCGTAGGAACTCACGCACTTTAATGACCTTCGGTTTCATTCATGATGTCAGTGGTTTGTCTATCCCAAGTGAAAATGACTCGTCTATTCAGCAACACGCAACAAATAACTGCGACAACGATATAGTCGCTTTCAAGAATATCTTTTTCAAATCATCAACGATTTTCACGAAATCGTCCCCGACAGTTCTGACGTTGTACACAATTTTCTAGAAGCTACATCTGACTGACAATTCCGACAGGATCTTGTACTCCTCACAATTTTCCCGTAAAATTGTCTGTATTTAATTACTAAGCCGGTAAACGGTTGGGAAGTAATTAAAAGCCATGATGTAATTACTGTCGAGGACGCGGCATATGCTAATTTTAATAGGTTTTATTTGGAAGATGTTTTACTTTGCCCTGATGGAGTAATTAGTGTATGTTTCTCTTTATGGGTAAATACTCGTTGGGAGGGTATGGTGTCGTTTAAGATAATTATATTAAGCTTGAGGGGTTCCGACTTAGAAGAGGTTAGAGGGTGACGGTGTTGCCCTGTGGACATCGTTAGTGGTGACTAAGGTACTTTTGAGGTGAGAACGGTAGCATTAACCTGCACGGAGGTGTCGATCGAAACCCTTCTCGAGTATCTATTAGACGAAAGACGAAGCTCTGAGTGTGTGGTTCGTGTCTCATGAGAAGCGATAGCAAAGTGAATATAAAAATATAATTTGATGATTAACGCCTCGATAGAGATTTACTTTAACAACGCCAATAGTTACCTATACTCCATTTGAAATAAGATAAGACATTTAAATAAGCCTTTTTTACAGTCCGTTCAACCGATTTTGTATTCTATTGTGTTGGTGGCATGACAAATGGCAGCTGCAGTAGACAGTTGGTATTGTGTAACCTTTTGCTTTTAATGCCATCCTTATGCCTACGGTATAGAAGTCAAAATTGGTTTAACAGACTGTAAAAAGGTTTATTAAATGTCTAATCTTATTTCAAATGGAGTATAGTATTTAACGCGTTTAAATTCCCTGACTCTTGCTTAATTACGACCAAATTCTTTAATGTAACTCGTTACAAAACAAAGTGTAGTAATCATTACCGTGGTTTACCTGGCCCGCTGCCAGCAACGACTTTAACTGGAGATTAAGTTAGTAGCTTTAACACAGCCAGTGTTACGAACTGTTAAGTTTTAACTTTATTATACATTAATTGATGCTTAGTTTAAAGTAGTTTAAAAGTTGTATTTTTTAATAGTCGATAGATAGGTAATAAGTTAAAAATTAGTTAACGACATAGCTAAAACATCGATAGGTGACAGTAACACATAGAAGGAGAGAGAACTTGTGGTTCTGTACAATATTTTTTACTTGTACTTTCTCGCATTTCCTTTGGCTTATAAACATAAAGTATATCTTTGAACTTATTCGCTTCCTAAGCTAACAAAGGTATCCAATACTTCATATAATAAACAACAATAAAAACCTGAAATTTTTCAAATATCTAACAGTAACATAATACCAGCGATCGCCACGAGTGGACTCTGTAAATTGTTGGCAACCTCGGTCCGACTTGTTATGCATCTACCAATTTACTTCTACAGTTCCAGCGCACCTTTTGTCTTTGTGAAAGGGGTTGTTTTTGCTTGGTGAGGTGAAGAATGTGTGGTAAGCAATGGCCGCGACTTGCACGGTAGCGTGGTTGAAAATATACTGATAACAGGCAGTTGAGAAGGGTACGCTGTGAGGTAATATACGGGACTTATTGCTCCTGAGGTTTACGGGACGATTGGATTTTTTGTACAGGCTTTTTGGTGCTCGAATTTATACATAAACTTATATTGGGTTAGACTACTTACACGTATTGGAATGAGCGGGCCATATACCAATTGGCCACTAATAAAAATTACTAACCGCTAGAGCTCTGGTAAGATATTGACCAATGGTCGGTAGACTTGTAATGAAATGCTTTAATTTTCACAAGAAAACTGCTGCCTCGGTCAAAGACAAGATAGATCTAAAGATTCGATGAAAGCAATAAATAGCCAAGAGCAAAGTAATAGTATTTGTATTATCTTCAAATATCTAAACGAAGTGAGCAAACTCGTCAAGTAGAATGAACCAGCCATCTGAAGAACTAATTCTATTGCCCATTGAGATTATCTTCTACCGCCTCGTATGTTTCCACGGCAAAGTTCCTCGAATACTATTCTGCATACGATGTCCGGAATAGGAACGGATAAAATAGTCCAAGTGATGTATAATGTTTCGCATGATACATCGGCGCCTCGTATATTGGATTCTGCAAAGAATTTGTTGCTACCAGGAGTACTCAACTATTTGTGTAAAGCGTGTTATATCCGCTGGTATTGGTTTTATTTATAGGTTTTGGATTCTTCAATTTTTAACCGACTTCCAAAAACGAGGAGGTTCTATGTTCGTATCGTATATCGATATTTTACGTGCTCATCAATTATGGAGACGTGAGTATAAATTGAATGGAAAATCGCGTGAGATGAAGTCTGAAAGTGACTTGAATACTCGAATACAAAACTAAAAGTCGATTTTGTATTCGAGAAGCACAATTTGATTAACGAATACTGATCGTAGATATTAAGACGTGTGACGTGTTGTGATATGGGACGATGTTAAAGTAATCAGCAGGAGGAGTCTAGTCGATTGGTAAGAGTAGGGCATAGTATAGAGTCAGCACATCATCAAAGCTTTGCACAATCGATTGATCCTTCCAGAAATGACTTTTTAACTGACTTCCAAAAAAAGGAGGAGGTTCTGTTTTCGCAGCGTATGTATACAGGGTGTCCCTAAAAGTATGGATCAAATCGAATAGGGGCGTGGGCAAGGTCATTTCCACAATTTTTAACCCTGCTTTTTAATGCTTAAACAAACCAACCAAGTGCATGTCAGAGTTAGTTGGGATGAATATATCCCAAGCACAAACTTAGCGTTGTAGTTGAGAAACATATTCTCCCATACATTCCAACTGCAAATGTAAGTTTGTAAAGACAATATAAGGATATTTATCATATTATTTTAAGACCATAGACTTCTTATAGGTCAATATAGTCATTGTTATAGGTTTAACTGTAATTTATAAGTAAAGAACTATTTTCCGTATTTTTTTCACAATTTTAGGCCCATTCGTTTCAGAGATAAGGTTAGGGAATTTTCAATTTTCATCAATTTTTTTTAATATTTTTGAAAGCAGGTATTTATTTTAAAATTATAAAAAAACCCTAGCCCTTTCATTTGATATGTCACACAGTACAGTTTACAAAACGTTTTTTTTTACCCCCGAAAAATTACCCCCATTACAAAGTTCATTTATTTTCTTATACTTTACTTGTCCGTGTTTGGGTCATAGAAGTCAAAGTCAAAGTCAAATAATTTATTTCAATTAGGTACATAAAAGGCACTTTTGAAAGTCAAAAACAAAGAATTAGAACTGATTCTAGTTGCGCCTTCCAAAAGGTAGTTTTCGTATGGAGAAGAATGGGCTAGAGACTCCAACGTTACTCTTTTAAAAATGTTTTATAATATTTTGTATATATCAGTTATATATTTATGTGTAAAATTGTTTTAGGTACCAAACAACCTAATCGGACTATTAGATTCGGAGAAAATTGGCTGTGACAGACGGACAGACAGACACACGAGTGATCCTATAACGCCGGTACCCCAGCAGCGAAGAGGCGAAAAAGCGTTCCGTTTTTTCCTTTTGAGGTACGGAACCCTAAAAATATCAACAATTCAAACTTTGACGCGCTCTCTTGTAAAGTTGCCGACAAATTTTCACATCCAACAATGCTAATAGGGATTGGAGACCTGAATCATGAATTTTTCTCTACATACAGGTTTACAAAACGCATCTGATACTAACCTTCCATTACCAGGGCAGCATAAATACCAAAGTGATTAAGTTAAAGATATTATTAACAGGGAGATAAAAATCTCATTTGATAATTACATGGCTCCCCCTGATGGTAACTCTTGATAAGTTTGAACCCAAATAAGCACGTTGAAAAAATTAAGTAATTAAGGTTATATTTTTGAATGCTGCTTCGTTTCTGAATGAAGCATTTGGTTGATTATGATTTTTGAGTGCTTTGTTTGGGTTCCGACGGGGCTGTGTTAATTAAGAGAAGTTTGTGAGCAAATGCGAGTTTTGGAATTTTACTGTGTGACCGAGTTGTGCAGTATTTGATTATTTTTTGTGCTTGAAAATGAAGCACCTTATAACATATCTATTTGAGAAGTTATACCTACACCCTAACGGCCAGTTTCTTTATCAAAAGTAGCAGTCAACTGTTCTTCCGCGCTGTTGGATTTACAGCGCTCGCCTCAGCGCCGAGGGTTGAAAATAGAACAGTGCAAAAGAACAGTTGACTGTTACTTTGGCTGTTACTTTTGATGAAGAAACTGGCCGTTAGTGTCTATTTAATTTTAACCTAACAATCTACTTTTGTTTAGATACTTGGGTGTGCTGATGTTTCTATAAAGACACGGGCCCGTCTCACCGTTTCTTTTATATTATAATAAACTGATGTGAAGCTTCCCAAACCAACAATCTAATTTCACACACCAATTCTTTGAGACATAAGCTCCAATCTTTCCAGTAATTCGTTAAAATTTGCCTGTGCCCCCGTCCCCCTCTGTCCGCCTGTTCCCCCTCTGTGGCCCGGTGGAGCGGAGGCATAAAACACAGTATAATTCCCAGTCATTATTCACAGTTTTCCAAGGGATTTCGGGCGTGCGTAATGACTTTATTTGAAATGGAATTTTGTAAGACACTCAGTGTGCCAGGGTCCCCTGGGCTATCGCTCATTGAATTAGACACTTCAAGGTAGATCAGGCTGTTTGTAAGCATAAGTTTCTTTATTATTGATTCCGTTGCTTATTGGGAATAAGATTAGGAATTGCGATTTTGATATACTTCAATGTAGGTTTGGGTGGTTCCAGGTGATTACCAGCTAATATTGAAGTTACCTCTTGTGGGTGTGGTGAAGTTAGTAACGTGAAGAGGATCAATCAATCCATCTGCCAACGTTTGTGCCTTTGATCATTCCTTGAATTGTTTGATGAAAGTGTCATGTTCAGTAATCAGTTTTCTTTCCTTAGACAGTGTATACGTGCAGTCGTGCATGTAGCTAACCTGAGGGCCTAGACAAAATGACATTCTATCAGCGATAACGATGATGGAAAAAGCAAAAATGTATAGGACTGACATAAGCTATCGAAAAGCTTATGTCAATCCTGTTGAAAGTCGTTGTAGAAATACGAATCGCTTTGGAAGCGATTGTCACTTGTTGGGGATTAAAGTGAAGAAATATTTTATCAATAGATCTATCTATCTGAGTGACAATCATTACTTATACATAAATATTTTCCTATTACATATTTTTTAAATATTTTCATGCCATTGTCAAGGGCTAGCGTGTTTAAATTTCTACTTAGGTATATGTTTGCATGCGGACAGTTTGTGTTGTACTGTACTCATGTTTTAGCATATAAATGATTATTATCTTATCTTATTTTTACTAAAGGACACTAAAAACCCGAGGTTTGATCTTTAAAGACTTTATAAAACCGTAATCACATAGACTTTACAAGCCATAGCAGTTAGTTCGCGGCTTTATTCCTTTGAGAACACATTTGACAAGCCCTGCACGTGGCCTCCAAGCTCTAACGTTAATCAAATCTTTGCTATAAGCTTTGTAAGTAAGTTATAGCGGAAGGCTGTGAAATAAGCGGAGTAATTTGCTTTAAAAATCCGACACGTGCTTTTTTAAGTAGTTGTCGCTAGTGCTGTCAACGTACTTAGCAGTTAGTATCCCTACCGACTTTGCTGTTTAAGGTTATAGCTAAGTATGTAGAAAGTCTTTTTGTAGTGGCGTCGGATAATTTACCGGATAAAAGGGAAGTTTCTTACACTTATTTCGTCGTTGGTTTGTATTTTCTTTATTTTGTGAGATATTATCGTCCTTAAATCCACTTATTGATATTCCTAGCACAGAGAACATATTCGGAAAAACAAGTAAGTAGTGTCTTAAACGAGCAAATATTCTTAAATTTGCAAACCCCTTATTAATTGCCGCTCACTTCATAGCCAAACTTGAAATTCAAGAGTCGAGTATTTTGATCGGCCCCGTTCGTGCACTCGTAAAGCTTCGCAGCTGCCATCAGTCAGTCGTGGCCCGTTTTATGGCCCCACCCACTCGGGCTGAACGACCCGATCACAGAATAGATAGGTACAGAAAGCCGGGCTCATAGGGCAGCGAACACGCACGCACACATAGACACGTGTCTACGTACAGCGCGTGCAAGCGCACTCGCGATTGGCATCTGTTTGAGATCGGCGTACGTACGTACGTCTATGTGTTCGCCCGCTGTATAGAGTCGGCCTTCTGTACCCATCTATTCTGTGCACCAAACGCCAACATTTTTGCCGTCTATGCGGAAATAATTAAGAAATATAGAATTTTGTGGGAATTCCCAATGAGTTTGTATTGGTATTCCACGAAAATAATGTGGGTTATTGAATTATTTTGCTTATTATGACGAAGAAAGAAAATATAATAATCTTTCTTTTTCGTGTGGTTGGTGATGAACTAGGGGTAGTATTATGAAGTATTAATGCCACCATGTTTCCAGTGTGAGAAAGAGACGGAGCTAGACAAGGCTGCTAGCACCATCCCATTTTCGCAGTGGAATAATGATGCATTAATACTTCGTAATACTACCCCTGGTCAGAGTTTTAAAGCCACCCATGGGCCTCACATGCCTTCGAGAAATATCTTTCAGGCACAGGTATTTCACGATGTTTTTCTTCACCGTTTTTGAAACAAGTGATAATTATACAATACGCACATGAATCCAAAAAGTCGGAGTTGTGTAACTTGGGTTCGAACTCGAGACCTATGACTTGGCAGTCCACTAGGCTATCACCGCTGTTAAAATATTAATTATAATCATGCTGCTTTAGTCGCGAATGGTTTCCAGTATGGACCGGTCTTCTACTTGAGTGGGTGTCTTAAAAACATCTTATGAGGCTTGGCGACTCTCCTAAAAGATTTTCTTACAACTTAAATGGTTTGGTATATAGTAACAGCCTGAGGGTGTGTTATCTTGATACAAACGGCGTGCCGACACAGGATTTACGTTTACAATAACCAGATTCAAAAGCAAATAAGTAAAGTAAACCACTTGATTTAATATAATAGTTCTTGTTCTTCCATGGAGGTTGCAAGAGCTTTCGAGAGGTTTTTCTCAGTCGTAGCTCAAATTCAGATAGTAAATATCACCCAAACATAAAAACTCAAACTGAATTGCACTTTTGAATTGTCAAGGAGTCGGATAATTAGTCAGAAAGTTGAAGCTATTTGCCCATTCCAAAACGTAGATCTATATGGGGAAGAACGCGATAAAAAAGAAAATTCATGGACACTCTTATAAATCCAGTTTGGAATTTACAACATCTTGGGTACCTATATTTATCTTGTTTTTCTATACATGAGAACAAGGTAAAAAAAAACATTTTTAGCAGTTATAAGAAACTGATACTGTTACAGGCGTTGTTCATCTCTTTCCAATCCTAAAAAGTACCAGCAAAAAGTTATGTTTCATACTGTATCAGGCATAAATAACATGGTGGACGCCATCATGCGTGTACGGGCCCTCACGACGGGGGATGCTGTGGCCCGGGGCGGGGTCGTCTTGGCGGTGTCACTAGACATCGCCAACGCCTTCAACACCCTGCCCTGGAGTTGCATAAGGGAGGCACTCCGGTACCACCGGATGCCGACCTACCTCTGTCGTGTGGTCGAGGCCTATTTGACGGACAGGGCCGTCATCTACCCCGGTCACCAGGGAATGTGGAACCGGCGAGAGATGTCGTGCGGTGTCCCACAGGGATCGGTCCTGGGGCCGCATCTGTGGGACATCGGATACGACTGGGTGCTGCGCGCCGACCTCCCTAGCGACGTCAGCGTAGTTTGCTACGCTGACGACACGCTGGTCCTGGCGCAGGGGAGGTCGCACCAGGCGGCGGCCGATCTAGCGACACGCTGGGTTGCGACAATCGTCGATAGAATCCGGCAGTTGGGACTCGAGGTGGCCTTGCACAAGTCCGAGGTCATGTGTTTTCATGGCCCTCGGAACGCGCCACCGTCGGGTTCCCAAATTACGGTAGGAGGGGTTCACATCGGCGTCGAGTCGACGATGAAGTACCTGGGACTCGTCCTCGACAGCCGGTGGAACTTCGTGGAGCATTTCCGACGTTTGGCTCCAAGGCTGGACCGGGCTGGGGCCGCCTTGAGGCGGCTCCTGCCCAATCTAGGGGGTCCAAACGCCTCCTGCCGGAGGCTCTATGCGGGGGTCGTGCGGTCCATGGCCCTTTACGGGGCACCGGTGTGGGCGCGTTCCCTTAGGCTGCGGCCAGCACGCCGGTTGAACGCGTCCCAAAGGGTCATGGCCATTCGGCTGGCCCGGGGATACCGCACGGTCTCCCGTGAGGCGGCGAGCCTCCTTGCCGGATTACCGCCATGGGATCTGGAGGCGAAGGTCCTCGCGCACATCTGGGAGTGGCGCGAGGAGGTGAAGCGCCGGGGTGTAACTCCGCTGCCGCGAGAAATCGCGGCACAGCGGACAGAGCTCCGGCAAGATCTCATGGCGGCATGGAGAGTGCGATTGTCGCAACCCAGTGCTGGGCACGCCACAATAGCGGCGATAAGTCCCCTCTTTGAGGAGTGGATAGAGAGGCGCCACGGCGTCCTCACCTTCCGCCTGACACAGGTCCTCACCGGACATGGCAGCTTCGGGAGGTACCTGTGTAGGATTAGGCGGGAGGAAACGCCCGGGTGTCACCACTGTGTGGATCGCCCGGAGGACACGGTGGAGCATACGGTTGAGGTGTGCCCTGCTTGGGCGGAGCACCGCCGTGTCCTCGCGGAGGCGATTGGCGGCAGTGACCTCTCGCGTCCGGCCCTGGTTCAGGCCATGTTACGGAGCGAGAGGGCATGGGAAGCCGTCACCTCCTTCTGCGAAGCAGTAATGCTCGCGAAGGAGGAGGCGGAACGCGTGAGGGAAAGGCAAAGTTTGCGCCCTCACGCCCCTAACCGCCGCCGTTGGAGACGCCCTGGGCGTCGGGAATCCCAGGCGGATTTCCGGCCACCATAGGCGCGGGCTTGCGGACGGCGAGCAACGGGCAGCTCGCCGTCCGATAAGGACCAGGCCCGGGTCGATGGCGCGTCGTGTTCCACGCGCGCCTCAAAGAGATGTCAGCAAAATTGACGGGGTCCGGTAGGACCGATGCCTGCCAGGGTTGCGGGAAAGTCCGAAAGGGATACCGGGACCTTGGCAACAGGCAAATGAAGGAACACGGGTGGGTTTTAGTCAGTAAAAGTCTGACACGCCCTTCCGCTCCGCCCAGAGCGGGAGAAGTCATTGGATGATTTCCCACCCTCAAAAAAAAAAAAAAAAAAAAAAAAGGCATAAATAACATTTCTCACATTACCATTCATTAAAAGCATTAACCGTTCATTAAAGCTTTAATCCTTTGACATTATATTAATATTAATAGATAGATAGATAGATAGGATCCATAGTTAGATTCATTTATTTGCCCGAAATATGGTATTTTACAGATTTTATAACACATTACACAAACAGTTCTTCAAATTCCGCCTACTAAATTCGGCATGCTTTTTTGACAATATTAATGGTTCTAATTAAACGAAATAATTAAATTACCATGTCTTATAAAAAAGAATACTAAATCACAGATATTATAATACTACGTAACTAAATCAAGAATTGTCTACATATCAAATTTTACAAATGTCAAAGAAACTTAAATAAATTACAAATTGTTTAATCAACTTTCAAATGACAACAAAAGAAATTAAATTACAAATATCAATAGCTTAAGATAAAAAATGTAAAATTGAATTTTCATGTTATGCAACTTTCCCATTATTTGTTCTATAATAGCCTCGAACAGTCGATTTACTTCAATAGCTCATTCCCAGGTAAATGAGTCATCAAGACTCACCAGTGCCTGTAAAAATAAAGGCAAAATTATATTATTGCGCTACCGTCAGCAATTAATTGAATAAAGCGATTAAATTAAATTAACGGGGCCATTCATTTGGAGTTTAACTGCACTTTTGCCAAAGACTTGCACTCGCAATTTTGGTTATAGTACTCGCAAATTGAAATTGACTTATGCTCGTAAATTGTTGATAATGTATACATGTTCGTTATTTATTGCGTGGTTTTTTGTGGCTTGAGTTGAGGTTTAATTAGTGCTGGAATATTTTTTGTAATGCATGAAGTTTGGCAAAAATGTTTTTAAACCAAGATGTTTCTAATACTCACAAATTAAAAGTCCGCAAACTATCCTTAACTACCTGTTGCTATCACCAATTATAGTTTCAGTAATAGTCAGGTTCAAAATTTATGGGTTTCGGTAAAATTTGAAGCATAATTATGAGCTTTTTCAACGTTTTATCGCCAACTGTAAAAATAGCCCAGGGGAATATGACATTCACATAAAATATTTTCACGGGGGATGTAAAAATAACATGGTTTCTCTGTTTGCACACAACATTGGTACATACGCGTAACAAGGTACCTTTTATTTCATATTGACCGTATGTAATGTACTGCCGACACATAAGAGAAAAACAAAAGACAACAAAATGGTAACTTATACACGATGGATTTGAGGACTTTAGGGCAGTAAGGACGGGTAGCATAACCGTTGTCGTTACAAGAAAACTGAAATAGTTGGACCGATAGAGATTTTTTGATCCTTAAAAGAAACAGGATCAATGGGCATCAAATTAAGATTTTTTCATAATCTGCAGATCAAATTGTCTCAAAAAGTAAAAGACACTCTCCTAAGACTGTTTTCCTGTCCTAACCTGCCCTTATTGCCACGTCTCAAATATCCATCCTGTAAGTATACTTACCTAACTTATAAGCTAGTACGTACACCATTTCATTTCGCCACTAAAAAAAGGCAATCTTTAATAAAAAGAAGGGTATTTTTCCGCCGACTCCCAGATAAGTATAAAAGATTTAAAACGTACAGCCGTGGGAGATGAGCGCCGGCACGTACTGACTGAACGGTTCTATCGCTTACACCGCGCGGACACCTAATCCTCCAAAATGGCGAAAATCAAAAGTCAGGAGCTTCCCTACGATTTTGTAGCGTATTTTATACTTTATAGCCTTTAACTAGGTTGCCGAAACGTGAAAAGTTATTTTCTTGCTGTGATAAATTAACATAATCTAGGCATTTATTGTTATGGATAACTGAGAGAGTTCTCAAAGTGCTTCTTCGGCCGAAGTGTATGATGGCGATAGCCCATGTTAATCAATTACCTAATTAGGAAATTGCTGTATATTTAATATGTCTGTATTAACTCTGTCAGACTTTGAAATCGAATGCGGAACTTTGCATTGAATAGCGGCTAAGGCTATTACGACCAAATGAGGAAGTCAGAATGATTTCATAAAAACACAAATTCTGCTCTCTAGTGTTCGGTATTTCAGCAATCTCACTAATAAATATCTCTCAACTCGCAATTTGTGGAAGGTTTACAGATTTTCCGTAACATAATTAAAATAAATTCCTGTAACAAACTTGCTGGCATTTAAAGATTTTCTTAAACGTCCCATTCTTACGCCAATTGCATTCTTCCTTTCAGTCACAAAAAGTGCAGAAACTCCATTTTAACACGGACAGAACATAAAATGACATTTCCAATCGTAGCTTTTTCATCTCGAACGACAAAAGAGTTGTCTTTGAGCCGACCCGTTCAACAGACTCGTTCATTCAACGGCCGGGAGTGAGTAAATGAAAAGAAACAATGAACGAATTGCTCGGTCGAACGGACGTCAAAAGGGAGGCAAGTGGGACGAGTGACACTATTGTATTATTTGACGTGATGTTAAGATACTGCTCGATATCTCAGACTAACGAGTATCTCAGATCACTTGGAATTATTGATGTTTGTCGCAAAAAATAATAGGTTTTGTTTGGTAGTTATCATTTGTCAAGACTTCAGGAGTAAGTTTTATGGTTGATAGTACTTATATGAAATATTTTTCTTTTTCCAACTTGCGAAGTAGGTAGATATAAGCGGTCATCTCTACTCATACTACTCATCGCTACTTATTTCGCAAGTTTTAAGAATCCTACATTTTTCGGTATTCGTTCCAATCCCTAATTGCGTAAAATACGATCAATCATAATCTGAATCATTGTGAAGGAGATTACTAACCCATTAGGTACTTCATAATGCTCAAAAAATTTGTCTGTTCCAAAACGTAAATAACGCAATGAATGTTGTTGAACTGTCAAAATGAAACAGACTGTGATTGATCGCGTGTTACACTATTAGGGTGTAGGTGTGTATGGTTCCATGGCACTGCACTTGTTGGTACTACCGCTCTTTGACGACAGCCTATTAGCAGTGGCCACCAAAGCTAGGGGTACCTACCTCTGGTAAGTGAATTGTAAGGTACCCATTATTTGTTGACCCCCGATGGGTTAGGCAGAGGCGTACTTGGGTGTATAATTATGATGTACCAACTAAAGCTTAATCAACTCGGTATTTATATACAAAATCAAAATCAAAATCAAAAGTCATTTATTCAAACTAGGCTGAGAATCAGCACTTTTCGAACGTCAAAATTACATAAGACAGTCCCCCAAAACGCCCACCTTTCACCACTTCCTAGTGCTTTAGCTGGGAAGAAGAAGTGGCGCAACAAACTCCCCAGCAGCACAGCTGTCTGTTCAGTTAGAAACAATTGATTCTATACAAAAGTATGCAAAATCATTTACATTACGTAACATAAAATATAAATCGAATTATTAGCCAAATATCAGCTAGCACACGCCAATATACCACCCAAAAAAAAAAAAAAAACGAGAACTATATACAAGGGCTTTACTAAATTCAATCTTAAAGATTACCAAACGGAGGTTAATGTTTATATGTGAAATGAAGTCACAAGCAACAACCAATAAGAAACTCAAATACAAATCCGAGGTCCACCTACAAAGGTAGACCACATACAAAGCTAAATACACATCTCCGCCATCCGGTAGCTAACATTTCAAGTTAGCAAAGCAAGTCAAAGATGCTGCTTAACTGGTTCAATTGAAAAGTAACATGGACAGCTAAGTACGTGCAGACTAAGCTATCGGTCCGAAACGACGGCAATCAGTTAAAAGCATGCGAACCGGGCTTAAGGCCGAGTACACATATAGTTATTAAAATGGATCGTCATATTTGGGTAGGAAGGTTGGAGAGCAGATGTTTAGAAAATTCTCTATTGCTCTCTTGTTTCATGACAAAGAGAATAGGTATAGGCAAGCTACAATGAAAGTTATATTTAAAATGCCTAATCTGAGTGATCGACTGTCTAGGGTTCAGCTTGAATTAATAAACAAATAATAATTATAATTTCTACTTAGTACGCTTTGTGTCACTTTGTTGAGCATACATAGGTATGTCTATCTGTTATTATCTACCGCCCGCCAATTATCATCATGGTCCTTCAGAAGCATTCCTCTTAATATCCGTTCAGAACGGTTCTAATTGTCCAGTACTTATACATGAAACCACTATTCAAAGTGTTCTGTCCTCTGCTAATTACTAAAAACAGTTCCGAGAAATTAAGCCCACATTCTCATCAAATCCCATCACTAACTAATGCGAAAATCCATTAATCGCTGTGTCCACGGTCTTATTAGTGCCCTGAGACGAGCACAGAGGGCCGTTTAACTGTATTTCAGCGGATTTTAGAACGTGTTCACTGGAAAATGTTACTATTTGAAATAAAGATACAACACCCGAACATGTTGGGAAATATTGTAGAGAAAAATAAATCTTTTCAGCTAGAACAAATTCATAGTAATAGCAGAGAATAGTACAGAAGGCGCACTCTAGGTATGAAGCTACAAGTACGTGGTGGGCTCACCTTCAGTGGGCGTAACATAGTCAGAAGATATAAGAAGTACACGATAGAAAGAGAGGCACCTTCTAGATACACAATAAAGTGCAATTCAGGTTGCACAGCGCTAATTACCAGATAATTACAAATTAGTACAGATAATTTACAGATTAGTACAGATGGATCACTCCAAAAAATCATTTAAATAAAAAGCGACTCTTTCTGTAACACAATAAAGTGCAATTCAGGTCGCACAGCGCTGTAATAGGTACATTATTTGAAAGGAAAAGGTAGGATCGGTACAGCTTTTTGATTGAATTACGAAATGAAAACACCCGACCACTTTTGTAAAACAAATCAACTTTTGTAAAAATAATTATCTTTGACTTTTTAGTTGTGGTACACACGGCTACACATCAAGCTATACATTTCCAGTATAAGTTGACCTCGCATTGTATGGAAATCCTATACAATGCAATATCAGCATAAGCTGGAAATGTATAGCTTGACGTGTAGACGTGTGTACCTATCCTACACAAATTCGAATACCTACTATGTCAATAACAGTCACAGAGACTTATTATAACATCATCCACATAGGCTAAGTGGGAAAAATACGTATTTTACTTCACGGCGATCTGAAATATAATTAAGTTTAACACAGTAGTATTTCTTACACACACGTGGTAACATCGCGATTTTTAGAGATAAAGATATTAAAAATATATTTTTAAATAGAATTGTTTCACCTCATCGTTGGCAACACAGGAATGTCACTTTTCTTTTCGCGCGCTCTGTGACATCGCATCGAAATAGGCTCTCGCTAATCAAATTATTATTTTAAATAAGTTTTTCGGTATTATTTACTAAAATAATAAAATGTTAACTTTGTTAAGTGATGGCAAGTGTATTAAGTGCATCGTTAGTGGAAACCTGAGACTGCCGCGGCGTTCACCAAAGACATCAAGGGGAGCAGCTACAAACATCAGAGGCACCCTTAGTCCTGACTCCTGGCCAACATTGGATGAACCATTAACCTGAGGACTCCCAGAACATTAATGTGACGAGAATGCCTGGCTTTAACTGACCACTTTGTACGTGATACAAGCATTATGATGGACAACAATGCACATTGCAGTGCGTGATGCAAACTTTTTGCATTATCTCTCCAGTGGACACGAGATGTCCTTAGTAACATTACCTCCATGTTACTTAGCTGGATGAAAGCTACCAGAGAGGCACGTGATGCCCTTAGCGATGTTACTGTACATAGCTAGCTGGTATGCGCTTGTCAACTACCCCTCCAGTGAGTACATACTCTCCGAAACGTTATTTCCACGTTACTAGCTGGAAGAACTACCAAGGTGGCACGTGATGCCCTTAGCAATGTCTCTCCACATAGCTAAACCTGGTATGTTATGTACTCGTCATAACAGGTAAGCCACATTTTTATGACCTAGGTTAAGAAATTGTTAAAAGGTCCAATATGCTTTTAATTTATGAGTATGAAAGCTGCGAGACAGCCTGACTTATTCCTGCACATTGTCTGTGGGTTATTAATTTGCAAAGCATTATACTCTGAGTGCGAGATTCTACCGCACCTGGATTGTTATCAGTAAGTACGCGATTCTTTAACAACATTGATCCAATGTTGTTAGCTGATAAGCACATATTTGGCATGGAATGGATTAAGAAATTGTTAAAAAGGTGGTCCAATATGCTTTAATTTACAAGTATGGAGCTGCAAGACAGCCTTAATTTGTCCTGCACATTGTCTGTAGGTTATTAAATTGCAAAACATTTTACCCAGTAAGTGTGGGATTCTACCGCACCTGGATTGTTATCAATAAGTACGCGATACTTTAACAACATTGATCCAATGTTGTTAGCTGATAAGTACATATTTGGCATGGAATGGATTAAGAAATTGTTAAAAGGTGGTCCAATACGCTTTTAATTTACAAGTATGAAGACTGCGAGACAGCCTTACTTCGACTTGCACATTGTCTGTAGGTTATTCAATTGCAAAACATTTTACTCAGTAAGTGTGGGATTCTACCGCACCTGGACTATTATCAGTGACTAGGGGGTACCCTATGCATCATGGCCTGTTAATGCTTAACACGAGATGAATTCAAACTCAAACTCAAAGCATTTATTTCAAACTGTCAGTCAGAAATAAACCAATTACAGACACTTTTGAATCGTCAAGGGATCGGTCAGTCAGAAAGATGAAGCTAGTTGCCCATTCCAAAGCATAGTAAGTTCCCATGGAGAGGAACGGGCAAGAAGCTCCACAGACACTCTTTTAAATCAGAATATTGTTACAATGATCATAGCATGTTATTTCAATACTAGGTGATCTAGTTTTCGAATCAAGGATGCTCATAGTGTGTTATCTCAAAAAGAGATGATCTAGCATTTTCATCAAGGATGTTAACACAATGGTTGCTGCTCATAGCAAGATATCTCAATACTAGGTTAGTTATCTAACTTTCACATCGAGGATGACATTATGGAAACACACTTCATCTTGACTGATTACCTCTCATCAGCTAATGCTACACATGCCTGCTACTAAATGAATGAATGTTATTACATTTCTGTTTATGGCTATGTTGCTGAGTTGTCAGTTTTAACAAACAAATATATCTAAAAGAAATCACTGTGTACAAAATACTTAGTGACTTATCTAAGCACTAGGTGGTTTAATTATCCTAACAAATTGATAAATGATATCAATTTTGTAAACCAAACACTAAAGCAAAATTTTATAATTTTACACTCACACATTCAAATACTTGGTTAACATGATTTTACAATACTGGCTGATGACAAATGCTGAGATATCTATGGAAACTCTTGATTTCAGATATAACTGAAATGGACCAAACACAAAGTATTAGTCCATGCTGCCCTATTTATTCATAACAAGATGGAAAACATACTCCATTCTACATTCCATAAATAACCTGCACTGGTTACTTTCACCATAGGTAAAACAAAGACTGACCCTATGCTTATGAAGAACATAGACAAATACAAACTGTTGAAAGACTTGACTGATGCAACAATGTTCACTTTCACTAAATTAAAACCAAACAAAAGTAATATCATACCTAATTGACATGAATGTTAGAATGTTAAATTATTCTACTTGCTAAACAAACTCAAGTATACAATTCTATAGCTACAAACAATAACAATTAATCAATAAACATTAAAACCACAAGACCCTATGTTAATAGAGAACCTTACCAGCTCTATTGAGCAAATGCAAAATTAACACAACAAGAGTGATATGTTACAGTTAATAACAAATTAAAACATTTCACAACTAAGTCAATAACAGGAATCAGCCAATATTGAAAACAAAAACGAATATTGGTGGAGAACCTCAACAACAACCCGGAGTATATCTACACTCCAAAGTAACAACTCAACAAAACTGATACTAAAATGCACCAATCAAATGCTGACAAAACAACTATACTCCACTGATCTTGTTATTGGTTGTGGATACAAAGATACAGTAAACGATTTGATACCTATCAAATTCAATATTTTAACTACTCAATACCATTATAGCTAGTATATACAGAGATGAATTAAAATGCATTACAGATCTACAAAGAATTTATCAGAAATACATATTTCAGACTCAAACAAAATAGAAAATTCAACCTCATTCTGGACCTATAACTGATTATAAATGATTTCTCTAAGTAGGTTTGTACAAACTGATAGATTGACTGAAAATGATAAAGAAAGTTCCCAGTAATAACTCTAATAGATAGGCTGTAATATGATTCCATCTTACAGGTACTGCAAGATTCTTCCCATTATCAGATAACCAATAAAGAGTTCATCATATAGTTACATTGTCTGAAAAATTCCACATTAGAACTTTTATACTTTAACTGTACCATATAGCTCTGCTATATTTAAGTACCAAATTACTTCCCAGTAGTGACCTATCTACCCTGATTATTTATTTGTCAATATATCAAGACTGCTGTAAAACATTTACCTTTAAATACCACTATAAACATATCAATAAGTGTAAAGTCAGTTTTATACAAAAACATGTGCCTTGAAATACTTACTTACATTATAACAACGGTTATTAGTGATCTTAGTCGCATTACATAACATCAGGCCTGTAAGATGATCTTATTCACAGTTTCTAAAATTGAAATGTCTAATTAAACATTCAACCATTCCAACTGTTAATCTAAATAATTAGTGGTAGATTCCAATGATAATTACAACATTAAAGTGAAATTGTCGGAAAAAAGGGGGGGGGGACAGTATGATGTGAGGACAAGGTATCAATGGCCTGTGGTTAGAACATGAACAAGGTCAGGTACCACAATAATCGGTGTAGCCAACATGAATGAATTAACTTCAAATTATTTTAAACTAGAACCATCGACTCACCAAGTGCACACCTTAGTTAATTAATATACAACTCCCCCACTTAAATATAATATAACTCATTCCACTATTTAGTTTTGGATAATATAAGTTCAGGGGAAAAGATTCATACCCATAAATGCTCTCAAAATGAATCTAGTTTTTTTGACTAGTTCTTAGCTTGTCAATTATACATGAAATAGACACTTTCACCATATGCAAATTAGAAAGGAAAATACCTGATTTTGGATATGCAAAGAGAAAAAAAAAAAAAAAAAAAAAAAGCTACCTGACTAACTAATGGGTTAATGTAAACTAAATTTAATTATTCAGTTTACTAATAGTAACATTTTTTATTGCCCAACTGGGCAGTAATAAACTAATAGATTCCGTGATAGCTACTTCTGCATGGGAGGGTCTACCATGCACAACTATGAGGCCTGTGCTCATTATTTTCAAAGATACCATGCACAACTATGAGGCCTGTGCTCATTATTATCAAAGATACCATATTTTAACAATAACAATAGCAAATTATAGGAATCGGCCATAAATACACAACATAATTATAGAGCTTAGGAGCTGTAAACTCATGCATTAAGCTTCACACCGCATCTCAAATAAGTGAATGTTTACGTTCACAGAGATATAGACTACGACTGCTATTTCCAGTCCTAGAAACTTTCAAAAGCATTCAATCTAACAAATATCTTCCTGATCTGATTTTAAGTACAGAAAACAACCACATTACAAACTTATGGGAAACCTACAAAGAAGTTGAGATCTAAAAAATTATACACTGATTCACATATACTACCATTGCTGACGTAGAAAAATTAAATAAGCTAAGTGCATGCAAATCGTAGACATTACAACAAAAGTTACATTAAATTAATAAAATTGATCTTAACTTATATTTTTAATTTGATACAATAATATTGATTCAGATTATTTGAATAGTATTATTTGTAATGCCAAAATATTAATTATTATGTCAGAAATCATAGAATATTAATTAAAATGTCAAAAAGTATGACTTAAAAATTCATTAACAGAGTAGAAACATGTCTAAGAGCCAAGTAAACATTTTACATTTGAATTTATTAATTGGTAACATTCTCAAGCCAGGTGGTAATTTATTATACATTTTTACTGTCATACAACTGGCATTTTTACTGTATAGTTGCTATCTCTGAGGAGGTACTAGCAATTCCCCGGCATTATTTTCTTCCGTCTTTGGGAGACTTGCTCATTTAATAGGAATAAATGTGGGTATTTTTTAACAAATAAACAAGCCAAAAAAAAAAAAAAAAAACACAAAAAAAAAAAAAAAAAAATTAAGGCACGGGAGTGGAAGAATTTTTAATTCTTTAAATAATGGCCTGCAATGCAATGCAATGGTATAAGTATTCTGCTCCGTTGCCTGTCCTTTCGACTCTAATGTCGACTCTGTGGACCAATGAATGAATACTGAGACTGTTTTAAAGTTTTATAACTAGGTAAGTACCAATAAGTGAGAAGGACATTAATTCTTCCTCTCACAGTACAACCCATACAGCAGCCCAACAAAGAGATGACATCAATTGATTCAGGTACAATGTGGGGTTACTGGTTGTCAATCATGTTTATTTTTGTTGATACACAATAGTTTATTATCCCTTAAAAAGCAATGCTAATGAAGGAGAATAGTAGAGCACCTAATTATAAACCAGAACATTTATAACCAGATAATTTATTATATAACTGAATTATTGCAGTTAGCTCTAAACATCTACTGTGTTAAACTTAATTATATTTCAGATCGCCGTGAAGTAAAATTGGGAATCAAACGAGCTTACCTGTTAAGCGAAGTCTTGATTCTAATTTTACGAACGGCGATCTGAAATATAATTACCCGCCCGCCACTGGCTTACAGCCCCAAAGCTGCAATAATTAGCCTACTTAACTCACCTATACTTTCAGGAAAATCTAGTGAATTTAAGTATGTGGAACCACTCTGTACAGAAAACAGAGATTGTTCCATACCTTAAGGATCTCTAAAATAAGTGACATTCCTGTGTTGCCAACGATGAGGTGAAACAATTCTATTTAAAAATATATTTTTAATATCTTTATCTCTAAAAATCGCGATGTTACCACGTGTGTGTAAGAAATACTACTGTGTTAAACTTAATTATATTTCAGATCGCCGTTCGTAAAATTAGAATCAAGACTTCGCTTAACAGGTAAGCTCGTTTGATTCCCAATTATTGAAGCTAATTGAAAAACCACACATGTAAAAAAAGAAAAATTTAAAATCGGCTCACTATTGACGAAAATATCGATGGACTTTTTGGAAGTCAGTTAAAAAGTCATTTCAAGAAGGATCAATCGATTGTGTAAAACTTTGATGATGTGCTAACTCTATACTATGCCCTACTCTTACCAATCGACTAGACTCCTCCTGCTGATTACTTTTACATCGTCCCATATCACAACACGTCACACGTCTTAATATCTACGATCAGTATTCGTTAATCAAATTGTGCTTCTCAAATACAAAATCGACTTAGTATTCAAGTCACTTTCAGACCTCATTCATTACATGCGATTTTTCATTCAATTTATACTCACGTCACCATAATTGATGAGCACGTAATTCCCAATGATATGTCTGACTGTACAAATTATTTATTTACGCTCAATTCTGCTATCTTTGATCTTGGATGCTCACCATTGTAATACTGTGCCACAAAATAAATAAGGACAGGAGGTCGGCTCCACACAACAACGACAACAGGCGCACGCACACGACGAGGTCTGTTCCATAAGTATCTGATGAAAATCTAAACAAATGGATCAGCAAACATACCTATGATTGATAAATCACCAAAAAACAATTAGGTTATTAAATTAGCTTCAATATCAAATGAATTAGAATTTCGGGTTTATGTATTCAAATAATGTAAACAAAGCACTCAATTTGTAAGTAAACAATGACATTATTTTGTAAGTTAACAAATAATTTTTAGTGTTACTTATTGACTAATTTTGTAACAACAATTTTTGTCCATTATTTATCTAAACTAATAGGTCTTAATAAAGAGGAAAGATTTGATATTTTTTGTATGCTTGTATGTTTGTTTGTAATGGATAAACTCAAAAAATACTACTTACTACTCAAATTTGTAAATTAAAAACACGGGTAGAATCATAGCTATACGAAAAAAGGGTAGAATCGAAAGATGATGACATTCGTATCATGATTTATATCCGACTAATCTAATCTAATCTCTCTAATCTAATGATTTATATCCAATCATGATACGAATGAAATAGTTTCATTTCATAAGTTGACACCTGGATTAACACAAATTATGATTAACTACATATCCCGGTAGTACGTTCCCGTGTGATATTTGCCAAAAGCCATGCGGGCGAAGCCGCGGGCAAAACAAGCTAGTCAATTTTAATTTAATAATCTTATTCAATCAATAATTGTTGGATAAAGTGGTGAGACGTAAAGTTGAAACCTTCTAAATACATATGAATGTAATACTAATTCGCTGTAGTGAGTGATTGCGTAAGAATTGAATCAGGGGTTTGTTTATACTTTCATCAGATACTTTAGGAACTGATCAATGTTGCGATGTGTGCGTTCGTTTTCACCTTTTGTACCAATCTATTGAGTGACTGCGCGCCGAGTGAGCCGTGCTGTTATTAATGCACAACAGATAAAAATATTCTGCGTCATTACCCACTGTGCGAAAATATTGAATTTTAACGCGAGGAATATGATTTACACGTAAAAAATGTGCGATCGGATTATGACTTTCTTTAATAAAATAAGAAGATTGGTCGTAAAATAAATAAAAAATGGTTCGTGCTTAGTGGCACCCGCCTGGGTCAATCGATGAATCGATAATATGTTCGGTCTGTATGGTTAGTACTATCATTAGAATCAGAGCAAATGTTTTACTTCTTGTCAGCTCAAGGGTTCGATATTGTAGTTAGACTTGCTTTATACTTGGTTTCTAACTAATGAACACAATATTTACTTGTGTAATAACATACTAACTATTTATATATATACAACTCTCTTAGTTAAAAGTAACTATACAAATAAACAATAAACTAGAATATAGCGTCGAAAAATTCCTCCGCATCGCTGTCGGCTGGTAATGTACCCAAGAGACTGGCGGAATTGCCACGTTGTATCGCAATGCTTATCCTCTGACCAAGGTAAAAGCCAGCCCTTGGGTCACGGGAAGTGTCAAATAGCCGTTTGGAAATTTCATCAAACAAGCTATGAGCACTCGGACCCCACGGCCCCAGGGTTTCAACCCCAAACGGCTCGAAAATATAATTGGCTATAAGGCTGTTATACTTTCGCCGCTTGAGGTTTTCCGCAGCCGCAGCAGCAGCGCCAGCACAGCACGCCGAGCCAGGAAGGTGGGATGGCGCAAGGGTATCGACGCATGTTGCGTCCCACACTAAAGGCCTACCCACCTTCCACGGGAATAAGGACATGCCGTCCGGTCTCTTGCCATCGTTGCGTGCCAAGCCGTTGGGTTCTAATACAGCTGGAACGCCAGCGGTGACAAGGGCTCGTCGGATGATGTCATTAATTTCCGCGTGCCGCGCTAAGCGACCCGCACTTCGGCTGCAAGACAGGTCGTGGTGTCCGAGGCTGTTGACAACTTCACCGCAGTGACAGCGATGAGGAGAATATAGTAATAAGTCAAGTGGTTTGATAGGTTGTTGTTTTTCAGTGAGCCAATCGCAGCTGTTTATATGAGTTATCAACGTTAGACCATCTGAGAATGTTTTGTGCTGATTGGCTTAGCAAAAATCGGGTGTAAGTCTGGTGTTCATCATCTTTTGTCTGATATTTCCACTGACCATTTGAGCTATCAGAAAAACAACTAATTACGCTTGTCTCAACCAGGAAGTTACTGTAGGTATTAGGAAACCACAACAGAGCGTATCATATTCCTCACTAATATTCCTTGAAACATCTTGAACAGTCTAGGGTCATTCATGAACCTTCAGGGACAAAACCGAGAAATATTTCCATACATTTATGATAACAATAGTCGTCCTTGAGCCGTGTCCAGGGAGTTCGTTCGACCGTTAAAGGGCTAAAAGGGTGTCAATAAGGAATGCGTAGAAGAAATTATTTTCCGTCTATTTCATACTTTTGATGTGTAGTGAAAGGTGGAAAGAGGAAAGTCGATGACCGGAGGAAAGTATTAAATGGATATTTTACTGTTTTCGAACAAAATAAGTAAGTGGACTAGTAAGAGTAGCCTGCCTGGCTAGGCTGTATAAAAACCGGTACAGGAGTAACAGCTTATTTCCATGTTACATCAGTAGAGCTTCGCATGCATGGAGTATCCAGAATATACATAGGTACATCAACTAGATCAATTTTACAGCAAACATTCACCGTCAAATCCCAATTGATTTTAACAAACAATAAAAAAAAAAATATTAAACAGTTTTCCAGCCTTTTAATTTTTCAATCAACTAGACATAATTAAAGCGTGCACACACAGATTTTATATTTTGTTCGTAAAACGGTACGTCGAAAAATATACGGGACGAGGCCCCGTATGTGCGCATACCAGAAAATTGATTTCACCAGGTGTTCCAAGCCAAATTGTTCTGTTCCTACCGCTAGTGCTACATACCTAGGTGTAGGTAGATATAGAGATGTGCTGCATGTAACACTGTGATCATTTCTGGTAAAAATGTGTAGCGAGTATTTATTATATATTTTATTATTTTGTATTTATTTTTATTTTGGTTTATACGCTGTGTGCTGTTGTATTTTCAGATTTTCTTTGGGATTTGGTTGCAGGCGGCTATCGTTTGCTGTGAAATGAATTTGGCGTTGCTCGAAACCATAGGTTTTAAAGATATCAGTGGGTAATTGGTATTGGTCAAGTACTGTATTTAAGACTAGTTCAGCAGTACCTATTATCATTCTACAATTTGTCTTTGTAGAGCATAATCTTAGCGTAGATTCTCAATTAACATTTTTTGACAGAAGATATGGCGGCAGTTTGTTTTTGTATTGCGAGCGTAGCGAGTGCATGTAAAAGCAAGTCAATTTTTAGAGCGAATGTTTATTTATAGAACATGAAGTCAGACGCATATACAACCTCCTTGCAAAAAAATATTCGATTATTATGGATATGAAAAGTATTCCAAAAGATGATTCTAACTGTAAACTTTCTGAGATATGATAGTTATGCCTTTTAATGACTACCTACCGTAATGAAATGTGTGCCAAAAATCTGATTCTGTCTGTGAACTTTCTGCGATATGATGGTTCTGCTTTTTAATTATTATATATAAGAAATTTATGCCTAAAGATGATTCAGACTTACAAAATGATGAGTTTTTAATGTATGCTATAAGAGTGTCTGCCAAACGATTTTCTGAAATGAAGTTTATGCTATCCGTTGTTAGGCAAAATAATGACATAAAAAGTTGTGCCATAAAAGGTAGACCCAAACTGAGGCTATTGCTGTCTTTTTCTCTCTTTTAAAACTAGAAACAGACGGACGTCAGTTAGACCTTCAATATGGTGATACGTCAGAAAGTTTCAACTTTCGTTTTCAAATTCTTTTTTAGTTTTTAAACAAGGGAATCGGCGCCATTATATTCTTATAAATGCTTACGATAAAGCACACTCTCCACGTAACCTTCCATCAGCTACAGCGCTCACAAAAAGCGGCGAAAAGCGCCATATCTCAGTGACCAGCGCAGTCGGCGCTAATCACCGCATACGTCACGCTGGCCACGCCCCCTGGCTAGTGTTAACATTCCATGTAATTGACAAGTTTTTGTTACTATTACTTGCACCGATCTACGTATCCACTATAGTAGACAAGTAGGTAATCAGGGCGGTTGAATAGTTTAATGCGAGCGGAACAGTAAAATTATGTTATTGCAAACCGTGACACCTTGGAATTTCCCATCGGCAAAAATGGCGTACTTTCATACAGAGTTTCATGATTCATCTCCTATTTAACCTCTTTAGCGGATAAAATCCTTCCTTAGTTTCATCTCTGTTAGATAAAGATATGTTCTGCATAATTTCATGCTTCTAGATCCAGTGGTTTAGGAAGTGCGTCTGTCAGTGAATGAAATAATTATTTTTATTTAATTAAAAATACTAAAATTATATCGCATTCTAGATCAACCCGCCTCTCTTTCTATTTCTATCTAAATAATTTCCAGACACAGTCAAGCGGCTCTGGGAAAGTGGAGATTCTTAAATATTGTTCGGCAGTAAGCGAAGTACCACTGGACCGGGCAGAAAGGATTTTGCCAAATAGCAACAAAGGCACATACCTACGCTAAACTCTTACTAGCTACAGAACATTGCTTGGCTCCGCATTTACACTAACAAGTCCTTATAGTTTAGCGAGTTTGATCTCATAGTCCAAACTAATCTATTAGCCAGAGCGGGCTGTACCGAGAGCAGCTAATATATTAACTTCTTGCGAAACTCCTGGCATTTAACTGTTGACTCCGACCGAAGGACCAGATGGTCATAAAGAATGGATGCGGTTTGGTCTTGAAATAAATATTTTTGATAGCTTCAGAAATAATTCTCGATATTAAAGAGATATCGTAAATCGTCGGATCTTATTGTAGGTATCCATTTTGGTAAAATATTTTAATTAATTTGCAAGGTGCACATAAGCAAACAAATAAATGAAAAGTAAAATGGCTAATCTCTGGAGATGCAGAACTTCGAAGGTATCACAACACAATATCGCTTTCAGATAGTTTTATGTTCCTCCGCCGTCATCCTGTAAATACGAGTATATACAAGATTTGGTGAGCCGAAAAGGTCGTTTGTTAGGTATATTTAGATTTTAAAAGAACTTCTAAAACTTTTATTTCTAGTTAAAACATTCTAGCTCACTGGTCTAACATCAGACGAATGTGTCGCCTTAATCAAGGAATTAAACTTATTTTTCTAGACTGAGATAGCGAGTGGGGATTAGTGGGCATGTCCCTGGCGGCTGGCGGAATGGCGGGATGGCGGGATGGCGGGATTGCCGGATGACGGGATGGCCGATAGTCCCCAAGACTCACCCGGCTAAGATTTTAGAGTTACAATAGAAGCTTGACTTATTGGCTGGAGATATTTAAAGGATTAGTTCACAAGACCTAATAGTGCGAATGTGTTATCGTTTTCTTTTTCTGTGTGATAAAATAAGTTTCTGTGTTCACCTATTAATAGTAGAAATACTAAAGACATAACATTTATTAATTTATGATCGCTCTTTCAACTCAATAAGTTTTTGGACGTCCCGTGTTCACTCGGTATTTCCAACAGCCATATTGTACGCAACGTTAAACTTGAGTAAATCCGGACGAAAATAAAATATATGGTGAAAATTGGTTAGGAAATAACTTCTCAATTTGAAATAGGTAATGAAAGGAATAAATGTTGATTTGACCTCATTAAAATAGCTCTTTTTTAAAACTTTAAAACAAGAAAAAAGCTGTAAAATTTTCTCCGGAACATTATTTTCAAAGGGCGAATATTTATAGGCTGTACAAACATCTGTCTTCAACATTCGTAAATCAGAAGAGTTCGGACTACAGCCGTTCCCCCCTTTCAATGGCCGCCCTTAAACCTGTTATAATGAGCGAACTTTTTCCATTTCTTTTTTTTTAAAGTTTCCAACAAACCTCTTTTGTGTTACTCTTTGAGTTCACTCAGACTAATTGACAGTCGGACTTTAGTTGTAAACCTACCAGTATTGATGGTAACGAAAGGTTTTTATTAATTTGAAAATGGAAGGATTGAATGTTAGGGATTTTTTGGTGTATTGTGTTTATATGGTCTATTGTAAGATTTGTAAAAAAAGAACTGACTCTGGATTTAAAATTCTTTATTGTGTTTTTAGTTTTTGAGTATTAGTGCATTAACTTAGCAGTATTTTTATCTCTAATGCAACAATATTTTATATTTTTAGAAAGACAGTTACAGCTGATATCTCGTCGAAAAAAAAAAGCAACCAACTGCTGCCCGCAAAATGAACGCACACTAGAAAAGCACGAGTATAAGACTTATCCGTCACGCACAACCTCGGAACCGGTTTAAAAAATACCGGTTAATAACGGTATAAGTAACCGGTTTTCCTCCGAACTTTTCCAAAAAACGCGAGCGTTTAGAGGACTTTATTTTAACCTAAATTAACCGGTTTATTCGACGAGCGGCATGTCGGTAAAAGCGTTGCAACTTGTGAATACTTGTGAGGATGCCGCGCTGAATAAAAACTGAAGTATTAACAGATTTTTATTGCGCTAAAGCGGTAAATTCGAAAAATAGTTTATATAATACTTTTACAAACCGGTTTAAAAAAATTGGTATCTGCTTACGAAACTGAATGTAAAGGTTGTTGCGTCAAGTACATCATACCGGTTTGAAAATTTAACCGGATTTTGGTATGCGAGACTCAAATAACAAAGTTGGCTTATTTGTTCCTTTGCTGCGCGACATAATTATCATTAATCAAAGCTCTAATGTTGGAGATCGTTTTTGCATCTATTTGAAATATACCTGCTCAGTATGTGCATAACTTTTGGAGATACATAACATAATTCTATCCAAATTATCACGGCTAGATTCATTTTTTTAACATAGCTTTAGTCATCGTTAACTTTAAAAAGACAGGCGGTCCCTTAGACCTTACTTCAAGTTTTCAAAGAGATGCCACAGTAAAATACACCAGTAATGACATCCACCATACATGGACTTAAACCTAACAACATGGAAACCTAATAAAGGCGGCTATGAAGTGCGACATGAATATTTATCTCCACCGGACGACGTAGAGGCGAGTGCACACTGGAGGACCGTAAAGACGAGACTCCTTTATATGTATGCACTTCACGATACTTATTACGTCATCAGCAGTGGACAGAAGAGGTCAAGAGTTGAGATTAGTGCTGGGACGTTCTCTATTTGAAGGTTTAGAAAGTTGTGGTTTTTTTTTAATGACTATTGATAATTTTGTGGAAATATACTGCTTTTAAAAAGGCACGTTCCGAGGCTTTTAAGTTTAAAGCTTCATAGACTAATATAGGTACTTTAATTTCACATTGTATACCTCTAACCGATATGAACATCAGAGTACTGAAAACATGTCTTGGTTCTTTATGAAATGAGTGCCTAATGCATTTGAAAAACTGAGATTACCTCAGTTTTCAGGCTTCAAAGTGTACTACGCGTTAAGGATTCAGGGATTCAGGTTAAGATAAAAAAAAAAATGTTTAGTCTTCAAGCCCGTTTTTTGTTTGGGTCCTTAGAATCAATAGCACCTTAGTATTTATCAACAGATGTCGTTCCCACAACTTTATTCTTGGTCCTTTCGTCCGCGGTCAGTTACAAATTCAAGTGATCCCCGTGTATCAGAGACAGGACTCATTACGCGACCCGAGTTACGAACACTGACCCTAATTGTGTCACTTCGTGCGTAAAGGACCACTTAGTTACCGAGCCCTAGTGGAACTACCAAGGAGATGTTAGTCAGAAAGTGAGTTTTTGAAGTATGAGTGGTCTGCAGTGTAACTCATCTTTAATTTTAGTTGGTTTTGAATTATTGTTGATACTAACCACTACCTACTTAGAATAGGGTTTACGTGGTTGAGTTAATCAACTTTAGGAAACATCATGAACAATTGTCTTCTTCAAGCTAACCTATTCATAGAAATGTTACCATTTTTTTTAGAAAATCAAAAATCTGGACTAAAGACTGCGTTTGTAAAAAAAAATATGTGATTTTGATTATGGTTTTAAAACAATGCAATATGGGCCTATACCGATCTTTTTAAAAATAAAACGTTTTTTTTTATCAACGATAACGACGACGGAAAACTCAAAATATATGGGACTGACATAATATTATATACTACCGAAAAGCTTATGTCAATCCTGTCGAAAGTCGTTGTAGAAATACGCAATGCTTTGAAAGCAATTGCCACTTGTCTAGACCCTCAGCTTGCCTCCAAACCAGGGACTTGAAACGTTACTCAAAATAGAGGTACCATAACGTTACGTAATAGCGTTAAATATAGTTGCAGTAACCATTTATGAGCAATATAACGAAAATCTATTGGAACAAAATCTTCAACTATTAATTTAGTTATTATTCGGGTGGAACGGTAGAAATTATCGTTACTGGGATCGTTATCGTAACGGTATTTTAAAGTTATTTCGTAACGTTTCAAGTCCCTGCTCCAAACTCACTCACTCACTCATTTCAGGGTAATTTAATTTCATTAGAACAAATAGTAGTGGTGTTTCGTGCAAGGTCGATGTCTCGCGTCCGTGAATAGATAGAGTTAGCCACCCACGAACCCCGAATTATTCGACGGTTTTAATTTTACATACTAACTATAATAATAGTATAGATTCTCTAGTCTATTAGCATTAATTTATGTAAAACTAATATTGTGCTCTAGATAATAGAACTTAGTTAATTTCAGAGCTAGCATTAAATTAGTAGTAGCTAGGTATTCGCACTATCTTCGAGTCTAATAAGTAATTTAATTAAAAAACGCCTTTATTTTTGAAAAGCTTTTTGTTATAAGTACATGCAGTATGATAAAATAAATTGAAATCGGATAAGCACCTACCTATGTAACCCTGTGTACCTACTTGTGTGTGTGTGTGTGTATGTGTGTAGTATATCTAAAAAAAGCTAATAAGAAATATGTCAAACGAAAATATTATGAACATTTCAGGGCACACTAAAAACCAAAAACACTCTGTTTTAAAGTGATAACCGAAATTTAAACTCAAAACGTTACACTTTTAACCCCTCAAACGCGGTTTAACGGAATTTAATCAAGGAGGATAAAATAACTTCGTCGACAACGGATTTTTAATTAAAAAAATACACGTTTAAATAATCCGCTTTCTATTTACAAAAATAAATCACTGCTTAATTCGCTTGTCCCGGTTGAGCTTGCAGGCATAAGCCGAACTGTTGCAGTTATTTCAGAGTTATATCAATAATTATTTGTTCCTGTTACTGTTCCGAATGAAGTATTTATTTTTCGGTTTATTTTTGTTGGAGCTGTGATCAATATCCGGTAGGTGTATCAGTAGTACGACATCAAACTGCAAATACTATCTTTGCAGGAATATTTTCATATTTATGCAAAAAAGTATTTAAATTAAATATTTTGATTACTTACTTAAATGTTTTTCATGACATCAGGACTTTCTACGAAGATCCAATACTTAATATAAACTGTTTATTAAACTACCCGTGATATTACATTCCACGGATGGATATCTAAATAAAAGGCAATATCGGACTGTATTCGATTATAGCCAAAAGAATGTGCTGATCAATTCGGTTATTGCCTATATTATCTAGTCCGCCTGCTGAAGATATTGTGGTGCTAAAATAGGCAGACGATGCTGATGACGACGATGACAGAATCAAGCTTGAGGCTGCTCTCTGGCCTTTCGAAATATTTATAACAAGATAACTATAAAGAACTATACGCTAAAAATAATAATCAGCTATCGTCTCTCGTACTTTAAAAACCCTGAAGAAATACGTCATCTAGCGAAACTAAAACTACCTATTTGTTTTTCGACGTTAAAAATAACCTAATATTTACCAGCTTATCGAAGCTACAGTGCACAATTCCAATATTCCCCATCGACCCGGAATCCCAATTCGCAACACAGTAAATAATTTGAACAGCGCACACCAGTTGAAAACACTTACAAGTTGTTACAAAAGTAAAATTGAATTCAAGAAACTTAACGCGAGTAGATATAAGTTGGTACATTTGCGCCAGATAACGCGGTCTTAAAATAAAAGATTTTTGTTGAAAAAAAAACTCGGTCCTTCCATCCGCGCGGTGACGCTAAAGATAATGAACTCTCTGGGACTTAATTAAAATTGTCTTGGCTGAATTCCCCTTTTAAAATTCATTCGTGGGGTAAAAATATGATAATTTTAACACAATCTTCTCAACGTGTGGGTTAGTTGAAATATAGGTGGTGTGGTATGTTAAAATTATGTTTTTGAGGAAATAACTTTTTTATATTTTACGTAGCTTTTTTAAAGTAGTTTTTGTACTCTAGTAGTAGAGCTCTTTGTGAGCGGTGACCCTCTCTCTCTGCTCTTTGTGAAGTGTCTTTTTCAGACACAACCTGTTCTTCTACAGGTTGCATCTTCTTAACTTTGTCTATAAAAAATACAGCAGCAGCTCATAGAACAGAATTAATATATTTGTTCATTGTCACAGGTGGTTAGCCGGTCCTTCACTATGAACAACAAACTGGAATTGATTCTGTTTTTCTTTATTTTTCGATTAATATAAATCACAAAGCATTGAAGAGAAAGTACTTAGTAAATTGCTTGTGTTCGTTATAACTTTCCTGTAAATGTTTCTTCAAAGAGTGACGGTAATCTCATTACGTCATTAAAGGTCGACGACGTAAACAAGACACGTGTATTTGTAAGGTAACACGAACAACACGAGCCATCCCGAGCCTTTCCGAGCCACGTTATCTGATATTGTCTTTGTATTACAGAACATAAAAGCTGATTATTATGTGTCAATTTCGCAAATATCTTGGGTTAGGAAATATATATATAAGCCTTGCATTGAAATTTGACTGCATGCAGTGTATCGAATCGAAGATGACGAGACAATTCCAATAAATAGTAGAATATACATACGGTCGTAATAATAATGTTATAAGACTACTGTTGTACGTTACAGTACGGTACGGGCGTATGGGGAACGTTATCTAGAAAGTCCATGAGAGCAAACCTGATGTCAGACATGGTTCAGTTTGTCAACCGATTACGATTACGGGCACTACGCCATCTTCTCCTAAATTAGCTTTTATTAGTTCTTTGATCTTTTGGTCCTTTTGATGACAAGTGATATGATCAAAATGTCAGATATCAGTAATATTGACATCATTAACTTTATCGATGTACGAGTTTATAACCAGATTCTATACCTTGGCAAAGTAACAAGAAAAAGTGATTTGTTGTATAATTCAATATTACAAAAAAAATTGAAAGGTCTAAAACAAATGAAGATGATAAAAATCTGCATACACACATACATGTCGACCTAAAAACTAACAGTAATACACAAAAAATGCTCTGAAAATTTAATAAAGTTGTTCCCTCAAGCTAACCCAAGCAAACTAATCTAAGTAAAGGTAAGTTAATGTAATCTCGCTTAATGTACTTAGCTAAGTAACACGATTCCGATTTTCTCATTATACCGTACTTATCCATCGCTTTGAGAACTACTTATAAGTTAATAATATTGTCTGAGTTATTAAATATTTCTTGGTAATAATAACAGTTAAAGTTTATTGGATTGGAATTTCGTAATTTGGAAGTCATGATCTTCGTCCCAGATCATATTCTAGGCCTTAGGTTAAGCCTAGGTTTTAGGCCTAAATTCAAGATGGTGCCGTGTCATACTTGTCAAGTTGTGGCTAGTAAACAAACGTCCATACGTTTGCACCTTTGGAGTGTACCTATACACACCCAATGGTGTACAAAGGTACATTATAATGTTCGGTGTTTGGAAATATCGGAAGAATTGAGTTTACCTGAGGCAATTCAAAGTTTATATTGCGCCTGGTGCTTACAAGAAAATATAGTCTCACATATAATTCACTACAAAATTTACTACATCTTAGTGCCAACATAGGATACCTTTTTTTTTTTTTTTTTTTTTTGGGGATGGGAAATCATCCAATGACTTCTCCCGCTCTGGGCGGAGCGGAAGGGCGTGTCAGACTTTTACTGACTAAAACCCACCCGTGTTCCTTCATTTGCCTGTTGCCAAGGTCCCGGTATCCCTTTCGGACTTTCCCGCAACCCTGGCAGGCATCGGTCCTATTGGACCCCGTCATTTTTGCTGACATCTCTTTGAGGCGCGCGTGGAACACGACGCGCCATCGACCCGGGCCTGGTCCTTATCGGACGGCGAGCTGCCCGTTGCTCGCCGTCCGCAAGCCCGCGCCTATGGTGGCCGGAAATCCGCCTGGGATTCCCGACGCCCAGGGCGTCTCCAACGGCGGCGGTTAGGGGCGTGAGGGCGCAAACTTTGCCTTTCCCTCACGCGTTCCGCCTCCTCCTTCGCGAGCATTACTGCTTCGCAGAAGGAGGTGACGGCTTCCCATGCCCTCTCGCTCCGTACCATGGCCTGAACCAGGGCCGGACGCGAGAGGTCACCGCCGCCAATCGCCTCCGCGAGGACACGGCGGTGCTCCGCCCAAGCAGGGCACACCTCAACCGTATGCTCCACCGTGTCCTCCGGGCGATCCACACAGTGGTGACACCCGGGCGTTTCCTCCCGCCTAATCCTACACAGGTACCTCCCGAAGCTGCCATGTCCGGTGAGGACCTGTGCCAGGCGGAAGGTGAGGACGCCGTGGCGCCTCTCTATCCACTCCTCAAATAGGGGACTTATCGCCGCTATTGTGGCGTGCCCAACATAGGATACCTACTGCCTGATTCTCAAAACTTTGAATAACCATTTCAGAAACGAAAAAAGCTCCATAAAGTCATTCTACCGTTATTATAAGAATTCGTAAGATCATAAAAGTATTTGTTAATCCGCACTTATCGCATCTACTAACGTGACAATAGAAGCAAAACGATACTTTTACCATTTCAAGATATTTTCCTACATATCTAATACCGAAATTCACGAAGAAAAACAGGTCAGGGTAAACTGGTCTTTCAAATGTTTGTTCCTAGTGTCCAATGTCAACAGACCTCCTAGACAAAACCGCCCAAGATGTCCGTAATGGGTACAAGTCATCTTTCATAGATCGTGACACCGCTGTCAGGCCCACGCACAACTGGAACAAGTAAAACTTCCAAGCCAAGACAATTGGTTAAAAATAATTTTCTCACAACCGAAAGACAACCTTATTTTGTGTGAACCAAGGTGGGTTTTTGTGTGTATGCAGTATGGAAAACTGGGTCGAGTACCGTCCTTTAGTTTGACGGTAATTCATTATTATTAAAGCCTCTTCGACGGTGATGTGTCTGTGTTTGACAGCTGGCCGGTAATTCGGACGATCGCAGCCGGAACGTGTGGATGTGACTTTACAGTTGTAGAGCTTATTTAATTTTCTAGACTTACAGGTGCTAGCGATATTTTTAGGACTCAAAACAGACGCTGTGGTATTTAGCCGCATCTGGTGAGGCTGGAAACGGACCATAACATATTATGAAAAGGCTAGAATTTAGATAAGCTCCTGTTATGAAAATAATTTGTAACAGACAGACCACTGTTTAAAAAATTAACAATTGAGCACCTTTAAATCTTTGGATCCACAATCCTTATGATTTAAAGGCGCATAGTTTTTAATTTTTTTAATAACCCTTTTCCTAGTTTATAAAGTCGACTAACGGTGTTCACCAATCCATCTGCCAAGTGTGAGTGTTTTTCCGTTGATCGATAACTGAAGCAAAACAACAAGTATTTATAACCTACTTCTAAGAAAATGTGTAAAGAGTCTCTACTTGAAACCCTTACTTTAAATAAATTTCCTTTAAAATATTCAGGAACGTCTTGAAAATAAATAACTGTGGCGATAAAGAATGTGTCGGAAGACAAATCCATACGCGAACATTCTTCTGCGGAAGACGTTCGACTTGTCCTTAAAAGCATGCCAGATGCAACAGGGCTGACTACTTCAGTACTGCTGTCTGTTTATTTTAATTTATTTATTAACGTAAAGTCCGGGAAAATTATTGTCTTGAAATTATACAACAGTCATATGAAATGACTATAACACGGCAAATAGACATAGTATAGCAATCTTTTAAACGATGTACTTCCTTGACTGTACTTAAAATTATGACTGGCTAATATTTTACTACGGCATACGTCATTCTTTCATTTAATTTTGTGGTGCCTATCCGAGAGAAGAAAAAGAGAACGATGGACCAATACCTCAAAATGCAAGCAGATTGTTCGAACGCTCGCTGCGGAAAAAAATGAATTCGTTTTTATTTTAGAAACTTTGAACAAATTTTATGCTGCAGCCCTAGCTAGTGTGAAGATTAGTTTTTGCGTGCACTTTTAGCTTCAGTTAAAAGGTCAGCCAGCACTTCGATAGACAGAATATGCATTGTTTTAATGGCTCTAACATCGAGCTTACAGATATATTCTTTGTTAAATTTACCCATTCCGCTGTGGCTTTGCAGTTTAAAATAAATTGTTGTCATTTTCATTTGAATACATGATGATTATTTGTTCACAATGCTACTTCTACATGCTACTCATGTATTATATCATTTATTTAAGCTGCTTGATGTTGCTACAGTAATGCCAGAGAATTAATCGACAATCATATTCAAATCTGATTGTCAAAAAAATTCACTGCCATTTACTGTGTCAACCGCTATTGTCAAACTACTGCGGCTAAGCCTTCGCGACCAGTTTGAAGACACACAAACAGGTCAGAATCTTAACATTCAGGTTGGAAAGTTGCTGATAACTTTCAAATCTGAAAGTAAAGATTCTTTAGGAATCATATCAAGAAAACGTGCATTCTCATTCGTCCCATTGCTGGGACGAACGGGAATTTAATAAATTATATTGCCGCTCGTCCCACTGACTTTGATTATATTGTCCCTTTCAATAAAATATTATCCAGAAAATACTCGTCTCACATCAGCAATTACAACTACAAAGGTCAAAAGCAAAACAGGTACAATAATAAATGTATCCCATCATCCGTTGAAGATAACATGCCAGCCACCCTTGACGATGAGACTGCTGAACTCAATGTGCCGTGTCGAGCTCCTATGTCCTGATTTTATTGAAGGCTTCGACGGAAACCTCCAGGGAGAACCAGGTTCCAGAGTTTTATTTTGGTATTTTATTCCTGGGTTCATTAAACAGTAGGTTTTTTTGACCAAAGGGTTTATAAGTCAGACTAGCGACGGGTTAAGAATAGATAGGTATTAATTTATATTGTGTAGATATAATATTTATAATTTATGTGGTTTTATGGTTTATCGAAAATGCATTAAGATACGATGATTTTAAACTTGTCAATGATTACTAAAATTAAAGACTTGAATCTATAATAGTCTTAAACTTATGCAATAGACTTAAATATAGTTTCATCTATACTTTTACTATATCCTATACATACAGTTTGTTTAATTGGATGTTTCTTGCTCAATCAAGCAAGATGAACGGATTTGGATAACATTAGGCAAACAAATAGATTATTATAACCTAGTTTAACACATAGGATACTTTTTATTCCGGTAGATAAATAGCATGGACCCAATTCTGAAGTTCACGCAGACGAAGTCGGGAGCAGAAGCTAATAATAATATAAACAAGTATGTGAGTTTGTGAGTTAGGGGTAATCTTCAGAACTACTGATCCGATTCCGAATTTTTTTCCACTAATGAGAAGCTACAGTATCGCTGAGTGTCATTCTAACTAATATTATAAATGCGAAAGTGAGTTTATTTGTTTGTTACCCTTTCAGGCTAAATCGGCTGAAAGAATTTGGATGAAATTTGGCATATGGGTAGACCTTGACCTGGAGAAGGACATAGGCTACTTTTTAACCTGGATTGCAGATGATGTCGCAGGCAGAAGCTAGTAGTTTATAGGTATTAATTTTAGTGAAATCTCTATGGTGGGAGTAAAATTTTAGTTTATTATGCAAACATGCGGACCTAAGCATAGACTAGACCGTGAAGGGCAATAGACACGAGACTTTACTAAGCATTTCTTAGCAGATGCCTATGTATACAGAGCTTCGTCAGAATACATGTTCAAATAACGTTAAATTCAAATCATTCATAGTTAAACCAACTATATCTTTGTTCAACAAACCCCACAAGCAGATACACATACATACGTCTAGCATAATGTTCCACATTGTTATTCCAGCCAGAGAAAATCGTATGCAAAGAGGGAGGCATAACTTAAACGGTGGAAAATATTCCCTACCCTCGAGTCGAAGGTAACTGACTGACTCGGAATAAATGACTAATTACTGCCCCAACTCATTAGCACAGATTTCTCCCTCCAACACTGCCAAATTAAGGAGCTAACTCAACCAGATGAGCACGTACATTACAGTTACATTTGAAATATGCAAGGTTATACTTCAAAAGTGGGTGGATTTAAAATTGTATTCGAAATTCGAAAGGAGCAGTCATAATAAGACGCTTTTCAGCTGTTTCACAATAATGAATGAGCATATTTCTGTTTATAACAATTGTGTGAACAGTATTGCTATTTTGTAACCATCTCGACGAGAAAACTTAAGTGAGGTGAGCTTGGAAGTGAACTGTCACTGCCTTAGTATCAGTAGGTATCGATGAAAATGACAGCTCACTTCACCTAAGTTTTCACGGTGATACGGTTACAGAATAGCAATGCTGACTATGTATATCCTTACATATTATAAAACAAAGTCCTTAGCCGCGTCTGTCTGGCTGTCATCCTGTACGCAATAAACTAAAAAACTACTTAGCCGTTTTTCATGCTGTTTTCACCAATGGATAGAGTGATTCTCGAGTAAAGTTTTAGTTTATTATAACCGACATCCACGCGGGCGTAGTCGCGGGCATCAGCCAGTATAAATATAAAATCTATTTCAGTCAGTTTATTTTACCAGTTATTTCAGAATGGATAAAGTGGAAATTAGGAATCCTGCAAAGCATAATTTTGGTTCAATATTTTTATGAAAATGCTTCGGATATTTTTCAATCACTGCAATTTAAAATGAATTACTGCGCAATCTGCTAACCCTGCCTGTATCAACACAACGAAACAGCAAAGACTCCGCACCGCATACTCTTACTAGTCAGCAAAACTAAATACTTTATCCGCATCCAATTATATGATAAGCAAATAAACACAATGCCACAGCATAAAACCATCGCATTCGAAACAAAACGAAAAGCACTGCATCAACGTGCAAACTTAATAATTTGTTGCAGCTATTCATCACTCTGGAAACTGCGAGGAGTTTGGATGCATTAAATGCAGGATAGGAGAGTGCGTTCAAATTGAAACATTTTCGTTGGAAACACTGAAACGTACTCCGTTTCATTTGAAATTTTTATTTTATTGCTGTTGCACACCACGGCACCGCACGGGGACATCTGACTAAATTGAAGTGAGCTCGTTTTATTTTTGTGTCGTGTAATAGTCAGGTATTTTGGCGTATATTGAAAGGTTTTGGAACCGTTTGATTCATCAAATGGCGTTTTGTAGACGAGGGAACTTAATTAGTTAATTAACGGGGTTGTTTGTGCGCAGTGCACAGGCAGTGTCTGATTTGATGCGTGTGTGGACGGCTACCTGATCGCTTTGCTTGATCGGCATTAACTGAACAGCCCGATAATAGCGCCTAATGGGCGTTAGATCTAGCTTTCAGATCAACAAAATCTGGGGTAAAACGAGGTACGTAACAATCTGGAAACAAATCAAATACTTACAAATGCGACCCTTTTTATGTTGAATGTATGGGTAAGCTGCTTAGGTTCATGGTCCATTGATAATAATCCGTCTTCTTTCAAGCAGCCGCGCTGAAAATGTGACATTCATTTGGAAAAGTCTATGTTCTTTAGATACCGACAAAATCCCAACTGTAGGGTAGTCTCGTGTTTGGATCCAATTGCTTTGGAACCTTTGAATCTTTTCACTAATCGTGGTTTACGTCAACATGTGCTAACATGCTGGAGTTTTATTTTCTGGCTTTGGGAATATTGCTGAAAAATACAGAATTTGGGGTTAGAATCTTTTACAAGAAGGAAGTTATTTTGTGTTTTGCCATTTCCCTTGTTTTAATTAGCTTTAAAACTCAGCTATTCGCCTGCCAATGTTCTTGAACGAAAACTGCACACACATTAGGTATCTTATACATACACACATAATTATAATATAATAAAAAACCGGCCAAGTGCGAGTCGGACTCGCGCACGAACGGTTCTGTACCATTATCTACCTAGCCTTTTCCCAACTACGTTGGGGTCGGCTTCCAGTCTAACCGGATGCAGCTGAATACCAGTATTTTACATGAAGCAACTGCCTATCTGACCTCCACAATCCAGTAACCGGGTAATACGATACCCCTTGGTAAGACTGGCTGTCAGACTTTCGGGCTTCTGACGACCAGTAACGACTGTCAAAGATCCACAAATGACAGCCAGGACCAACGGCTTAACGTGCTTTCCGAGGCACGGAGGAGTCTCGATATGTAAAGATGGTTACCCATCCACGGACCAACCCCGGCAAGCGTAGCTTAACCTGGGGGATCGACCCGTGCGGCTGTTATTACGTAGCCACGAGCTCCTCCTCCGAACGGTTCCGTACTATTATCTATAAAAACGGCAAGCCCTCCTAAATATTTATTTTATTCTGTTTTTTAGTATTTTTTGTTATCGCGGCATCAGAAATACATCATCATTCTGTGAAAATTTCAACTGTCTTACTATTACGGTTCATGAGATACAGCCTGGCGACAAACGGACAGGCAGACAGCGGAGTCTTAGTAATAGGGTCCCGTTTTACCCTTTGGGTACGGAACCCTAATAGTAACGAAGTTAAAACTGAACATTTAATTTTTTTGAAAAAAAAAGTGATTGCTACGGGGTGTGGGAACGAGTCAGATGCGGAAAATACAGTTTTTAGTATTTTTTTCAAAAATTCTAATTACCTGGATGTATGTTCGCGCGAACGGCTGCACGGATTTGGATGAAATTTGGCACACAGATAGTTTAAAACCTGGATTAACACATAGTATACAATCCCGGTAGTACGTTGTTGCCGTAGGATATTTTCCGACATCCACGCGGGCGAAGCCGCGGGTAAAAGCTAGTAATAGTTATGCTTGGAAAATAGTGTTAGTCGCAAAATGTTATTATTAATTTGTCTGAAGCTTACTACGAACCTCGCACACGCCTCAATGAGCAATTTCCAACGAAACTTATAATTCTAAGTCGGTCTTCGATCGAAGGTCCCAGTATCTTGTCCCAGGGACTTGATTCGTCCGAAGCAATATATCCAGGGATTAAAGCCAACGACAATAAATAAATTGGTGTTTCGCAATCAACGCGTCCAGATCTCGAGTCCAGAGTAACAAATTACGCTAGTTTACATTTTACAAGGAAATTGTTCGTGCGAAATAAACTCGACAGAATTTCAACGGTTTGAGCAAATAATTTACGTGTTTAGGAATACCTTTTGTGATTGGTGAATTATTCTTGCGTTAAATATTAGGACTTAGAAACGTTCCATAAGCTGCATTTGTTACGGTGGCGGTCTGCCCGGCTTGGGCGGAGCACCGTCGTGTCCTCGTGGAGGCGATCGGCGACTATCTCTCGCGTCCAGCGCTAGTCCAGGCCATGGTACGGAGCGAGAGGGCATGGAAACCCGTCACCTCTTTCTGCAAAGCAGTAATGCTTGCGAATGAGGAAGCGGAACGATTGAGGGAGAGGCAAATTTCGCGCCCTTACGCACCTAGTAGCCGCAGGAAACGGCCTGGGCGTCGGGAATCCTAGGCGGATACCCGGCCACCGTAGGCGCGGGCTTGCGGACGGTGAGCAATGGGTAGCTCGCCGTTCGATAAGGACCAGGCCCGGGTCGACGGCGCGTTGTGTTCCACGCGCGCCTCAAAGGTCGCGGGAAAGTCCGAAAGGGAAACCGTGGCCTCTGGCAACTTACAGGCAACTGAAGGAACACGGGTGGGTTTTAGTCGGTAAGAGTCTGATGCGCCCTTCCGCCCAGAGCGGGAGAAGTTATTTGATGATTTCCCACCCAAAAAAAAGATACATTTATTATGAATTTTGTTTGAGAGATGATTATCAGGAGAAATTAGGTGCAAAGAAATTTTTGTTTAAAAAACTTTTGTAGGTATATGAATTGGTCAGCCAATTCTTTGTTATGTAGAATTCCTTAAAACCATGCCATCTTCCTTTAAACGACTGGTTACCTAAGAAACAGACAGATTTACTCTTTTTACTCGTTTTGAGCAACAATGCTCATAGATACCTACTACATAATTTACTGATAACTTATTTTTATGATCTAGCCGCCCACAAACTTCTTCAACAAGTAGTGTAATAAAAGCAGTAACTTTCGGGAAACTAAAGTGACTTGACTTACTGCCCAAAGTTTCTCAGCGTTCACCCTGAGACAAACACCTTTCGGATTGCTGTTAGCCACAAATGACCGGCTCTGCTCCATCTTCAGGGCTAGTGGCTACATTAACTTGTGTTCTAACTGCACAAGATTCGAGGATCTCTTTGAACGAACTATTAGCCTTGTTGGTATCTCTATATTTAAAGTGACTTTATTGTCTGGTGGTGTATCACGGAAAATAAACTAACAATTTTCTTATTGGTATACGGTATTTCTTTTTATATTTTTAAAATATTAAGTTCGGAATGATGCCAAGAGTGTAAGCAGCATAGTCTTTAGTATCCATTAGCTCCTGCCCACTAGGTCAACAGTATCATAAAACATTATATAGCGCTCGGCATTGGTATAACTTTTTAGCAGTGAAACAATTATTGTAATTGGATCAGTATTTCTAGAGATTCGCTCTTACAAACAAGTAATATTAAATCTTTAAAATATTTTATCACCACTACACCAATTTTTTTTCAATATTACTATAACTGTTAGCAGAAGACATTACAGACTAATTATAATATTATTACTGAAAGTTTAATATATTAAATTATATCGAGACTCATTAGTATTTGTCTATGAATTAGCAGTATTTTTATTTTGGACATTTGTATGGGCAATATTTTTAATTTGACATTATTATTTTTAAATTTGTGTAATGAATGACTCAGATTTAATTTGTTTTTACATTTCTTTATTTGACGTAGGTACATCACACACTTTTGACACTTACCTACTTTTGACTTAATGGTGGAATCTTAATTTATTTTAATTTTATTTTTTATTTTGACATATGTAATATTATAGCAGTGCAAATGTTTTCCGTTTTAATTTAATTAATTTGTGTACTGTTTTAATTATGATTTATATTGCAATTGTTTTAATTTTTAATTTTATAATTTTAGTGTAAAATTTAGATACAATGTAAAAATTGATACTGAAATAAATGAAAAGAAAAAAAAAATGAAATTTACTTGTTTATACTTAATTACACAGATGAAAATACATAGCAAAAAAAAAAATTGTGCTGGTAAACCACTCAATTCTAGTGTTAGAAATAAACAAAACAAGTTGCCAGCAAAAAATTATGACGAACGACGACGACGACAAACAAGAATAAACAAACCAAAAAGCTTTCTTTCTTAATGTAATATTATAAGTCGGTTTAATGATATTTTGTACTTTGGTAAAATAAATCCCTCTTTCTTATAAACGACTGACGAGTGCAGAATCCGACAAGGGTTCTCGTTTCTCGGAACTGGCGCCCGCAATCCTTGAATCCATATCTTATGTCATATATGAAGCTATACGTATAATAATTGGTGCTATAACAGCTATATTATTAAAATTATATCAAACAAAACGTTAACGAAAGAAACCGAAGCCTTCGAGTTTGTTGTGAAATGTACGAGGTTTTTTCTTTCATTTCTCTGTTTTATTGTAGCTCATTGGTTACTGAGTGTAACATTGGTGGTGGTGTAGGTTGAGTACCTAGGTCGGGAGAGTACCTTGATATAATATATCTTGAGTATTTTTGCAGTAGTTTTATTTATTTATCAATTATTAACCAACTTATCTTTACAGTTTGCACTACAAGCCTACCTTATTGGTGATGTTCATCAGAAAGGTCAGGTGCGTAGTGCTCGCAACCGGCGCGGCGTGCGTGTATATCCAGAGGCCCCAGACAAAATGACATTCTATCAGCGATAACGATGATGGAAAAGGCAATGTATAGTACTGACATAAGCTATCGAAAAGCTTATGTCAATTCTGTTGAATGTCGTTGTAGAAAAACGTAACGCTTTCGAAGCGATTGTCACTTGTCTAGGCCCTCTGATGTATGAACGTAAACGAAGCAAAAGTAATATGTGAGGATCTTAACAGGTGGCGTTCTGTAGTTTTTCCCCCATGTTTAATGAAGTGGGCCTTAGTTTTATGGATATTATTATATCGGACTTATGCTGACACCACTCATGTGTCAATTCGTTTAACCAGCACAAAAGTAATCCCATGTTCAACTTTTAATCTCAAATATTCTCCTTTATATTCAATACAGTTTGTGTTATTCTTTACCATTTTCTTCCTTTTCGTTCATTTTCTACAACGTCCCGCAAACAGCAAAATAACGTACTTTACTGTTTGCAGCAGCTTGCACAGAATCTTAAACAGCTAATACAACTAGTATACACATTTTTCTTCCAGCGGATCGGAATGGAAATAATAATAAATTTTAAACAAGTTATTAAAATTCCGAATGGAAAGCAGTTGCATTGCCATTGCCAACATTATGCTGATTAATGATCGCGTTGTATTAATAAATTATTTTCACTTCATTTGTACGTCTAGGCAAGCACAGAGACTAATGTATTTGGAATCCATTAAAGTACTCCAACTTACCCAGTCATAACATCTTCCAAAGCAAATTCAACTTTAGATTATCATTGTTAGAGTATAATTTCGTCTGCGTTATAGACAGTACTTAAGTTAGTGATATAGAGCGTCTTAAACAGGACAATTTAAACTAACACCTAGTCTTAGGTGTGCAGATTTATGATACCACGAATGGTGGAAGTATTTGTTGGGTGACGTCACTTCTGGTGCAGCCAAGTACTAGTTGTGTACTCAGAGTTGCGTTATCTGTGGTACCTACTTAGAAGAAGATGTGCTGAAGATAGTTGCCGGAGTAGTTTGAAAGCATCGCGACTAAATGATGTTGGTTTAGCTTTGGTGAATAGATTTACGTCTGTATGTCAATGAGCAAACTGTTAACTCAGTAAGTAGCGGAAATGAAGCTGTGAAGATACTGTAAGGTATTTTGACTACGAATATCACTTTGTTGATGGCTAAATTGCAAGTATGAATTGTTTATAATATGCTTAAGAACATGTAAAGTTGCATATTGTCCTTACTAATTCAGGAGAGCCTATTTACAGAGAGGTCACTTACAATCTGTTTATTGATTGATCAAAGAGACCATACCACAATCAAAATGATTTAAAAAGAAGAACCTCAAACAATAAAACAATAATCTCGACTGCAACTAAAAAGATCAAAACAAGATCATTTTTCAAGCATTCTGATGGAGTTGGTGGCAGTTATTTTAGTTCAATCTCAGTTTTGATTTACTTAAGTACTACGTTTCAAGACTTTAGTTATTGACGTCTAAAATCGGCCATTTGTCAGCTAAGCCTATAACCATCGTCCGACCTAGACGAGTCGATGGACACCTCACGTATTAAAACCCATCTAGCAGGTAAGATGCATCGAGGGCAAAGAAATCCTCATACCAACATAGATACACGTGAAAAACATAACCTGCTGTCACGCAGATGGGTAAAAGTCTTTTACTAAACACACAGGTTACAAGAAACATGTATCCAACCATGTTCTATATTCTGCAGGTATCGCCAAGGTCTCCAGATGCGCAAGAAATGATGGGTCGTTAGCTTATCGCCTGTCCTGGCTCCCGAGCTATCCTAAGTCGACTATTATAACTTACGACATAGCGCTCTGCATATTTTAACATAGTTCTATCGCTATTGAAGTTAAGACAACATGTTCGAAATTCAGAGCTAAAGTTTTGATACATGTTTTTCTTCCTATAGTAGGATACTAGGATTTTTCTATAGTGTCAATGTTTTGAGATTTGGGATTTACGTTAGTATCCAGGGACATTTTAGTCTTCTGCATCACAAAAAATGTCGTGAAATTGTTTACTAGACATAATACTGGTCTCAGTTATACCGAAATGCAGAAATTGATCCCAGAATTTTAGCACCTGGCATACTGTGGTTTTCTCCAAAATTAGTAATGTTACGAATAATCCGAAGATACACACATACATGCATATATCAACGAACGCCTTCGTCCCATGGAATGGCTTTCCATTAATCCGAAGATAATACCCGCTAATAATTTAGCAGATCACTCCCTCCTATCTACTTTTAAAATCCTAACACAAAGCATCTGAATCCACACTAAGACTAGCCGGTGTGCTTCCCAAATAGATTTGTAGCTCCTCCATCCGTCTGGTGGTTAGTCTCAACGATGACATTAAGCAGGCCGGTGTCTGGTGCGTGGCAGGCCATATCTCCGGTCACCGCAGGTAGCCAGATTAAACTCCGGCAGGTACCAGCTCCCAGATTAAACTTGGACTTGGAGTGTTGTTATACCGTAGTGAAGCTTATCATCACCTTAATTTTCAAAATGAAGGTAACAATTTATACCATTTTATGATTAGCACAGATTAGGGCGGACCGCACAGCACCGTAACGCAACGTATTGCAAAAATTCTCCCTCATCACTTTCGTACATTTTCAATCAACTAACCCATATTACAGGCGGACCGCACAGTACTTTATTGTATGAAGATGCGTTGCGCTGCGGCCCGTTGCGGCTGTGATGTGTGCTTGACTTAAGAAGGCTGTTTCTTGTTCCTGATAGGAATGTTAAGTTAACGAATGTTATATTTCATAGAACTGGTACCTACGTTTTCTTACTTGGCAAGAACATAATGATGCGCCATTTCCAGGAAGCAACATGCAGTCAACCATATTTTAGCGTGCGAGCAGTTGGTCACGTTTTTTTATAAAGGTCTCTTTCACCTTGGTTTATCTTTCAACGAAGACAGAAGATTTCTTGATCTTCGTCTGGTAAAATATTGAAATTATTATACGCCCGTATCACAGAACTTCACTCAAGACTCAAGTGTTACTTAAAAAAAACTAGTTTCAACCAATCAAATGGCTCTAAACTGTAGGTTTAAGTAATGCTTGAGTTTTGAGTGAGGTTCTGTGTATACCCAAATTCATCAGTTTTAATTTTCCCGCAATTACAGTACGGTGTGATAGTTGCTCCATCTAAATCCTGTGCTCCTCCGCACTGGGCCGGTCATTCCTCCGCGTCACTTCAGATTTAATCAGCCCCTGAGTGGCCTCTTTGTTTACTCCTGCTGACTTCCTTGGAGCAAATGCTCACTGCATATCTGCATACGGTAATGTGGAATGTGCTGCAACAATAGAAATAATTTAACGAGCTTTGCATTTCTACGGAATCATTTATTTCAAGTAAGTTCTGTAGGGCTTTTAAGAACGAATATGTCAATTAGAGGTCCTTCAGATAAGTTGAGGTAAAATTATTCGGAACATAAGCTGTGTATGGATGGAAGTTAGATTTTCGATATTGATGAAATGATTAAGTTTATACCATTCAGGAAAGGACAGATTGATAAAATAAGTTATTTCTTTCCATCTTGTGTTGCTTCATCAAAAAATCTGCCCATTACTTTAAAAGAAGTCTAGTGCAACTAATTTTGTACGCCATAAATGGCAAAACATGTAGCCACCTCATATTAATTATAAGACCTTCATACTGTACTCATGTTTTTGCAAAATAATATTAATTACTTACTTATCTATGTAATAAAAATAGGACATTCTAGGTCAAAAAAATAAAAAAGTAAAGAACAATACCTAAGTCCACATTAACAACTTTAAACAGTACATACAAGACGTATTACTATTGTATAAAGTCTCGGTATCCTACTACGACCACGGCTCTAATCCTATAATTTACGAGCAACCTAGAGTTACATGTTTTTCTTTAATTCTCGGGAAAATTCTGCCTTTAAAACTATTTTAGAGACCCGTTTCGGAGATAATTGCTAGAAGCTGAACTACAAGGACTTTTCAGTAAAATATGTAACATAGGCTAGCAATAAAATAATGAGTAAAATAGTATAGCAAGTCTGTCAGTACAGGCTCGCGGATAAAACACAAGTTTGCTAAGTTCAGTCGAGCGTTAAATAAGAACTAAATTTTCTTCAGCAATATTTCGAGAGCTACGACAAAATTCCTCGGAAACTCTCAAAGTATAATCACGTTAGCCGCACAACACACCCTCTATCCCACGATTCAGTCAACAGTTATCCCAAAAAAACACAACACAATTCAGCCGTGATCCAATAACTAAACTTCTTTGTCTACAAAGCGTGCTCTCTCTCGCTCTCACATATGTATAGTGAGAGAGAGGTGCGCAGGAGAGCATTTATCGTCGGGAAAGAAATTAAAGTCGTGCCGAATCGAATGGTTTTATCTTCGTGTCGATAGCGGTCACAAATTATGTGCTTCCTTGGGTTAGGGGGTAGTTCCTTTAATGCGACCATGTCGGAGATAGAATTCTTGTTTATGTGATAAGGAATCTTATTGTTTCAAATACAAAGACTAATGGAATCTGTGAACAAAATACAATAAATTACCTTGAAAAAAACTAAAATCAAATATGGACCTGAATTAGCTAAAATAAAACTATAAAGAAGAGAAAAGCCTGTACTTACGAAAACAAATCAGAAATCGAATTTAACAAAATCGTTCTTAAGAGCTGCTAAAAATCCGTTCTTGGAAAACATCCCGTTAACCTCTCCCTTGATACACAGTTTGTAATCTAATGCCAACTTTATCCTGAATACACAAAGTCTAAATCCCCTTAGCCAACCACTTCACTTAAGGTTTAGTCAAGATAAATGAATTTCCACTCATTGAAGATCAATCCAGGCGGCGTTATCTGTGTTTTGCGCCTTATCTATAGGGGCGTAACAATGTCCGTACGATTTATAGTAGTGGATGTAGGCGATAGCCTGGCTCCTAAGGCCTGACTATACATACGACGTGCTTAGGAAATTCACGGCTATAGATTAGACTCACCTGAAGAAGACAAATAAATAGGAATGCTTTTTCAAAGCTATGGTTGATTGTAACCATAATGTCTGTGTTAAATTCTATAATGTTACTAACAGGTTCTTGGGTTTAACAGTTATTATGATATCAGACCGTTGGGGTAGACGTGTTCTTGAGTGGAGACCGCGAATCGGCAAACGTAAGGTAGGACGCCCTCAGTCAAGTGGAGCGACGATCTTCGCAGGGTGGCTGGTAGCAGTTGGATGAGAGCTGCTGAGAATCGAGCTGAATGGCGTGCAATTGGAGAGGCCTATGTTCAACAGTGGACTGCCGTAGGCTGATATCAGATTGATGGGCATATCCCTGGGTTACGCCTTGACAACTTTTGGGATAAAACTTTCAATCAGTAGGTAGATACCATGGTGTTTGTACAATGGTGAATTGGTCAGGCCTTTTTGGCAAAAGCTTATGGCCGTCGTGCAGGCACTAGGATACTGCTATACATTATGTTTGTTTTCCAGAGCTAGCATACTATGGCTTTGGAAAGTCCAATGATAAATTATTGATAACTATAATAATATAATGTAATAAAGCAGCTTCCAATACCAACATTAAAGACGAGATTAAATCTTTCATACCATTAACCGTACACACTACAAAGGCGAGCAATAAATCACTACTATCAGTAAACCCGCACAAGAATCGGAAATTAATTTATCGGTATTTTAAGGATTCTTGCCGGTATAATGTTCAGTTAATTCAATAACAGCGCTGTAATCTGATTGCGATGCAGTGGCGCGCAAATTAACTTGTTAGTCTTCGTCGCTACCGCTAGGGGCGCCACCGGAGACTAGACCACTATTCTTTCGTTTGTGGCGTTCTAAGATTGCTGGCGTGGATTTGAGAGAAAAACGTTAAAGGGATAGGTAGGATTGATATTAACTAAGTAGGTAATCATGATTTTGCTTTGAGATTTGATAAGTACTGAAATTATAATTTTAAATTTTTCTTAGCTGCTGCGGTGGTTTTTGATATTATCTGGAGCCTGATTTATATTTTTTTATGTTTTTTGCTGACTTTACTGTTACAGGGGTTTCAAAATAATAAGAATATAATATAAGTACCTACCTATACAATGACCCCATAATTTTCAAATAAACTTTTCGTTCATTAAAAAATAAACGTATTGTATTTTATATAAATCAAAAATTCAAATTCAACAAATGAATTGTGAATAAATCAAAAGTTACAACAACTCGGCGGTAACGAAGCGAAAGTTTTGCAATTGTTTGATTGAAATCAAATTATTAACTAAAATTTTGATGTGATTTCAAAGGCAGATGTTATCAGTTCCCGTTAACGTGAAACTCGTTTTGTTTAATGAAACCCTCGCACGAACTTTTTTGATTACAAAATTCAATGTTATTTTATGTTTTTGTTATTGAAACTATAGATAAGGTTCATTGTAACGTGGCTTTAATTTTATGGGTTACTCCTTAATGCTTAGTTGGTTAGGTTACCAATGATCTACAAACTCTTTGCCTGTAAAAAACAAAATCTTGTATGCTAGTGGTATACCTTACGGTACACACCACATAATACAAAGCTTTGACTTTACCATAAAACACACCAAAAATACATGACAAATTGCCAACCAAAAAACTCGGCAAGCAAACTGTCAAAAATTTTCATGGCTAAAATGCGTTGTATTTCTGGTCACGTCTATGCATTGTTTATAAAAGTCCACACGACGGCCAACAACAGACGCCATCCATCATGGCTGGTAATAGAATTAGGCTAGAGTGTTCCCAAATTAAATAAATGTTTAGCAATTGATTGATGAAAAGAGAATGGGAGAGGAACTCGCTATTTGGTACTGCCTTAGGTCTGATGCGCACCTGGTACTGAAAGGTCAGTTTTTTTGGGGGTCATAATAGTATTTTGGGTCTTCCTCTTCTGCCAAAGCGTATGCCATGTCACCAAGGGGTTGTTAAAAAGAATAACAGCCAATACTTAAGATAGTGTTATACTAGTTGTTGCCTTCGATTTCGTCTGCGATCCAGGATGAAAGGTTGTCTATGTCCTTCTCCAGGCTATCTATAAAAATCTTAATCAAACAATCGTGTTCAAAAGACTGCTAGCATTTTGGGCACGCTACTAGTTTCGGAAAAATCTTGACTAGTTCCGACTAGTCACGGCCAGTTTTGTCTAGTCACGAGTTTACGACTACTTTCGAACTTGTCACGAGTAGTTTCGGACTGGTCACGATTATAAAAAATAAAAAAGGTAAGTACAGTTGCATGTTAAAGTTGCAGCAACCTAATATCAGATAACTTAATATCTTGTAAATATACTACTTACTTGTTTCAGATGAGTCACAAAACAGCAAAAGTGACCTCAACAGTTACAGAATTCATATCAAAATTCTAAGGTAGACATGTTTCTGATAAGTTCTCGAGAATTTCAGAGAGGCGGTAATTTGATTGTAACATTATCCCTGGGCGCCTCTTCAGTAGCCTGGAACTCGGCGTCAGTTCGCGGAATCTCACGACGTTATTCGACTTTCACCACAAAATCTGCCTACTAAGTCAAAAATATAGGATGAATTAAATCTTATGTGAAAATTAAACAGATTACGGTATTTTTACCTTAATTGATGTTTTCGAAGGCTCTGGTACTTATTTAACATTTAATTGGTAACATTTCTCGGTATTTGAACAAAACAATTTTGATAACATTTAATCCAGAAGCTATTTACGAGTAGGTACTTCTTATGACTAGCATTGGCTTATACTAGAATACCTTTATTTGGTTCGTATCCATGTACATAAATTTTTCAAAAATAACTAAGTAATTTTTGACACCTTTAAAAATGTCACTATATCTAGTCGGAAATTGACCACTAAGCCCGCACATAAGAGAAACCGACAAAAACTCATAAACCAATAAAGCATCTTATACCCGCATAACATTCCTCTATATCCGCGCATATTTCAATCCACAACCACCGAAAAGGCCAAAACATACTCCTTCGTCACGCGCCGTGAGCTGGCGGTACGGGTATAAAAGCCGGCCGCCTGGCTCTCGTAATATCTACCGTCGCCGTAATATCGAGTAGCTGACATGGGTCCGGCTATATTGCCGCCCAGTCTTATCTTTACGCACGTGACCTATTGATTTCGCGTAAAACACAGGATTATATTGTAGCTAGGCCCAGTGTGAAGTGCCCGGTGCCCAGGGGTATTACACGATGCCCAGCGTTGAGATACGATAGTTTATGTGTATTTTTTAACTCTTACTCCGAAAAGGAACATACAAGAGGAGCCGCTTATCGTCTTTTGTAATTCAATGTTTTTTTTGTATCGGATTCTTATAAAAAACCTATCGTGTTCAGGTCCCTACTGCCAGTTGTCTACCAACTGCTAAGGCATTTAGCATATAGCAAATAAGTTACGTTTCGATGTTGCAAGAAAAGTGAAACAAATACACTCAGCAAAGTAACGGTATTATTGCCATTATTTTTGACATAGAATTTCATAGAATATCGGAGGCAAGCATGAGATAAATGTAAAGCTGCTGTTAGTAGAATTGAGTAGCATCTTAAGGTGCTTTGACTTCCTAGTAAATATTATTGAGTTAGCTGGAGCGAGCATTACCTAGAACTGATTTTACAAGTCATCTTCATTTAGTGTAGAATGTACAAAGTACGACCTGTTACAGATACGATATAGGTGGTATTCTAGCCATCAATACCTTTTATTTCTATACCTTCGCAGCCAAGATCCCACGTGAGCCACATAAGAGCACACGCTGTAACCCAAAGCCGTCAAAAACATAGATAGTCACTGTAGACAAAATCGGCCAAGGGAATACACTCCCGGACTCCTAAATCGAGCCACCGGCACCGTGTATGTTATGTTTATAAAAATGCACGGTCAAAAACATCAAAATAATGATAAGTAAAAGAAAAAGTTTGTATGCAGGTCACAATCTTCGAGTCTCCTCTTAACGGTTTAAATAGAGACATTTAAACAAAAACATACAGGGTGGCTCGTTACTGGTGTCCGGGAGTCTATAATAAGTAAATACCTAGACGGTTACCGTGTAGATCAAATTAAACGCTAGTGGTAACTTTAATTTAGTTTCAATTTATTCGGCAAACACAATGAGTATCACCCATACATTAGAATGAAGCTTTAAAATGAAATAAATTTTATGTTCGAAACGAGTATCTTGAATTTTAAAATCGTTTGCTGGGTTTAAATTTCATTTAGGTACTCTGCGCGTTCCTGCTTGGCCCAGAGTTCATACGTGTTTCTTAAATTACCTTAGCATTAGAATTGATTTACACGGTAATCATTATCCTAAGGTCGCTAAAAGCTTTGTCGTATCTGCAACAAGGTATTTATTTCTCAAATTATAAAAACCTCGAATGAAGAAGGTTATTTTGGTTCATTTAATAGATAGAATGTCTACACTTTATTAAACCGACACCATGGCACATTACAAATAAGAATCATAATAAAAAATATGTTGGCGTCTTGTTATTTTCTAAATTAGTTACTAAGCGTTTATAACTAGGTTTTCAGCAGAAATTCAATTAGTGTCACTTGTCCTAATTTAACCAAACAACTCCCAGAATGTGCAAAAATCTTACAATAATGCGACATAACTCTGCGACACATCTATCTTCCACATCTTAATCTTGTCCCGACTCCAACAGCATGTACCGACATACCTAGAAACCTTACAACTACCCTCGTATAATTGATTCTCGTTACGTACGAGATATTTATCTCAAGGCGTCTGAAGCACCGACACATTATGATAACCTCTGTAATAGAGCGCAGGGAATACTTTACTATATTTCCACTATTTTCCACTCCATCATGTTAGTAGGTACCGAGAGATATCTCACTTAAGTACGTATTTCAGGTTTATTTCTCTGATGTGCTGAATAAAGTATTTTATGCCTAGGTGTGGAGGAGTCTTTGTAAAGCCTTTGTGAAGGTACTATGGTAAATAAGTTACTTTAAGTCAGTTTTTTTAGGTCGAAAAAGATAGATAAACTTCTTTATTGTTACAGTAATATAACATAACATCACTCCTGTAATCCCCGAAGAGTTAGGCAGAAGTGTTTTGGAAAATGAAAACTCAGTTTCATCCCAAAACACTCAAACAGCACACTGCAACGTAAGACTAAATCTTACAAGCGCATTATTCCGTTCTTTTTTCTTTTAAACTTATTTGCAGATTGACGTATACCAAAAACCCTAAAACCAATGAAGTTGACATGACACTTGAAAGTAGATACAATTGAATAAGTTTTCTGAATCCGAGTAAAAAGTTTTTTAGAATGAGCTCTAATCAGAGAGCTCGGAGATAAAGCAAAGCAGATTTTCTGCGTGTGATGTTGTGGCTTTGTAGGTACTTGTGCACGAGGCAGCCTGTTCTAAGTACACCGTTCTACCGTAGATTCTATCTATCTATACAAGGTCAGTAATAAATAAGCTAGCGAAACTACAATACATGTGGAGGTTGATAAAAAAAACCGGCCAAATGCGAGTCGGCCTCCCGCACGAAGGGTTCCGTATCTATAAAAACGGCAAAAAAATCATGGTTATTGTATGTGAGCCCCTTAATATTTATTTTATTCTGTTTTTTAATATTTGTTGTTATAGCGGCAACAGAAATACATTATCTGTGAAAATTTCAACTGTCTAACTATCACGGTTCATGAGATACAACCTGGTAACAGACGGACAGACGGACGGACGGACGGACGGACGGACGGACCGCGGAGTCTTAGTAATAGGGTCCCATTTTACCCTTTGGGTACAGAACCCTAAAAAAAACCATCGAATCATTTGTTTGGTTGTACGCGTTTAGATATCGATACTCATCAGTGTGTGGTTTCGTTAGCGAATTTCATTTGACCCTGGTTATTGAAGAAGAGTCTCTTGTATCTCCCTGTAAAGATGCTCATCTCCATTTCTCATTTTCCATGCCATACATTTATATCATACCCAAGCCAGTATCCAATACATCATTACAGCGTGTACATGCGACACGATCGATGTTGTTCAACACTTCCACCAGCTAGGATACGCCAGGATTTATGACTCGCCGTAAAACTGCGGAGCAATGAGCCACGTGCTCACTCATATCGTATTTGATGGACTAGCTTTAAACATGGCGGCAGTAGGTAAGTTTGGCATAGTTTAGACGTGAAACTATCGTGGTATAAGCTTACTATCGTGTGTACAAAATTAATAAGGTGAAAGTTACGGCTGTTTTAAAGTTGATTAAAGGAACACACAATATTTTAAGGTAAAACTAGACCGTTTTTTTTCCCGGACTGCTGTAAAAGCTACGATAATATATGTATAACTTAGCTGCGCCCCGCGGTTTCACCCGCATAAGTCTTGATTCCGTGGGGATATCAGGATAAAAGGTGGCCTATGTCCTTCTCCAAGACATGTGCGTTTAGCCGTTTTAGCGAGAAAGCGTAACAAACAAACAAACAATTAAAAAAACAAATAAACTCACTTTCGCACATAAAATACTAGCTTTCGCTCACGGCTTCACTCGCGTGGTATGTCAATAAAAAGTACCCTATGTCCTTCCCCAGGATGGACCTCCTCAGGACCTCCTTGCCTTTTGTCGAAATACGTTCAGTGGTTTAGGCGTGAAAAGGTAGCATACAGACAGACAGACAAAGTTACTTTCGAATTTATAATATTAGTATGGATTAGTTAGGATTAGGATTAGGATTAAGACATCTGATTCTATCCGATAAACAGCTAAATGTGAAATATTACAAAATCTGTTACCGCGCATGATTAGCCTAACAGCTTCCACGGTGACCGTTTGAGCGCGTATTGGTATGAATATAAATATCTGTCTGGTCACAAGCTAACCTCAATGCTAATATTTTATCTCAGACAAAGAACTCTTGGGCATTCTGTAATGAACAGACACCTCAAAAACATAGAGATGATCGAATGGACTCTGAAATGGAATATAAAACCACATCGAAATTTATTTATAAAGGTACACTAACAGCTTCAGTGTATAATATATCGTAAGTACTATAGGTAAAAATAGCCTCGGACTTACATTCGCCAATTACAGGTTAACTAGCATTCCCAGAAAAAGGTGATAACACATCATAATAATAAAATTTAAGGCTCCAGAATTTAGAAATTATGGAAAATATTTCTTAAATTTAAGGTTAATAATATAAAGAAAAATAAAATTAGAAGACAAAAAATATTGAAAATTTTCCCACCATATACTATATTGTACACCAGAAAATTAATAGCGAAAATAAATAAAAACACTACAAAACATACAATGGGCGGCCTTATCGCTGTCTGCGATCTCTTTCAGGCAACCACTTTATTAAGACTAAACAGTATTTAATACATAAGATATCACGGATATCTGAATTACAAAGGTACACAAAACTACAAATCCTAAAGGAAGGAACTAGGCACCCTAAATTCCCGAGTAACACTAATTTTCACGGCGCTGGTGCAAATTTCAGCATAGTTGTGCAGATAATATCGCAAGTTGGACGACAACATTCTGGGGATGCTGTGCCGAAAGTTGCTCGGCATGATCGGCTGGTGTTAATGTACCTAGTGGTTATCTGACAGAAGTAATCTGCGTTATCTCTTCCGGTATGTTGTGGAGTTGCAGTGAAATTAACAGAGCAGGGTTTGTTATTGGGTTATGAGGATCATGTGGCTTTGTGACCGAGGACGTTGGACGTGTTCTACTGAATATACGCTATATGTGATGGAATATTACTTCTACTCAGCTTGACGATCATAATTATTATCAATAATTGAATCATAGATGATGTTAGGTTATGTTTAAACTCATAATTAATCTCTTGCCCTTTCCCCAATTTATTTGTGGTCGGCGCAACAAGTCTTTTACTTCTATATTCTCTATTAGTCGTCATCTCAGTAGTCACCCCCTTTCTAGTTATATCATCTCTCACACAGTACAGCCATTGTTTCTTTGGCCTTTCCCTACTCTTATATCCACATAAAGTTTAAACTACAATAAGAAAGTTAATTTATTCAGGCGTGACTTTGCGGAAATCCATTATAAAATACAATAGACGTAGATATATGTAGTAACCTATTCCGCTTAACTATTCTTCAAGAGTCATAAAAAACCCTGTAAGAAATCGACAAGTGTTTCACCTCTCAACGAGGCATCCTCAGGATGACGATTGACCAAACCAGAACACGACGTGTTGCCACACCGAGCGCTGGACGCGGAGAGCTACGTCCAGCTCAGCTACTACATATATCGAAGGAGGAGGCGGAACGCGTGAGGGAAAGGCAAAGTTTGCGCCCTCACGCCCCTAACCGCCGCCGTTGGAGACGCCCTGGGCGTCGGGAATCCCAGGCGGATTTCCGGCCACCATAGGCGCGGGCTTGCGGACGGCGAGCAACGGGCAGCTCGCCGTCCGATAAGGACCAGGCCCGGGTCGATGGCGCGTCGTGTTCCACGCGCGCCTCAAAGAGATGTCAGCAAAATTGACGGGGTCCAATAGGACCGATGCCTGCCAGGGTTGCGGGAAAGTCCGAAAGGGATACCGGGACCTTGGCAACAGGCAAATGAAGGAACACGGGTGGGTTTTAGTCAGTAAAAGTCTGACACGCCCTTCCGCTCCGCCCAGAGCGGGAGAAGTCATTGGATGATTTCCCACCCTCAAAAAAAAAAAAAAAAAAAGCTACTACATATATCTACGTCTATTGTATTTTACAATAAGAAAACTATAAGACAACGAATGAACTTTCTAATTAGACCGCCAGGGTCTCATCAAGCGTACAACTTGTAAAGCACCTTGTATAGAGGCACATGGAGGATCTACATCAATCAATCACGTTCGCTGCTTAGAGCCTGGTACGAGTTAGAGCAAAATTCCATGTCTCACTAAAAAATATTCATAGGTATAGATGCATAGTAGATAATTATGTATAGTACACTCTCTCTTTCAAACATTGCATCTTAATACCCAACAAAGCCTGCAAACAAATCTAAATAAAACAAACTCCTTGTTTCTAAATGAAAATATTCTTAAGAAGCCGTCAGCTTATTTGCTCAAACCCCTGTTTCGCAAACAATGCCGAGAATAAGCAAAAGAAGCAGTCTATCTAGGTTTGACCTGCGAGCTGCGCCGCAAATAAAAAGCTTCGCCGGTGAGACACATTTTAATCACTTGCTTCTCGCTTCTATTGACGGCTCAATTTTGGCGTATTCGAACGAGTCTGTCTTTTAGGCTTGGTGGCAGGAGCGGCAGCGGGGGCGGAAAGTTTAAATTAAAATGTTTGTTTAGTTTCAACATGAATGATATGACCAATATTTTAATTATAAAGAGTGTCCTTGGAGTTTCTTGCCCGTTCTTCTTCATAGGAACCTACTACGCTTTGGAATGGGCAACTAGCTTCATCTTTCTGACTGACTGATCCCATGACAATTAAAAGTGCCTGTAATTGGTTTAATTGAAATAAGACTTTAAGTTTATACAGCGACTTTGTAGTGTAATACTAACGATTTTCTTTAGATAAGTGACATAATAATTATCGTCATTAACATGATCCTCATTCGACTTTTTCGGTTATCAAGTCGTAACTTCGTGGTTAGGCTCATTCCGAGGAAGTGATGTCAGATTTTAAAATATAATTTTAATTTATTTAAATAATCTTAATTTAATTAATTATTAAACTCTATGGGTCTTCTCGTCTTTTTAATTAAGAAATTAAAAAGAGATCTTGGCTGAGCATCCTCTTAGCACGTCTAGGTGAGACTCGGTTCACGGTAATCTTGATACGGTCTTGTTTAAAAAAATCCTCACAACTGGGTATTCGGAAAAAGTGTAAAATACTATACATTTTATTTTTCAGCCCGTTAATATTTGATTCTACAGTTATTAAAGAGAAACCGCTTGTTATAAATATGAAAATCTGCCAAATAATCACTGTTACGTTAAAACGTTGTCAATTTATATTTCCGGATGGAATTGACAACGTTTATTTATTGGTTGTATTGTACTGAACCATGTTTGAATGGATTAACAGCACTCTCGGAATACGGGAAATATTTAATTGTTTAAAATATATGCCACGTTGAAATATCAAAAGGATTACTTAAATTAACAGATTGCATGCTTCCACTGTTTACAATACCAGAACACATAAATTGTTATGTTTCTGTCAGTGTATAGCCAACAGCACGTCAGTAGTACCGGGTGGTTTTCTTAGTTTAATAACGGTGGTACCTAGCAGTAAAGGTTGTTGCGATATAAAGGTGCTGGCAATGTCAAACTGTTACCGAAGCAGAAAGAAGCCACGGTAATAGGTATCCCGAAGCCCGGCAAGCCAAAGTCGGCACCTTCGAGTTACCGCCCCATCAGTTTGCTCAAGGTCATAGGTAAAATCTATGAGAGACTTATTTATAAGCGACTCAGAGATTACGCCGAGACCAAAGGCCTCATCCCAAACGAACAGTTCGGCTTTCGAACTGAGCACTCTAGCGTGCATCAGGTACACCGGATCATAGAGCACGTAAGCGCCGGCTTCCAGCGCGGCAATGTGACTGGTGCAATCTTCTTCGATATAGCGAAAGCATTCGACAAGGTCTGGCACAACGGTTTGATATACAAGTTATACCAACTCGGTGTGCCGGATCGTCTCGTACTCATAATACGGGACTTTTTGACGAATCGCACCTTCCGCTATCGCATCGAAGGAGCCGTCTCCTCCCCCCGACCCATCCGCGCGGGCGTCCCTCAGGGCTCCGTGCTATCTCCCCTCATTTTCACGCTGTTCACCAGCGATATCCCAAAACATGGTAAGGCACAGTTGGCTCTGTTCGCAGACGATACGGCCATCTACTACAAGGGTATTAGTAATGATAATATACGCATAACTCTCCAGAGAGCGGTCAACAATCTTGGCGCCTGGTTTCAAAAATGGCGTATAGAAGTCAATCCCGATAAGAGTCAAGCGGTATTCTTTCAGAAACCGCGAGGCGGTTGGCCCCTCCCCCCCCCTCCTCCAGTCACCATGTTCGGCAAGCAGATCCCTTGGGAGAAGCAAGCCAAATACTTAGGTGTAACTCTGGACCAACATCTCACGTTTCGAGAGCACATAAAGCAGGTTCGTTCGCGAGCTGCTCTCGCTCTAGGTAGACTCCACTCAGTTCTGAATGCACGCAGCAAATTGTCACTCAAGTGCAAAATGCGTACTTACATTACGTGCATTCGCCCCATCATGACCTATGCGGGTTCCGTCTTTGCTCATGCAAAACCCCATCATATACATTGGATGCAAACACTCCAAAATCGATTCCTTAGAAAGGCCACGGGAGCTCCCTTTTATGTTCGTAACGAGATCCTCCATCTCGACTTAAAGATACCCACAATCCGCCAGTTTCTCAAACGCCTCTCAAAGCGTTACTTCGAGTCAGCCGCCACACATCGCAACCCTCTGGTTGTCGAGGCCTCCCGATATCGCACATCTACTATTAGCGTCATTCGCCGTCCGCGGCATGTTCTCACCGAGCCAGACGACCCCATAACTCTCCTCCAGGAGAGCAGTAGGGAGACCAGTACAGTGCACAAATACAGACGCCTCCCGTCATTCCGACCTCGCCGTCGAGGCAAAACACGTTCGCGTCCGTCCCGATTATTAAATTCACCCCCCCGTCCCTTGTCCGATGAAGTAGTGCCAGCCCGCGCCGTAGCTGAGCACGTAGCTTTAAATTCCCCGTTTAATAATAATGATGATCTAAACCTTTTGATCCAGCCTGTCCCAACAACTTGCTGTCCCCCCGCCAGTGATGTCGCCCTAAGCCGAGGTTCGTACCCCACAGGGGGTGCCCTTAGCGAGCGCACACTTAATTTTAATTTAGAATAGTTTATATGCCCCTGGCTGGAGGCCCTGAGTGTAGAAGCTTAAGGCAGCCACAGGAAAGTCCGGTTAAGAAGTTATGATTTCCGAAATCACACTTCAAGATGCCATAGTTAAAAAAAAAAAAAAAAAAAAAACTGTTACCACAGACTTGCCGTTTACTGTGCAGACAACTTCCTGCAAAATAGTCCTAAGCTTGGCTCAAGACTTCAAATATAACCTATGTATATGTACCTATTGTGAAATACCGCTAACGTAGAACTTGAACAGAAAGGAGTCATTGTTGAAATGATTGCTGTTTAAAATTGAAACCTAATATCAAATCTATTCAGCCTACTTTGCTTATGCGACAAAATAATATTATGCGTACTTTACACGTGGAGATTACTAATATGTACATGTCAATACTTTTACAATAAAAGGAATTACGGAATATGGGCCCGAAAGTTAGCACATGCAAGAAAGTTTTGAGGCCTCAAATTTACATATGCTTAGTAACTTTCAGGTTCAACGTAGCTCATGTTATTGTGAAAATAATGAATTCTACTTCTATTGTTTAGTCGCCTACGCTACTTTGGGTAGGTCCTTAGGTATCTACTAACACAAGTTTCTAATTTTTCAAGCCAGACTTCCAAACTACAAGTAAACACAATTTTCTTGCTCAACGAATGGATTGATTACACCTCACGTAAATGAAATGACGTCGCCTAACAAAGTTAAGAGTTTCCTCAAAATTGCTCCGAATAGTTCTGTAATCGCGTCTGACATAATAAGCTATTTGTTCACGAAGACGTGAGACAATACAATTTAGGAAAGCGTCTTCGAACTTATTCGTGAATGTAAAACTTTAATGAGTTGATGGAAACAAGCAATTCAAAAAGTTGATACAAGTTCTTGCCACGACTTGGTTGGTATCGGATGTGGCTAGCGAGACTACCTAGAGTTCAGCAGATGTACATTTACTGCCAAAATATGTTCGTCACCATAAGGGCAATTTTTGTCTGCTCATAGGACGATATAACCTGCTTTACCGACTCAGTATATTGCGTAATAGCCAGTCTTGGTCTTAGTGTATCGTAGTGTATTCCGTCGAAAGCTGAAAGAATTTGAAACTGACGAAGATATAAAAGACTTGACTGTACTGTCTCGTCACAAGTGATCGTTCTTTGGAATCAAAACGAAGAAACAAAGGCGGTGCAGCTGTTGCTCCACAGCATTTGTTGTTCGGTTTACACGTACTAGTCTCAATAGACTAGGAGTACCTACTATGACGTGTCAACCGAAAATATCACCGGACAGTAACAGTGGATAATTATAATTTATAACCTCAAACAAACACCACACACCGCTAACAGCACACATGCCCGCTACCTTACACTATCGGGACCTCACGCAAATCTCGATCGCGACTCAGACACATTCGCGACTCAGACACATTACAAGATGGCGCGTCGCATTCCCGCCCCAGCCGGCACTGAGCACGCGACTCTCATCTTACGCCATCTGCAGTCCGCAGATTACTTTGCAATTGAAAACAAATAATAATAAATACGGTACTGCGAGCACGCCCCGGGAAATTGGAAAAAGGGAGAAAAACACCAAGTATTCGGTCCTGCCGCTGAGATATTGAGGCAGGAGCAGCCAGATGCTCAAATATGAGTTTTATGTCTTCAAAATATAGATGTTTCCAGTCGGGTTTTATTGCTAAAGCCCTTGTTGTGATGGATCTGCGGTTTGGTGGCGAGGGAATGTTGTGTCGGCAATTGTTATTAGTTTTACTTTACGCAGATGTACGGCAACAGAAAAATACGCGGGTTCACTATCCTACGTACCTAATGTGAGTTTACAGTATATTACTAGACAAAGGTTCCGTTCGGAATTTTGTGTGGCCCCGCTTCGTAAAGGAATTTGCGATTACAATAAGTTGAGCAAAAACTTCCCAAAGCAAAGGAGGATGATCCTGCACACACTCTTATCCACCGTTTACATATACCTAAAGAGAGACAGGTATTTTATTGAAGGAACGTCTCATTCTTCATAATTATTATAATTTACTTTCAAGTTTTCGTCAACGTTCTAACTCTTGTCGCCAATTATGTTTTCCTTAATCCGTCGAGAGTCTTAATAGTACCATAATACCGTGTATACATACGTATAAATGTCTTGTATCTGTCGTAACTAGTCCCCAGAACACGCTAGGTTAGGCCCTAGTGCTCCTAAGGGTCATATTTGGCGTGTAAGTTGTATAAAAGAAGCAGTTTCTCTCTGAACAGATTCAATCTTTCAAGCTACAAGTTTATATTATGCACTTTGTTTTGTTCTTATCGTCTGAGTAAGTTAATAAGTTTTCTATAGGTTTTATGAAGGTGTTTTAGGAAGGTAAATAAAGAAGAAATTGAGACTTGAAAAGTGATATGAAATCGCATATGTTAAGGTATTATGTTATTGCTGAAAAGCTATTTCATAGATGTATAGATTCTGTCAGATTAAAACCTTTATAATTATTCTTGTTGTTCTGGTGTTACCATAGGATACTAAAAGGTTGTGTAGATCAGATGATGGATGAAAGTATCGTGGTTAGTCATTGGCAATCCTATATGCGTTTCTGGTGTACGCTGATACCTCCCTCCCAAGATAAGCAATCAGCCTGTTTGCTCATCTACTTACAACAAATACAAACCTTCATAAATGAGGTCCAGTATAGGTAGCTATAAACTCTGCTTACTTAATACAATACCAACAAAATCTAATCCTAGATTGGCTCCAGTATATAGATCAAAGTGAGCAGCCGAGACGAAGGGTGAATAACTAAGAGGAGCATGTAAAGGGCACTCCGTATGTTTAAGTTGAACCGAGCCAAGCAGAATGTAATCCTGCAGACAACTATCAATTACTTAAGTTAAATACAAGTGCCTATAAAACGTCAAACGGGTGTATTTACCTAATAATAAATCAGGTAGGTATTATCGTGGATTTGAACGATGGCCACCACCGATACTTACACCGCATACTCGTAAGATTCACATGTAGCTGAACAAGAATTTTTTGATGCGTGGTCAAAATCGGAACTAACGCCGCCATCTTGTTTTTTCAATACATTTCACTAAACAATTGCACAAATGTTTATCAATAGCGCCCCTCTGTTAACGTCATTGGAGCGCCAAAACATCCTTGTAGTGTGTCTGCTGCTTCTAACAATTAAAACTTAGTTTTCTAAACATGGTATGATACCGAGATCAGACGATCGGCGATTTTGCGGACGGACACCGACGAGCCCGGACGACGGACCGTGGGAAGGTGTACGTGCGGAGTATCGCAGACATTGGAAGCGCCTCGGTGCGCGGTGCGTGGCGGTCTGTGGTCGTCTGCCTTGCGTGTCCATCTGCAATATTGCCGATCATGGGATTCCACCATGACGACTTAAAAAGAGAGTGTCCATATTTAGATGATTCGCAAAGTATCAGAAAACCCACCGATGTTCCTAAGCGGTGGTGACATCTATCTAAAATGAGGCAACTCACAAGTTTAACGACAGCTGGTGGTCAACCCAAATTGAGAAAACAAATGTTTATCGCGTTTTTTCGTTGTATTTGTTTTTGTACAGATAAATCCGCTATAGTCCTATATCCCACGATAAATCTATTTAGGGGGATAAAAGCAAATAAAGTGTACATACATTGGTAGATGTAGCGAAAGGCTGGCATGTCCAGCCAATGACGTCATTGAATCTAAGTCAATAGCGAAGCATAACGATTGTGTGTTCGTAACATTTCATAACAGCGCGGATGTATAGTATGAATATTGTACTGGAAGTGGCCCTGTGTCTGTGAGTTTAGCCATATACGTATTATTTGTGATGTTACTTTTTTGACTATAACTTCAAAATGTTGGTAGCATCATCTCTTAATTATTTAAAGTCCAATTATAGCCTGAGTCGAAAGTCCATTTGCGGTAGTCAAGGCGATATCATCATCTTATGCCCTTGTCCCATGTTACTTGGGGTCGGCGCAACAGGACTCTCTCCTGTTCCGCAGTTTTCATTTCCATTCTCCCCTGTCAACCTTCACGCGATCATTCACTCTCTTCTCTTTCCTATAATTCCTCACACAATCCATCCATCTCTTCAATCAAGGCGATATCTTGCCCCGTTATTATCAATTGGTATGACGGCATACGAACCCGGACTGGGAATACTTAGCATAGTAGCTACAAGATAAAGTTTTGAAGAAGCCTAGAAAAACAATGTGCTAGTATCACCCATCATCAATTGATTGATTTTTCTGTTTTATTTACATTTCCATAACGTTTTATATTGTAGAATTCAGATTGATCGAAGTCTCCTTCTTCTCATGTTTGGAATTAAGCTATACTAAAACATTAGGTCACGCTGTAGGAAAAACTTAGCCTGTCAGCGGGTTGGTAGCCTGGCTGACTGCCCAGGATGAACTGGACGAACGATTAGTCAGCGAACAATAGGTAGGTCTAGGTACTCATATTATCAGAAAATAAAATGATAGCATTTCCATTCTCCCTACCTCGTTGTTCCTCGGAGCGATTCGCATCACGTGCCGCGCCGCTGACGGATTGGTTGGCGTCGACTGCAGCATACTGATGGCAGAAAGCGGATAGTTTTCATAAAGATAACCCAGGATTATGAGGAATGTGGCCGCCCGTCACGATCCCACCTTTATGCGTTATTTATTTGGGGGTTAGCGGATTACGTGTGTTTGGACGTTTTGCTGACTAGCTGGGTTTGTTGTGTCGCTAATGCTTCATTTAGGATTTAGTTTTGATGGAAAGAGCCCTTCTTTAGCGCTGTTATGGATTTTTGCGTCAAAATAAAAATAATATTCGGAGTACTGAAAAATACAGGGTGACGTGAGAACAAAAGGTGTCACAATAACATTTTAGTTTTTTTAGGATTGCGTTTCAATAAAGAAACTAGTCCAGGGTCAAAAATACCAAAAATGACCTTTATGAGCGTTTATGAACATGCTGACAGTAATTTTATTAAAAAATATTTTTGGTATCTATTCAATTGAATTGAAAATAGAAAACAGTTAATAACAATACATACGCTTTATACCTCTTATACCACAATAACAAAATGATTTGTATTACCCTTTCAACCATTGTAATTCCCCAAATCTTCCTCAAACACATTCATCAGAACTTGGCAAATAAAGTAACGGCTAGCTCATTGCTATGTACCGAATGGACCGCGCTAACCGTACGTTAGACTAATTGGGCGTATACATTATTTTGTTCCCGCATCAGTCTGGCTGCTCGGCATTCCGCCGGTGTACTCCTCATATAGTTGTGATATGGAACGCTTTCGGGTAATATTATTAGTGAGGTTGTAGGTAGATGTGTGGCGAAGGAGTTGTGGGTAGGTAGTTGTTTTTTTAACCGACTCCAAAAAAGGAGGACGTTGTGCATCCGGTGGTCTTTTTTAAATTATTCTCATCAAAATTCTCTTGCCCTTATCCCAATTTTCTTTCCCAAGGTGTTTTTTTGTAATTGAGCTGCAGGTTTGGTGATTTTAACTTTGACTTAGACTTTGTTGTGTGTTTGGTCGGTAATCGGTGATTTCGGGTATTATTTTAAGTGACAAATTAGCGTACAATTGGTGTTCGTGATGCGATTTATATTGAAGGTCAAAACCTTGCGAACATTTTCCTTTCTATTTTCCTTCACACTTACTCTCAAACTTTTTATCCATTGTTTTTGTGAAGGGTCAGTTTTTACTAACATAGTTGTAAGTCTTACTAACCATTTGTGAGTCATGATACTTTAATAAAGAAAAATTCTGTTCTATTCTATTCTATTACTTTCTTGACTTATGAAACAATATCAACTTTAACAAAACTTGACCTTTAACCCTCAAAGAGCTACAAATATTTCCAACAAGCGGTATACAAGATCCCAATTACGTCTGTCTAATTAGGTCTGTGTTTATAATATAAATCTCTTTGGTATTTCCTTTTGCTTTTTTTGTAGTAATTTGTTTTTTGTGTGTATGTTAGAGCCGCATTAGTACTTACTAGCTTTTAAATGTCATATGTATATGGGAGAGCGCTGTTGTCTGAGACACAGATGTCGAGATTTCATGAAAATCATGAGTTTTGAGACTTTCATGAACTTAGAGAGTTGTATTGCTGATTCTAATGTTTATAATTCTGTAAATCTATATTTGTTACGTGCGCAAATCATATTTAGTTCAACATACAATCTAACACCGACCTGCAAATTGCAAAAAACGTAAGAAAATTTGAATTTCGCGGGCTACCCGGGCGCATCCCCCTTAATATATTAAGCTTAAATGGTCATAGTGTATTGTTATAAAATGAATGTAGTTGAAGGTGAAAACAAATAAATAAATAACTATAAACCAGGTACTCATCAAGTGATTGGTAGTGACCGTAATCACTTGTAGCTCTTGTACTGGTGTCCTGCGTTCTGTGTGTATTAGTGAGCTGATGTGTTGTGTGTAGTGGGTAATTGTGTTTGTCATAGTTAACAACGAGTCCCCGCCTCGGGCGCTCGGAATTGACGACTGGGAGGTCAGCGGGGCTCAAGGAAGTGGAGGACGCGGGACGGAGTTACATGGAAAACATAACCTCTGAATAAAAACTTGCCATATACGAGTATAGAAAACAGAATCATAATAATATGCAACTTGTATTACGCTTGATAATTATAACGGTGCATTATTACTATTACTGACTAAATATAATTTTAGAGCACCTATCGAGACGTGCCCCTTAAAGAATGGATATTTATCTATTAATAAAGGTTTACTAACAGCTTCTGTATACAATATATCTTATATATAGGTAAAAATTAGCCTCGGACTAACACAGTCGCTAATTACAGGTTAACCAGCATTCTTAAAAATAATTGAATAGGTACACAGAAAAATATAAAACCAAACCCAAAATATAAACTTGATGAAATGAGGCATATATAAACGAACTCTGTTGAAAATGTTTCTTAATTGTTCGAGTAACAGAGAAAGAATAGCAGTCTTCTTTGAAATATATAAATCAAATTACACTGACTCATATAATTATAGAAAAAATAACATACCAAAGCCAAAATTCCTTTACTCCTAAAATCCGCTCACCGCTCCTCCTCCGTACTCCTCCCGATACTTCGGTATTATTAGCTTTATTCTAGGGAAATCCGCTTTGTTTCCGCGCGAGTAAATACTGAAATATATATGAGCGCGATGCTGCCCATAATTGGGGCTAGGATACGGCACACAATGTTTGTGATATTAACTGTTTATACTATCAACGGGTAATTCCGTTGTTGGGAATTGGACGGGATCCACCCCGTCACAAATTCTTCTAATAAACACTCCTACGACAAGCATTAACAAGTGCTTCTCGTAGGAGTGATTATTAGACGAATTTCTGGGCTTGTAGATGGAAATTCGCCTGGGGAATGACTACCCAGAATAAATTTTTCACAGCTGAGGACACTTGTGTCCCAGTAGTGGGAACATTATAGGCTGATTATGATTATACCTTTTTCTGTCACCAAGCATGTTTGATGAATTTGGTTTGAATTCCTGTTTTACTTTCTTCCATTTAATCCTTTTAATTTTTTATTATATCTTTTTTTAACACTCTTTCCAAATCATCTGTCACTTTCGTTGCTTCATTCATCCTATTTTGGGCCATAAAGGCTAAATCATTAAACCAATTGCTTGTGCGTTATTAGATCGACTACCTATTGAGGACTATGATGGTCGAGAGTTTGATTCCTATAAAATCTATTATTTCAGGCATGCCAGACATGGACAAAGAAAGGTTTTCATGGATTTTTATATTACCAATTACAACAACCAATACCAATTTACGACAAAAATGAATCCAATCAGGCTTGTAATTTCATTGTTTGGAAATGAACAGCAAAAGTAAATTTTTACGAGAAATAAAATGTGTTTTAAATTTTTTATTATGTTGTGACCGTAAAAAATCAAATTAATGCAGATAAAATGCAGGATAGGTCCCTTTTACTGAGATACCTTCAGTTATACGGGGAACCATAAAACCTTGAAATTCTATTGTTAAATAATATTTTTTAGCGGTATTAAATTCTAAAGGCGATAAATATACTGGAATCTAGAGTATTATTGTTTGTTTTTACAAGCTTGCTCTACGTATGTCTTTCCGGTTACTCCAATTGTCCTCCATTTTTCAAGCACTTCCTGGCATCCAATTGAGCTGAAACTTGGCATAGTTATACAACTACCTAGATATTTTGAAAAAATTATAACATGGAGCTGGTCTGATTATGGAGCCGAAAGGTGGCCATGGGAAAACCGCAATAAAACAAGATGGCACCTTCGTGTTTGGACTCATTGGTAATGTATTAACAAGTGCTTTGATACTGGTGGTTTGAGGTGGTGTTCAGGGTCTGATGATGGAGCTGGAAGGTGGCCATGGGAACTCCTCAATTAAACAAGATAGCACCATCGAGTTTGGACTCATTGGTCATGTATTAACAAGTACTTTGACACTAGGCTGGTGATGTTCAGGGTCTGATGATGGAGCCGGAAGGTGGCCACGGGAACTCCTCAATCAAACAATATAGGGCTTGTTGGATATCTGGTGATAGAACAGATATTTAAACAAATCCTAATGCTAAAAAGTAAAAACTAAAATATATTACATTTTTTTTTTTAAAACAAGCTTTAATGAACTAAAAATTACTAAATAAAACTTACGTAAACATTGACAAAGATTTTCTTAATAGTTTGAGGCGTAAATGTCGTTCTTACGCTAAACTTGAAGATAAGCTTTAAGAAAATATTAAAGTTCTATGTTTACGTAAGTTTTATTTAGTACTTTTTAGTTAATTAAAAGCTTGTTTTTAAAAATACTTTTAAATATATTTTTTAAATATGTACATCAATATTACCGGAGGCAGCTGTAACAAATGTGCTTAATGCATTTTACGTTATTCCCGAACTTTATGTACATTGTGCAATAGACAAAAAATAAGTATAAAACTGAAACACCTGTTTTCAGATATTTCTGTTTTATTTTATTTTTTCTATTGTATTTTAGTTTTGTTACGCAGTCATTATTCTATTTTACTTGATACTTTGTAGGGTGTAGATATTTCCACACCTCTCAGTAACCACCAAACGCTCGAATCTTTATAAGTGCGATGTAAATAAAAGGCGCACAAGGGGCTGCAATATAAAACGGTGGCAACGGTTTATTTCGACATTTGTCGCGAATAAATCACAATTTGAGAAGAACTATAGTGGTGCTTTGCCAAGAGACGCCGCGGCACAAGTGCCGAGCTGAAGGACACCCATATACGGGGACAAAGTTGTGGCAGGCACTACTTGGGAACGTCTATTCCAAAAGTGTCTGATGATATTGTAAACAAACCCTGATCAGGTTAAATTCTTACGTAATTACTTAGGAATTAGCAACACATTCAATAAATTTAGAAGGTTTCGTCTTTAAATTAAACCACTTTTCTAACAATTATTATTTGAATAACGTATTGTAATTGAAAAATTATCGACGAAAATTGAGGTTGTACAACCTGCTGATAGATCCTGATGATTTTTACAATTAACCATAATTTGTCAAATGATTTAGTTGACTTATTATACAAACATTATTTGTATAATAAGTCCATGCTTGTTGCTTTAAAATTAGAATTTCGGATTTAAGTACCTATTCGCAAATCCACGCACCTAATTTGTTAGTGGGACTATAAATTGGCATCCACGTGTACGTTTTCTGATCCATTTGTTAACATTTTCATAAGTTACTTTTAGAGCAGATCTCATTGATAGTAAATCCCAATCCTATTTATTACTGAAAAGACAAAAGTTATTAATATAACTATAAAAGACAAGAACATTTGTCATTAATTTGCGTGCACGAAGGTTACATGTACCTATGTATTATTAAAGAGTTGGTTTATTCAAATATGTAGGAACAGCAGGGAATACCCTTTGTACTAACTTCATATAAATTATGTTTTAACGCGTGTTTTATAGAGGTCGTCTCGTTACCGCTAGACTAATAAACTTGGGTTTGATTCCCAAGTAAAGTGTGATTGGGGTTTTTGTTAATAATATGTTTGTTTTCGTATTTTGGTTGGCCACTGTCTGTTTTATAGGGGCCGGCTCGTTTCATACTAAAAATATGTAACATATTTGTTGCTATTAAATATGTGCCCCTTCTTCTAATCTAAGCGTTTCAAAGGCAATCTAAATTGTGTCAGCGTTAAACTTATCTTCGAGTATAACATCTCCTTTCTTTTTCGTGTGGTTAGTCACTAACCTGGTGTCAGAGTTTACATGCCGCCCTTGGGCCTCTGACTTGGCTTCACATGCCGTCGAGAAATATCTCTTCGGCATCCAGGTTTCCGCACGATGTTTTCCTTCACCGTTTTTTAAACAAAAGTGAGTATAACATAGTACAGTTTACAAATTGGGTAACTACTTAGTGACTTTAAAGTATAAAAGACCAGTCTTATCGAGATATTCATACGTAAAATCAATAGCTATAGCTATGACAATTGCCCCTGTGGTCTTGCCCACAATATGCATGAGTGTGTTTCGTTCACAACCTGGCGGCTTGCATCGCCGATGTTGATATGAACTTATATTCTTTGCATTTACATAACCTATTTCAGCGAGACTCTACGTCCTCTAGACGTTCACTTTGTGCAAAATGCTATTGTTTAGATCAAAATGAGATAGAAACTTATGACTATTGCAAGCTAGTATAACTTGAGTAGTAAAGAATGTCTAAATAATGGATAACAGTGACTTCACTAAAGCAAAATGAGTATGAGTGTAAGGATCGTGACACGATGGTGTTCTGTAGTTACTGCATATTCCTTGGAGGAAAAGAAGTTTGATTGTTTATGTATGTAGTTGCTAGGATCACCAACCACTGGTTTAGTTAAACCCTAAACTCTAGCTAAACTGCCTTAGATATCAGAGGGCCTAGAAAACTGGCAATCAGCAAAGCGTTTCGTATTTCTACAACGACTTTTTAACAGGATTGACGTAAGCTTCGGTAGCTGATGTCCCACACATTTTTGACTTTTCCATCATTGTTATCGCTGATAAAGTGTCACTTTTTGTCTAGGTTCTCAGGTGCGAGGCATTCATTATAAAACCATAAAGAGATTTTCAATCGCTAGATCATACTGAGTTGTTCGTAATTACATTACAACTGAATTAATAACCTCTCAACAACCTATTATCACACACCCGTGATTAAACTCAACAGCCATTCAATTTTTCCTATCTCCCATAACATTTGGCTAAATAATTTCAATAAAGGCCCCTTAATACCCCATAACTCGGCTCTAGAACCCGTAACAACAAAATAACGTGCATGTTTGTAAAGCGAGCGAGAGCCATGGGGGCCGTAACACTGGGCTATCGCATAAACCGGCCGGAATCGTTTATTCATTGGCACATCACGCACCCGCGTTATCATTCTGTTCCTGGTGTAGCTGTGCACTATCGCGGCTCATGTTATGGTTTTTATAATAATTTTGACTTGGATTATAGAAGGTTATGGTTAAGTTTTTGAACACTTGACATAGATGGGACTATTAGGAATTGCTGTGACATTATTAAATGGAAGTGGAGTGCCTGAGTCTAAAATTGCAAAGTAAATCGTAGGTACAGGCGACACAACTATGGCATAGAAAGTTTTGATCAAAACATCAGGCTTCATATCGATAAAAGGCACTCTTCAGTCATCAGTCATTTATAAGCTTTCATCGACCTATGTATGACGTACACCACGTTTCTGGCACCAATGCGGCAACGTAACAAAATCCCCCACGAGTCAAAACAGAACAATTTCCCGTAACCTAGTCCACCGCCGCCCGACACAAGGAATATCCCTTTATTCCCAATCCGCCGCCAAAAACAGTAACAATACACGATTTTTTAATCAACCTCACTTCCGAAAAGATTAAAAAAATGTCATAGTGTACAGACACGTCACCCTGAGTGACGGCGCGTTCCCGAGCGAATTTGAAAACAATACGGACAGGTTGGTAGGTAACTAGGCAGGATTAGAGCCTGGAATATAAAAAGCCTCACCTGTTGTTCATGATCATTAATCATTGGAGCAATTGCTGAGCAAATTTATCTTTATCAAGGCCCCGAAACGACGGGAGTTCGTATAATGACTCGTAAACATTTTTGATAATAAAATAAAGAAGAGTAATAACAGAAAGTTGGTGTTTCTTGTTTAGAGAATTGTGTTAAAGTTTCGTGTTTAGGCTCCGGGCTGAGTTTTATAGCAATGTTTGAAGCTCACTCTTTGTTGTTTTGTGTTGAAAAATAATAATCAGTGGAGTGTGGATGTTTTTATTGTGATTTGTAATAAGCGATGTTTTTGAACTTGGATTTAATGAAGATTGGGGCGTTGACTTGACAGTGAATCCTCTGAACTGATCCTAAAGTGCTATAAACAAGGGCAATGGCTGAAAGGGAAAAAGCTGGTTTATGCTCGTGACGTCTAATAAGTTGAGATATAAATCTCTTTGTATCATTGAAATGAACCTATTTTTACCACAACTTAAATTTGGAGAGATGAACTGCTATGACACAGGTCGTAACCGAATTCTTGAGAATGTAGAGTCGTAACACACAGTTGGTAAAGCTTTAGAGGTATGAGGAACAGGGTGTTAAGTTCACTTATCCACCATAGAAAAGGGAGGATCCTCCGACCAGACGGGTCTTGTGTCTGGCGGGCAACTGCCCAACGATCGATGTCGGGTTCATGTATACGAGTATATGTCCATTGCAGGGTAAACTTTAATTGCGCGATGCAGGATTTATGTGACGTCAGGATTTTTGTGTGATGTCAAGTCTTTGATGCGTAGTTCGCATGTGGCGATGTAGATACGGCCACAAAACTATAGCTAATCAAAGTTGTGCTGGTGTTAGGAAGTGGCCACGTGAGCCGTCGCACGTGAACACAAATAGACACGTTGGGATATTGCGAGCTCGCGGGTGGAGTGACGCGGTGGGGACACGCAGTATGTCAGCTGTGGGAATTTACTGGGTAGAAAGCTCCTAAATGATAAATATACCTGATTTAAGTAAGTCAGTAAGGGTGAAAAACTAGCGCTACGCAACGCAACAGGGTACAATACCGACCTAAAATATAATAACCAAAATAATAATTCTACTGTGAGCTAAGTCACAAATATAGAGATTAAAGGACATTAACCACCAGGCTTGCTCTGCATGTTGTAGATTCCAGCACAAGCCTTAGCTGGTCTTCGATAACATAATCGGACATTGCATACTATGATATCAAGGCTTTAAAATTACAATCGATGCCTATAGAAGGTGGCACATAAACCCTCGCACAAAAACAGCACAGCGCTAAGTATACCACCAAAAAATATCATCAAGAGCCCAAGTTCTTAGGCGTCCACATTCTTAGGAACTTAACATTCTGCATCACCTTCTCAGTGGCCCAAGTGACACGATATTAGCATAGGTATTACGGCTTTATTAAATGCATAACACGACACGGTAGTGTGGATTCAGAGCTCGGCTTGACACAATATTGAGCGCAGCATACCTGGGGACTGTTCTGGTTCGCTGATCAATTTAGAAGCTGGCGGTTTGCAGATGTTGGGAGTGGAATATGCAGGTGGATTCTGGGTTTGAGAAATATGGAATTATTGTTAATATAAGTTTGTCTAAATTAATTTTCTTTTTTGCGACGATCTTCGCAGGGTGGCTGGTAGCAACTGGATGGGAGTTACCGATAGTCAAGGTAAATGGCGTACGATTGAAGAGGCTATGTCCAGCAGTGGACTGCTGTTAGCTGATAATTATTTTTAATGGTTCAGCATCACATCACGTTGTATGTTGACTTGAAAGAGTATGGCAGATGAGAGTATGTCATACTCACTTACATGTCTCGCGGTGGCGCGTGTGTTGGATCATTCGGTTCCCTACAAAATGGTTGAGCTGGATGGTGCTGATTCACGTGTCATGTTCGTGAACGGACGCCGTCAGTTGAGACTGGTCATCTCTTATCTGCAAAGGTTTATTTTTAATCTCATATTTTGAATTGTTTTTGATTATTTTTCGTTTGACATTGTTCTCACATATAGAAGCACCAAGAATACTGTACCAAGGATTTTGTAATATCTATATACATTTTTAAAAGAGTGTCCTTGGAGTTTCTTGTCCGTTCTCCTCCATAGAGATCTACGACTTGGAATGGGCAACTAGCTTCAACTTTTTGACTAACTGACCGAATCTTTGATAATTCAAAAGTGCCTGTAAATGGTTTAATTGAAATAAATGCTTTGAGTTTGAGTTTGAGGTGTTAATCGGACTATAGCACAAAATCGGTATAACAACTGCCAAAAAAATTACCATTTTTTTTTTAAATAAAAAAATCCTCTCATTTCTCTATGTCATAGCTTCATATGTGGAACTGACGTGACTACCAATTCATTGCAAAAGTACACACACACCTACACATAGCTTAAAAAATGCACATTTTATAAATATCAGCAACCTACAGCTTTTGATCGGGTCTGTGTCACCAGCAGGCATGTTTGCAACAATAAATTTCAAATTAAACGGTTATATTTTTCCAATATTAACCCTTATTATCCACCTGTTGCCCACATAATAAATCATGGCGGATTCAGTGCATTAGATTAATCTTTTGCATAATTTATTAGCGCTCGTCCGGCTGAACGAGAATTAAATAAATTCTCCTTTAACCTGTAGAGGATTATTATAAAATGATAATTTAAGTGGTAGCGGTTTATTTTGAGTTACGATATGTGTATTTGTCTTTTGGGTACAAAGTAATTTGTATTTATGAGTGTTTTATTAGTAGCTTTTGCCCAAGGCTTCGCCCACGTACTTATCGGAAAATATCCCACGGGAACGTAAGTACTACCAGGATTAAAAGTACCCTTTGTGTTAATCCAGGTTATAAACATCATACAGATGTTTATAACCGTTCCATCCAAATCCGTTCAGTCGTTTTTGTGTCAACATACATGCAGACAAACACACGGTCAAAAATCTAAAAACTTTATTTTTCAACTCGTACCAACTACTTAAAAAAAAAAACAATGTACAGTTCTGATTTTGTTACTATTTTTTATTATATGTATAGAAGACTAGCTGCACCCCGCGGTGGCAACCGCATAAGTCTCGATTGAGAAAAAAATTTAGTCTACTCATGTGCCAAACGTCCAAATCCGTTCAGCCATTTTAGCGTCAGAGCGTAACAAACAAACTTACTTTCACATTTATAATATTAGTTAGGATATAGATAACTAGCTTCTGCCCGCGGCTTCGCCCGCGCGGTATGTCGATAAAAAGAAGCCTATGTCCTTCCACAGGATCTATGTCCTTGCCAAATTGTGTCGAAATCCGTTCAGTGGTTTAGGCGTGAAAGGTAACATACAGACAGACTGGTAGAGTTACTTTCTAATTTATAATATTAGTATGGATTAAGTTATTTCTGTTCAAAACTGATGCAGGGGCTTGCTAGGGCTTCTAAAAGTTTGAATTGCCATTATTGTATTTTTTATATATGATACGAAAAACAGCTTATTATAAAAAAGCAACTATTAAATTCTATTGACCTTAGGTACTGTTGCAAAAATAGACTGTCTAGACGTATAAGGTTTCCAATTACAATTCTGTTTATTGGCCCTTGAATTGTAATGCTCTGAATATTTTTTGGCAAGTAGTTAGTTCCCCTTCAAATGTCACTCTCTCCTCTTTAACATCTTTTCATTATTATAAATAGACGTCAAAAAGTAACATTTATACAGGATGGCAGGAACATCGTCAGGCTCGGGTCGACGGCGCGTTGTGTTCCACACACGCCTCAAAGAGATGTCAGCATAATTGACGGGGTCCGCTACGGCTGATGCCAGCCAGGATCGCAGGAAAGTCCGAAAGGGTTACCGGGGCCTCTAGCAATATACAGGCAACTGAAGGAACACGGGTGGGTTTCTTTCTAGTCAGTAAGAGTCTGACACGCTCCGCTCAGAGCGGGAGAAGTTACTTGATAATAATTTACCACCCAAAAAAAAAAGGGACATCGACAAACAACCTGTTACCATGGATTTAGTACATGATTCTGGACCTGCGTTGAAATTTTACGAAGGTTATTATATTTAAAAAAAAACTGTTTCCTACAAAAATGCAATATATCACATCGCATACATCGCAACATAACAAAAGCCTACATCAACAAAATCAAACGTATGCTATGCGTGATTACCGCACCCATTCGCCTCTTCAGCGCGGACAATACGCGCTGATTGATCAACGGCGATTTAACCAGCATTCAAACGTGGCTTCATTAATAGTTAAATATTGAACCGAATCGCGTCAATCATTACGCGTCTTTATCTCATTAACGCGAATTTGGCTGCGGCGATAATTATTTTGTGATGGTTTTATTAAAATTTACTCTGGAAGGAAACATTTTGAATTTGCGCTTCATTTTATTTGAGTTTTGAGTTAAATGAATGTGCTCTTAGTTTTACACGCAGTGGTTTACCAAAAATGTAAATCGCGATGAGAAATTCAGAAGAATGTCGTTAATTAAGGTTTACAATATTGTATTTTAATACACTCAGATAACTGCATTAGATTACACGTTTAGCTCAATAATAGCGGCTGAGTGATTGGTTTATGTACTGTGTATTGCGGATGTCCTAGGGATACTGTACGGTATGTAGGAGAAATCTGACTGGAGGAAAACTTTTTTAACTAAAAAGAAAAAGAGGCTATAAAGATTAGGTAATTATACATTAAACATGATTGAAAATACGATAGTATCTTTAGCAGGAATGTTATCAGAATTTACTCTCAGGCGTCACACAGGCTCACCATCACATCCGAGTCCTGGTCCAGGGTATCCTTCATTCTTGTGGTGACTGACAGTTGACATTAGTGCCAGCTACCTGACTACTTGTGTGTGTGAGACAGTGGTTACATATCTATTAAATAGGTACACTAAAACGATGAAGCTCAAAAACAGTAACCTGCGCCATTCGTCGCATACCTCACAACCGCATACCACAATGCTCCTCATAGCACAGCATACATTGCTGGCCCGCCACGTCTGCCACACTCGCGCACTATGCGTGCGCGGCAATGGAATGACAAAATATGCGAGTCATGATATTGAAACGTCTTCTCTGATATTTACGGCAGCTGAATGTGAAGAATTTATTGCGGCATGAAGATTCTTGTAAGTATAGTTTCGAGAGGTTGTCTGCGATTCTACGTTTGGAGGTATGTCAAGATTCGATGCACTAGGTTCCTTGTGAAATGGTTAGAATTTTGGATATTTGGAAGCCATCTTGTGTACTATTAAGGAACTGCATTTTTGTCTAATCAATTTCTCTGATTAAAGACTCAGAAACTGCTTGTCATTTGTGGTTCGGAAGGAACTTTAGGTGAGTCAGTTTCAATAGGAATTTGGCCTATTTATGTTTTTGGCAGCTACAGTGTGTTACGTCTTACCGCACATTGCACTATGTTACTATTTTGTAATCAACTGTTGCAAACTACTGATCATAGAAGCTACCAATCGGTCATGTTTGACAAAGAAACAGTCAGTTTATTAGCTTATCTGTCAACTGCCGAAACTAGGGATGTTGACTAAATAATATTTTTTTGTCCCTTAGATGGATTACTAAAAAATATTCGACACGTATTTTTTTATTTTTTACGTAATCAAGAAATTACGGCAATACATTTATTTAAAATGTCGCATGACGTTACTGGCTGGTAGATTTTATACTGACTTGTGACGTAGCGATATCCCCTACTCTCCAACTTTAATGCGTTTTATCTAAATATTTTTTTATTAATACGTTAAATCAAAAAATATGTGTCTGATATTTTTTTATTATATAACTGACGGACTAAATAGTTTGATTTTACCCAGTCAACATCCCTATTCTCAATCACACACACACAAAGAAAAATGTTTTTTTTTTCTCCTCACTCCCAAGAGCCCTTGAAAACGCAAATTGTCTCATAAGGCAGTAATTAGTTGAAGCTCCGCCGGTCCAGGAGGCTGTGATGAGTTATCTGAATCGCTAACAAAGGCCCCCGCCGATACTAAATTATAATAAAATAGACAAAGTAATTTGTGTCACGTTACATTTTGCAGTTTCCGCCACAGACGGAGTAGGGCGGCCATGATGAGAGATTGTGGTACACCGTAGCGAACTTGAGTCGAAGCAAGGTTGGAAATGATAAAATGTTAAATTTTATCTTATGGAAAGGACTGCTGGCACTAGTAAACGACAATATTGTGTGGAAAAGTGATAGGGAGGCCTTCGTCTTGCACATAGGACAATACAAGCTAGATACGTGGACAAGTAACAGTAATAGTAATAGCCCCACCCGTGCCGTATCTCTACGTTGACGTCGTGGTGGGGCTTGCGCACTCCGAACTCTAGGTCTGTGCCGGTAGAGTTTACTTTTCCAGAACAGGTCTAGGGTGAGGAGCCAGACCAAGAGATATACAAAAACCCGCAGGGCAGCATGTGGCGAGCTGTTGGGCAGTAGCGACCCCACGGACCCTACCTCCCGGGAGAAGTCTTGTCCCTCACCTCTGGCTTGCCTTTATTGGCCGGCTAGAGTGAACACTGAAGAGGAACAGAGCTCCCACCTCATTCTTGCCTTAATTGGCCGGCTTGAGTGGAGATTCACAAGAGCAATTATGTGCTCGGAGGAAGGAAGTATTCCAGTAAGATGCTGGTAGGGATCTTGACCGTACTTCCGGGATTGTCCTGATAGCCGTGGAATACCTCTCCACTCCTCTTAAGCACCTCAGGACATGTTGCCCCCTTGTCGTTACGACACTCTGTGCTAGCGACTGTTTTCGGGGGCCCATTATTGAGTGTGCAAGTGACCCCCTGCTATTTCATCTGTGTGTTTTATATAAAACATTGGTCAGGCAGGGGCCATAGTCTCCCCATAGTTCAAGATAACCAGTTCACTAAGCCACCCAAATCCATAATCCAATATCTTTATTTCCATAGCTTGCAATAGTCCTACACCAACCGGGGGCTGTCCTTGGGTGCACTTGCATAGTGCATATAGGGATAATCGTCGGTTGGTGCCTCATTCCATTAAAAACATCTAAGGGGCCTCTGCGAGTTGGCTTCGGCCCCTCGTACGCCTTCCAAAAGACCGGGACCCTATGGTCCCGAGATATGTAAACATATATAAAAAATAGTAATAGTAATGTTTATTCACATAAAAATGTACATTTTTTACATGTAGAGTGCTTAATCTAAACTTAGAGTACCCAAAAGTATTAGCATTTGTGGCCGAACTAGGCATAACCTGTATTTCAGCCCTCAACGCCGAATCCCCCTGAGTTACAAATTAAGTATTATTATTATAATATTACAATACTACCATGTATGGAAATGTACGTGATTCAACATGTATAAGACAATATAGAAAAAATAAAATAAAATTTAAAAATTTAAAAAAGCTTAAGAAGCTAACAATATAGGTGTGTAACCTCCTCTCTTTGTGTGTGATGGAGGTGTGCGTGAGTGAGTGTGAGAGGGTGTGTGAGATTGCGGAGCAAGACTTTTTTATTCGATAACGGAATAGGTTACTTAGTTTAATTTAAAATATAACAAGTAATTGAGTCTTTACTATTTTTTAATAATCTAGGTATCTGAAGCAAATTTTCAGACTCCTCATACGTGAGTTTATGTAGGTACTTACTGTTACTAAGTTAAGTGTTATTGAGATTCATGGGATTTATAACCCTGAACTAGGCATTGCAGAAAACAGAGAAGCCAGTCTAACTAACTTTCTAAAGTATTGATGACAAGACACGCAACATCATAAAAAGTGGAAAATGAGGTGGGAAGCTTTTGTCGAGGAGTGGGCCGATACAAACTAGCCATAAAGGAACAGGTTCAAAGTTAAACGTCTCCTTTTTCTTTGAGTATTTCAATGGCGTGATGAGTGTGATGACGTGAATAGGTAAGGAAACAGAAATATCTTGTGGGCACATGAGTATGCATGCATGAGTCTATTACTTCACCATTACTGTAATTCTCTCGTTTACAGTGGACCCCTACATGATAACTATTATGCGTCATGCCTCGGAAGAAAGTGTATTGACTCCTTCCGACTCTGTTCGGGTCGGTGTAACATGAGTCAGCACTAACTCGAAGTCACGGATAATCCACGACTGCCGCCTATTTGTTGAACAAAACAATGAGAGGTGATTAGTGCCCTTTGTTCCTCGCAGCGATGTTTTCACATATTTTGCTTGTAATATTCTGTTAATATATGCTGGAATTAATATTGCCAAAATGACAGGGTTAGGTTGCCGTTTGCGTTATATTACGTTACATTATATTGTGTTCTTGATAGAGGTATTATTTAAAGTTTTATGGTTTTTAATCGTTCTTTAATTTTTATATAACCAAAGCAACATTATTTTGAAATATTATAAAACAAAGTCCTCCGCCGCCTCTGCCTATCGTCCTGTACGCGATAAACTCAAAAACTAATGCACCGATTCTCATGCTGTTCTCACCAATGGATAGAGTGGTTCTCGAGTAAGGTTTTAGTATATAATAACCGACATCCACGCTGGCGAAGTCGCGGGCATCAGCTAGAATAGAATAGAATAGAATACTCTTTATTATGTACACCATAAAAATACAGATACAAATGTAGTAAATCAGCTAGTTTTGAAATAAAAAGAAATTATCATGCACATTTTGATAGTGAGGCACATAACATTGTAATCCTACCGCACGAGGCACATAGTATTGTGTTGCCGCCTGTACGATTGTTTATAAACACTTTACAGGCTATTTTTAATTTATGGACAGTCACATGTGTTGCCACCTCACTGCCTATGCTTACAAATGCTCATCTAAAGTTTTCTTAAATAGAGAAGTATAAGTCTTACTACCTGCGCCTCGCGGTTTCAGTGCGTAAGTTTCCTTCCCGTGGGAATATCTCAATTCCGTTCAGGCGTTTTAGCGTGAAAGCATAACAAACTAATAAACAAACAAAAAAAACTCACTTTCGCATTTATAATATTAGTAGTTAGGAAGTTAGGATACCATGGGAGAGGCTATCGGAAGAAATTTCATAGAACCGTCAGATAATTAGATGTATGTAAAAAATATATTTTGGTTTATCTAAATGCTCGATAAATGATAAAATACTAACTATAATAAACCGTCCTTCCGTAATTCAAGTAATTTTATCACTACATGGTTTGCAATAGCATTATGTAAGTACTACTCGGCATATTTTCAACTCAATACGACCTGTCATGTGGGGCATGTGACATGATCACATGAGACATGGTGTAGGTGATACCTATCAGATTTTGATGTGGTTGCTTTGTCCCGTCTATCGTAAGTATATTTAAATGTCTCTGTCTCCTGGACAGTCTCGCACACAGTGTGCAACACGGTTACCTTCAAAGTGAGGCACATAACGTGTAATCCTATCTTGCGAGGCACATGTGTTGCCGCCTGTACTGCGCGTATAAATCAAGCGCATCCCTACCGAGACCTGATTCCGACGTTTTATACTGTTTGTACTTAGCCTTAACTGATATGTTTCGTGTGAGGTTGACTTTTATTTATACTGCTTGCGGTGTTTTAATTTTTTTTTGAATGAAAATTTAATTTTCATGCGATAATAGCGTTTAAAAATAGAGCAAACAATAAGTTTGTGATAGTATTTGGCTGGTAGAATCAGGAACAGGCTAAATTCTTATATGTAGTTGATCTGTCTAAATATAACTTACTTCAGGGCATATTTTTCATTAAAAAGATCTATCAAACCAAGCCCTTTTGATAAGCACCCGGAAAGACCCGTTAATCAATATATAAACCTCCAAATAAACATCAAAAAGACAGGATTATCAACGATCCTCTCATCGCCAGAACGGGTCAAACTGAAAAATATACGAGTTATTCACACAATATACCGGCGATATCTAATCTGCGATATGAATGGTCCGGGGCGTGTCCGGGCCGATCCCGGCCCGAAATGAAAAAGCCCCGACCCTCAATATGGCGTTGGCAATAATTACAACGGAGTTGACCTTTTACACAATGTCATACGTGCCTGTAACTATTGGATGAAACACAAAGAAGGCATAGCAAAGGGTGGCGACTCAATTATTTCTATAGCGGAGCAAATTCACGTGAAAGAGCGGCAATATGGTGAAACTGTCTTTTTGTTGAAGCGTATTTGCTTGAAATAAATTCTGTTGTGTGACTGTTTTTGGTTTTCTCGATGGGTTTTGTGACAAAAAATTAACAGATCGAGGACTTTGCTCCCCAATGAAAGTCTCATAATGGTGATGATGAAATTAACTAATGTAAGTATTTACCAATCAAGATCTCGCCCTGTGCCCCCAGTGCCTCAGGTCAGAGACGACCTGTCACAAAACTGTAATAAAATGAAAAAAAAAACCTATCGAATCACACATAAAATCCTGAGTTAGTTTACAAATTATATGAACACATACACCTTTAGGAACATTACAAAGAACGCGATACCAGTCAAGTTATGAGGCGCATTGTTCGTGTATCGGTTACAGCGACGGCAGCCATTGTTGGTTATCCGCAAACACGTACATTTTCTTACTGGAGGTAACGGTTCGATCTGACTTATTTGAAATTCGAATTTGTGAATATTGTGTTGGGGTAATGTTCACTTTAGATTTGTTTAGTACTGTGTACTGTGTTAGTTTGGGGTTGCTAGTGCACAAAATTCAATTGAGTGATACTGTTAATCCAAAGAGTCCCAGTAACATGCTCAGCAGAATATTTTTAAAGATAAGGAACACATTAGCTTGCAAATAAATAGTATTCCTATTAATCTTTCCAACTAAGTAAATTTGTGCTAATACGTATCATTTGTATCAAAATTGTACTTTTCTTCGACAGAACCCTAAATGCCGTCTGTGAATATAATAAATAATCTTCCAACGAATAAGAAAAAAGTACGTCAATGCAGATGCAGAAGCGCAAAATTCAATCCGCATTAAACTTAAGAATTTCATAACTTAAAATAAGCCACTGAAAACAGCAACTTATTTCGTGTAGAAAATAAAATTCTAAATATTTTTAACTGTACCAAATGAATTTGAAATTCACTAGTCATCGTGGAGCCGTAGAAAATCGTGAACGAATAAATAAAAATCAAAATGAAATAATAAACTCTGCAGGGAAGTTGGTCGCGTAAGTTCGCCAGTGATTTTCGATTTGTAAAGTTTTAAAATAGCGCTAACTGCGCTGCTCCGCGCTTTCTGAAGCGATTTCATATTTTATTCGTTAACTAGTCGGTAGTTACAGGTGCGCATAGTTTATAGCACTTGTAGGGTTTTAATGAGTTGGTTTAGTTTGGTGAGAGCGTTATTGCTGGAAGGGCCGTTATGTTTTGAGGTCGAGAAGTAATATTATTTGATAGGCTTCCATCCAAAGCTTCGTATAACCTGCATGTTTACAGTAGTAAGGTAGGCACTATCCAGCTAAAATACCTTCAGTTCTTCGTAAGTGTGAAATTATAGGAGGCGTAGGTACTTATTACTACAGCAGAAATAATTCCTTAGGAAGGAATCAAATTCCAGTTCCTTTTAATAAAAGTCTGGAGCTACGAAATCTTACAAAAGTAAAAAAACTCATGAAATGGATATTCCCATTCAAAGCGCTGAACTTCGGCATTTAAAACTAAGAGGCTTCGCTTATTACCGTTTGAAGGTATCGTATTATAAAGAAAAACCATCGAATGAAAATCTTACAAAAATACTTATTAGATTTTCCGATCGGATTAATTTCTTACTTATTAAAGTAGAAGGAAAAGGTTGAGCAAAAAACAAATTTCCCCTTCCTTTTAAAATTATAAGATTAATTAAATTTGAATTATAAAAAGGGCTCAGTTTTCCTTTGATTTTTATTCCGTTTTTGAATTTTATTACGTAAAAAAATTAAAACGATGATAAGATTACCGATGATTTTAATTTAATGTTTTGATGAAAAAGAGAGACGAGAGGTATAAAGCAGCGTTACTGTACTGTGCGTTGGTTTGAAGGGTATGTGCACAGATCAGTACCAGTATGCCGCATGTCAGTGGTAGCAAAACCAGTATGAGCCGGGGTGGCAGAGACATCGTCGCGCAACCTGTTACCATGGATTCAGTACATGATTCAGGTGTTGAATTTTTGGTCGGTTATGAAAAATAAAAAATTGTTGTTCCATACATTTTGACTGCGAAAGTATTGCACTTTTGCTTTGAATACTGACGGGAATTGTCACTGCAGGGGGGTCTACAATCATGTCTTTGTACTGAATCCATGCTACAAGGCTATGCGTCGCTGTCCCTGCCAGGTTGTATTGAAAAGTGTAGTACGGACTACACTCAAGGCCAAATTGCTACCACCGACGGACCACATGGATATTTTAGCTTTGTCTCTGGTATTGCAATGCACCTGCAATGCTGCTGGTATTGGAAATATCCGTCTTGCTCGCCTGTTTGATTGGCAATCGACGACTAAAGTAACAGATTTTCACGGAACCTTCGCATAAATAAACACATCTAAGTACTACGCCGACACACTTTCTGTCAATCTATTATCAACTCCGCTATAGATAAGTTCCGTTTAATTTTAAGGTAATAAGTTTGCGCCTACTAATTATGAGGCATGAAGTAAAAATACCATTCAAAAAAAGCGTCACGTCCGCGCAAAACGGCTAAATAGCCCGCGTTTTTTTTTGGTATTTGATGGTCAATAATATGAACTAATAATAATAAGTTAATAATATGAATTATACTCTATGTTGATCAAAATTATTTACAAATTAGAATTATTAGAATCATTAATAAAACTTTTTAGGTCAAGATATGGAAACACTTACCACAAAGCTAAAGGCTATGTATATTATAATCATCGTAGACTAGTAAACTAATAATTATTTCGATAATTGGAGAAGATTGGTTTATTATAATAACATAATATAAATGGATAAGAAAATCAATAAATAAACCCACAAACTCCTATAAGAACTGCAAAGATTCCAATCCTCCGTCAATTCCAGCCGAAAGCACATCACTATAAGTAACTCCGTAGTCGAGCACATTGCGATGTGGAGGGAAGGAGGGGTATAATTCTGCTCCGTTCCCGCTGTACGACATATGAATGGAATTAGCATTGCTAATTAGCTTTTAGCAATACATCGCTTCAACCGCTTACGGGTGAAGTAATTCGTAGCATGTTAAATCTTCGCTTTATTCGCTGTCTACGTTTAATGTATCAGGAATTGTGTTGAAGGGTGCGGTTGGTATGTGTACTAAATTGTGTCTATTGTATGTTTAATGTTGTTTGGTTTTTTAAGTATGCTATTTATTTTTTTGAGGGAGACATTATTTGAAAATTATTTTTGAATATTGCGATCACATTTACATACTAATATGTTTTTATTTGTTTCAGGATACAAGGGATTCTCAAGGGATTCCTCACTATTTTTTTAAACCAAAATTCTTTTTACACTAGGCTGAGAATCAGCAGTTTTTGAACGTCAAAATTACACAAGACAGTCCCTAATCATTGCTTTAACTGGGAAGAAGTGGCGCAACAAACTCCCCAGACAGTTGAATTCACTATTTTATGTTTTTGGATAGGTGGATTTGGGCGTTTGAAGTTACTTTTCTGTTGCAAGTAGTTTACTACTACAATAATAAAAAACGCAATAAGTACCTATTCACTAACGCGTTATACTTGCGATTTTATTTCAAAATAAAATCATAATCTATAGTAATCTACTTCGTTAATATTTCAGTATCCTATCAATAATTGTTCAGTATCCCAATGTTATAATGAAGTCTCCCACATCATTACACTTAGTATAACTGCATCAATTAACACGGTGGTCAGCTCGATACCACTCATTTGGCGGGCGTTATTAATATCCATCAGTTGGCAGCGTTGGCGCAAATTGCTGCAAATTGCGACACAGTTTGCATTCATGTTGTAAATGCTTTTGTTTTGTTATATATAAGGCATGCACTTGCCACTCAGTTGTACTAGCTACATACTCAAATAGTGTTGCAACAGAACCTTGGTACATCTAATGGTAATAATCAACTATGTGTGTGTATTGTATGTAACAAAAGGCTCGGTGTCCGTTGGGTGTATTGTTTGGATTGGCTGTCGTGGTCAATGGGTTATATGCTATATGGGTGGTGCTACATTTCTGGTCAGGAAAAACGAGGTAGGTACGTTAGATCTGAATTGGGATTGAAGTTAATTAGATAAAGTTAAAAAAAAAAACGATCAAATCGTTACAGGTTTAAACTATTTGAACCCAGAAAGAATACTTTTATTTGAATAATACGGTGTAATGATTTTATTTTAATTTCATCAAGACACTGTGCGATCCATCGTTAGTTCCTTACACTCTTATCTGTCTAAACACAACCACACAATATTCAGCAACAAACCAATTAGTAAAATTATTCCTTCAATTCCCAGAAGCTATTCACAGAAAAACCAGTGACTTCCTAAACAAAACAAACACAGAATTGCTTGTTTTTTCCAAAAATCTCGGAGCCATCTAAACAGGAACCCATTTGACACCTCGCAATGTTTCGCAGCTCGAACAAAAATCTAATTTTGATTAAAACTTTATAAAGAAGGGAGCGCTCGATTAATTTAACTTTTTTTGCGGTTCCCGCGGCCTTTTTGTTCACTCCTGCCAGCATTGTCGCGATCCACTCGTGGGAATATTGTATTTAGGAACAACTTGTGACGTGCTCTTTATAATCTAGATAGAGCGCTGGGTCTAGCTGCGAACAAAAGTGGACTCGTTTTATTTCTACTGCAGTGCGACTGTACATAGGATTGTTTAGAATAATGTTACTATCATTATAATAACCCCAATTAACTAATAATTCTTTCAATAAATCGTACCAATTATTAAATATCACTTGGAGTCGCAGTTTCATTAGTCGCTTCCCGCAATAAATTATAATTCATAATATATCTGTGTCACCTATCACCACATAACTAATTTGTGACTCCTGGCGCCAATTCTCAGTTTTCCGTTAGTTTTCATGCGTTACCTTTTTGGCTAGTTAGCTTGTTCATAATAATCGTTAGGACATTACAGTAACAATCAAAGTATCATTTACCCCATTACTCCCCAAATGATAAGTGACACATAATAACTCCTAACTGAACCGCGATTTGAGTAAACAAAATATACATAAAATTGAATAAATTAGCGTCCGTGAAAGTGGGGAGAGAAACAAAGGGATAAGTTTGTGCCACTTTAAGTACCAAGTTGTAATGCCACCACGGTTGTTGATGTATTTTTCTTTCAGAAATTCCCACTTAATATTTCCGTGGTGTCCTTGGAACTGTTAGTGTGTTTTGTTATGATATTATTTATGTAGTTATAGGAACTTTTGTCACGTGGCGGCAGGGTGTTGTTATAAGGGAAAAAGTTTCCAAACATCACGAGGATTTCCTTTTTTCTGTTAAGTAAGTTAGCGTTGTCAAATTCGATTCATTTTGGTCTAGAAGAGTACCTACATCTCGGTTTTGAAGAAGCAACTACAAAAATCAAAATGGTGTTTTACAGAAAAGTTCCCAGCGGGCTATGAACTGCCATGGCCTACGTGGAAATCTCTTAACCGAGTATGAAGCAAAATGGGCCACTGCAGGTACGGATGCGAAACGGTACTTTTTAAAGGTCGTCCACACTAACAAAAGACTTACCTATACAAAAATACGCCAACTCTTCACTAGTTCTTACCCCACACAAGTTAAAGTAGATACAGTCAGCCTGATTTATAAATCGACAGGAATTCATTTGATGATCTAAAATTTGTGTTCCATATTACTGTATCATTAGGTAGCTACTTAATACCCAATATATTTTATGGCTACACATTGATATGATGTTATAGAACAAAGATTGTAGATAATTGAATGAATTCTTCGCGAATGTAAAAATCTTTTTGTGGCTGATTATAATATTAATAGGTTAAGCTTTCCTTGAGAAAAGTAATTGCTATTTTGTAGTAATTTTGCTTTATTTACTTGATAAAGAACTTTCTTCGGCCTGCCACAAACGCATTCGTATCTTTCAACTTTGGGTAACATTTTCGCAGACATGTAGAATAATCGTGCAACTGCACAGTCTGCTCTGACGCCAACTTTATCGTCAAACTAAGGCGATCCATTGCCCCAACACATGCATGGCTAACACTTTACAACTCACTCCGCTCATTGCAGTTTATGTTTCCTTAATTATTATGTTAACTAGGTATGTACTTTGCAGCGGCGAGGGGTCAATTTTTATGAGAGGGAAGCCGAAGCGGTGCCTGTATTAATTTACTTACTTATGAATAAAGTGAACATTAATTATTATTAACTTTGTATGAATTTTTATTTCCCGATTCTGACGTTTTGGCGCCTGGTTATTTTAGGACATTTTTTGTTGTGTTGTTTGCTAATTCAAAGCTAGGAATAGGCGTTTTTGTTGTTTGAATGTTATGGTGAAATAAATATCCATAGTGTAACTATATTTTTTGGAAATAGTAGATGCTATTGACTGCGGCATTTTTCAATAGCGGTAGACTTGATGATGCGAACTCCAAAGGGAAGCTAGTAGGAATCATATTCTATGGTCCTTTCGTCACTGGTACTTTGTCTTTTACTTGTAACTTCCCATTGACATGAGTTTTGTGAAATATTGGTTATTAAATCAAAAACTTAAACAGCTGCATACAGCAGAATATATCATTCAACAATTCAATATTCCTTCAAAATTCAATAGTAAGTTGTAGCAGAAAAGTAGGCACATGTTCAGCTGTGAGAGTTTCATACATAACGAGCAAATAATTTTCCCAAATAGTATCGCATGGGACTAACTTGGAACTGGTGAAAAGTGGATGTACTACAGGTACACCTCTACCTTACCCTTCGGGGAATACAGGCGTGACGTTATGTTGTGTTATGTGTATAACCGCAACTTTATCTAAGCTAAGTTTTAAAAAGGTTCCCATTTAAATAGTCATGAAATATACAGAAAACAGAAAAATAGGCAACCTATTTCCGGCTGACGCTTGAGGCTAGCAACAACAAAGACATTCAAGTCGCGTCCTCAGATTTCTATTTCTATCTATTCTTCGATCAACATAAAAATATAAGAATTATTTATTTATTTTAACTTGATTTACAATCACGAGAGAGCAACGTGATCAGATCCGGTTCGCGGCCGTCCCCTCTGAATTAGTATTCAGTTCTTGTGTACTGAGAATAATATAATTTTATAAGTTCCATACTTTCTCTATCGTCTGTTTTTGTTAATGGTATAGAGACGGAATTCATTTTGTTTCGCAGATTAGATTTGGCGAATACGCACCGAAGGGCAGACCAGAATTTGATTTTGAGCTTGTGCAAAAGCTGCTAGAGTAGAAAATAAATTTTAATAAAATTGATAAGCACCAAACATTTACAAAAAAAAGCAAAACTCTATCCACTAAATGTATAAATTCAGTTTAAATTCAGACAGATTTGATGATCCTCGTCATTATAAAACAATTTAAATGATATAGTGATTAAAATTAATTTAGCTAGCAATGCTACATTATTTAGTGTCGTCCGTGCAATGTAATTACATAAATATGAGGCAATTCATTCGTTTTGCTGACAGCTCGCTGAAGCGGGTGCACCTGTCCGCAAATATACTCTAAAAATATGTTTATTTAACTTAAAATGATATTATTTTACACTTTTCGACGTTCGACTGTGTACGTAATGGTTTTGTTACATGAAAATTGGATTGTATAATTATGTAACAGCTGTTTTATTGGTTTGAAAGCAGTAGGTTGCGGATTCACAACTGGTTAGTACTATTTAGTTTGTTAGTGTTGGCTCATCATGAACACTGTGTCTTACTGTTAAAACATCAGAGATTTTATACACACAATAGTGTAGAACTTCCGAAAACGTAAGCAGCGTAAACTTTTGATTCCTGCCATTGAATCTATTGACCAGTTTATAATTATAAGCCATTTGATGCCTCGGACGGTTGCAATAAACCGCTAAGCGGCTTACCCATCAATTTATTTATATAACACAGTTTTCAAATCCCGGCTGTGGCTATCAAAACCCGTTGGGTGCTGTGTAAAATATGTATATTTATTAAAGCGATCGCCAATCAATATCAATGAGCCGGTAATACTGAAAGAGATTTAATTAGCTATGACCGCGATCCAACACGGAACACCACATATTAATCAGGAGAGATTTTTGATTTCAAGTTTTTGTTTTAAATTTTTGTGAAATGCCAACATTATTGGTGGTTCTAGGTGCAGACTTGAATGAAAAAGTTGTAACAACCAGAGGGGTAATTGCGTAAAACATCGAAATAGATAAAATTCATTTATTTTCAGGTAAATTTACTTAAATAAAAAAAGGTATACAAAATAAATCTATAAAATCTAATTAAAATAAATACATCATCAATACAATAAAATAAATACACAATCAAAAACAATAAAATTAGTCCTTCTATCCGAAACGGCAATCGATCGTTTTGAACCGATTTTGACATCCATAGATTTGAAAAATTAATCTGTTCAACAACGTAAATAATGCCATGAACGTGGCTGAACTGCTAAAATGAAAGGCATTGCGATCGATTTATTATCGTACAGTTTGATCTTAAAAAGTTATAATATTAGAATAAAATCTCTTTCACTTAATCAATCGCAATTATAAAAATATGGTCCCCGATATTTTTTTTTAAAGTATTGTTGCTTTAAAACAAATTATTATTCTGCACGAAAACATGACAACTCTCTTTTTGTTTTAAATCCAAAGCAATTTCATGGGGATCATGTTACGAAGACTAAAAAAATTAAAGTCACGACAAGCTATCTAATATTAAGAGAGCGCTTAAGAAATGAGAAAGCTTAAGGCGAGACTGAATAAAAACAATGAACAAAATAAACGACAAAGTTGATAGGAGATGAACAATACTTACGAGAAATTGGTGTTTCTACGCTGATCCAATAAAAAAATACTTACCTTTCGACGCTGAGAAAGTTGTAGAAATCGAAAAGCTGATATTGTTGAACTTGGTTTATGCAATAGGTTAATAGCCTATTAAAAGTTTGGACGTCTTTTAGGTGATTCTTAAACTCGTCAATTATGTAAATTGGTGTCCATGAGAGGCACTTGTTACGTCTGGCTGGCTTACCAAGGGTCAACAGTCACACCACTAACTTTGCTAAATGGCTAATATCTTTACCATGGCAAGTTTTATACCTACTAAACTTGTATAATTCGCTAATGATTGGGATTAAGAAGATGACATATTAACTGCCTGGATACCTCTGAAGTGATCTTGACGGTATACATGAAAAGGCTAAAGTAGCACATGAAAGTAGCACTTAAACGATGGAAAATAATCGGATTTTCCTACCTTAGTTTTCTTTCACGCAAAGTACTTCCAAGTAATTACAACGTTTTTGTTCCGTCCCTAACTAGACGAAACTGCCCAAATCCGGTTCAATCCCGATTATTCTCGATTATTCCGGTAACAAGGGGTGCGGGGCGCGTATTATAAACACTCGCTCGACACTAACGCGATTTAAGGCTTCTGTCCTGTTGCCTTCACGTGTGGTGTAAACCTAAAGCGTGTGGAAGAGTGATAGATGACATCATATATTATATAATTTGATCGGTGGCTGATTGCTAAATATATTAGTATTTTCTTTCTAACGCATAAAATAGTTGATTAAATCTAAGGCTTTCTTATAAATTTGAGAAGAAATTGCTTAATTAAACGTCAAACGACTCGACTTATTGAAACATAGGTAGGTAAATATAATGACACTGTGCTATTTACCACCAATACAAAATGCTCTGTCATAATCATAAAATCACCAAATCCTCGTTCCGAACGGAAGGACCAGAACGGAAAACAAGAAGGACCAAACTTTAAAAGCTCTACTAAAGAATACCTTCACAGTAAGTACATTACAGTAAACACAATCAGACGGCCAGTTCGCTCCACCTTCCTTCTTGGTCCACATATCAAACCTTAAGCCGTGTGACTTAGACGTACTCCCTTGCTTAATTTCGCGGAATGAGCTCTTAAGCGCGGCCCTTCACTTGTCTGACTCGGGTCCCTAGCTGTTACTACTACACCTGAAACTTGCCCTATTTAATATGGGCTCCATTTGTTTGCCTATATTGCATTTTAAGTTGCCCAGGATTTGTGGGAAGTGGTATTAAGCGAGTAATCATTTTGGAGTGATTTATGTAAGTGGTGTAGGAGGAGAAAGTTTACAACTAAACGTTGTATTTCTTGTTTTATGTCGTGTCGTTTGCATGAATCCTTAATTCGTTTGACTAAAATGTGAGTACGTTAGTGGCCTATCAGGTGGTATTTATATGTTTAAGTGCCCTTCCTGATCTATCAAACTGTTCTTGCGTATTTGTCGCGCACAAATAAACCAGTCTCGGGCATACTGGCTGGGTATAGAGTCACCCATAGACTAGATGGCAAGGCATGGATGACACTGTAATTGATTCTCGTACAACTAGAAATTCTCAATATTTAACATGATTAATGGACCTAGATAGACCTGCCAGATAATTAAACAGTACTCACTCTGTAAGTCACTTTAAGCTTTGCGAGCGAAATGGCTCTCCGAGAGAGATAAATTGAGCTTACTGTTTAATCAATTTCTGATATCAAAATGTAGCAGTTTGTATACTTATTAAATATCATAGAAGATAAAAATATTCATTTATTAATAATATCATACTGCAACAGAATACAACGATTGCTATCTGAGTACCATCGACGGTTTTATAGCCTGCTTCACTTTCAACGCCAGTAATGAAAAACAAATAGCGTTGTTTTGCTTTTGTTAAAAAAGATAAATAGTAAAGTGCACTTTTATTTATGGACCATCCGTCTGTAAATTGAAAAATCTTTGCTGTGGTAAGTTGCAGTTACAGTATTTGGGATTCTTAGGTTAAAATTATTTTTTGTATTTTTTAGTTCAACAATATAGTCCCTTTGGTCGGGACTTTTTGGAGTAAGGCTATAGAACTATTAGGAAGGATTCATTCCTGCAATATAGGTACAAAACATTGCCAAACAGTCATTCAAGTCTTTCAAAGTCAAAGTCAAAGTCAAATAATTTATTTCAAATAGGCACATAAAAGGCACTTTTGAACGTCAATGAAAAACAAACAAAGAAATAGAATTGATTCTAGTTGCCCATTCCAAAAGGTAGATTTCGTATGGAGAAGAATGGGCAAGAAACTCCACCGTTACTCTTTTCAAAAATGTTTACAATATTTTGTATACATGAATTATATAATTATATGTGAAGACCATGCACCCACAATAAGATTACTGTCCCACAAAAGGCAAAAAAAAAATTATAAATGGAGCAATGACAAATAAATCAGTTATGTGATAGGTACATGGTGCTCACATATTTACAAACATTGTAAAAGTATACGATATTACAATATTCCTAACATCTTTACAAGTAATACTAATAAGTCAGTGCGTGATTCCATGCAATCACAGAGTGTAAAAATCTATGACATACAAATAATAAAATATACAACTAAATTAGCAACCAGTTTGATTTTGTCCAGACTCTAAATTGTCCTATGGAGCAAGACCAGCATGTTTCCAAGCATTCTTATCCTGGATATAATCCTCTAATTTGTAATAAGCTTGTTTACAAAGTGTACTTTTTATATGAGTTTTAAATTTTCTTTCATTTAATTGCAATATATCACAAGGTATTTTGTTATAGCATTTAACGCAGTACCCCATAAAAGATGTTTGTACTTTAGCTAATCTGAAAAATGGTTGATCTATTTTATCTTTATTTCTAGTATTAAAATTATGTCTGTCACTTATTTTCTTAAATAGATTTAAATTTTTTCTTACATACATAATATTCTCATAAATAAATTGGCAAGGTACCGTCATAATATTAATCCTTTTAAATAGTTCCCTGAGAGATTCGCGGCGACATAGATTATAAATGGCTCTGACAGCTCTCTTTTGCAAAATAAAGATGGATTCAATGTCAGCAGCCCGACCCCACAGTAAAATGCCAAACGACATAATGCTGTGGAAGTAACTGAAATAGACCAAACGCGCGGTTTCTACATCTGTTAACTGTCTTATCTTTCTGACAGCATAAGCGGCCGAGCTTAACCACCCCGCAAGAGATTTTATATGAGGTCCCCACTGTAATTTCTCGTCTAGCGTGATACCCAGGAAAACTGTTTCATTAATAAACTCTAGTTTTTCTCCATTCAATATGATGTCACATTCGCTACTTCTAACATTAGGTAATGTAAATCGAATACATTTGGTTTTTTTTTCATTGAGTACCAAATTATTTACCGTAAACCAATCTTGGACCTGAAGAATAGAGCTATTCACGTCGTCAAGATTTTGTGATCGTCGATTTATTTTAAAAATCAATGATGTGTCATCTGCAAATAACACCATCTTCGGTTGATTTAGAAGTAATTGGGGTAAATCATTAATATAAACTAAGAAGAGGAATGGACCTAATATCGAGCCTTGAGGAACGCCCATTGCCATTTCAGACCCCAATGAGTTTACGCCGTTTACTTGAACTTTAACTTTCCTATCTTTCAGATATGATCTCAGTAAATCAAGAGCTGTATTTCTAACCCCATAGTGCTCTAGTTTCAGCAGAAGTGTCTCATGGTCGACGCAATCGAACACCTTCGAGAGGTCGCAAAAGATTCCAATGGCATCCTGTGCTTCTTCCCAGGCGTTAAAAATGTTCTTTATTAGGGTAACCCCGGCGTCAGTGGTACAACGCCCTTTGGTGAAACCGTACTGTTGTTCATGAAAGATGGAATTTTTATTGAAGTGACGTAACATTTGATTGAGCATCAACTTTTCAAACACCTTACTGAGAACTGGCAGAATTGACACAGGCCTATAATTGTTAGGTTCCTTACTATCACCGGATTTGAACAAAGGAACTACTTTGCTGTGTTTCATGAGATCCGGAAAGACTCCTTGGTCTACACTGGTGTTAAATATGAAAGCTAGATAGGGCGCGTCTAGGAATGGTTTCGATGATAGATCTACAGACTTTTACAGACATTCCCCATAGATCTTCTGTTGATTTAATTTTAAGATCTTTAAAAGCTTTTATAACTGCCTGGGGGTTTGTATGCTGAAACCTTAACTCCAAAGGGCATGCCTTTACATTATTTCTAAGTAAGGCAGCAGAAAGCACGGGTGAGGAATTTAAAGCTTCAGTAGTTTTAACTGGAATATTACCAAAAAAGTTTTCAAATTCCTGAGCTACTTCTACATCCGAGTTGATTGGGCCATGTGCAGTCTCTAAATTAAATTCAGTACTACGCTGTTTTTTCCTACCTGTTTCATTATTTATTATTTGCCAGGTAGTTTTTATTTTATCATCAGCTGATTTTATTTTATTGCTAATGTAAAGAACTTTAGCAATTTTGCACACATTTTTAAAAGTTTTAGAATATTTTGCAACATACTGATGAAAGGTTGTATTATTATTCATATGTTGCTTTAGGCCATAAAGTTCAAAAAGATTTTCCCTGCTTTTACGAATCTTATTATCCTTATCGTTATTGACCGAGTTTTATGTATATTTTTTCGCCCCGTTCCGCGTTCCTCTCAGTGTCGTTGCAATTGCCGTCTATTACGTTATATCTGGACTTCAGCATGTTATTTCTTTTTTTTTCTGCCCGGAAAGTTAATTTAATTTTAATAGCTACAGTATAAAATGCAATACTAGTACAGCGTGTCCCACGTTCACGTTCAGGGTAAACTATGCGGACCACGCAAGCTAATATTAAGTGTCGGGACGCGACCGCATAGCGCCTGTCTTAGTCGCCGAACTGTTCGCTTTATGTAAGTGCATCGATCCGCGGGAGGAGATTATAGATTTAGTTTTATGTACAAGAGGTATGAGAAAGGGAATATGTAAAATGTTAGGTCAAAGTCTAATCATTTATTTCAATCAGGCACTTTTAAGGCACTTTTGAACGTCAAAGGTAACGTACATACAGTACACATACAGCACACGCAAAGCACATACATTGTTAAGCAAATTGACTACCACCTTAAATTGTCCATGTATTCAAATCACAACTGTAATTCTTTGACAGTTGTATGAAATGACTATAATACGGCAAATTGACGTTGGGTTCAGCAATTAAGTTTTCCTGACTGTACCTGAAATCCACAAAATCTTTTAATTTGCCTTTAAACTGAAGTAGTTTTTACACAAACCACTCAGGAATTAAGAGAGGCGTATAATACTGCCATTGATGTAAAAATATCGCATTACTCGTAAATTAACGTAATTTTACCTTTTTAGAATATCCTATTTTCTCCATTCAAACGCGGCGTCAGAAATATTATAATTGGAATCAAATCTTCTTATTTTATATAAAGAGCTGTTACATTATGCTGCGATTATAATATCAAGTTCTTTTCTAAGATCAAAGAAGCCAATAGATATTTATTTGAAAGGCAGATAGAATTACAAAAGCGTTGTCCAAAATCGTTACATAAAACGTCTGAAGTAGATTCAGCCTTTTTTTAAAGGTAATACGATATTCAAATCGTTCCGAATCGAGAAAAAAAACAAAGATAATTGATAAAATAAGCAGCAGTCACTTACTGAAGGGATTTTGCCCATACACATTTAGAATCGCAAATGGTTCTAATGGATTCTGAAAATTCAGTTGTCATCGTAAAGTAAAAATTAAGTTGTTCCTTAGTAACATTGTCACGTAGCATTTGATTGTCTTCTGTTTGGGCTCACACAGGCTCTGTTGACGTGATGTCCCCCATTTCGTGCGGATCACAGGACCGTTGGAAATCTGGCTGACTTGATTTATGTCCGAAAGGACCATTGCTAAAGGTTGGGATGGCGAGATTATTACGACGAGGTAACGATTGATGTACGTTTGTCGCATAGTTAGAGTGGGATTTGTCATTTTATGTTGGAAAAGAAAATGTCACATTTAAACGTATCCAGATTGTAGCACCGCTGTTGTCGTATCGCCTCGTAAATAAAATGCCTATGTACCCTTATTACATGGGCCATTATATGCATATATACCCCTATTACATGGGACTTACACATAACTAAACACCTCTGCCTAACTCTCCGGGGATTACAGGCGTGATGTTATCGCTTCGTAAATGTCCACTGTTCATCATGGACCTTTGGAAGAGCGCAAGACCACATAATTGCCTTGTACGATACCTACAAAATACTCATATTATCTGCTTATTTGCTCGTTAGCATTGCATAGCAGAGACGCGTTGGTCCAAAGATAAAAAAGGCGTACGTACACAGCACAAGACCCGCTTGCGAGTGGCACAATAACCTATTTTCCTTTGACTGTAATGAGTAGCGGAATAAAAGCAGCAGCAGACACCTCACTGTAGAAAAAGAAATTGTGAAAGGATTGATTTTGAAAATTTTCATATTCTTTGTCGAACAAGCTATTTGGTATACACGCAAATATATACATTTTCCGCTACAATGCCAAAATTCGTTTTGATTGTGTGTGTAATTTAACTTTTTGAGCTTATGGCTTAGGAGAGTGACGTAAAAGAATTGTTGACTACTGAAAACACTCACAAAATTGTGTGACCTCTAAACAACCAGCCGGAGCGCATATCCAATTAAGACCTAAATTATTAAGTTATGATGTTTACCGGTTAAAGCTTGTTCGACTGTACTTATTTTGTTTCGTTCCCGAATGCAGGTCTTAAAAAATAATTAATCTTTAATTATTAGTTTTGCATTTATAATATTGCTAGTTTTTGCCCGCGGCTTCGCCCGCGTGGCGGTCGGAAATTATCCCACGGAAACGTACTACCGTAACGCGCACGCGCACGCCAGTGAAGATCCCAATCGGTTTTTCCTATATCTTCAACAATCATCGTCATATTTCAGTCAATTTACACAAAACGCTAATTAATTATTACACCTAAACCTTCCTCATGAATCATTCCGTCCATGGTGAAAAACCGTATGAAAATCCGTTTGGTTTTGAGTTTTTGAGTTTATCGCGTTCAGACAGACGTGTCGAAGGGACTTTGTTATATATCTTTTAGTGATATAAGTATTTACTTATATTGTTATTAATATTATAAATGTGAAAGTAACTCTATCTGTCTGACTGTTACCTTTTCACGCCTTAGCGGTTGAACCAATGGTTGAACGGATTTCGATAAGAGCAGACAGGTAGACCGTGAGCTGGGTTAGGACATAGGACTTTTACTTTTATCCGTCCCTGTGGGATAATTTCCAACCTCCACGCAGGCAAGTCACATAAAATAAAAAAAAAAACCTCGAGTACCCCATAATATACCTTAACTAAAACTAAACAATCAAGAAAGGGACGAAAGGCGACAATGTCTCAATACAATCCTTCGTGAAAAATATCATAAAATGTATCAACGTGAAATAACAAAATCGTCTAGTCCTAACTTAACCACGAGATTATCTAGCCTTTAGTTTCAGATTAACCAGAGGGATAGGCTGTCGCCACTTTGTTTATCTTGATGTTCGTGTGAGAATATCGCTCGTTGCCATTCATCATTGAATTTGTTTCACAAAAATACAACCTTTAATATTTTTACTTGTTCAGGTTTTACGATTATCTTTGCATTGTGATTACTTTGATCTAGTTTGAGACTTGGGGTACCTACCTACTATTTCTAGATTTTTCTTCGTCTTTTATCTTCATCATCTTGTTGCCACTGTATTTGATTTTGAATCTCTCACTCGCTCGCCATGACTCGTTTCTATCGAGGTTTCTTATATAAAAAGGTAAGATGCTCTGCTTTTAATGAACACAAATGACAAAAAGCTTCATACTGCCCTAAAGATGACAAAAAGATGCCTCTCACAACTAGAGTTTCAAATATCTCATCTTCCTGTAATTTCACTGTAAGTGAGAGAACTTTTTGGGAGTCAGTGATAAGGTTTTTTTTTTTTTTAAGAATCCCTAACCGTAATATACTGCTTGAATGTATCAGTCTGAAGTATGCAGTGTTGTTCGTAAGCAAGTAATTATTAATGATATTCGATCTAATGACAACGATTTCGGTTTAGTCCACATTCAACCCTTAAATGTTGCCCACGGTAACCCCCTTTTTTTTTTTTTAATCATCTAATGTCTTCTCCCTCTATGGGCAGAGCGGAACGGCGTGTCAGACTTTTACTGACTAAAACCCACCCGTGTTCCTTCAGTTGCCTGTTGCCAAGGTCCCGGTATCCCTTTCGGACTTCCCCGCAACCCTGGCAGGCATCGGTCCTACCGTACCCCGTCAATTGTGCTTACATCTCTTTGAGGCGCGCGTGGAACACGACGCGCCATCGACCCGGGCCTGGTCCTTATCGGACGGAGAGCTACATATTGCTCGCCGTCCACAAGCCCGCGCCTATGGTGGCCGGGAATCCGCCTGGGATTCCCGACGCCCAGGGCGTCTCCAGCGGCGGCGGTTAGGGGCGTGAGGGCGCAAACTTTGCCTCTCCCTCACGCGTTCCGCCTCCTCCTTCGCGAGCTTTACTGCTTCGCAGAAGGAGGTGACGGCTTCCCATGACTTCTCACTCCGTACCATGGCCTGGACCAGGGCCGGACGCGAGAGGTCATTGCCGCCAATCGCCTCCAGGAGGACACGGCGGTGCTCCGCCCAAGCACCATACCTCCACCGTATGCTCCACCGTGTCCTCCGGGCGATCCGCACAGTGGTGACACCCGGGCGTTTCCTCCCGCCTAATCCTACACAGGAACCTCCCGAAGCTGCCATGTCTGGTGAGGATTTGTATCAGGAGGAGGGTGAGGACGCCGTGGCGCCTCTCTAACCACTCCTCAAAGAGGGGACTTATCGCCTCAATTGCGGCGTGCCCACACGTTCAACCCCTGGGGGTTGAATCTGGATTTCAATACATTGGTCATCTTTTCTTTGTCCATATTCGACCCCTTGTTGCTAGGTAACTAATAATGACATTAAAGTAATACTGAGAGCAGAAGTGTATTTATTACCCGACTGCTCCAGAAGGAGGGTAATGTTTTTCGAGAGTATATTATATGTATGTATGTATGTCTATTTCTTTGGCACGCTCTGTAGCCTAAACAGCTTGATGGATTTTAACATAATTATGAGGTGTCGTTAGGTTTGTCTTAATTGTGGGAGTGACATAGGCTATAATATTTTTTATATATCTAGCCTTCAAACAAAAAAAGAGGGAATGTTTTAACAAATATTTTACAATATTAGTATCAAATAAAAGCTAGTAATGAGTTATTCCAAATATATAAGGTGCTATAAAAATATCTGCCACGGCTGCAATGGGAGACAGTATTGTGTTTATAGATTACAATAGTAAAGATAAATTATTGATCACTTGTCATATTTTTTTTCATACAAAAAATATTTATTAATTGAAATATTGATTTATTGGCATAAAACCATCCCGTAGACTTAATAAGCTGTTGCCGCACCGCACCGAATTCAATTCGCGAAACGCCGGCTCCGTTCATACACTGTTGCCATTCTTATCAAACAATGCCGCTGCGCGCCGGCCACTCGCTCGTCAAAGCGCAACCCCGCGCGCCCCCACCTTCGCCCGCACTACCCCGTTCGTCGCACGCGATAGCCGACCGCCCGGCACGCCAGTCGTCCGCCAGTCGCCCGCCTGCCCGCTCGGAAGTTAGTTTTAGCGGTCAGCGTCGGGAATATCGCGCGCGCTTTCTTTAAAAATGCCACCCAGACGACGGTATTCCAATCAAGAATATCTTGAAATGGTATTGTGCTACCGCGAGTGTAACTCCATAACTGCGCATGCAATAAACTTATACCAGCAGAGGTTTGGTGTGCGAGTGAGTCATCATATTGCGATTCTTACACTAACTTGACAGTCCAAAGCCTGTTTTAAGTGTGATGGGAAGTTTATCATCTTATTTACGTTAGTTTTTTGGAAGAATGCGGTAGCTGGTAAGTAATTGCACTTTTAAAACACTTGTTTGCCTGCGTATTATTGCGTACCTAGTAGATTAGATAGTGACGAACTAGTCAGCTGATTTCAGTTTTCATTCACAGAACAGATGGAAAGAGATAGCAGTTGTTTTCATTGACGAAGCGACACATCGCGCGTAGTTTGTGAACCACGTTATGCAGAGTAGAGTCAATGTTTATTTAACTACTTTATTTTGTCAAATTGATTTAACTGGGCCGGGGTACGAAATTTCTTCACTATTGTAATCTTTAAACACAATACTACCTCCCATTAAAGCCGTGGCAGATATTTTTATAGCACCTTATATAAATAAATAAAACTAAAAAACTTGAAATGAAAACAAATTATTTAAAAAACCAAAAAACCCGCCTGCAAAAACACGTAACTTAAAAGAGAAAAACAAGCATTATAATCGGTAGAATTTTGGTATAACAGGCGGGGGACAAACAAAAATTACACCATATTTCAGGTTATTGGTTTGTTCCCCGCTTGTAATATGTACATGCGTTTTCCAGATGGGTTTTTTTCTCTTTACAATTAATCTTATACACACTTTTACAGGTACCTATTAGTAGCTGTTGGGTAAAAAAACGGTTTAAGCGCAGAATGGCCAATTCTCAAAATGGCAACTGAGTCTTAAATGGACCAATTCTCAAAATTGCCAATTCTCAAAATGCCTAATTCGCAAAAAGGCCAATTAGAAACATGACCAATCCTATACTTACATAACTAATTTTCGAAAAGGCCAATCATTGGGGAAAATAATAAAACGAGAATTTCATATATTAATGTATAAAAATAAAAAATCAAATAAATCAATAACATTTAACTGAGAATAAAAATAATTAATCCGCATAGTCCTCAAACTTAAACTCAAAGCATTTATTTCAAACAAGCTGCCCGCCCCGGCTTAGGACGGGTAGCAGTAAATACCTACCTTACTTACCTACTTACTCTACCCTACCTATCTACCTACCCTACCTACCCTACCTACCTACCTACCTACCTACCTACCTACCTACCTACCTACCTACCTACCTACCCTACCTACCTACCTACAAAATGAAAATCAAAAATCATTTATTCAAACTAGGCTGAGAATCAGCACTTTTCGAACGTTAAAATTACATAAGACAGTCCCCCAAAACGCCCACCCTTCACCAGTTCCTAGTGGTTTAGCTAGGAAGAAGTGGTGCAACAAACTCCCCAGCAGCACAGCTGTCTACCTACCTACCTACCCTACTTATCTACCGATCCTACCTATCTACCGACCCTACCTACATACAAACATTATGAAAAGTGTGAAAAGTTTAAAAAATAAAGGGACACAATTTCTCCAGGCAAAGACCTACCGTTATTTCACCACATACAAAACGATTAACAATATAATTAATCGAATGGCCATGACCCTTTGTAGGATCGATGCCTGACCTCGCAGCAATTACTTTTTTCAAAAATATTATGTGTATGTATGTATGTGTAGTTTTGACTTCGTGTAGGTAGGGAGGTAGGTGTAGGTAGGTTGGTAGGTGCACCGTAGATAAGTACTTAGTGCTACCCGAGCGAAGCCGGGGCGGGCAGCTAGTTATGTATAGTTAAGTAAAACTTTTGTGTTTTATAGTCGATTGAGGGTTGAACGTGGATTAAAAACATTCAACATTAAAAGTCCACGTTCAACCCCCGAGGGGTTGAACGTGGACAGGGGTTGAGATTCTAGGGGTTGAATGTGAACTAATCCACGATTTCAAGTTCTTAAAACGTCAGCTACCATTAAGTGAGTCTGTTGGTACAAATTACATATTTATCATTGTTCAGTCTTCGCCGGTCTCAATCAACGTCAGGCTGTCTCCTAAATAAAGACAAATGTCAGCGTCGACGGCAGGAACAAGTTCCAACAGAACTCGTTGAAAAACATCACGAAACTCCGCTAATATCTGTTATAATTCAATTCAATAATTGTTTGATCTAACTCAGGGCATTAATCAATTTCTAGTAGAATTCCGCAGTTAACTTTCGAGCCATTTGCAAATTTAATTCTGGGTTATGTCATAGATTAAGCGGTGGTAGCAGGTAGATGGGTTATCCTTGTGTCAATGTAACTGATTGTTTAAACAATTGTTTGTTTGATTGTTTTGACTCGCGGTTTATTTGCGAAAGGGGTATAGAAGTGAAAGGGGCGTGCACTGATCAGCATCAGCTTACCAGGGCAGTTTAAGGTTCTATGTCCCTAACTGTAAGAGATAATGTGTTTTCTGCAATTCAAAGGGTCTGGTCCTAAATTTTTCATCATATTGTGTTCTTCGCATTCTAAAACCATTTGGTAAAAGTACAGAGAAAACCACCTTCGTAGCCTAACATACCTGTAGCAGTAACATCTAATCGATCGCTGACGAGTGTCACCCTCAAGAAATAAAGTTGAAAAGTCTCATGTGCACCTATCTTTTGGAACGGATCCGGCGATGCTGTTTGCTCTGGCAAGATATGGACGATCGCTGTTAGTACTTCACCTGAAAAACATTTTCCCAAAAGCTTCTGTCATGGATTGGTTTCTTTGTAAAAGTTTGTATTCACTTTTCCAACTTATCAGAATTGGTTGACCTAGAAAAAAAATACCTGCACTTCAACCAAACTTGGCACTATCTTTCGATCACTTCAAACTTAAAATATTCCTGAACTGTTTTCATGATAGCTATATTAAGTTATCATAATTGCGTACTTTGTATTACTAAAGCAAGTTGTAATAATACTAGAGATGTGGTAATCGGAAAGGAAGGTCATAGCTCCAGTGGCGCAATTGGTTAGCGCACGGTACTTATAAGCAGTATGTCGTGAAGCAATGCCGGGGTTGCGAGTTCGAGCCTCGCCTGGATCACATTTTTGAATGATTATTACTTTAACTTTTAAGTAAAAGAAAATCCTTGGTAAGTGACTGTGAGCAATGTTTTGGAGAGCTTCTTCACAGTTTCGTAACTATCATTATTATCGTATTTCTATCATTCGCAAGTCGAATAAAGTTTAGTTTTTGTTATTTTAGGTATCAAATGACAACAGTCAAAGTGGGATTTGTTAACATATTCAATCTTTAGAGAATTGCTCAGCCTCTCGCAAATAGGGGTTTGGAATAAAATTATGAAACCGTCCTGATGAGTTTTCTAAAAATACAACCCAAACTCCAAAACAGCAATGAGTTCTGTTCCGTTTTAGAACAAACTTTGAGTTTATGTAGAATTTAAACAAATGAGCGGAGGTATTGAAAATAAACGGTTATTATTATCTCATTTGCAAAAAGAACTCAGGATTGTTACTGTGGGGTAGTTTTATCTCTTTAGCTAAATAAAAAGATAACAAGATAAATTAAAAAATATAAAATGACTAGCTTCTGCTCGTTGCTTCACCGGCGTTGAAGTGGGAAATTATCCCACGGGAATGTAGTAGCGTAATAAAAAGTATCCTATGTCCTCACCCAGGTCATAGTCTAGCAATGTGCCAACAGTCACCAAAATCAAAAGTCTATCTCTTCTACATTTCAGCACAATTTTATTCTGTGCGACCTCACCTCGGTTGTTTCTTTCCGACTTTCCACCATAATCAGATTTCACTTAAATTATAACTGTTTCAATGATTTATCGGCAAGACTTGTCCGTGAAACAGGCTTCTCTTTTTCTGTTATTTGAATGTCAATCGAGTTTGGAGTTTTACCTTCTTGATACTTGCAATTTGCTTAATTGATTTTTTTTCCTTTGGAGGTAGAATTTGATTGGAAAAAGTGGATTTAAGAGTCGATTGACCTAAATTTATGGTATACGAGTATATTGTATGGTATATATTGTATGGTCCATAAAATACTTAAAATTATCATCATCAATCATCAGCGAAAGCCTTTTGCTGTCCACTGCTGGACATAGACCTTTTTGACTGCACCCACTGAGCCAGATGGCCGATGATGGGGCCGCAGCGTTGGCAGGCCTCTCACAAGGTCGACCAATGACTTCGTGCAGGCCGCAGGAATCCGCTGGATGCCGGAAGCACGAGACCGATTGATATGGTGACGCTTGGGGGGGGCCTATGTCCAGCAGTGGAAGTCTTTCGGCCAAAATGATGATGATGAACGACTGAGCCAGATAGTATTGTTTCTTTCCTTTCACTGTGATGTTAATGTAATGTGATGTTCATAAGTAAGTGAATATTCTAGATTCCCGATTTTCTTTAGAAGTGGAATAGAAGAAGTGATAATTGATCCAATATGTTGATTAAATGGTAATAGTAAGATATTAACGCCAGGCTATGTCGTTGTCTGCCATTATTATGGGATTAAGTCGGGTCCTATTTTTCTGGTATTGCTTGGGTTAATTAATGAAATGAAATGAAATTGTTTATTCTGTAAATAGGATATTGGAATCACTTTTACACGTCATATTATAAAATAGTAAAAATAAGCTAGATGAGATCGGTGTTTCCTATCTGACTACTCTGAGAAGAAAGGCCGAAACAAACTCAGAGATCGCAGTCTCTTTTAACGTCCAGACATAATCTTGGTCAGGCCATATGAGGTATGTATGAGGCATGTAGATTAGCGTCTGAAATGGTCTTTTGAGGTAAGAATCACACAGATTTCAGTGGACCTGTCCAGTCAGTGCAAGCATTTGTCAGTAATAGTGGAGCTCAACTCAGAACTTAAGGAGCTCAACGACTCGACGAACAATACCAAAGAAAGGACATTTGGTTAGGCCGCATTAAGTACTCAAATTGCCAGACCATCGTTAAAAATAACTAACGAAAAAATAAATAAAAATAAAATAAAATAAAAATCCACATAGTCCTCACATTCACAATAATTAAAATAATTCAATACTTTACATAGTAATCATGTCATTTTGTAGAAACGTATGTTGTGAAATATATTGTTTGTAATGTTGATATGATAATAGACTCTTTAGGTCGTAATTATTAGCTCGGTTGAGTGGGTGACATATTGTAGACAGAATTATTACATTTTGTTGCTAATGAGAAGGTACTTACTGTAATGGTTACATGCAAAAGGCGACCTTGAGTCGTAGAGCCTGATAGAAAAATTAGTCTAGGTGCATTCGATAACTCAAGCGGATTTGGAATTATCACCCGCATAAGTCTCGATCCCGTGGGAATATCAGGATAAAAAGTATCCTATATCCTAATCCAGGTCATGGTCTATCCATGTGCCAAATCATCCAAATCTGTTCAGCCGTTTTAGCTTAAAACACACAAACAAACAAACTCACTTTCACATTTATAATATTAGTTAGGATTAATAGGTTTTTGTTTAAAAAGCAATAGTGTTAATTTCTCTGGGGTAAGAGGGTAAATACAAAATAAATATATTATCTACGTCCACACACAATAATGCTTGCATGCCAGCGCTCTTCAAGTACAGAGTGAACAGTACCGAATGGTTATTACTTTCTGTCTCACACAACACTTAATGTAATGACATTAATCGGTCCGTAAAGTCATAACTTAAACCATTATCAAAATCTGCGATCATTAATTAAAATAAAATTAATCAATGCACAATCTTGATACTTTAAATGTTTCATAATAATTAATAACGGCCAGGTGAGCAACCAATGGACATTTTCATTTACGTTGTCGGCCAAAGATAAATATTTGTGATATTAACAACGGAGACTCTGATTAACGATGCCGCATTGCTGCCGCGTAGTGCTGGCCGAAGAACTATTTACCTTATTTAATAATTTTTTTCTTTCTTTTATAAGTACCATGATTTATACTGTTGTTTACTCTATACAAAAGTCGCTCGAACTCATTTAGTTGAATATTCTCCTTACTGTTATCATTTACCAAAAGAATAATCAAACTGCCTTTTTTTGAGGGTGGGAAATCATCAAATGACTTCTCCCGCTCTGGGCGGAGCGGGACTTTTACTAACTAAAACCCACCCTTGTTCCTTCAGTTGCCTGTCGCCAAGGGCCCCGGTATCTCTTTCGGACTTTCCAGTAACCCTGGCAGGGTTATCAAACTGCCTCACGTTTTTAGCTCGCTGCATAAAAAACTAAATCCAAAACTGATATCATGAATATTGCACATGCACTACCAGCATTAAATCTTTTCAGTTGACTGGAAATATTACATGGATAATAATACACCTGAAGAGTTTATGAGTTTTGCTTTCAGAGCCACACAAAAGTTTTAGTCACAAAACTTCATACACGTGTTCATAATTTTCTCTTTTGTAAAACAAACCGCTAAGCTAGTACTGCCAGGATTTTGCATTTTTATAAATTCTCTGCATTTTAGTTCGCACCCAACAATATGCGGATGATAGATCATTATATTTTTTCGCACAGATTGCAAAAGCGTTAAAAAGATAGAGCGGCGTGAAATATCGATATCGCACCCGCACATCACTAGTGCGAGTGTCACAATTCTGAAATTGAATTTACAAAATGAAAACCGTTAACTTATCGACTTTTGTGAATAAGAATTTGATGAATGGATCCTGCAATGCTGCATAATTATGATTGAGCCATTAAAAGGAAAGATAAATTGATCCGTTTCAGCGGACGCCAAGATTCTGAATTCATTTACATTTTATTTGGATTATGAGAGATTTGAAGTTGTACACTTTCCTCCAAAATTTCTGAATGCAAACAATAATCTTGTAATTGATTGTAGCACTAACGTGAATATCCGTTTTTCAGTAAATGCTGTATTTAACATGAAACTTGTATTAAAACTTAACTTAAATCTTATATTATTAAAATATTGCATGAGGGTTGTGTTTACTTTTAATAAGTTTACCAGCATTGCAAGCGACTTTGTGAGTATACATAACTACGATGTACATGCATACTACCACCTACAAATAACGTAAAAACATTATAACTATAAACTCAAAACAATGTCTCATAAAACATTGCCAGTTCCTACAACCTAGTTATACATTCTTACTCTGTTGTCTCACCGGATAACCAGTCCGTAGTTCCGTTACCTACCTAGACCACTTAGAACATATTCTAACTCCTCAACTCCCACCCTTAATTTCCAGCCCAAAACTCAGTTTAATTTCATTTTGATGAAGTAATAAGGAGAGTACTTAACATAGATTGAAAGTTTTCAGATAAATAATGTGGGCGTCGAGACATAAAGCGAAGTTATTCGGAGCCATTTTAAATGAAAGCCCATAACATCTTAATACCTTGTTTTATGGGGCGTGGCAGAGTAACAGTTATATAGATGAGAGAACAATATGCTATTAAAAATATCGTAAAATAGTGATTGAAAAAGATATATTACAAGTAGGTAGTTTCGATCATTTTCTGTTCTGTGTTGCAGCACGCGTAGCATGACCACCATAAAAACGGGTTTTGTCTACTCTTCCGTCGACGAAACCCGTTTCTTCGGTGGTCATGCTACGCGTGGTGGAGACGGAGTGGGCTGTAATCCACCACGCAGGTCCAGTGCGGGTTGGTGGATGTCACTAGACTTCGAATTATTGGTTCTAGGACATGACAGTTTCCTTTCACCGCTTTAAGAGCAGCGGTGATGAAATAACTTACACAAAATAATGTAGTAATTGTAGGTCCTGCGTTTGAACCCAGATAGGGTTACAACGCACGACCTACAACTCGTAAGTCGCGTCCATTTCTACTGGGCTACCACCGCTCTCAAGTTACAATAAAATTAACTTTCAAAAAGGGCTGATTTGATTTACCAATTTGAATTGTCCATTGTAATACGTGTTCGTATTGTCAGTATTACCAATTCCACTTTCTCAGTTATTGATTGATTTACGTTGGTACGTAAATAGTTATTTTCTATTAGCAGAATAGTTCTTCTGGCCTGAATAAATAAAGTTTATACTAAGTGTTTCGTGAAAGGTAACCTTTATTATTTTCTTGGAACTCGTAACTACTTGACAAAGGTTTCACTCGTCTTCTACACAACACGTCGTGGGAAATCAATTCAACTTAATTTGTTTTCCACGTGTTTTTTTCTCGTAACATAGCGAATGAGTGTCAATAAATTAAATACATCGCTAAGATTTTGACGTCAGACAGTATAAAAGACCTAAAAGAAAGTAGGTTAACAAAATAAAAACAAGGCAAAGGAATCAAAATTCATGCCTATTGTTGGAAGAACACCATTTAGAAGAATCGGAATATATTTCTTACACCTGTTTTTCGTTCAAGTATCTCTGTTTAACTCTAATAAGTTTTTATTGAACATAAAATAATATTTTACGGCACTCCTTTAGTACTTTATCCGCTTCTGTTTTGAGTGTTTACTTAATTCGCTCGAAGATGGCGGTGGTACAGAAACTTGAAGGGTTGTTTGCATGCCATGTAGGTAGGTGCTATAAACACGCATAAGATTTCTGTGTGCGATTTTTACATAACTATAAAAATGTTTTGACAAATAGTAGTTAGGTACTTAACTTACTGGCATTTGGAACTGAATGGAAGGTACTGGTGATAAAATCAGCGACACAGAAAGTCTAACTACTGACAATAATTTTGGACTGGTCTTTGGGAGGTCGTTTCTATTTTCATGAAAATCAAACATACATAATTTAGTCAGAATTTTCCCCATAAACCTCACTCTCACTAACAATATAACGTAAGCCTTCTATTATTATATTCAATAATTAGCTAACATTAGGCGTATTCCACGGCAGCGGTAGAGCCGTTCGTTGGTGTCGTCAAAAGCGACGCCGTAGTAATTTGTACGCAGTTAATTATTCAGCCGCATGCAGCCACCTTTGTTATTCAAATTAAGATGCTCGTTGCAAGTCGCATGTAACGGTCCTGTGCGAGCTATGCCTTATGTAGGCTAGTTAGTGCCTTAAATTTTGTGCCGTAATAGGTAGTTGTATGGCGTCCGGTTTAAATGCATTGTTAATGTTGCTGTTGTAATTAATGGCTGGGATTTGTATTATTTGTAGCAGAAGTTAAAGAAATGTGTAATTCAGTAGAGGTCGAAGACTATGCGGGAGGTTCGGGGGTGGTCCTATGTATACAGGAGACTGTTATAGATAGAGATATTGTTGGATTATAAGAACGTTTTAAGTTAAATAATTACATTGACCAATTGCGTCCCAGAAAGATCCCATAGTTAGCTCTCTGAATGCAATACTTACCGACGGCGACGTCCTTCGACGACGTCGTAATTGCACACGGATTTTAACATCAGATTCAAGATTTCATGTCTCCAAGTCTCACCCATCCAGTTAAATCACTATTTTGGCGTTCTAAACCTAAACTAACAAAAATTTATTTTTGTTTATTTGTTAGAGTCTCATGATTAACCCAAAAACCACACCATCCTTTACGAACCCGATACACACACAGTCATTAGCACGTGTAAATGCCGTAACGACAGCTACTAATCAAGTTTTACATTCAGTCCAATGCGCGGCATGTGGGTCCCGGCCGGCCAAACAAAGCAATCGAGCCAGCAATGGATGGGTGACAATCGGCCCAAATTAGGCCCCGATCCACTGCGACTTAAATAACGTGCAAACGAACTTGCTCCGCCATTGTCTGGTGGACGATGTCAGCACAATTGCGCTAATTTTGCATCTCGACCGGTTCGAATAACGCATGCGGCTGATTGGTTGTTTTGTGTATCGTTGTGTCTGGTTTGAATTTCAATTGGTTGGTATTTTTTTTGTGCATGGCGGCTAAAATGTAGTATTTATAATATAGTAAAATAAGAATCCTAGCCATTGTGCACTTCTGGACAGTGGCCCAGCATTAAGCTCTCTCCTCTACCTTAAGTAGTCTAGTGGTAAAGGCCTAAAATAGTCTACGGTAAAAGTCTACGTAGAAGAATCTATGTATTACGTAACTGTCGTCATCTGTGCGCTGATTCCAGTTGGTTTCATACAAAATGTATATGAAACAACAAATTGTTACTTAGTTTAGACACAAAAGAGCCACGTAAACTCGGATTTCATTTAAACATTTCAGTACGCGCAACAAAGTTGGTAATCTATTGGTATGTAATAAGCAGTCCAGAGTGTAAACGTACGTTTACCAACTGTACCACTACACCCCTCTACAATGTTATGAAACTTAAAGCATATCAGTCTATTGCCAGACGTGAGTTACCCTAAATTATTATCATATTGATTTCTTAAAAATATGAATGGACAGGTTTACAGCGACTACTTATCTGCCCTCCACAACCCAGTTGCTGGGTAATACGATACCCTTTGGCAAGATTGGTTGTCAGACTTTCGGGTTAGCGGGCTTTATGTACTTTCCGAGGCACGGAGGAGTCTCGGTATGTAATGACTGTTGCTGTGTGTTGCTTAACGTTGAAGATCGACCTGTGCGGCTGTTATTATTTAGTCACGATCCCCTCAGTTTCCAAGTATGTAACAATACTAAAAGTATGTCCTCGTCGTAGGTGCGGCGTGTAATAATGTTAGCATATCAAGACTCCTCGTTGGAGGCATTACATCGCGCTGGCTAACTTCAGTTGCAGTTAGACATGAACCAGGAAGACGTGGATGTGGTAATTTGGACCAATAAATTATCCTGCATGGTTATAAAGTCGACAGTCTGACGTCATCGGAAGGTCCATGCGCAATGGGCTAACAGTCTTAAAGCGTTGACGTGGTTTAGTCCATCAAAGTCCACTGCTTATGGTAGTTAAAAAAAATTGATTGCTTTCCGTTTAGTCAACTTTGTGGGTCAGGCTCGTCTGGTCTTAATTGAGTAAATAAGATTTTAACTGATGTTAATCTGTCTTGGAAATTGGATAGAGACTATTAGTATTTGATCAGAACATCGCCTTCAAGTAGATTAGCAGAATTTAGATTTCGTTTTACTTTTATTTATTAGAAGTCAATAGGAGGTCCCGTATACATTTAGTTTGTTTTTTTCTTTCGTAAGACCACCCTCTGAACATTTATCAACTACCACATCACCAACTTCTCACATCTCCCTCAACCGCGCAGTCCAAAGTAAAGTAGTTCATCGGTCGGCACTAAGTGAATAGTTGGCGACTAAGTTGCTTCTAAGTCCGCTAAGTAAACCGAACCGCCCCTCCCTGCACCCCCCGCTAATATGTGCTGATAGCTCATTCCAACTACACTTGTGTGCTCAATAGTGAGTCAGTGGCCTTATAGAGTCCAAGAAAAGCTGAATTTGCACCTCCTAGAAACTTCTATGGATGAGGTATTCTGTCTGTCGTGGTATCTAATATCTATAATACGAACTACTTGGCTCATTTCCTTGTAAACAATATTTCGGAGGACTGATTTGTAAATGTTTAGACCAATCGATTTGTGAGGTTTTGACCTACCTGCCATTTGCCAGTACCAAACTGGTATGTTATCGTTTTTACATTCATGTCTTTCTTTGCAGACTTTGATCAGCATTGCATCGCCAAGTTAAGGTCAGTTTAGACCAAATCAGCGGATGCTCATTCTGTCTTCACTATACCAAATACTCTCTCTCTGTCAAAAGCGATAAAAGAGCAGAGTCTATCAATACAAAAATGTTAAGAATATCAAGTCACAGGTCCACCCTCTTCTTTCATTACAAGTATCCCCAATTGTTATAAGTTATATTCTGTCGCAATGGGAAACATGGTTCTCAAATATCAAAGAAAATAATGTCATAATGGAAAATCTAAAATCTAAAGCCATATATCAAATGTGAACTTTTCCTGCAGGTGGGTAGGATAATAATCTGTGCGCAGGTAGGCGGGCCCGCGCGCCCGCGCTCGGCTTTGCGCTGCATTGAAATATCGCGCGGCCTTTCATTTCATTGTTTGAAGCTATCTGCGAGTGCCTATGCTCTATCGCCAGTAGGGGAACTATGAGGTATGGACTAATGCAGGATGTACGCAAAGAAAGGGTTATACAGGCTGTAAAAAAAACTCATCACATAGCTGTTATCTACGCTTTCCGTAAATCAAACTATGTAACATTTAACGATAGCTTTTGGATACATGCAACGGTACAGGAGTTGTGGGGGTATTTAAAGTTAAGTTTAAACATTTAAGAGTTTTTGTAAAAACAAGAAGTTAAAAGAGTTGGAATCTTTAATATCTCCGAAATCAGAAGGTTACCAGGTTCAATAAAAAAAAAAAAAACACAGTGACGGGAGTAAAAATGACTCTAGACTTCGTTAACCATATTTTTACAACCATTCTATTACTTTTTTATTTTTTGTTTCTTTGCTGAAATAAATGATAAAGTAACTACACCAGTACGTTTTTTTTTTCCATGTATAATTTTTCAGCAGTAGGACTCCGGGCTGTCCGGATGTGTGCCCGGTTGATTGCAATAGGCTCGCCCCCTATTAGATGGGACTTAAAATATAACTGGCGGAATGTGGGTGTTCTTTAAGTACACCTCTGCCTAACTCTTCGGAAAAATAAGGCGTGGTGTGTATTGTTATCATTTGTGAATATGTTTGCTGTATTAATGTTATTCATAATTATGAAGACAGACAAAATTGTGGAGTTCAAAAATGTGTGTTAATCTTGAGAAATTTAATTACTTAAGTCACATTTTAATGACGCCTTGCGAATAGCGAACTTAATAATAGGAAAGTTAAAAAACTTGTCAACGTTTTGTAAAGCTTTTTAAAATTCGGAGATAGTCTGCGCATGTCAATTTTTAAAATTGTTTAATTCAACCCACGATATTAATTAGTTATCAATATAATTTTAAACTTCATGTTTTTTTAAATTTAAAACGGTACATGAATTTATTATTTCTTGTGAATGTGAATCAACAATTATTATGAAGGCTCACGATTTGACATTTCATGCCGTTCATAAATTAACATGTAATTAAAATGAAAATAAAGCACAGATCCCAAGAAAACCTCTTTTCTCATAAAAACAGATTACAATTTTGTTTTAATATTTTCAGTTATTTTATCATTCGCTCTTCTTCTTAGAAATGTATTGATTATACTGCGCATATTATCGACACTGTATATCTCAGCTGTGGCATTAGACACATTTCGAGTCCTCACGAATGTTGAACACTTTGGGGTTACTGTGTACATGAGCTACAAGAGATTGCACCTGTAGAGTCAAACAATACACTACCTTTTACTTCAGCTGACAATGACGGTGTCCAGGACGGTAGGTTAACAACATTCCTGACACCTGTTCACTCGTAAAAACCAATCACTACTTGTAAGTTGTAACACCGCGACCCGGACAGTCTCATTACACGCCCACTCGTGGTCATCCTACCCTCGGATCAAAGTGATTCGCTTTTGTTCCGGCTGACGGCGCCGCCGAATGATTCCGTGTTAGTACAGTGATTGCTTTTTGACGTACCGTAGTTTCGGTTCGATGCCCGTGCCGATCCGATCATGTATTACGACCGATATTCCGCTATTTACAAATTGGCCTGTTATTGTTTCGCGATAGTGACGTATGGTGTTTGAGTTCGTTCCTTTGATTGGTATGCGAGCTGTCAGATTGAGATATGCTTCGCGAATAGCGTGAATGCAGCCAATGCAGGTGGTTGGAAATATGTGATTTACGAAATGTAAATAGGTACTTAGTTTGAAATGTTTATAGGCATTACAGTATCTTAATAGGGAAATACTCATTCAAAGTTCAGCTCAGAGATGTGGAATTCAAATTGCAATTCGTATTACTAAGTTGGAAAAAAATGTCAGAATGTAGTGCAGGGGGCCTAAAACGGCCACATTAGCAAATCCTCTGAAAGCAATTAATTTCCTGAATTTCCAGCTGTCATTAGCAATTCCTCTAATTTGACACTGAAAGCAATTCATATTGTGTGGACCATTTTACGAATCTCCAGCCTCCAGCATTTTAAAGTTTATTATTCCTCAACACAATATAAAAGTTTCATTTTCAAATAATCATAGGACAATACTTAATACCTAGTTTAATAGGTACACAAAAGTCATCGATGGCGTCAACAACATTGTACGTATACAATGTGGACCTTTTCAAGACCTTCCATCGGGGCTCCTATACCTTAACTAAAACAAACTAAGACACTGCAACAGTGTCAGTCTGTATGTATAAATTAATCAAAAATGCAACACAACTCCGTACAGGTGCAGGCGCCACCATTATATTCCGCGACTCACGAATCAGCCATGAATAAAACAAACGCCAATAGATTTGTTTCCCATACATTGGAACAAGGCGAAGTATTTGCCGATAGCATGTCCTAGATCAACAAAGTAGGGTCTAGACCGGGGCTTACGTACGCTCTTACCTACCCCGGGCTTACCGCGGAATGTTCCGTGTTTGCCCACGAATCCACCGCTTTGAGTCGAGCTCGTGTTTGCTGAAAAATTCAGGCAAGATTTCGAGCGTCTAGGAAATGCCGCAGCATGCGTCGGCTGCCGGATGTTGGCTGAGTATTGGCGAATTGCGGCTTTAGGTTTGAGATGTTTGAGATTAATGAACGTCAAAGATGTTGTTGTTGCATTTATATTTGCACCTGCGAATGTGTGGTATGGGGCTTAAAGCGATCATATCACAAGATTCAGAAAGCTGACTGGTGCAAGTAAGGCTGGTTCCGTCTTATGTTAGAAAGCTTTGCAAAAATGCTTTATGTAACTATATGTAACTTTTGTAAGTTAGAAAATTCTTTAGAAAACTGAGAAACTTATTTCTCGGTTTATGTAACTTATGGATACTGAGACTGAATCGTATTCAGTTCCACTGAAGCTGTTTTAAGATGACGTACGATGGTAGAATAGAATTTCCACAGAAATCACCTTAGAATTTCCTCAGAATCTCTTTCACAATCAATTAATCTGCCTAACCTATTTCCAACTATGTTGGGGTCAGCTTACAGTCTATGCGGATGCAGCTGACTTCCAGTATTTTATATGGAGTGAGTGCCTGTCTGACCACCACAACCTAGTTACTGGGTAACACGATAGGTACCTCTCGGTAAGACTGGCTGTCAGACTTTTTGGCTTCTGACAACCAATAACTACGTTGTCAAAGATTTGTCTGTCGGGACCAACGGCTTAATGTTCTTTCCATTTCCATGCCATGATACTGGATGGTCACCCATCCACTAACCTTCGATCAACCACGCCATCAATCCATGCCACGAGGAGGAGGTTGCTAACAATTTTCTGAAGAATTAGGTTCTTTTTGGTCCCTGTCATTCACGGAGCGTGTCACAAATACGTTCCCGTTTTATTTAACGCCTTGACAAATAGATATTTACATTTTCGCCAAACATAAATAAATACTGGCGCTCGTTCCAGACTGTATTACATCGATTTATCTTGATTCTGAAGCTATTAAATTTGATTCAATTGAAAGGGCTTCATGATTTAGGGTAGCACCTATTTAGTACGAGGCTTTGATTCCTGGTAGTTCATTTATTACTCAGTGTTAGGTGCTTGTTTTATATTTATTTAGGGAGTTCCAGTAAATTAATAGTTTAGGATTTTCAATTTAATTGAAACTGGGTCTAATCTGTTAAACAGCACGAAAGTACTACTACTTCTTAGCAGAATATTCTTAACAAACCACTTACGTCCATAAACCTCTTCTGCGCTTCTTATGTGACGCATATTTTCCCCCAATTTGTTATTTTTCGTGTATTTATCCTTTCTTAGCGTCATGTTTGCCGCAAATAAACGTATTTTCTTTCTTTCTTTCATGACCTACCTACTTTTGATACCGCCTGTACCACTTAAACATTTTCAACTTGTGTCAAATTAAGACCAACTTCTTCACTTTTATTACCATCAGAAGTGGACGAACGTCGCAAGCAGACAAACCCGCGGCACAAAGCTAGCAACACCACCGCACATTTCGCGTCGCCGATGAATATTCAAAAAGCTTTCACGTCGACGCCATTTTCTTGAGCCGAGTGCGTACTCCATATCAATTAGTGACGGCATTACTCCGCCAAACGTGAAACGTCTGGCTATGAATATTTTTAGTTTAGCAGCCATAAATGATGGATGGGCTAACAAGTATGTGAATGAAAAAATGCCTTATTGGACTTAATTTTATTCTGCACGTTAAAATAATAACTCTTTCGTACTTCTCTATTAGTCGTCATCTCGGTACTCACCTCCTCTGTAGCCATATCATCATTCACACGGGCCATCCACAGTTTCTTTGATCTTCTTCCCCCTACTCTTAAATCCACACAAAAATTTTTTTGTCTCGGAACATTCCTGCCTTCCTAATGACGGTCTGCAAAGTAAGATGAAAACGCTGCGGCTACATTTCCCGTGGTGGAACATAGCTTTAGTATATAAATTACAGTTGGTAGCAACACTGATTGCCTAGGAATCCTAGGATGTGTCAAACGTACCTAATTTTAAGTGGACAGAGTATAGTTTGGTGCGTATTGCTATAATGACTCAAGTGTCGTGAGTTTTACTATCCTTCTGAGAAAAATTGCCTAAGCAAACAACCCATAGCAACGTTATCAAAAGTCATTAATTACTGTCCTGCTAGGCTGCTACTAACTTAACGAGATTAACAGTAACGATTACATCTTTTTTTTTTCTTCTTTATCTATAATTACCGGCTAAGCATTATGGCTTTTTGCATGCGTAATATGACATAAATTACTTAAGATAGCGTTGTTAGTTGGTACTAGAGAGTTATCGAACAAACGACCGGCAATACGCACAAAACTATAATCTATGTCTGTGATATATAGTCTGTGTAATGTTGTATCAGATATAAAATGTGAGGATACCGTGCTAGTTCCACGTTAGCGTCACTTTAAGTAATAACATTTGGATGACACGTCGACATGGGTCATATTATTATAGCATCGTGAGCGTTTGTAGTATGACTACCGAGAAAAGATTATTTATTTTTATATAGTTACGATAAAGTAACTGAAACCTTTTTAATCACCATTAATACCGTTGTTTATCATCGTTATCGTCCATTAACGTTAATTGCTACGAATAGGTCTCACAAAATACATATATCAATTCAAGATGTGTTTTAATGTTTCTAAGTAGCAAATAAGTAAGTGGTCATGGATAGCATGGGTACCTGTGGTAAAATGATAGGAAAGCTATTTATCAGTCTAACTTTTACTTATTTCGGAGTTAAGGTTCAAGTTGGACTTGCAGGTACAAGCTAAAGATTCCTAGTACAGAAAAAAGAATCCCAAGAAGTACGCTCTCACGTATGTACACTCACCAAGTTAATACGTAAGCCCGCTCGACAATAGGGACCCTACTCATCCAGCGGCGATTCCTTCCTATTCATTGCGTCCCCCACAGCCCCCCTTTTTTAATCCGAAACTTATGACCGTGTAAATGTTACGGCAAGGGTTAATATCGTATTTTATTGGACGTGTTTTGGCAAGGGTCGGGATTCGGATTTTTTTTCGGATTTCCCCTTGAAATACTTTGAATAGGTTTACAATGTGTGCTGGAACATGATATTAATGTTACGACGGTATCTGATGGATTTCATTCTGGTGACACGAGGAACCAGATGTGAAACAACAAAGTGGCTAATTTATTTTCACTATTGTTCTTTCAATAATCTTATAGTGCTAGTTACGTGTATAATGTACGCAAAATACGCGCTTTGACGTGGAGTCGTGTGTACTTTAGTGAACCTACTGCTAAACTCGCACTAAATGAAATGAAATGAAAATGTTTATTAAATAGGATATTGGAATCACTTTTACACGTCATATTAAAAAATGTAAAAATAAGCTAGATGAGATCGGCGTTTCCTATCTGACTACTCTGAGAAGAAAGGCCGAAACAAACTCAGAGGTCGCAGTCTCTTTTAAAGTCATGTAGATTTGAGTGGACCTGTCCAGTCGGTCCAGTCAGTGCAAGCATTTGTCAGTAATAGTGGAGCTCAACTCAGAACTTAAGGAGTTCAACGACTCGATGAACATACCAAAGAAAGGACATTTGGGTAGGCCACATAAAGTACTCAAATTGCCAAACCATCGTTAAAACTAACTGAGAACGAAAAAATATCAGATGCATCGCAGACGCTTTGCCAATACAAATCTGCAATATTTCATGTGCCTGTCACTGGAATTCGTACTGCCACAACCCAAACTGTATAGTGTACAGCTTCATAGCACCATTGCTTGGTAGCAAAAAAAGGTATGGTGGTACTTCTTTCTCCAAATGCTCCGGCACAAAGAGCTCTACTCCTACTTAAGGTACTACTTAAAGTTCATAAAAAATAACCTTTAATAAAAGTCCTTACCACTCATAAAGTAACACTTGTTTACATTATTGTTAGTCGCGAGTCGCGTGTTGACGTGATAATAACTCGCGAGTAATGGCCGCAGTCGCTACAATAATCTGATATCTTACTGAAGTATATGTTTGCACTTTATGTACACGATGTTAATGTTTAAATTATGATTAAAGTATTTTAAAGGTTTTAAAGCTTATAATAAGCACACTAAACGCGAAAGAAATGTAAATAGCGTTACTCTGTTTAGCATATATTTTCCGTTCTATGTATGACGGGTCATACATTTTGGACAATTCTAAAATCCAGTGAAAAAAAAATCGCTTAAGATACTTTGCAAAACTAGCATCATAATTAAGTAAAGGGTAACCGATGTCCGTTCATACACGTTGTAATTACACTAGAAAAGTTGAAGTGTGTAAGCAGCCTAAGGATGATCAACTAAATATTTGCTGTTTATTCTAAGTGTTTGTTTGTATTTAAAGTGATGCTACTTTAAATACAAACAAATACATAATTGTTAGTATAATAATTATTAAAAATTTAAAGGACTCTTTGTCTCTCTGTTTGGCTGTCGCTCAACTACCATTAGCGAATTTCACGTATGTAATTGAACGCGCTCAGCCAATCTAAACCACGTTCAAGAGCTGTCAGTGTCAGAATTGTTGTGGAATATTGACACTGACGACTCGGTTTAGAAGTGCTGATCGCGTTCAGTCTCATTGGTAAAAGCCGCACTAAGTTGGTTTTGATGGGTACCGGCGCAGTTGCTTTAGCTGGGTATCATAGAGATATAATTATAGTATAGAGTGCGCGCAACAAACTGTGAACAGTAGACACGGGTTTGAACAACCCGGCGTCCCTCACCACACTCACTCACTTGTCAGTTCGAGATTCATTCATTAATTGTATGTCAGAGTGAAGCGGTACAAAATGTTATTTTGAGGTGTTGGGACATTCAATCATTTTGTATTTGGGACATTTGAAGTGCCTCTTGTATGTCCTACCCAACACTAATTTATAGCTCACTTGTCCACGATGTGCACTGAGCGATTTGTGCAATACGCGCACTCTATGTAATATCTCTATGTTGGGTATTTAATAACTTTTATTCTGGAGCTTTATACTTTTCAATCCGGCTGATTAAAATCTGGTTGCATTAAAATGAAGATTCATTTCAACTTAAAACCAGAAGAAAATGAGTTAGATTTCTCGTAAACAAGATATTATTTTACAGCGTTGAAAATGATAATGTAGATGTTTCAGTTAGGTATTAAAAAACAAATTGGTATGAAAAATGAATAAAACAAACACATACAACAACATCACACATTCCATTTATTTTAAGCTTGAGGGCCTGTAATCCAACTTGACGGGTAATGTTTTAATAAATATATGATATTTTAAAAATATAATAAAAATTTCTTGGTATATTTCTAATCAGAGACCAGCGAGTAACTCCGTAACAGTTATTTTTAGGTAGGTATGAGGAACAGGCTGTAAAGTTCACTGGATGTCGTATCTGACGGGCAACTACCCAACGATTGATCTTGTAATGTCGATGGCGCGGTGAACTCTAATTGCGCGATGCAGGATTTTTGTGTGACGTCGGGATTTTGTGTGACGTCAGGTCTTTGATGCGTAATTCGCATGTGGCAATGTGGATGCCGCCACAAACATCAAATGGCAATCGATCGCAATGTCTTTCATATTGACAGCCATGTTCATTGCGTTATTTACGTTGTTTAGCAGACGAATTTTTCAAACCTATAAAGCAATGGTTTAGGAATTTCCTTCAAAACCCTCGGAATGTTAATGAAAGTGTGTTACGCAATTAGGTTGTAGAATCTGATCGGTTTATTTGCTGTCAAACATGTTGATAGTGCTTTAAAATAAGCTCCTCGTCTTAATAATATACCGAAACACTTCACTAACAGATTTGTGTAAAAATTATAAATCGTAAAATAGTTGTCGATATGGCTGATCATTCTTGAGATGTCCCTTAGCTGCCTTACGACACACACAATAAGATTTAATTTAATTAATCTAATAGAAAGTTACTCATACCTACATGAACAAATTCCCTTACAAATTTATCATGTACACTGGTATTGGCTCACTGTACCTCAGGGGTCCTGGCATGCAGGCTTGGCTTGGGATCTCCTAGGGTGTGGGCTGCTGCGAACTCTCTCTTCTGTGACTCCGTCTATATTGGTGACTGCTTCGTTACTGCATTCATCCCATAATCTCTAAGAACGCCATCTCGTTTCTGTAATTTACAGTTAAAAACGTATACCTTTATCTTAATTCAAATAATTAACCAATCTAATTTATTATTCAAATAGTATAAAATTCATTACAATCACAATGCATAAAATATAATTGAACACTTACCATTTTGTCATTATCTATTGTTTGATCTCATGTCTCTTAACTAACCCTTCGCCCATAAACAAACTTCAACGAACACGATTAGGTAAATAATACTTTTACAATCACCCAACACATTATTTGATAATACATTACATAATATTGAATTCCATAATTATATTCATTATTGCGTCTAATTTATGTAACCTGTCAAAATGTTGAAAACGTCAAATAGTTTATTTTTTGACAGCTTTGCGCACAGATTGTCCATGCCGACCGATGCCGACTAAACGGAATGTTACCATTTTAAATATTATATATTTTATTTATAAACATTTTAAACATTCACAATTATTAGGTAGTTTATTTATTTATTTTATTTCTTATAGATCAGTTTTTATTTTATTATAATAATATTCTAGCGTATGACACTCGTGGGTTGCAGCTGAAAATCAGCGTCAGGTGGTACACTTTGTGTTTCCATCTGACATTATGCTGAGCTGAGGCCCTTTTGGCATTCTAATGGTTGTTTTCTGTTTTTATAGTTTTAAGGTGTATTTTTCTGCTACAATGCCAATAAACGCATTTTTCTTTCTTTCTTTCTTTTCATTTAAGGGGGAGCACCCTATTCAATCTGAGGATCACGTACTAAAAACTTAACAGACTGGTAAAAAAACTAGACTAATATAATTACACAGTAATTTATGCGCAATAGAAATTGAAATGAATAAAAATAATTATTAATGAAAATTATTCATATATTGACACTCGAGGCGTTAATATTAATATTGCGCGACGACCAGTTCTACGAATTATTCATTATTTTTAATTATACAACGTCAAATTATATGAATCTGTGAAAATGGCCTAGATTTTTAGATGCCTAGTATTAGTGTGCCTTATTTTGTAAAATTTCTTTTATGAAAGGTTTCTTTGTTTAATGCCTTTTAAAAAACAGCTAAAGTCGTCAACGGTGAGTATAAAATGGCGTACCGACATCGACATGCAATAATGGGATTTTTTTTTCAAACGTTGTGTTTTAGGAAGTCGTCGGGCGGTCCGTGGGAAACCGTCTTTACATACCTACCGAAATCCGTGCCTCAGAAAACACGTTCAGCCGGAGGTCCCGGCTGTCATTTGTGGATCTTTGATAGACGTTACTGATCGTCATAAGCCCGAAAGTGTGTCAACCAGTCTTACCAAGAGGTATCGTGTTACCCAATACTTAAGTGGGTTGCGGAGTTCAGATAGGTAATCGCTCCATTTGAAATACTGATATTCATCTTCATTCGTTTAGACAACCTCAACACAGTTGGGAAATGGCTAGGTAAATGATGATTTGGTATTTTAGGTACATTTCAGAGAAACCATCAATTATTTTCATTGATTAATAATTCAGGCATATTAATAACCTTACCTACAGTAAACCCAGTCCCTTCCAGGTCAGTAACTTACCTTCAAGTGAGATGCAGGCCAAGAGCTTCCTGGTTGTGGTTAAAAAACTCTGTAAATTACAGTTTTCACAGAACTGTCACCCGCTTAAAACAATTATCTCTCAACGCGTTATATAAGAGCCCAGTTCGGAAATATTCGCGAACGTCAGCGTCAAATTCAGTTGAAGCGTAATTTGTACTCAAGTGTACTAGTCGATTAATACTCATTGATTTCAGTAGTAGGTACAGTCGCCTACCTACCGAACTCTATACAAATACAGGTGCTCATTCATACGTAGACTGTTAAACCGCGACATTCTGTCCGCACCGTGTGAACATTACTTACCTCTAAATTCCATTGATCACTTCTTTAAATCTAAAATATAAATCGTATATTTCAGCAATGGACATTATTTATACGTTCCGTGCATTTTCTTGAATAAGTAATGTTTAAAATTCATTTCGTTTTCTAACTATTTTCATGGAAATATGCTGTGAACATATTATTCAATGTCAGCTTCTCTTTTAGATTCCATCGTGAAGATGCTCTCAACAACAATTTCGTCTGGATATATTCTCATGTTTCTGCACATACTTTGCGTTATTAGGTATCGACATTTTTCAATAACATGGTTTGACATTATATTTAGTGGAGTTTCTTGTCAAATAGTTTATGTGGGTATGTGTTTTACCACCACACCAAGGGTTCGTGGCGAAATAAAAATAGCGGCGTGGGACGAGGAAGGCTAAGCTACCCTTGCCACGATCGGATTGTGGGTGGGTGAACATCCATTACATATATTGAGATAATCTGTTGCTCCCAGCTGTCATTCGTAGATCTTTGACAGTCGTAATGAGTAGTCAGAAGCCCAAACGTTTGACACCCAGTCTTACTATGGTGTGTCGTGTCAACCCAGTAACTGGGCTGTGGAGATCAGATAGGCAGTCGCTCCAGGTGTGAGGGATACCGGTGTCGGTGAGACTTTCCAACTTCTCTTGGGACGGGACGGGTGGATTGATTTCATTGCAATTTCTTCCCTTCCGATTGAGGCAGTATTTTCTGTTGTCTGACTATGATATAGGTGCTTATTCATTGCAAGAAGTCAAATACTTACATACAATCACATATATTTTTTCATAGAACATTTCAATAAAATGATAATTTTAATAAGTTACCCAAACAGACCTAGTAAAATAAAAAAAATAAGAAGACGTGAATATTTTAGTACGTTAGGTACCAGCATATAGCAGCAATATCATATAAAGATACGCACATTTAAAATCTCATTACATCCATAATCACGCCATCAAAGTCAGCCGTCGTATAATCAAATTCCAATAAAATTCATGGGCGCAAGTCGTGGCCCATCTAGCCACACATCCGTACAATTGGTTCTAAACCACGCGCCATTGAGCACCATCTTCTACGCATTCTGTATGGATCACTGCTTAGAATACTGTGATTTGGGACATTATAATAGCTATTTTTCTGGATATTTGCATGTTATATTTTGTTGGAAAAAGTTTCGTTATTAAAATATTTATGAATGTTTTGGGCGGGAAAATAAGGCTGTCTAGTTCGTGGGCTGATTGATATGACATGAATACTACAGATATAGAAATGGGGAATAACGGATATTGTTTCTTTCAGTACTTATTGTTAAAATTGCTTGTCCAGATGAACCTACTTCAGCAATATATAACTTAACATACTGTGTTCTGATATTCGTATTTAGCTATTTATTCACTAAACTCGTGCCTAGGTATGAAGCAGTTAGTAGATTATTAGCTAGGTGTTTGTTTAATAAACGTGTAGTTTCACTTATCTATAACAAACTAGTACATAAAGCCATTACGTAGGTTGCATGTTAATTAAACTCCATGGCATTTCCTGTAATTAATTGAAAATGTTATATATTATGCACATTAACACCTTGCTAAAAACTTAATTACTAATCAGATACATAACAATGTACCTATTTCTCTGCTATTCATACATGTGTATGACACAGAGAGCTTTTCCTGAAACTGTAAGCAGTTTCCGTGTTTCTTGTACTAGTGCTTTTGGTACAACTGAAGGTTTGCTTCGAGTAGGCAGCAGCGTTTTGTCGTTTGCTAAAATAATATGATATGAGTATGCGTTTTATGATGTGTCTATGGTTGAGAAGTGGCAGTTTATTATTAACTAGCTAATGCCCGCGCCTTCGCCCGCGTGGATGTCGGTTATTATATAATCAAGCCTTACTCGAGAACCACTCAGCATGAAAATCGGTGCACTAGTTTTTGGGGTTTATCGCATACAGGTCGATAGACAGACAGACGCAGCGGAGGACTTTGTTTTATAATATATGTAAAAATTGACATTCATCTGTATTTAGAAGGCCTTTATATCTCACCACCTTTTCCAACAATTATTGTTCCAATAGCAATATTAAGTTGTAATTGAAAAACCATAATAAATATACTTTTTGGTAACCGATGTAACCTCCTTCTTTGCAATTACACTTTTAAGCATACCTAACTAAAAACTTGCCCCTCCAAATTACCACTATAAGTTAAAATAAATCAGTTCCCAGTATTACCAAAAGCGGTCTAGTCCAAGTTTCTGCAGTTTACCTCAGTGCAAAGATAGTTCTGAATTTATTGATGTCAGTGGTAGTACCTCTGGAGCTCGGCTCGTATCATTTGTGGTTTTCTAGCGCATCTCGCATCGCTGTAGATAGCTGAAGCGCTCTCCACAAAATTTTACCTTCCTTCGTATTTTAGTTCGAGAATATCGTTTAATTTTCTGTTCGTTTATGTACCTCTTATGTAGGGTCCTTGTGAGTTAAGAATAAATTTTAATTAGGTATGTTTTTAATACAAGGGTATAGTTGAGTATTTGTAAGGCGGGTCTCGAATGTTGGAAGTTGTATTATGTGCTAGCATTTTCTGCTGTAGTTTGTCGTTACTACCAACTACATGATGTATAGGCAGGTACAATTGTATACCTGTGTATGTAAGGTTAATATCTAAACTAATATTATAAAGAGGAAAGATTTGATTGTTTGTTTGCATTGAATAGGCTCCGAAACTACTGAACCGATTTGAAAAATACTTTCACTGTTGGGTAAAGTCAAAGTCAAAGTCAAATAATTTATTTCAAATAGGCACATAAAAGGCACTTTTGAACGTCAATGAAAAACAAAGAAATAGAATTGATTCTAGTTGCCCATTCCAAAAGGTAGCTTTCGTATGGAGAAGAATGGGCAAGAAACTCCACCGTTACTCTTTTCAAAAATGTTTACAATATTTTGTATACATGAATTATATAATTATATGTGAAGACCATGCACCCACAATAAGATCATTGTCCCACAAAAGGCAAAAAAAATATAAATGGAGCAATGACAAATAAATCAGTTATGTGATAGGTACATGGTCCTCACATATTTACAAACATTGTAAAAGTATACGATATTACAATATTCCTAACATCTTTACAAGTAATACTAATAAGTCAGTGCGTGATTCCAAGCAATCACAGAGTGTAAAAATCTATGATATACAAATAATAAAATATACAACTAAATTAGCAACCAGTTTGATTTTGTCCAGACTCTAAATTGTCCTATGGAGCAAGACCAGCATGTTTCCAAGCATTCTTATCTTGGATATAATCCTCTAATTTGTAATAAGCTTGTTTACAAAGTGTACTTTTTATATGAGTTTTAAATTTTCTTTCATTTAATTGCAATATATCACAAGGTATTTTGTTATAGCATTTAACGCAGTACCCCATAAAAGATGTTTGTACTTTAGCTAATCTGAATAATGGTTGATCTATTTTATTTATCTTTATTTCTAGTATTAAAATTATGTCTGTCACTTATTTTCTTAAATAGTAGCTACACTATCGCCGGGTGACATAGGATATACTTATAAAAAAAAAAAATTGGGATTCTTACTTAAACTTGAATAATGTAACCCAAGGTGTAAAAAAGGGTAGGTAGGTAGGGTAAGTAGGTAGGGTAGGTAGGTAGGTAGGGTAGGTAGGTAGGGTAGGTAAGTAGGGTAGGTAGGGTGGGTAGGTTGGGTAGGTGAGCCTTAGATAATCGTAAGTACTTAGTGCTACCCGTGCGAAGCTGGGGCGGGCAGCTAGTCTGAGTATAGTTGAGCGACAACCACAGATAAGTTACTGAGAAACTAAACGTAATTGTAAACTTGAGCAAATTATAACGTAAAACGGAACGTAACGTTTAGTGACATCATAGCCTAATTCCGTACGCAAAATCCTGCATCTCGCAAGCAGGGTTTACCGCCCGACTATTATAATATATACAATATCCCGACATCAATCGTCGGGCAGTAGCCCACCAGACACAACACCCGCCTGTTCGGAGGATCCTCTCTTTTCTATCGAAGATGAGTGAACTATACACCCTGCTCCTCATAACTCTTTAGTATAATCTTTAGTAAGAACTTTTCCTCATTCGACTTTTTACTAAATCTAGTCTTTTGTTCCCACTCCTCAAGCGTATATTGAGAGTTTTGTCTTTCGATGATTGTTATAGTATTGTAACAATCATGGAAAGTTAAAAGTCAAAACAAAAACATACTTCCTAATGTAAATATGTCACATTAAACCTCAGATGAGTTCATAACGAACAGAATTTCACATATCACGGAGTGTACACAACACACAAGACCAAGATCGCAATCCCGAGGGACAAGTTTATTACTAAAATTATTAGGACTCTGACACACAATAACGTTACAGCGGAATTATTCCAGTTGCTCCCAGACATGTTGTAAAATTGCCCAAGATTGGTGTAGTCAAAATGCAATTATTGCTCCGTTGAATCCCAGAGGATGTGGCGTGTTAATGGGAATTAGTAATTTGGTGTTGGACTGGGAATTTAAGAAAACCTTAGTAAGGTGCAATATAAATGCAGCAAATCTCATGTGTCAAACAAAATTTAATGCATACGTAAGCAAGGGTAGTTTTTGTTTGTACGCTTTCGCGTTAAAATGGCTGAACTGATTTGGATGAAACGGATTTGGCACATGAGTAGCCCATGGCCTTGGTTAAGACATAGGATACTTTTTATGTTGGATCGCAGATGATGTCACGAGCAACTGGCTGTTGCCCGCGGAATCATCTCTCTCGTCCTCTTCTTAGTAACTCCATAAGAAAAAAGTGGGCAGTTTATTTATACCTTGTCTGTTTTATGTGGCTGCTACGGAATACTCCAAGAAAAGCTATTGTTTAATCAATTTCTTCGTAAATGATCTTCATCTATTAACACCGTTTACGTCGTAATCCGTATCCACACAACTCTAAGCAACAGATTGGCAGTACGGTTGCATAGTCCCGACAAACGTCACGTCGTCACGGCGTTGTCGTCACGTGTGTGTTTGTTTGAGACACACAACACGCTACAACACCTCAAGAATCAAGCTGGGGTTTAAATTACTGAATGGCTGGTTATCATCCGGATTCGATCAAGACTTTGATGAGTAAATTTAATGTCAAAAGTGACTTACATTCGCAATAGATGTAGCGAGTTTAGTTCAACTAAATAGGTATGTGTGCAAATGTCAGTCCAAAAGTGACAGGGTTTCATTGTTAAGTGTCAGGTATTTATGTCAAGGAAATTAACTCGCTACATAACGCAACATAACAAAAATAGCCTTTAGCTGTGATGAAACTGAATGAAGCTGCTTGACATTTGTGATTTGGCAACAGATTCAATTGAACAGTTTTTCAAACACTGAAGGTGAACTTTCGGTGGGTGGCACAGATCACCTCGTATGCATTCTCTATAAGGTCTGGTTCCACTTAAGCGTAAATGAATAAAACAAGATTATTCGAAGTCTTTTAACTCTTTTATTGCTAGTGCGAGTGCGGAGCGAGTTATAAAATTGAACTATGTGGGCGGTCATCCAATTGGCTATCAATTTTATAAAGTGTCTCTTTAAGTCTAGTTCATTGAACATGTAAGAAGCTATAAATATTGACTGCCATTTACTAGGCAGAAAATGTCGCCAAATATACAGACAATGCTTTTAATTCTACCTCTGAAGACTTTATCGCTCTTAGCAATAAGACCGTCAATTCTGTAATTTATAATGAATGAAGAGAAATCTATCCTCATCTCTCGTCTCGTCACGAACTATGACTATAAAAATATTAGTCGGTCAGCAAGGTTGCTGCAGGGCTGACTGCCCAGATACGTCAAACTTAATTAAAGTAAATCATAGAAGTTATTTCATGCACCTGAAGACCATCACGTACTCACGTATGTATGAAGTCTAGTTCCATCCCCAATAGCGCCAAAACTTAGCAAATCAGTTGCATGCCGCGGGCGATACGCGTCACGTAGTGTGTCGACGTGACCGCCTCACTGCAGATGCACGGCGACACGTGTTTCGTGTCGTGACACCTGACTATTTGGGGAGCTGATTACTTTAGTGGGTTGTTTTTGGGTTGACTGAGACTTGAATGGGCTTGTTTAGGTGGTTTTCATCATAAATGACTGAAGGAAAACAAGGATTTGATAAAATACTTCGCTGCCTCCTTGCTTTGCTGGTGATATAGTTGGATTATGATTAAGATAATCCCAAATGATACCAACTTTGCTGACTGGCTATCCTTTGCATTATGGCAGGGCTTATAGAGAAGTCTTAGCTAAAAGTTAGTCACTTTCTAAATAAATAAGTAGTAGATACCTAACACAAAACATGTTGCGTGCAATTTTTTTAAAAATTTTCCAACTTCTTCAGCTTTTATTCTATAAAATTCATGTCGTGATGAAACCACTGAAGCAAGCTCTGCATACCGAATCCATCGAACTTCCAAACACAAATAGAAACTAAATCAGGACTTTTTTAAAGTCAAACTCTCGTGCTAAGCACACTGCAATATCCCTTGAGGGGTGACGAAGCAAATGTTGCATGCTAGACTAAATTTATTAGATTCTCCATCGCAACCAACCAAAAGTGAACCTAATAAAATTCGCATTTAAGTCTAGATTCCTTTGTCGTAAAAATGGAGTGACTAGGACTCGATGTTGGGGATTATTGCAAAAACTTTTGCATACTGAGATTTTGACTCCAAATGGGCGATTTGGAGTTTCGCTCGACTAGTTTGGAATATTCCAGTGGAACTCCACATCAGTGGCAGGTCGTGGCTGGTCATTACATTAGTTATGTGGTGTTTTGACCTTTTGTCTGAGGCTTATCTGTTGGCTTTTATGCGATGATTCTGTCTGACGCTGTGAAATCCAGCTGAGCTGTGATTGGTATAATTTGCAGACATGGTATCCGGTCCAGACTATTCTCGTTTGATATTTCATATTCAGTGTTTCAAAAGGTATACTGTGCAGTTAAAATACAAAATGTTTTGTGAAAGGTGTGTAGCTTTTATATAATCAACAGAATTTGGGGTTAGACAATAAACTAGTAAAAAATTATAGGTTTGAAATTATTTGTTACAGATTGGACGTGCTGTGATTGGATTTTATTCTGAACGAAAATGTATAAAACTGAACTGGTCTAAATTCCATTTAAACATAACATCGGATCGGGACAAAAAAGGTAGATATAGTATAAGTTGTTGTAGTAGGTACACACACCCTATTCTGTTATCTTTCAAAACTTCTTAGACTAAAGAGAAGCTGTCAAATACAACCTCGAAATGAGGATTTTTGACCAATATTCTCTACATATATGACGCGACCTTGAAGCCGCTTAGAACAGATTAGGTACCTACGTACTGGTTACTTGTAGGATAGTTGGACTAATTAGAAAACGATTCAACATAATATCTTAAACTAAAACTATTATAACACAGGACTTACATCGAAAACTTCGAAACTACGTATCTACTTATTATAGCCGAGCTGGGAGAAATCCGGCGTGAGGTTATAGATGCACTGCGAGTAGTTACCTATATCGCATAGGACCAGGGAAAGCTTGTCGTAATGAATACATTCGTCTCGTTGGACTATTAAATCCTGTTGGGAGAACAGATTCAATACACTTCTTATTTTATGTTTCCACACGTTATGGAAAATTAATTGTTGTTAAAAAGATAAATAAATGTCATAGTTTTAATTCCAATAATATTTCTACACCCTATAAGCCATTTCATACACAAAAAAGATAACAGAAAAGATTATGAACTAGGTCCTTACGTAAAAATTGGGTAACTTATTATACTAGATTAACTAAAAGGATTAACTAACTTTAACAATTATAAAGATAAATTAAACAATATCTTTACGAGAGATCTAGAGAGAAGCCTTGCTCTAGGTTTTATGACAATATCTTTAAAGATGAAGCTAATTTTTTGCTCTGCACAAATGCACATAAAAGCCTTTGTTTCAGGATTGAGCCAAAAAATCTCAAAAAATTGAGTTACGTCGACATCACGGGTAAATTTATTTTTTTCACGCGGGAAAATCGGTCCCTTCTTTTTTTGTGTTGCCACGACAAAGGGCCGCTGCGCGGTCGCAACGAAAGAGGTGAAGCTACGAAGTTATTCACTGCCGACGAGCAAATATGACTTGCACGCCTCTTTGCCCTTTCTGCACGTAATTTTTTTTTATTTTGTGTAAAAATACTCGTGTTTGATGGACGAGTTTTCAGAGTAAGTAGTCTGGGCTATTAAAATACTACGTTAAAAACACATGGACTTATGTTCAGAAGCTTTTTTAAAGTTTATTTTAAAGTTGTATTATTTATTTATTTAAAACACATACAACTATCATCACAGGCTTACCTAATACAATAGTGTAGTTATATTTAAATATTAAATTAACTAACTAACACTATTAACAGTTTTGTTTTTGTTACATATAATAAAATATAAAATAAATCACAAAGGTAAATATTATTATTTCAGTACCTACTTATGTATACGAATTTACAAAAAACATCAAAAAGCATTGATATGGCATACATCTATTGAATTTCTTTTCAACACAATTTAATACATAATTTTTCAACCCAAAAATATTATTTTCCTCCGAATTATTCAACTACATGTATTCCCGAACTGCAGCTTCCAATAAAAATGTTCATGTTTCGTTTCTGAACGCCTTTGTTTATCCTGAAACAGATTTGCATGAACCAAACATTCGAACTAAACTGTTAGTACAATACATATAAAAATCAGCGGTTTTCGAGCAAATAGTAGCTACAGTAACAGTCCTCGATGTCGCTATCAAGCGGAACATCTGAGCATCGCAACATCTAAGCAAACACATGGCCGGTCCCGATATTTGCATTTAGCCAACGGTCTGCTGACTGGCAGCCTCTACAAATATGATTTTTATGCGCAACCCAACGTGAGGGATGGACACTGCAAAGGCTCAGTGCCGGAAATGTTATCGATGTTAAAGGTATTGAACAAATACCTTCTGCTACTGCTTTCTCAAAGTATTAAATTGTGATGTTTCGTACTTATTGTTGTCTAGACAATCCCTTTTGGGCCAACCATAGAATTAGTAAGTACTATTTATACTCCTTGGGGCCAACTTATTGACATTCTACATTTTACTTTGACCTTATTGCCATTTTTATTTTTTCTAGTTTTCGGAAAATTTAGCGGATTTATATAATTATATTTTATATTCCCACTTGTTGAAATTCTACGTAACGCAAAAGAGATAATTATTTTTCAGAGAATCAACAAGAAAATGGCAAATAGGTACTTGACTTATTTTATCTTTAGGTTATTATTCAATTGTGAACCCAAATTGTCTTGTCAAAGTAAATCATTCTAAGAATAAAGATTTTGGGTAGCCTTAGGCCGTTTGTCCACCGCCACCTTCAATGGGACGTCAACCAGAATTAGATGACGGCGCCGAAGTAGCGATACATACATTAATTATGCCGCGTCTACGGCAAACCACAGAAGGGACTTCACGGTAGGTACCAATAATCTCGTTTTTTGGTGACGTCCCGTTGACGGTGGCGGTGGACAAACGACCATTGCCTATCAAGTGTTTTGTGTTATTTTTTTTGTATCTGCTGATTACTATCTCATTTTTTCAGTCAAATGGTATTAAAAACAGCCAGTCCTGCCACAACAACCATGTTTTATAATCTTCGTAAACTATTATCTTAGCGCAACACTACTCGCTTAGTTAATGAGATTTTACGACAAAAGTAATTGTTGTTGCGACGAGCTCTATCTTATAAAGAAGACGAATGCTAATGTAAGTCAACATACAACGTACATCAAGTTTACTTAGTCTGTCAGTATTAGTTTATTTTATTTCAATTAGCAAGTAGAATGATGTAATCTTTACTAATGACGACTATAACAGACTCAGTAATGTAGTGATGCTAAAATAGAATCCAGCCAGTCATTTGGCTTCATGTGTATCTAGTATTACTTAAATACTAGATTTTTTGGCAGATAAGTTGATAATATTGAGTCTGTGGCTTTGTAGGTCTGTTGAAATATCACCAACATTTTTGATTGGATTGCTTTCTTATTCGATGAGTGATTTAATGGGTAGACATTTTGAATTTTATTTAGTTTAATAATATCAAGATAGGTTTATAAAGATCCTACTGTCTTCCGCCTCTTTTTGTTGACATAATAACTTCTAGATGACTGGATATTTTTTCTATGTGCTTAGTGTATGAATTAAATTCCAAAAGAATTTCTGCTTCTCTCTTTCCCTCCACTAATGCAACGTTCTGTAATCCTCAAGTACTTTGTGAGAACATTTTTTTAACATAATGTTACTTTTGCTTAATTAAAGTCTACCAATGTATAGTCAAGTACCTACAACGCTACAGATAAGCATGATTTCATAAAACTACAAACTTTTGCGTTGCCGTGTATAATGCTCTTGTAGTTCTGCGGTTCCTGACCGCTACGGAAGCGCCCAAGTTATAAATAATAGAACATTAGCCGTTACATATTATCAAAAACTTAGTTTAAAAGCATTGGCTTTAAGTGCATACGTGTGTGAGAGAAGCACTACTGCAAGATACATTATAGCGACAACAAATCTAATTTAAATCTTCGTAACCAAGATTTAAGGTTCAATTTCATGCGCCAAGACTTCGGGAGCAGGGTTCTTTACAATTCTTTTAAACAAATTGCATTGCGAAGATGTTGTTTGGTAGTTTCCAAAAGGGGTTTTGTGCTTCCTGTATTACTTAGTTTCAGTGGAGTTTTGAAAGACATTGGACCGTTTAAGTTTTGATATATGGACACGAACATGGCTTAAAGTGAGTTTGTTTCTACTTACTTGTATGACGCGGGAGTAAGTAGAAGTATCGGGAAGGAATGGTGTATTAGTAGATCATTGTTTGATGAGGTTCGATTCTATAGAAGGATTTTTTTAAATGGAAGATAAATAAACATGCCATTCCAATACTTATCTTAAGATGAAACAATGAGATGTGAATAATCGTATTAAAAGAGGACAGTTAAAAGGAAAAGGTAAAAGGCATAAAAAATTGGTTAATAATAATAAATTTAAAAAGCCTTAATTGCTGTTCTTATTTTTAACATGCTATAAGAATTATAAAAATTATAAATAAATATATAATTCTTATAGCATGTTAAACAATTAGTTAATCGAAATCAAATAAATATAACGTACCTACATAGGATTTCAGTAAGAAAACAATCAGTGTAAGTAGGATTTCATATTTATTCCCCTTTCTCTAGTTTATGGAACGCGCTCCGCCCACACGAAATTAAAATCCGATTCCAAAGTCCAAAACAAAAGTTGTTCCAGGAATTGTGCTATAAAGTCTTGCAGCTGTAGCAGAAGTACTTAAACCCAATCGACTTTCTAACGTATGAATCGACAAAGGCGATCGAAACGAAAGCAAAGTCATTAATTCTACGTAAAAGAAATTAAAATCCGATACGACACAAAATTTTCCCTTTTTATTCCCGTCTGAAACTATCCTTACATTGTTGTTATTGCAATGAATTTTGAATCCTATTTGTCGTATCATAAGGTTGTTATTTTGTTGTAGTTTTCAGGCACTTATGTTGAATGAAGTGGAAAACAAAGGAAAGTTTCCAATTTAATTTGCCGAACACTCCTTATCTTTTTTTTAGTATTTATCTCCGTTTGATTACATTAAAGTGAAATGTTTTCTCTCGTTTACTTTGCGGACGTGCTAATTCTTAACTAATAATGGTCATTTGCGATTTTTGGCGAGATTTTAGTAGAGATTTTTAAGTTATTAAGTAATAGACTATGAAATATGGTCCGAATGATTATGATTGAATTTTATATATCACATTTTTGGTACTTACTATATTTTATGCGAATAAATAATTTTGGTTTCATTTGATTAGAAAAATCAACCCATAATCAAACAACCTAAATGGTAGCCCAGACTTATCTTCACTCAAACTCCTAGCATCCCCACGGTGTGACCTTGTGCCGTCCGCCATCTTCTAATGCTATTACATTAGCGCCAGCTCGCGCTTGACCGGCCACGTTCATTTCCCCGCGCGTCAAATATTCAGAAGCGGCCGGGACAGGAAGTGACCGTATCGCTTGATTTCTCAGAGGTGCACGCTTTGTTTAATGCTGATCAGGCTTGTTTATTATATCTTGTTTGGGAGGTTTGGCGATGGATTTGGGTTAGTTTTTGTTTGAACAACCGGAAGAGTTTCAAAGAAATAAGCTACATAAGTCTATTTGATAACATAAGCTCTTTTGCAATCCAATTTCATGTCCAGCTTCGTCTCACCAACAACTAAGCTAATGGCTAATGGCTGACGGGCTTAGTTTGAACTATTGTCCTTGGGTGCTTTATAACCGTCGATTAACCATACCAAGTACTGATTGGCCACTTTTGAACACATATATCTTGGCAAATAGCCACAATTATCATGCTATATGATACTAATAAGTTTGGAGTATCTACAACGTAAGCAGGAACATGTGCAAATGTCTTTTGGCAATGTTCTCTTTTAATTCTTTAACTTAATTTAAGTAATAACCTTGGAAATAGAAAGGCTGGCTGCTATAAATAGAACTCCACTATCAGTCAGAAAATAGCCAAGATACGAATAACAATAATTATAATTTTGTCCTTAAATCACAACTCTGTTTATGTACACGTAAATAAGCTCTCTAAGTAAGCACCTACTTGAGTAGGCCTTCATCGATAAGTCGTGCTTAGAGGCTACTAAACAACTTAATTCTAACTTAGGACTAATTAAGATAAATGTTTCTAAACTGGATTGAAGTTGATTCAATGAAGATAATCCAAATCATTTTGGATTTGTTGCTATTCTTCAGATTGAAAGTAAATCACAGTTTTAAAAGCTGAACGTGGTGTTATTCAGTTTTTTCGAATAAATAAGTCTATTTACGTAGTACTTAGAATTTTTATTGTCTATGAAAAAATTGATACGTATAAGCCTTTTCAAAAAAATTATATGATGGTGTCAATTTTTAGCTTTTTAAATGATTTTCTAAGTGATTTTAATAAATATTTATTACCGTTGCCGTGTAAAGAAACAGAATGTTCTTTCCTTCGTTCTCATCAAAGAGACTGAGCTACCCCTAATGAAATTCCATTGCCACCTCCTACTAATGAAACAAGGATAGACAGCCTCTCTGTAGCAAAAACGCCGTACACGAAAAGTTCTGCTATTTCGATCTTTCTGGAACTATCGTCCTTACATTAATATTACACCCATGTCCGGGCCATTTGCAACTAAACCTAACCTATCAAATAAGGAGCCACCGCATCATCAGGCATCAAATTGACGCCGTCACGTAAACCGGTTTTCGTTAATCTGGCGGCAGAGGACGCGTCGCGACCGACAACCAGGAGGTAGGTGGGTGCAGAAGGACCATTGCATGACTCATAATGATTTCAAACGAATCAATTTTATGAAAACTTGTTGTGCGTTATGTAAAATTCGATACGAAAACAGCACGATATCTATCTTCTGCCTGATGTTAACTAGCTTTTGAAATGGGGTTGGAAAAAAAAATCACCACTTTACGTGCAGGGGAGACAGATATCCAAAAAATTGTTTTCACTCTTTTGTTTTACCTCTTTGTCGGTGTAATTTATATTTATACACTTACCAAATTATAGCTTTCTAGTACTAAGAGTCACTGAGCTAAGCCGTGGACAGACAGACAGCCAGACAGACAGACAGACAGACAGACGGATAGACAGACAGAAAGACAGACGGACATGGCAAAACTATAAGGGTTCCTTGTTCAAACTCAAAGTCAAAGCCTTTATTTCAATTAAACCATTTACAGGCACTTTTGAATTGTCAAAGAGTCGGTCAGTTAGTCAAAAAATTGAAGCTAGTTGCCCATTCAATTTCGTAGATCTCTATGGAGAAGAACGGGCAAGAAACTCCAAGGACACTCTTTTAAAAATGTATATAGATATTACAAAATACTGCGTACACTGGTGTTGACTACGGAACCCTAAAAAGAGCTGAAACGAACGAACGTTCGAAGATTGTCTGAAAGTAAAGAAGTGTCTATATACCCGCGTAACGAATGGTCCTTCGGTACCTACTTTCCTGTCAAATGTGTTAGCAGACCATTTCCTGGCAGTAATCGACTGCCGGCTGGACTGATCGCGACGTAATCAAATATTAATGACCATGTCCGCTCGTTATGATGTACGGCACCCGGCTCTCAGAAGGGATGCCATGTTTACATTTCACTGATCATTCAGGAAAATCGCTTTGCGTAATTTTTTTGCTCAATTTGAAAGCAAGAAGGACTATGCATTCGGCTTTTCAATAATCATGGAAAATCCGAGGTTTTTGAGAGGTTGTTTGAAGAAATTAAGTTTTGTGGCGGCATCTACAACGCCACATGCAAACTACCTATGCATCACAGTGACGTCACGCATAATTTTACATCGCGCAAGCAATGTTTATCGCGCGACAAGCATATATACAACGTCCCGACATGAATCATTGGGCTAGCCCACCAGACACGACGCCCGTCTGGTCGGAGGAACCTTCCTTATCTATGGAGGATGAGTGAACTTTACACCCTGTTCCTCATACCTCCATAGTTTCTTTTCTATCGATGCTAGTTCGTACAAATACTGCAAAAATTAAGCTGTGAGTTTTAAAGCAATACAACGAGTCCAAATAATACGAGTATGTCACCATGATTTATACTAAACCTGATAATTATTTTTATCTACCCTCTTAACATATAGTTTTGCCGCGATTAGCATGGCAACCTATTGCGCCCAAATTTAATCAAAATCATTTATTTTCGTAAATAAGTCCAATTCATCTATTATTATAAAATATTTTTACATCTGCCATCGACACGAAATGGAGAAGATGATGAAATCACAAACGGTACCATAGTGACTTTCATCTGCATTCAATACAAAGATATACCATAACATCGTGCCTATAATCCCCGAAGGGTTAGGTAGAGGTGTATCTATAGTATACCTACATTTCGCCAGTTATATTTAAGTCCCATGTCGAAGGGGCGGCCTGCTGCTGAGCAATTCCTGGTGGCCATTAAAAAGTTTTATTAAAGCACGTTTCCCCTAACAAAATAATGACATAGATAACATTAAAAAAATTAAGTACAGTTTTCAATGATTTTAGTGTTATCTCTGGTGGAGGCTGTTATATAATAATTTAATGAAAAACAATAAAAACTTTTTACAAAAAACAACCGATTTTTGTTTTTCACTTTTTAGTTATTGAAGCTAAGTCTAAAATTACGCAAGCAAACTTAACAAAAAATTTAAGGGACCACCTCTAAATTGTGAGAGTGACCTACCAAACAAAAAAGAATCATCATGCGGAGTAATCGTGTAACAAACAAACAAACAAAAAAACATACGGTCGAATTGAGAACCTCCTCCGTTTTTAAGTCGGTTAAAAATAGATAGTAACACCGCATTGGAATGTATAATGGCGACCGTAATATCTTAGCCGGCAATAAGAGTTTGGTTCGTGTCCAAATACCCTAAACTGAATTGAGCAGGCCATTGTTACAACTCTGGATTAATGTGCCATAATCTTTATTTTCTTGAAATGTTTTTATTTGAGACGGTATTTTATTCTAAATATGGCGTAGTAAGCGATAGGTAGGCTCCGACCATCAATGACAAGTCTGTTCTACAAAATTTTGACATATTACCCGACTCGTCGGGATGTTGCGAAATTCGTCATGAAATTCAGGAACAACAACTTTCAGCATTCGAATCTTGCTTATCTGACCTCCATTCTAGTTACTGGGAAACACGATCTCCTTGGTAAGACTGGTTATCATTAGCTATTGGATATTGCTCATGTAGGTATTTTTTATACCTTTAATTAAATACTACAGTAGTAGACTCAACTCAGCTATGACAAAAACCTCCAAAACCAAATAACGTTATAAATAAAATGACTTAACAAAAAACTTTTCATATAAATGTACTGAACATTGTTAAAGTGGCCTCGACCAATAAACCTGAGCTCCGCTACATACGTAAATTCAAATAAATGAGAAAGACGTGGAGGCTTGTCGCAGCCGTTACTTACCATGTATTTATTCTTATAAATCGGACTTAATGCAAGCACCCTCGTAAAATAGACTTTTTGGTCGCCGCCTTCAAGGTATTTGTAGCAGAAATATGGGAAATAGGGTAGCGTTGTAAACGGCCGAACGACGTTGTCGCCGTGTTTGAATAAACTCGTGTATAAAATCCTGTGAGAAGTGTGTACATTCTATGTCATATATCTTGCAGGATTCTGGATTGAATAGCTCAGTATAATACGTAGTTTTAATAACGATTTTTCTCGTCAAATATATAGGTTTAGATAGATCTTTAAGACGTTTTTACATCAGATCCATCGCTGTTGCCATTTTGATTTTGGTTTTAAAGACGCATAAACTTTTGATTAAATCTGTTGAATCTACGTCCTAGGTGGTCTCGTCTAGCGTAGCTATAATATTGTAATAAGAGTACGTTATGTGTGTAAGAGAATGTATTAACGAAAAAAACTTCGTTTAAATCTTCAAAAAGTCCTTCCATTTTTTTTAAAGCAATCACCATTCCACACAAAAATATTCCAGCATTCACATGACCAAATTGGAAAGAAACGAACACAAACAATATCCGCGCATAGAAAAATTTAGATTATTTTACAACGTCCGACTATCGCACCCTACCGCGACGGCCGAGTGAACATTGTCCAATTTTTATGATCGCTGTACAACAATAAAATTTAATATCTCTGCGTATTGAGAGGATTTACCGATTTATTGGCGTTCAGCGTGTTTATTGTCGCGATCCAATGTCAATTACAATTTTAGTCCTAGCTATACGCATCCATGTGTGAGCAAAATGATAAGTATTTTATTGAAAATGTGGGTTTTTCTGGCTCCTTGTAATAAGAGATACGGGAAAATAATACGCGGGTGGTTAGAGGTAGGTACTTCTTGAAACTACAGGCATCAATATAATTTTGAGCCTTATTGGGTAGACTAGCGTGGGACGATCATCAAAATTATATGATAGGTACTCGTAAACCAACGTTTATCTCGTCTAAAGGTTAAGCAAAACTTCGATTAGTGTCGCAAAATAGTTTTAAACGACTATTAGCATAATAATAAATGAGTGTTTTGAATAATGATCACCGCTTTGTTTATAATAGTTATGCTTTTCAATCAATCGGTTTTGTGACTTGATAACTGGGTATTAGATAGTAAAGTGAAGCAAGATTGAAAATAATAGTTACGTACCTAACATCGCAATGGTTTAGATACAATTTCCAGCTGTCAGCACATTGAAGAATTGTCATCCTCTTGAAAAAATTCCTCAGTTGGATTATACGACTCCCAAGTGTAGTTAGGCTCAGATGTATTCTTTGACGAAAAAGAATACATCTGAGCCTTCCCGAGTCCTAGACAGCAAAATCTTCCTCTCTCATTCCAAAATTATAATTATTTGTAGAGTTGCCCAGGGAATTTGATTTTAAATCTGGCTGGTGCAAATCTTGGTTCAGTGTCCGTTGGAAGGTGGCCAGACGAAATGAAATGTTTTACTCCTTCCCCTCGCCCCGAACACTTCGTCTTTGGTAAAACTATTTATAGGACTTCGATTATGGCTGCACATCGCCATTTTATTGTCAGACCCGACTATTATATGATTTTTATTATAGTACTATTTTAACACCATTTATTGCTGCTGTGAATTAGGGTGTTGGAAGTGCTCTCAGATTTTCAGATTGCTGATGTTTCTGCAAAGAGTAGGTAGGAGTAACTTCTTATTGCTAGAATATCATCACTATTAAAGCCTACTTTCAAGTCTTTTCGTAATCTTATTGTTTTTTCTGATGACACATGGTCAGACGTGGTGATAGAAACTGTGTCTACTGCCCAATTACTAAACGCTGCAGTGCAGCTGCGATGTATCTTCCAGAATTCCTCCAAATAGTCCTTATTAAGTAGCAACATAGGTACCTACTGATAGGTAACTTAAAATTGCTCCATTTAGGTATATCCCTATAAACCTATCTTATACAAACCAAGCCCAAAGCAAGGCAAGGGGGCAAGGGGGTATCTCTTTGCAAGAACGCACTACGCGTAGCTAATATTCTCTAATCATCCAAATTCAATTTCGTGAAGCTCCCAAAACTTGTTCTTTACCTTTTAATCACACGTCTTTCGAGTACACATAAAAAATAAAATTGTTCCGAAAAACGAGGTGCGCCGTCAAAGTTGTTGGCTGCGTACATTTTTCTTTACTCTGTAATTATATACCGTTGGGAACGGCGCGTTGTGTTATCTACTTTATAGGGACCCGTAATGAAATGAAAAAATCCTGCCTCTTACGGGTTTAGGATGTTTACGCGCCGTAAATTACTGTTATCTGCTTAAGAAATATGCATCTAATATGGAGTTATTTTAATAACGCAGTATTTTTTCTTCCAAGGCGAGCTGGAATTAAAAAGCTCGAGATTCTGGAACGTACCTTTAAGTTAAGGCTTCACTTGCTAGTGACTTTAACGCAACTGCATTGGCTGTTCACTGATAGTGGGGTGGGTATTCTTAATTCATGTAACTTAATTAAATAAGCTGTTGAGTTTCCAAATAAATAAATAAATAAGGCTTTGTTTTGAAACCTTTAATAAATGGTTGGCTAAACTTGTGAATTACAGTAATTTGTGACCCAATAAACTATTGCTACTTATCTTCAAGAAGTATCGATTGACTTGTGTGCCACTAGTTTGGCGTTGGCTTGCCGCGAGCGAACACGGATCACCTTGATCTCGGTTTACAAATACCGACAATACATTCCACGTTCAAGAATTTCCGCACAGTACTGCGGCTTATTCTGACGTATAACCCGCAGTCTATTTTTTAAGAAATTGAATAAAGAATACATTTTATCACAATGTAATCTTGTAATCATTTTCACTCAACAGAACACTGTTGCTAATGGAATAATTACAAAATAGAGCTTCAAAAGAAAATACGTGTTGAAGACAATATTCTAATTAATACTTTTTGCTAGTGATAGCATCGCCGGTAACAATGCACGTAAGTTAGTTCCGAAACAAAAACACCGGCTGGCTCCTAGGAAGTCGGAAAGTGGCAGGTCTCCTCACCTCGTTAAACCGAAGTTAAACGAAACTTTCTTACGGAGTTAAACTGAGGTTATCTTCCTTTCACGAACAATTTAATAATGGAATAAACTCGCTGAATTATATTTGAGTTTTCATTTCGTTAGTCTCGTTATATCTTCTTTCTCTTTGTGTTTGATGATAGTCCATTTCACTGTAACATTAATTAGAGAGACTTCATTAAACCTCGCGTTTTCTTGCTGGTCACATTTTCTGTTTTGTCCTACTGTTGCTGCAAATAAAAGATTTTTGTAACAAAAGAATCTTGATTTGTTTTCCGAGCTTTTGAAATGGATTTCGTGGTAAAGCTGTGTCACCTAGCTGTGGTCACGATCCTTGTGTCAATAACCTTTTGGGACTTCACTTTTGTTTTGACCTACAAATTGGAAAGTGAACGGCTAATTGCTAATCAGACATGGATTACTAAAGGGTTAATTGCTTGGATTTTGTAGATTGTTTTAGGATTGTTTAGGACTCGCTTGTTATACAAAAGATTTATTTTAAAACTTACTACTATGGTTATTAAATTTCAATCAATAAGTTGGTAAAGTTCAAGTATTTAAGGCGTAAATAGAAACTAGAAACCAAATTAAATTATCAATTCACTGAACTATCTGTAAATAGTTTATTGGCTCGTCTTATTTATCAAATCTGCACTGTGACAGTGTTCTCAGGCGGAGACAAAAACAGAGCTATTTAGAAACGGGAGGGGGAGTGCGAAACCGAGCCAGTTCGTGATAAGCATCCATTTTTGCGACGTCCTTTCTTCGAATTTATTAGGCAGTTTGCCGTATTGGCCGTAGTGGGGCGCGCTACGCGGGTCGCGCGAGGATGCGACTCGTCGTCGCTAGAAATCGGGAGAAATTGACCGTTTATTATATTACTAGCACTATGCCCGCGGCTTCACCCGCGTGATACTATATACTAAAACCTTCATCGATAACCACTTTATCCATTGGTAAAACAGCATGAAAATCGGTGCAGTAGTTTTTGAGTTTATCGCGTACAGACAGACAGTCAGACCCGGCGGAGGACTTTGTTTTATAATATGTCACGTTTTGTATTATTTTCATATCGGTGTTGATATAGTCAACCTTGGAATTTTTTATACTACCCTAAGTTTGAATATCACTTGCTTGTCATAAAACAGCAAGGTCTATTTATCCATGTGGCAGTTAGATAGTTTCATCACAAGTTACTTGGAATTCTTGTCAAAAGTGGTAGTACTTATAGTGATTACGAGGTCGGCTATGCCTAGCCTATACCTACTTAAATATATAGTGGTTGTTGTAAGAACATTGAAAAAGTTATTTCCAGAGGAAGAGTACGACCATAAATATTATTTTAATATTGATATCGGTTGTGTATTATAAGTTAAATATTGATATACCAACCAAAATAGCAGGGGTGGGTTAGCGACCCGCTCCTGCATTTTTTTCACGGTTTTTACGGCTTGACAAAACATCGAGATTTATTATGTAAGTTTAACATTCATGAATTGAATACATAAATCTTCCGTTTTTTTTTAATGATGTTGAATACCGCATCAAAATTCGTTGCGTAGTTTAGGAGAACAACGCGGTCACATAGACAGACACGAAACGCGAATTTAATTTAGAATATGTAACTATAAATAATGGATAAGCGACATCAGGATTGATATTTATTATTACTATTTAGTTATCATTCAATTATATATGTTTACGGTCACGTCTCATGGAACTATATTTAGTTTTGTCTTCCCTTACTGTTCCTACAATCGCGTCTACTTTGGTCACACTCCGAACACTTCCTAACATTCGTATCGAAGGACCCACGGGAGCGTCTCTGTCCTTTTTATGGCGCTCCCTTTAAAACAAGCCCATGATACCTAGTGGCTTCGATAGCTTTCACACGAACCCATATATTTTGTGACACTGGCAATCACCATCCACTATGAATCTTGGAGCCATTCCGTTTAATGCCTCTTAATCAAGGGTTCAGGGTTTCTGAAGGTTTTAGGTTTTTGAGCCAATTTGAATAAGTTGCTCACTGTTGAAAGTCGTCTATTGAAATGCTTGTGACTGTTGTAAGTCTGAAAGTGAGGTTAGTGAAGCTGTGTTCATTGACATAATAATGGTGGTACGAGTACATGCCTCCATCTTGCATTTTATTCAATTAGAATGTGAATAAATAAAACTGTGTATTAAAAAATCAGACGTTACGGCACGTCACGGCGTCTTTTATAATTATTTAGTATCTCAATCAAAATATCAGAAATGTGGATTTCACAAACAAAATGGTTCTGGTTTCTCATCATTTGTTCGTTTGTGGTCCCGCTAATACGGTCTCCTTGTTGCGAACATTTACTTTTTCAACCCAATTTGTAAATAATTTACGTATTTCTGGAAACTCTACGTAGAGGTCTACTAAGTAAATTTAATTATTAGCTACTTCGAAGTGTTTTTGAAGTTTGATATTGTAGTAGGTACCTATTTATTTTGATCAGTTGACTTGGAAATTCTTGGAATTTGGGACGGAAACACTTCGAAATAATTATATTTTCTCCTCTTAAATAAATATTTAAATTGATTCTACGAAATACGTTGGTCGTAGTCATGAGTTCATAAATATCTTAATCACTAAATAATATAAATAAAGGTCGAAGATAGTATACGCAAAAGTAATTATAAAATCTTAAGGAATTGTTGAACTCAAGAATTTGAAAGCAGTATTAAGCTTAATTAAGCTTGAAGTTATATTGGAAATTCAATTTAATTTATCTTCTGAAAAATATCGCAAATAGCGTCAGTAAACGAAAACCACTAAACCTACTGATGTTTAAATGACAGCGTAGCAGCGGAGCTCGCAATCACATTCGATTGTCATGCAAATCTCTCCTAAATTGTGATCGCCACCGTACGTTTAGAATAAAACAATTCAAGCCTATATTTACCACATATTTCAATGGCAGCCAAGAGTTTAGTTCATTGGGGCGGAAACGTAGTTTTGGTATCTACACAAAAAGGTGTGAATGAGACAGATATTAGGTTGACCTTTTTGTTTAAACTTAAACTCCAGTTTACTTGCTTTTTTGCAATGTCAATGTTGTCTGACTGTACCTACTTACCGAGCAGAAGGTTTTCCAAACGGGAATAAATACCTAAATACACGCATTCTCAAAATTTAATGAAACGAGACTGAAAGGATGAAGCTTAATTAATAATTTTGTTATAGTGGGAAGTAGCTATACCTATATACTTACTTAAATGATTATTGATTTTGGTGATAATATAGTAAGTATTAGGTTGATTATTAATAATAGTTAATTGAAGTAGTTATCCATATCCCGCCATATATGCTCCTCTCAGGAAAATAACCATGCGTGGTTTGGTGACCAAAGATGTAAATGTTTGTTAATGAACGAAAGAAAGAATAAATAAATCTTTATTGGGATTCGCACACGAAGATAATACACAAACTTAAAATTATGAGACAGACTTGGAAAAAATAACAAAAATAAACAGCAGCGTAAAATATAAGTATTGTCGATATTTCTACCATTATCTAACCGGCATATCATTCTCATCTCAAAAGCCTTACAAGATCAAACATGATGTGATTGTTATTTTTTAGACATCTGAAGGCATCAAGACGTAGAACCACAATATACCTATTTTATTCATTTATGTTATATCGACATACTTGAAGTAGACTCAGACTTTCATCATCCCACACTCGCGGGAAATTGAAGCGAACATAACCAAGTAGATGAAAAATCAACGATTCAGAGAAACAGATTATTACCAAATACCCCGTTTTTAGTATTCCGTAGTCAACAAGGAACCGTTATAGTTTTGCCATGTCCGTCTTTCTGTCTGTCCGCGGCTTAGCTCAGAGACTCTTAGTGTTAGAAAGCTGTAATTTGGTATGCGTATACATATAAATTACGCCGACAAAGTGGTATGGTATGGGGTATCGTTGAAAAGGTCGTTTAAAAATAATGAGAGTGTCTGAAAATCGTTTGTGGATTCAGGGATCCATTTGCGAAATATTAAGGTTTAAAGTGCTAATTTTTGTTAGAGTCAAGTGTCCCCCTCCCCCTGCCAGCTAAATGGTTGCTTTTGAATATGTGAAGAAATTCACAACAGTAGTATATATAACGAAATTAAAAGGAAAACTATCATAGCTAAGCAGGCTCCACAAGTTACCGAGTAATAGTCGACCAACTTAAATTTGCAGTTGCAAAAACATGAAGAACAAGTTTTTCAACTACAATGTTAAGTTTGTTAGATAAATTCATTGGCTGGTTTTTTACTGAATTATTTGAAACTAATTTATACTCGTTTGAGTAAATGTTGCTCTTAAAGACAGCCTTTGATGTGACCTTTAAGGCAATCCGGATTAGAATTGAACAAAATGTTTAACAAAATTCTAGGAAGGGTTTGATCTAATTTGTGTGTTTATAGGAACAAAGCCTAGCTCCTTACAGTTTGTCAAAGGAAGTGTTTTCTTAGAAAATAAATAGTACAAAAAATGCGGGACAAGAAACGACTTGAAGGGAGGAAGTCACAAAAGTAGGTAAATGGTAAGTATCATTTAACATTTATCAACTTTTGTGAGTTCCAAAGTTTAGCAAATTGTGAGAAAAAGTATAAATAACCATGTGTCCATTGCACAATGTTGCATGCAGGCATATGTTTAGAGTAGCCCATATAGATTGGGAGTATTTGTAATCCTTCACTATGGTGCAGGACATTATACAGGATCTTAGATTAAACGAGGGACACTCATAGGGAGTGTATGGGACTAACACTGAAATAAATTTTGTCGAGTTACACGATTTTTTTTGCATTTAGTGGTAAGTTTCTGTATGTAGCATAATTAAAAACTAAAAGTAGTTCATTTTCTATTAGTACTACCCTTCCATAGCTCCCGTTTAACCTAACACCCTGTATTATCAGGGCAGTGATATAATAAAATTGTTGAACAACAAAGTCGTTGCCCCACTGCAATTAGTTACTCTGTGGCAGTCCTGGCGTCTAGAAGTGTGTTGGACAAATACTCCTTATCAGGAGTAAGCAAGCCGAGCAAGGAGAGAAAGAATCGGTTTTGTTCGGGCGACCGGCCAAAACATGATTATGTTGGCAGCCTGCTGTACCGCCATGTCTAGCGGGGAGTCATATTTATGTGTTGGTAGCGCTGGAGTTAATAATGGGATGGATTTTAATTTAAAACAGTGAAACCTTCGTTGATTAGAGAAGAAACTAACAAAAAAATGTACTCTGCAAAATTTTAAGTTGTAAGTGCGGGTGCTAGAGCATTATTTGCTCCACTATATGACAAATAATACAAGTCAATCAAATAACTTTCGACTTACGCAATAATATACAGATATCATAATGGAATAACGAATGAAAAAATAAAATAAAAATACTAATAAAAATATGATCACAAGACCATTTAATTTCCAATTCATCAATGCAACACTGCAGCATTAATTTGCGCAGTTGTTTGCAAAAACACAGTGTAGTGTATAATACAGAGGCTGCTGCCAATGCAATCACCGCCTGGCGTGGTTCCCACTCTAAAAGGATTGTATTTGATGCCGTGTGACGCTATATCACGTGCTTACTGTGGGTGCTGGGGCTCGAATTTTGTCATGTTCGAGCTGTTTTGAATTTAGGAGAGTAGCTGTGATATTGTCAATGTTGCGAATGTTTAGGGTGTTGGAATACACCTTTATGTCGTCCTTAGTTTGTCTACGGTTGCTTTTGTCTTAAATCAATTCGCCTTTTCAAACTCTTTACCTGTCGTATATGAAACGTTGATCAGTAAGGACTGAACTCCTTCCAATATTTAAAACAAAAAAGTGAACACTGCCTCTTCTAGTAGACCAAAAACTATGTAAAGCAACTCACTACGATAATACCATTACAATATACTGTCAATACTATGTTCACGTTATAACTATGTCGACAGTTACTTGTACTTGCATTAAAAACACTTTTAATACTCAACCGATAAAAAGACAGTCTCCATTATCTTTTACTGAAAATTTCTAGCAAAAAAACGGTGCATTTTGCACTCTTTAAAGTCTCCCGGGGTTAATATTACACGGGCATACATAGTTACACAGAAAAATGCCCCTAACGGTTGTCACCTTGGGAAATTTTACACTCTACAGCATATTCTCACCTAGGAAGGAGCAATGGTATTTCATAGAGGGATGCCTAGCGTGGCCAGGGCTGAGGCATAGAAGGTAGCGGGAGCGTTTTAATAAAAACGCTTGATTTGAAACAGAAAATTAGTAAGACCATTTTTTCACCCGTTGGTTTTACTGGTTTTAATTTTAATGTATAATGTATTATGTAATGACTGGTATATAAAATATCATATTTCACTTATGATATTTGGTTTATAAATGTCTGTGTTATATACCCAGGACCCCCATAATCATAAATGCGGAGCAAATATAAGCTTCAGATTTACATACCATCATTTTTAGTTAACATCAATTACTCCGCGTTTATTAATAAGGTAGTTGATGAGTAAAAGATTAATCACAGCGTGCCGGAAATAGTTTTTTTTTTACAAAATTATTGTGTAAGTCGGCTTTACAGAAGAGAAGCTATGACATCTAAAACCAAGCAACATTATCTGAAATATTCTCTAAAATTAAACACTCATTTGTATACAAGACATTTTCTATTCTTGTAATACCGCAATGGAACATAAGGACTTAAATAATAACAAGTAATTTCAAGCCCCATTTTCATGTTAAGTACCGCTAGTACAAGAGACTTGGAAGCAGTTTCGCAATTACAGACATAGTTAATGCGGGAATCGTTACATTATTACGTGATTATAGCAACGGTCAGGAAACTCCTAATTAGCACAACACATAGGTATCTCTGTGTACATCTGGTTAACACGTGATATAATATGCAATATTAACATACACGTCTTTATTACATATGGATGTGTTTGTATAACAACATAAAATTGCTATAATTAGTATGAAATTCGGTCGTGAAGATATTAATACGAGCTTAGAACTTTCCCGTTATTAAGTCTTAAGCTTTTACGCGAGGAGGCTCCACGTTAGGGATTATGTCCAGTACCTATTTAAAAACATGAAAAATCGATACTATAAATTAAACTATCTACTACTGAAGAAAGAAGAATGCTGATATTCTCAAGCACCAACAATGCAACAACAGCTTGCAACATGTCAATGTATCACGTCACCCAGATAACTAAACATTCATAACAAAAACCTGCCAAGTGCAAGTCGGACTCGTGCACGAAGGGTTCTGTACCATTATCTATAAAAACGGCAATAAAATCATGTCTATTGTATGGGAGTCCCCTTAAATATTTATTTTATTCTGTTTTTTAGTATTTGTTGCTATAGCAGCAACAGAAATACATTATCTGTGAAAATTTCAACTTTCTAACTATCACGGTTCATGAGATACAGCCTGGTGACAGACAGACAGACAGAGGATCTTAGTAATAGGGTCCCGTTTTACCCTTTGGGTACGGAACCCTAAAAACCGGTCAAGTGCGAGTCGGACTCGCACATGCAGGGTTCCGCACCATAATAAGATAGAGCAAAAACGACGAAAAAAAACAAGTATGGACCCCCCTTTAATGATAATCTTTATTTGTTTATATAATTAAAATTTTATAGTTTGTTGATAAAGCTGCAATAGAAATACACAATCTGTGAAAAATTTAACTGTCTACCTATTACGGTTCATGAGATACAGCCCGCTAACAGACAGACGGACCGCGGAGGCATAGTAATAGGGTTCCGTTTGACACCCTTCAGCTACGGAACCTTAAAAAGCATCCATATTTAAATTTAACTACCTTTCAACCCTGAGCACACTTCTCTACCCCACACATCTATACTTCATATGATCGCAAACATTAAGTGTAAGCACTCCTCTAAATAATGGCAGAGCATTAATTACGGCGATAGTTAGGCGTGCCCCAGGGAGCCATTCTCGGCCCTACTAGCGTAACATTAGCATTTTAACAACTTTAATATGATGCTAATGTGCGAGCTTTGATTTGTTTGTCTTGTTTTAGTTGGTTGGGCTTCCTTCCTTTAAATTTGGCTTCATGTGTGCCATTCATTGGGTTGGAGCGAGTGGGGTTTTATGCTTCAGTAAATCTCTGTGATGTTGACAAAGCGTCATACCATGAATGTCATTCTTATTACTCGTTAAATGCCTTGATTATTTTAGATTTCTCTGGGGATTTCGGGTTTTTCGTAACCCTTAAGTAGGACATTCACAATCGACGTAAAACTATTTAATTAGTAAGTCCTCAAGATGTCAAGCGTGTAATAAAAAACTTAAAAAATAAAAAGAGCTTTGGCTATGATGGCATTTCAACCATAGTTTTAAAATTTGTCTCTAATTGTATAGCAGCACCCCTTACTCATATTATTAACGTAAGCATATACTCTGGAGTCTTTCCAGTAAGTCTAAAAACTGTAATAGTTAAACCGCTATATAAAAAGAATGATAAAGACGAAATGGCAAACTATAGACCAATTGCTCTAATTCCCATCTTCTCAAAGATCATAGAAAAAATAAAGTAGACTCTAAAACACCTGTATGCGCAATATATGCCGATATGTCGAAGGCTTTTGACTGCGTGGATCACGATACCCTTCTAACAAAACTACACGCATACGGTATTCGTGGTAATGCCCTTAATTTAATAAAAACGTACCTAGTGGTCGTAGGCAATGTACGAAGATATCGAGCCAGTGCTTAGGATCTAGAAGGGAGTTAAAATCTATATCGTCTTTTAGATAAATCAAATATAGTGTCCGGCAGGGCAGCGTCCTCGGCCCTTTACTATTTTTACCGACTTCAAAAAAGAAGGAGGTACTATGTTCGGGATGATTGTTTTTTTTTTTTTTTTTTTTTTTTTTTTTTTTTTTTTTTTTTTTTTTTTTTATGTATGTTCACCGATTACTCCGCCGTTTGTGAACCGATTTCAAAAATTCTTTTTTTGTTCAAAAGCTTATACTTCTGAGGTGGTCCCATTGTCACCAAGTCAGGATCTGATGATGGGATCCTAGAGAAATCGAGGGGAACTTTCAAAAATCGTAAGGGCAACTAGTGCATTCCTTAATTTATTCATTAAGTATTTTACAGCACTACAATTTTATGAAGGCCTGGAGTCGATCTGATTATGGAGCCGAAAGACAGTCAAGGGAACTCCTCAATGGTTTACAGCAGATACCTCGTGTTTGGGCTTGATTAATTTGTATTGATAAAAACTTTACACTTTGATGGGTTCTGACTGTCGTTAGGGGTCTGATGATGAAGACGAAAGACAGTCGAGGGAACTCCTCAGTGGTTTACAGCAGATATCTTGTGTTTGGGCTTGATTAATTTGTATTGATAAGAACCTTACACTTGGATGGGTTGTAACTGTCGTTAAGGGTCTGATGATGAAGACGAAGGACGATTAACGGAACTCCTCAACGGTTCACAGTAATTACCTTGTGTTTGGACTTAATTCATTTATATTGATAAGAACTTTGCAACCATATAGGTTGTAAGTGACATTACAGATCTGATTATGGTCACCTTATAATATGATGATGAGGGGAACTATACAGTGTAAGCAAATGTATAGTGTTCACCCTTATATTCTTGAGAAGGCACGGGAGTCTCATTAGCCAGCCGGTTTCGTATAACATCTAAACGATACTTGCGCTGTTCAGACGACTCGCCACTTAATCGTTTTTGAATAAGATTGAGTCGGCAGATCTTATCATTTATCATTTGGCGACTCCTGTGACAAATGAGAATGCATGTAATTTCTCATCTGAGATAACCTAGCATGACAAGCTAACGGTGATTCTTGGGAACCGGACATGGCACTCCGTTTGCGATTCTTAGATAGGCGTTCTTTTTCAGCAGTATTAGTCTCTTTAATTCTGTTTTTCTTCATGCGGGTGGCTCCTTTAGTTGGTCTACCCATGATTACAAAAATAAAATTACACAAAAATGGAAAAATAATAAAACTTTAAAAAAAAAATTGACCGACTTCAAAAAAAACAAAACAAAAAAGGACTACTGTACTAAAAACCAAAAGACAAAAGTACTTCTTTAATAATAAGAGAAAAATAAAAAAATAACTTTAATTTCGGAAGTCGGTGGCCAAAAACTAAAATTAAAAGCAAAGACACCGACTTCCGAAATTAAAGTTATTTTTTTATTTTTCTCTTATTATTAAAGAAGTACTTTTGTCTTTTGGTTTTTAGTACAGTAGTCCTTTTTTGTTTTGTTTTTTTTGAAGTCGGTCAATTTTTTTTTTAAAGTTTTATTATTATATATAAATGACCTGCCACTCCATATACTTCATCCTATGGTATTATTTGCAGATGATAGCACATCAATTGTTTCATGCACCAATAAAGAATCATATGAAAATGATATTAACAATACAATTTGTAGTTTAATAAATTGGCTTGAGAATAATAATTTAGTTTCCTGAAGTATTGGACCCATATGCATATCTACGGGTCTGATACGGCAGGAAAATACATGAATTAATATAGTTGTAGGTTTTATTTTTATTGTTATTTTTATTTTATTTTGTTTTTAAGTAAATGTAAGTACTAACATAGGTATGTAAGTTGTATCACTAACAAAGATCTATGGATCATGTTTCAGAAATAAACGTTTTATTATTATATTTAATCTCCAAAAAACTAAACTCATGCATTTTTACCAACGAATATCTCCGGGATATATGGATATAAACTACAATGGTGAAACAATAGAAAAACTAAACAGTAAAAAAATTTTAGGAATCATAATTGACAGCCAGTTAACTTGGAAGCCGCAAGCAGAAGATATATGTAAACGTCTAAGCACAGCCGCGTTTATGTTGCATAATCTAGTAAAAAAGGTAAATTTACCAACCATATTAGTGGCTTACCATGGTTTAGTAATTTCCATCCTAAGATTTGGTATAATATTTTGGGGTCACTGTAGTGAACGAGAAAGCATTTTCAAAGCTCAAAAGCGCTGCCTGAGAGCTATATTTGGTCTTAAAGTAACAGACAGTTGCATTCCTATATTTAAGTCTCAAAAATTATTAACCTTCCCATGCCTTTATATCCTTGAACTAGCAATATTTGTAATAACAAATCGATGTCTATTTGCAACTTTAATAGAAACTAGAAAACATAGTACAGCTTTGAGATCTCAATACCAGAATCTATTATGCACGGGCGTATTTAAAACTAGCTTATTAAAAAGAAATGTAATTTGTATGGCTCCTATAATTTTTAATAAAATACCCGACCAAATTAAAAACTTATTATTGCGAAAATTTAAAAAAACGTTTCACAGAATTATTTTTAGATAAATGTTATTATTCTGTGCACGATTTCTTAGATGATAATATTTTGTTATATCTTATACTCTACTTTGTATTACATTTGCATGCTGTATTAAGGCAGAATGTACAAGGATTCTATAATATATTTTAACAACTTATTTTTATGTACCTACATTCGAAGCAAATAAAGGCCTATTCTATTCTATTCTATAGTAAGTAAGTGCACGGTAACTCTTATCTCATTGGCACATGGGCGCATGGGGGCAGAAACTACAAAACGCCACCTGCTACGATCCTTAAATACTCCTTTTGCGTCATTTACGTAATACATCTGGGGGCTTAAAACAGTCACTTTGGTAGAATCATAATAGGATAATATTATGAATCATCGTAAAATGTCACAAACTGACAATTCATAATCTGATCTGCATGCGATTCATATTACGAAATAATTCATGTGTTTGACAGTTTTCTATGGAGATTCGTAAAATGGTCCACATAATATGAATTACTTTTGTATCAAATTAGAGGAATTGCCAATGAGAGCTGGAAATTCAGGAAATGAAATGCTTTTAGAGGAATTGCTAATGCGGCCGTTTTAGGCTCCATCGTCATACACGCACGCCGGCGATATCATCATAGTATTATGGAATTGCATTGTAATAAACATTGTCAGTGTACATTAGAATGATTGCTGTGCGTTTCTCTCGGCAATCATTCTTATTTATAATCTTCTTATTCTTAGCGTGTCGATGGCATTACTAGCGTCCAGTAGGTCCTATAACGTGCAGCTGACAGGAACCTTACCTTACCTTACCGAGGTAAGTGTTACATTATTCGAAGTAGAAGAATGGATCCGGTTTTCTTTTCTGTATACATTTGGCCATTATTATTGTTTTCTAGTTTCATCACACAGACCACCGCCACTCCCACTTGCCAGTTTGTCATCAATACAGTCTTACTTTAGTTTTGAATGAGTCTTCTAAAACTCATTCAGTTCATATCTTGACTCTTCACCGTCATGTTCGCGCCAACGGCGGGCGTTTTACGCTAGATTCTGATACGAGACTCCCCCGAGGCCTCTGCAAAATAACTTCTAGTGTGGAATTTTTATTAACCACCCGCTTTGAGTGGTGCGCCGGTGATAAATCGCGGCGTATTTTATTTTGGACGTCTATCCGGGTCTAGATCTAGCAGGGTAAAGGATGTTTTGCTATCATGTACACGTCCGAATGTACTTACAATGGAGCCTAGGAATATTTCAGTCGTATATTTTATTAGGGTAGGTAATGCTGAAATGTGAAATGTTTTCTTAGGAGAGTATCTTAGAAGAAATTGTGACTCATTGTGTGAAGCTTGTGCCATATGTATCTAGACGATTATAATTAAAAAAACTATAAACACAATAAGCTTTATATCTAGTTGCAAGGTCCACTTGTATTTATAGATAATTATTATTTGTAATGGGAGAGTAGTTGAAATTGAAATATATAGTGGCAGTTTGTACGACCCTCACCTATGTACAGTAGTACCCATGTACAGTAAATAAGAGTAACCCTTCCCTTCAATCGACTTTTACGATGGAGTTTACGACTAGCGTGAAATGATAATTTTGTTTCCCTTCAGTTTTAGATTAGTTTCAAGGATAGGTATGAATTTGTGAGCTTCAGTATGAGTTGAATAATTTATTTAATATAAATAGGATATTATCAAAGTCAACAAAAATTACTAATTACAATATCAGTCATGCTTTTATAGTTTATAAATCAAAATATTTTAAATTCTTTCAAAATGTCCTTCAAAATAAGGTTGGCACCAGGCTACCAAGAAATAAAATGAACGAAATATTGTATAGAACAGCCTCCTTTCACGATCCAGCAATAACATTTCAAATCTCATGCTCTCGTGTACATACGAGTACGTAATAAACGAAATAAGGTGACCGTTATAAATCATTTTGCAAATTCACTCAACGAAATGTCGCCAGGAAATGTAGAAAACGAAGCTTCGCGACCGCATCCAGTGAAATTGTAAGAGCTGAGAGTGAACTGGGAGCACAGAACCTCCACATGCCTTTCCTGAGGCTAAACTACTCTTCAAAAGATAGCCGCAAAGGAAAGGATAATGAAGTCGGAGGAGTGTTTCAAAAGACGACTTTAAACAACTCAATGTTCTTAACTGTTTGTCCAAGTTTGTGGGACTTTGTGCGCGTACCTGTTGTTGGCACGTTTGGGATTCTTGACGGTTCTATGTCAATGGATTTTTTGAAAGGATTCTGCTGGCTGGAGGTGAAAATCAGAAACGGTTTATTACGTTGGAGTTACTCGTACATTATATTCCACAAACTATCGATTTATTTAAGATGTACAAGTAGACCTCAACGCGAAAAATTAAACATGAGCTTAACTTCAAGCAACCTTCTAGACGCAAACCCCAATTCCTGACATCTATAACCCTATGTAAACATATCGCTATGTCACGAAATATCTAACATAATTCACAAAGGCAATCAAAAGCTGAAACTGTCAGTCGATGTAACGGCGACACTTAGTGAACTTGGCCCGCAATGGGACCCTGGCATACGGAAGCATTTGCATTGCTAATCTGCCTCCTCAGTCATATTCGTGGCATCTACTTGTTGTTACAAATTATATGTTTGTTGCTTTTTATGGCAGATCATGGTGTTGATAGGGTGGTTATCTCTGATTGAGTTAGTTTTACTTACCATAAATATGTAAATTTTGTTAGTGTTACCACTAAGAGGATTATTAGGACAGCTTTTTAATTAATAACATTGTTATGTCGCAGTATTTTAAATGTTGTCTCTACCATTTTCATGAATATTTAATTGCTAATGAAATAAAATATTCTTGGAATTAGGAATGACGTTTATTCTGACATCGCTTTTACACATGCTTCGGTTTCGATAACCGGTTCTACCACTTAATAGCCATTGACTTCAACATCAAAGTTAATCATATCTGACGAAAGTTGAAAGCCAATTAGAGACTATTTATATAATACGTGGAGACATGAAGAGCAGTTTGTAATGATATCAAAACTGGTTTATGTCAATTTACAGTTTACACCAAGAGCCAAATTTGCAGCACCGAATTTTAAACAGAGCGGACGGGAGTTTACAAACATAGGCGGTAGTTATACGAGCGCGTGTAATTGCTTGGCAATTCTTGTAAGTTTCAGACTTGAGACTAAGGGTTAACTTTTACTGTTAACACTTTTAAGGCGCTATTCTACTGATCTCCTTACACTTCTTCAATGTTATCTTTAAATCCTATTTCAGTTCGGGGCATCATCAGTTTACCGATAATACTAAATAAAATATATATTTAGTTCTGGCTTCGAATGTTCACCCACCTAATGTTATTACCATACTGATTATAGAATACACCCGCAGGATACAAAACGATAAATTTTTGTTCCAATACAGGAAAATTTCAGAAAAATTAAACTTATTTTCTTAGAAATTCAAAAAGGAAACGAAAACAAATCCCAAAAGACGGATATAACATTTTACCTGCGTGAGTGTGATGCCCGTCAGAACTACCAACAAACATTAAAAACACGTATCTCTTTGATAGCAAAATCAATAAAACTCTACCGACGAATAAAGATCTCAACGAATCACATCTGAAGGAATCTTCGGAACATATTCGTGACCTCATTTTAAAACCATTAAGCTTCGTAGACACACACTAGAACTTTAATGTTGGTGGTAACATGGAGATATTCTAACACTGTGAAGACATGCGATGCGATGCGAAATATTTAATATCGCCACATGGATTTGAGCGCGAGATAAATGTCCTTGGCTTGCATGTCCTAGGGGGGAGGGGGCTAGACTGGGGAGGAAATACACGTGTACTGGCATTCTTATACTGAGATGTTGCTTGGAAACAGGTGCAATAATATTCTGGGTTTATGTGCGCGTTCTGATTTTGTGTTTGAAGCAATTTTTATCGAGTAGCAGTTCGGTTTTTTTTTTAACACGTAGGCACAGTCACCTGTCATCGTTTGTGATAATATTGAAAGCGTCTTTATGTTGTAGCACTAAGGACGATTTTTACAGTGTAAGTGTTACCATTGATGCACGGTTGACTTTACAAAGCATTATGAAGGACAATTTTTTATACAAAAACATTACGCATTTGCAGAGAACTATAAACATTGAAGGAGATAGTAATTTTAGTGACTCTCCCTTTCTTACAAATACAGCCTCATGGCTTACTTTTTGTAGATCCTACAAACAGTCAGATTATTTCACCGAGTATTAAGACATGTGCATACTGTGCATTGATACATTTGATTTCTACTGTTTCATTTAGCTCCTACATAATATCGACCACCGATTGTATGCTGTCTGCGAATGCTCTCAAGTTACCACTAGCAAAACGTAGAACATTATAACAAAACAAACACCTACACACAAGACACTCGATCTTCTTAATACTCCAAATCAGTACACGAATCAGAAGATAACTCTATAAAATATAACCCTACCAATACTTACAATGGCTGATAGCATCTAATGCGCCTGATTTAAATCTAAACTCGCGCGCCGCGGTTCGGATCGCACATGGAACGCATTTAAACGGTCTTACGCGCTGGAACTTAGAAGTTGGATGAAGTGCGGTCTTCCCAGGGGGCGTTGTATGTATTTACTTTAGTCTTCTACTTTGTTCGAGTGTAATTTGTTTAGAGAACTGTTTTAAATGTTTGATGCTTTTCAACTTTGAATTTCAAAAGAAATACCGTCACCTATTTATTTTTTGGTATTCTTTTGTTATTGTACGGTAGGCCATACTACAGTGCTAACTAAACGAGTATAAGTTGTCCTCGCATTCTGAAACTCCGTACTACGCTAGGCCAGCTCAAGATCAGAGTGTTATCACCGAGGTGCGGTCTACTTTACGACCATATCATAATTTTTCATATTCATCATCACTATAATTTCAGCCGAAAAACGTCCACTGCTGGACATAGGTGTCCCACAAGCGTCAATAGAATAATAATCAATTATCAAATTACCCATGACGGTATACCAGATTTTAATAAGGTTCCCCTTCGATTATGGACCATCATATGGGTGCAATTTATCAATTTTACTGTTATCGTCCAAGAGGTTCAACTTTTCATCATTCACAACCATATTTTCTCCAGTTACTTAAACCCGCAAAAGCAGTTCTATATTGCTGTCAGGTAATATTGAATCGACATGACGTCACGTCACGTCGACGTCAACCAAAGCGTGCATTGTTACTCACGTGGAGGGGAGTGACGTCAGACGGAGGATTATTTTGCAGCGGAATATTAGAATTTTTATTCACGTTTCCTATAGCTTCAGATTATTATGTTTGATCTTCGTCGGTTTATATCGTGGAATAAGCCTTATTTTTAAAAGATTTTAAACACTGTCTGTAATTTCATGTTTTATTTTGTTGATGATTGCGTTCAAATAAAACAAGTTGAATTGGCGTATAGAAAAATCTTAAAGGTCCTGGTAAAAATGCGATAAACATTTGTTTTATTAAAAGGCACAAGTATCTAAGAGAGAGAGAGAGGTATCCTTTAACAAAGTAGGAAAATTGATGAAATACAAGAAAGTCTCTTCTTGTCTAGAAACAAACTCAAAATTCAAAGAACAAAAACAGTCATAAAACCTGAAGGAGCAAAGTCACGAGCTGCCACGTGTTACTCAAATAAAATGCATCCCGAGCATCCATCAGCCGGCGCAACTTCAGAAATTATCATTACATTAATGTTATTACACGGAGCGGAAAAAAGTAAAACTTCAACGCAGGCTTTACGTGAATTTTTCATTAAAAACAATTTCTCTGGCGAACGCCATTTCTGAGATGGTTGGCAATTAGTGGGCCCCCGTAATTGCCCAAATGAAATCCTCCCGGGTATTTTAAAGACGAGGCCCCACTGTTACAGAAGGAAAAGTTAAATAAATGACCTCAAAATGTCTTGTCTTTTGAAATTCAGCGATTATCGTGAAAAATACCAATGTCAAAGTTTTGATATCTCACTTTTTAAGTTTTTTAAGTAGGATTGTAGGTAAAGGACTCAAAGTGATTATTATTTTTAATTTTCACAGTTTTATTATTTCCAACTCCAGTAAAGATAACTCCAACAAAAAAAACAACAGTATCTGTAGCAACAAGCCGAGTACCAAAACAAGAAAAAACTTCACTGCCTGCTAAAGAAAGAAAAAGTTTGTATTGGAAGTTTGTTAGTTCGCGTGACAGAATACTAATTAATTATAAATATTCCAGACGATAGAAGATAACATAAGAGAATAACATGGATTATACTACTACAAAATATGCCCATACAGATAGATCATGTAAACATAACAGTGGTTACCGTATGACTAACTCTCAAATTGGCACGTCCACTCAGCGTCAAGTCGGTAAACATAACCGCTTCAACTTGGCTTCAGATATATCGCATTCGATTTCGTATTTGACCATTGTGTGTGGAGACTGTCCTATAACTTCTAAGAACTGAATGAAGAAATTAAGAAGACCAACCATTAGGTAATGAAAATATTGACTAACGCAGAATTGATATTTTTCAATATACGTTTTTTTTTAAGTTTGGTTGTTTTGTTTGGCTATAAATTCTGAATTCTATGAAGAATAATTCCACTGTTAAAGTAGGTAGATAATTAAATCTCTGAAAAATAAATTCATAAAAGAGATGAAAACGTACGCTAACGTTTACGAGTAGGTACAAGGTACTTACCTTATCTAAGGTGACCGTCAGGTTCTTGTAAAAGTTTAGTATACCCCGAGCCTTATCAAGTGGTTCTTCGTACGTCCTTCAGTTAACCTATTTACGTTGTTATCCGAATAATAGCGGAGAAGCCTTTATTTTTAGAAGGAGCCGTTTAAAACCCTCGAACATCCGGGTTACGGTTTACCGTTTAAATAGTGGCTTGTTTTCTTTGGTATCCATCTTTTAACTATCTAGAAGTTGTAGCTTAGAAAGTTGATAACAAGCTGCGACAGTGATCATAATTTGCTTATAGTCTCCTTAAATAATATTTTGAGGCGAATATGAAAAATATGCCACAGATTTCTTACACCAGTACGTGGACATGGTGATCAATTAAAAAGGTGGCATATATAAAACTGAAGTGTGGTCAATGTGGTCATCTACAATGTTCCTATACCAGAATTAAGCCATAAAGGCATTTAGCATAATAAAGGTAGGTAGATAGGTTGGTTGGTTAAGGTATGTTGAAGTTTTAATTCGTGATTGAGTTTGAACAGGAAAACCTCATTTATTTAATAACAAAAGTCACTAATAAATAGTATTTGTAGTGAATTTATGTAATTGGTAAAGCAAACTATGTTCGACGTCAAATATCCAACACTAATACACAAGGTGTGGTATACACAGGGCATACACAGGGTGAATACACAATACAAAATTGACATTTGGAATAAAGTTAAAGGTACACCCTTTAACTCATAGCACACTAACACACAGCTACATAGCGAAATAATAGTAAAGAATGAACAGGTTGATAAAATATCGATTTAAAAAAATCGTTTACAAAACCGATTGGTTCATAATTATTCAACCTTCCAAAGTTTATACTCCAACCTTGCTTGTGTACCTTAAATTTCATTATTTGCACTGTGTGTTAAAAGTGATAAAATATTTTATATTAAAGCACCCGATACTATTCGGTTGTCTGAGTTTAATAAAAATTCTGAGGCTTTGATCGAAAAATAATGATTCGCGAGAAAATAGCGGCTTTTACTTTGCCATTCATCTGATTGATGTCTTACTTTAAGAACCTATCTAGATTCTTTTAACGTTAAATGTCTATTTAAAAGGTATTTGCTCCCTAAGAGGTCAGTCAAATTTCAATTCAAATTGGATTTATAATTTAAAAACGTTAGAAATATTGAATTATTAGTACTTTCACATTTTATTACTTAGTTTTAAAATACATTAAACATTCAACCAATACTAAGGCACCTGTGCCACAGGCGGCCATTAACAAGAAGCAAGTAGAGTTAGCAACTAAAAACGAGTTTGCGAGCAACGAGCACGATCGCGATCACGACTGCGCGACGGCGACGAGTGATTACTCGTTGATATGCGTATGTACCAAGAGTGAGTCTTTCAACGAGTGTTCTACTCGCCAAGCGAGAGCATCGCCGAGCGAGTGCTCTCTTTGATAGCTCTTGCCGATGCGACAACCAAGTACTCGCCGGCGGTGTGAACAGTCAGCGATAAACTATAAATATAATATACTAGCTTCCACCCGCGGCTTCGCCCGCGTGATATTTCGATAAAAAGTAGCCTATGTCCGTCCCCGGGATCCCATCTATCTCCTTGCCAAATTTTATCCAAATCCGTTCCGTGGTTTAGGCGTGAAAAGGTAACATACATACAGACAGACAGACAGACAGAGTTACTTTCGAATTTATAATATTGTATGAATATATCTCTTTTGAAATGAAATGAAATTAATTTTTTGCAAGAATTGTAGTACATTACAGATGGTTGGGTTTTTTAATATTTTCTAAAAAAATCTTCTAAAACTAGCATGCAATTTTTACTTACACCGGATCTACATTCTTTTTTACGTTTCTTGAGCGAGAAAATCGTCAATAAGTAGTCGCTTCCTCATCGGCGGTGGGACAGGTGCCTAAGACTAATTAAATCTTAATATCAAGACTTACCAACATATCGATGAAGACTTTCTATAGACTGCGGGGCGAGACTTCTGATCCAAAATTCTTAACACAAAATTCCCTATTTCTTTTCATTTTCCAGATGTGCAATTGTGCCTACAAAACTAGGTTATCCAAGTGAATTCCTAGTGTTATTGTTTTTGGCAGGGCAGCTGCATCATTGTAACGGTTCTGTTGTGCTTATGTGTGAAATATTTCATTCCATAATGTTCATTACGTTTCTGCCGCATATGCCTTGGCTTGGTAACAAGTGCTGTTGGAGACCACTAATGTTTTTTTTTGTGTGATAATATTCCGTCTGGTTTCTGATAAAGAATAGGTAGTAAATTATTTTTCAACACACTTGCTCGTAAAGTGGCTCTTATTGAACCGCTTTTAGGTTCATAATGCAGTGTATTATGGAAGCGTGCTTTTTACTTTACATTACCGCACTAGTGCGGTAATGTGCGCCACAGATAACTATTTACTAGTCGGAGTAATGACATGGCAGGTGGTATGGAATTAGTAAGTACTATGATGGCAACATCAAATACCATGTTACCATTATAGTATTTACTAATTCCATATCTACCATACATATATAGAAATTGACTTTGGTGATACTTTTGAATACCATAGGACAAAATAATGGGCGTTAAGTTAGGAAAAAAAAATCCTCTTTATTTACACCTGCATAAAGACAAAACCAGAGCGCCATTTTCCATAAATATTTGTTATAGTTTTCGCTGTGTGGTTAATTATTACATATTTAAAATGTCGATTTCACGTAGGGAAGAATAGCAAAACGTAAATAATAATATTATATAGATTTGACCCCGCCATACGTTTAGTAAATTTTTTTTCTTATTCAAAACATTGTTTTTTGTTTATTTTACTACAGGCTGTCTAGCGGTTTTGCCAGTGCCTTTATTTAAACCTATGGAAAAACAAACCCAGCCCGCCATTTTCCTTATAGTTGTTTTGTTGTTATTGTGTGATTAAATAATATGTATTATCAAAAATACGAAATTTAAAGTATTGTCACCAACAGACGTAGAAAAGTTTTTAAACAAAGCTCCGGATAGTCAGTACCTGGCAACAAAGGTCAGTTGAAGTTTATAAATCTAAATGTGTCATCTCTATAATTACGTTACTGTAGCATAAGTTCTTACAACAAGTCTATGTTTTTCCTCGCAAGTGTGTTGAAAAACGTCGTATGAAACGTTTGTGCATTGATCATTACACTCTCGGCTACCATATCGCGCTCCCCTGCGGCTCGCGCTAATAATACCGCCTCATCTGTAATATCCAATAGAGCACACTTGTCTCACAATGTACTATTATTATATTATAATATTAATTTTCAAGTTTCGAAAAAAGTGCCGAATATCTCTTTAAAGGTCATCAATCATTATAACAGCACCGCTACAGCGCAGTTACGGCCCGGCCTTGAAAAATCCCGCTTGTCGCTATCGTGCTGTCAGCAAGACGACCTCGCTGCTGGCACGCCACTGATTAGGTGACAGCTTGTTGTTCACTCGCCGCTTATTAGTAGGTAGCTCACCGTCCACGCGCCAACGAACGGCTGGTTTTCAGCTTACAAACTGTTTGATCTCGCTTGAAAAGCACGCGTTTTTACGTTATATTATATGTCTCAGTTTACTTTACGCGAATTGGCAATCATAGCTATTGCCCTCGATTTAGAAGAGTATAAGAGCGCGGATGGTGAGTCGCTCATGCATGCCGCTTGCAGGCGTTTCTTCGACGGAGCGGGCTGCTCTCTTGAAGCGCGCGGTCGGCGGGACGCGTGACGGCTGGCGGGCATCGCGCTGCCCATGAGCTTTCCACTATTCTGTATTCTCAGCGTAATTAATGCATTTGATTCAAAATCCTAACTTGAATGACAAGTTATTTGCTGTGTCGGAGCAGTGCTGTTATAATGAGTGATGATAATGACTTATAGACGGATTTTATTAATAATCTGGCTATCACAGCCGAAATAAAATTTGATAATGTATTTACTGATACGAGACTTAATGAGGCTATCAGGACACTGAACAACTTTTCCTTGAAATTATTTTTCAGCGATTAAATTTAAAAAAAAACAGTATTATCACTACATATTATAAAACAAAGTCCTCCGCCGCGTCTGTCTGTCTGTCTATTCGCGATAAACTCCAAAACTGCTTCACCGATTTTCATGCTGTTTTCACCAATAGATAGAGTAGTTCTCGAGGAAGGTTTTAGTATAAAATTTGTCAAGCGGGCGACGCCGCGGACATCAGCTAGTTTTTAATAAAACTTTGAATAGAATCCTTATCCTCTCTGTAAATTATATTGTAATAACTATAGTACATAGGAACATCAGTCATTATGATGGAGGTTTGACTGTGCGTAAATAACTGTATGTCCTTCGTTGTAGGAAAGTGTAATTTTAATACGAATTACATAATTTAGGCGTTTTGTCTAATATGTAATTAGTTTTCTTTGCGTTATCCATCATGTCTCTGTAGTCTGTGTTTTATTTTATATTTTCCGTATTTTTTATACAGACAGAATGTAATCGAGTTAACTTTGTCTAGCCTATTATCAAGTCTATACGATAAACTACCTATGAACTACATGTTACATCTCATGTTTCCTTTTGTAATTGCTTGACTAAAATAAGAATAACCAGTACGGTTGATGACTAAATATTTTTTTATTGTCCTTCAGGTAGATTATTAAAAAATATTGGCCATGTATTTTTTCTTAGAGTTAGAATGTGGCATGACATCACTTTTATGTAGATATTATACTTACTTGTGCGACCCCCACTCCCCAACTATAATGCGTTTGATCTAGGTAATTTTTTATTATTATGCAAAAGCAAAAAATCGTGTACCTATATTTTTTATTATTTGACTGACGGACTAAATAGTTTTTTTTTTACCCAGGAATCTTCCCTATTATTTAAGATGTCATCTTAAATTGAATAACCTTTCGGATACAGGGTCTTTTACATAATGTGATCTTTTTGAAATGCCGTGACGTTAGATGAGACGTTGACCTTTGAGTTTATTATTTACTGTCTTAAGTTATGATGAAAAGATGAATGGACTGTGTGAAATATGATACGGCTAGAAAGGGGTGACTACCGAGATGACGGCTAATAGAGAAGTATGGAAGAAAAAGACATGTTGCGCCGACCGCGAATGAATTGGGATAGGGGCAGGCGAATGATGATTTATTTTCATAGGTCGTTAGAGAACCCTCAGATTTGAATATACATAGTTGAGGAGTTTCTTCTTTGAATTTGTATCAGAAAAATGGAAAACACAAATAGCAAATACAATCAATAGAAAACAGAGAATTCTCAAGATACCTTCCCTAGCTCTACCCTCACCTACAACACTAGTACCCAAACACCACCCTTAAATCACAATTACAATTTCATTAAGTAATCGCTCCAATGTACCCCTTTACCCAAGCGTCCGAACCCGAATGTGCCCAGGCTGTGCCCACCGTGCCCACAGTGTGCCCGACTGTGGCCATAGTCTGCCCGGGCTACAATCAACTCGGACGGGATCAACTTGATTAAAAGCTCTTTGTGCCGTGTAAGATAGCTGTACCTACAAACATTGCGAACGATATCTGCGAAGGGATGCTGAGATCTTCAAAGTTTAGATGCCCGAGAGAAGTTTTTTAGATCTTTGGGGAATATGGAAGAAAAGAACATTTTTAAAAGACACAGTTCAAATATCGATTAATCGCTCAACTGCTGATTGGCCTTTTAAAATCGGCCTTTAAAACTATTGTGTCTCGTTAGGGTCAGTAGGGTCAGTTGGAGGTCTATATAAGACCTTATTTTTTTTCAATTAAAATATTGGACATTATGTTAAAGTCATTACATGTACGGTAAGCGTACTGCAGTGATAACACCTGAACTAAGAAATCCGGGCTTACTACAACGAAATAAATGGGTCAATTTAAAATTGTTACCTCGGACTTACGGTTGACTGTACTTGTATAATAAATACCTATTATGTATTATGTAGCACCTGCAGAGCCTTTGTCATTATTTGGTTGCTGTATTATACTATTGAGTTAACTAATATAAACTAAATTATCACATGTAATTACAGTCTTAGTTTACTGATTATGTTTCCAATTCAATTACATTCGTATCGTGATTGAATTAATTATAGTTAATTTATTGTGAGAATTATAATATCTAGGACTGCTACGCTATGTATTGGTAATAATAGCGTTATAGGCGTTATTGGCGTTGATAACATTAACATTGTCAGTTATATTCTTATTTCATACATTATGTAAAGTCATAGAAATTAATTGTTTAGCAAATTGACCTCCTACGTCGATTTGCCGTGTTATAGTCATTTCATAAAATTGTCAGAAAGTGACCGTTGTGATTTGAATATACGGACAATTTAAGTTGGAAGTGGTGCAGTGTTGGCCCAGTAGTAACGGCCCCGAGTTACGAATTGTAGGTCGTGGGCACTGGTGGGTTCGAACCCAGGCAGGCGCTTTACTTTGTGTAAAATAATTTCATCACCACTGCTCTCAAAACGACAAAGGAAAACATCTTATGGAAACCAGTATGTCCAAAGTTCGAAGACATGTGACATGTGCCAAGCCGCACTGAGCCCGCGTGGTAGATTACAGCCCACTCCTTCTGCTGTGTCCCAGCAGTGGGAACATTATAGGCATAATGTTATTACATTATGCTAGTTAATTTGTTTGACAATTAATTTCCCTGGCTTTACATAATGTATGAATTTACTTTTAATTTATCTGATAATATTAATGTTGTTAGTACTTAAATAGAATATCATTACTCATTTCCAAAATCGTTTGTTTATTGTTAGGAATTTTGCCCAAACACTCACCTCATCCACAAAATCTAATCTATTTCCTTTACCCGCAACAACACAATCAAATTCATAAAGCTATCAGGCGTCGCACAATAATTCCGAAAATACGCACCATTTGCAAAACGGAACGCGTCCCATATTCCGGACTCATAAAAATATACATATATAATACATAACACTGAAGGTTTCAGATATCTGATTATAGTATTGGGTCCCCATCACATTATGATAATGGATACTTGGGAGACGCCTGGTTATAGAAATAGATTGATTTCCAATTTTTTCCCGTAGTCCGTGGCTCGTGGCTCCGGGGAGGCGACGACTGATTGATTTTTAGGTTATTGCGTCGGATATTACTATAGGTTTTCGATAATTATACGATAATGTCGGCCCGTCTGTTTCGCACCGTTATTGGGGCCCACGATATTATCCGTACGCGTCGCTAGTTATAATTGTGTTTTACTGCTGGCTTTTATTCGAGTTTCACCAATGGAATTAATATCGCTGGATTTTAGAGAGTGAGCTCACTTTTGAGTGCTTCAAAGTCAATTTCAGAATTTTTTCAGCTATCACAAAGTCAAATTCACATCTTTAGGTGGGTCCTAAACGATCATTATATTGCATAAAATCACTAATTGCGCAATGTTTCTGACCGATTAGGGTAAATATTGAAGATTGCGCAATGATTGAACAAAAGTTTGAGGGAGTTCAATTTTTGTTGTACCATATGTAGGATAAGTATTGCGCAGGTCTTGCTCACGCGAAAACATTGCACCGTATGGGCCATCAATAATGGATGGCTTGTGTGCAAGGGCTGATTCAATCATCATTATTGTAGGTGTAGACTGTAGGGGCTGCCTACGTATTATGAGTAAATTTTGACTGCTTTATGAATCATCACGAAGGGTAGCCATCAACAGGCTGCATTTCATTGCTACCAAGAGAGTGCAAACAAAATTTTAATTTATCTGTGCTTTTTAAGTAAATTGTTTGTGATGTGACAGTTCTATTTAAATAAATATCATATAAAATTTACTATCTTTTTAATCGTTTTCTCACATAGTAGGGGCAAAAGTCCCAGCAATAATTTGACAGTCGAAACGAGAGTCCGTACGTCACTAATATGTCACACAGCACCAGTCCTAAACTAACTGTAGCGTAGTCGGGGAGCTTGGCATTACAAGTAATTACTCGCTTTTAATTAAACGTCTGAATCAAGCTGTCTCCTGCACTAGGTTCACTGACGGAGCTAATGAACTAAATAAAGATATGTTGCTTTTTATTCTTAGTTTTGCTTCGTGACGTTTTATTTTAGTACTCTTATTTACTCGTAGTTATTTACTGTGAGAAAATCTGGATTTAAATGGGCTGATGTTGCCTTCAAAAACCGTAGGGCCCTTCACAGTGACCAACGTTCGTTCTGTCTGTATACTTTTAGCTGTACAAGGATCTTTTGGCGCGTGGCCAAAATCGGAACTGATGCCCCATCTTGTCTTTTCATAATATTTCACACTACAATTGCATATTTTGGAATACAGGGCAAGATAGGAGGTGGAGCACACTTGCGACATAGCTCCACATCCACACCCTGCCGTTCCGTCGAGGAGACAGTTCAGGGCCTTCCAAGCGAACCACGAAAGAAGCATCTACCGGCAGGGTATATGCTCCTTTGTCCTTTGGTAGATAGTAAGTAGGAGGGGAAGTGACGAAGGTTTGGGCCGACAAGATCTGAAATGCAGTTGTGCCAGCAACACGAAGAAGAAGAAGAAGATTGTTATTCGAGCGCCAAAATATCATTATAGCACTGTTACGTTTGTTTTTTTGTTACTTAAAAATGACTAGTATCAAAACTCAGAAGCTCTACTAAAAAAGCCAAGTACTTACCACGTACAAAAACCTGTAACATCAAAGCATACCCAAACACGAAACCACTTCACTTTACAAACTAAATAACTTGTAACCCTAAAAAGATTACCTCCGAAGATTTTCCAAGATAGGCGGACACCTTAACCCTCGCGACGTCAATCGCTACCCTTCAGCAATTACGGTCGAACAGGCCCCATCAGACTGTAATTTTCCACGCCACTTGGCTTAATTAGGTCAAACGTCCGTCCCTTGGGACACTCTCGGACACAGTTTAAGACGGTGGCTCAGGGTTTAAACAGGGCCTTAAAGCGTCTTACGTCAACAAATGTCTTGTTTAGCTAAATAAAGGCTTACGAGATTAATTTATGGGGATTATTTCATTTTTTTTTGTTTTATGGTGTAATAATTTAATTGGAATCATCATAGACAAATTAGCAATTAACAAATTATTCGAGTATAAAAATACGGATGATTTTTGATCCTCACTTTGTTAAGTCCCTGCGTAAGGACTTAAACAATGTTTGAAAGCCTTTTCCAAAAATACTCTGTATTTTTTTGTAAACGCTTTGTCTTAAAATCAAAAACGAATTTAATGGATTATTTCACGGAATAAAAAGTCACGGACTTAACTCAGGGGCATTTTCTAAATTGTCAGGCTAAAGGGGTTAAAACTAAGACGGAGATGAAAGAAAATAGAAAAAAAAGGTAATCAATTAAATCCCCTGAACATTAGCCAAGTAGTATAAAAAGATCATTATTGTGTCATAATGCAGCAGTGTCGGAACTATGATAGTAAATGTCCTCCAAAGGCGTTCAGCCTAACATCAACAATTTGGTATAATCCACACAGGATTGGAGTACAAATAATTTGATTCCTATTGATAGTAATTGACAATCATTCCAGATAATAATGACGATCAATATACATTTGTGTAAAAGGTAAAACAATCAAGTTGGCTAGTAACGAGAACCTAAAGATCCAAAAAGATTATTTACGCAATATAACTAACAAAAAAATAATCTTCAACTTAATTCTATTCAATTACCACACAATGTTTCGAGCCCTGCCAAAAGCACCACCATTATCGTACACCACTGTCGAATCTATAATTCGGGGCTATGCAAATGTCCTGAGAAGGCATCCAGCACTAGCGCACCAGTAGCAGTAGTTAACACCAAGAGTTGTAATTCACGCGATAAATAACACATTTCATTCGTATTTGCATTCGTCGCTAAGGCGGAAATTGCTTGCAAAATCTCGACCCCGACGTATAATGGCATTAACGAGCTTCCGTTTCGGTGGATGCGGTACTTCATTTAGGATTTTGAGTCCGTTTTCTGTGCTGTAATTTGCGCATGCTCGTACGAGTAAGTAGAACCTTGTAATGAATTGCAAAAGAAAAGGGTGTGTATTATCACACATTTTTCTTTCTATATAAAAATATTGAAGCTAGAATATTTTTATATACAAAGAAAAATGTTATTTACTCAAACATTTTAGAAGGTCTTTTTCTAGCGTCATTATTTACTGACACTCTCAGGGACAAACCTAAGGTAACCATTTTATGGAACTGAGTGTGGTTACTTGGTTAGTCCACATTTGCGAACAAACCAATCTGCTATCAACTTTCCGATATCCCTTAAAATTCAACCAGAATCTTTTAACAAAATATATTAACGTAATATTACCGCATCAGCGCCGCGTTGCATCGCATCCGCTACATCCAGCGGTTGCATTCCAATGAGATGCAAATGCTAGAAGCGGCTGCGGTGGGGAGGCGCTCCCGTAGAAATTTGCGGAACACTGTTTGTCGAAATTTCACTGTGCAGGTAGCTGTGACCGTGTAGCGTTTGATAGACACAATGCCTAATGTTTCGAGCAAAGTTTAAAAAATACACTGAACAAGGATGACTAGAAAAAAAAAGATAAAACCAAAGGCTCTTATATTATACTACTACACTCCAAAGTCTTTGATACCAGATACTTTGAACTAGACTCTGAATAGATCCAGGAGTCCAATAACTAATTGGTTGAACCTACGACAATAGTTTGACTAAAATAACGTTATAATAATCACCATGGTGTAGCTTCGTAAAATTTCTGTTTCAATAATAATATTTTCCGGTAAATTGAGGTAAAAAGTACATTAACCGGAGCTGGGTACAAGCTTCCTGATGTTGTCAGTTTCCTCACTCACTTTACCCTTTCCTACTATAATGATTTTAAATGTTTGCGAGTCGTTGTTTAAATCTATCGGAACATTAAAAAGCCAGCATTGTTGTTAAAAATAAAACACGTTATTTTTATAATCCTAGTCCATTTTTAGTAGTGGCGCCTAAAAATGTCAGTGTTCAGGTAACTGTGAAGCTGTAACGGCTCTGTAGCGATCGATACAAGCGCAGAGTTAATGCTGCGTGGTGTCAGAATGAACTTACTACTTTGGATTTTAGATATAAAATTGACTTTGTTAGGTCATTTGATATTATCCGGTCAGTTTGGCTGTATGGACTAAAACATAATGAATAGCCGAAATCACATTTTTCCAGCAAGTAAAAATTAATTAACTGATTAAGGCGGATACAGGCGTAAAACAATACACCCTTCATTGTGTTGGCAAACTTAAAAAATATAAAGGGTTAGTCAGATAGTCATTTTACCTAGCATACCCTAATACATTAAACCTCTTCCTGTAATCAATAATTTTATCAATGTTAATAATTCAGCTGGCTAAATACCTACCACAGTAATCATCTTGAATATCATCATGAGTTCTTGCTAATCTATTTAAAAAACCTTTATCTCTGTAGTCTAGTAGGAACATTATCTTTTCAATCGTTTTCCTGGAACCTAGCAACGCAAGAGATCGCACTAATTTGCAATCTTCTGCGAACAAGTGCAAATTAATTAAAATGTAATTCGACACGTGTTTTGCCTCTAAACGAGATTCCCAAGGCGATAGTCTGATGTGGATGGTAAGCTTGCTTATAGTGTAGGCAGAGTGGAAGAGGTTGAGTCTATGTAGTAAATTAAGACATTTTCATGTTTTGGAACTAAATTGGTCATACACTGCTTTCACTACGGATAAGGGACAGTATCAGATGTGTAGTTTACCGATGGGGTTGAAGATAAGTCCAAGTTCTTTTAGCAGTTTGATGACTGTAGCCATGTCTGGATTGAATTATGACAAATGTCTAATTTATTTGGATGATTTAATTATTTTCGGGCGGAATTTGGATGAGTATAACCTGAACCTTACGTCAGTTTTTCTCGTCTAAGGAAAGTCAATCTTAAACTGAATCCGTTAAAGTGTGAATTTTTGAAGAAGCAGATACTTTATTATATATTACACGTCGATGGTAACACTTTGACCTTGAGCTGGCCTAGCGTAGCACGGAGTTTTAATAGATTAAGAGGTCCTTAATCTATTGGTTACCTCTGACGTGTGGCGTACCGTACATTATGATGTGTTTTGTAATTTCGTGTTATTACTTGTGTCTAATACAGTTTTATATCCAAAATAATCTTTTTTTCGATAGCTTCTGAAAGAAAACTCAAGGAAATAGTTTATACCAAATACAAAGGATACTATTTTGGTACATTAATAGGCATTCTAATGACGTCATAACATAATAACGACCGGATTCAATATGAAAATCAAACTCAGTATTTTGAATTGTTGTAAAACAAAAAAAAAACAAAATTGTGTACTAAATCATGGGTTCATGAATTCTAACAATTGAAACCTAAATTCACAAACCCAAATAAAAACAAAACCCTATCTTTTTTTATCTCGGTATAAAAAACCCGTATACCCGACTGTTATTGCTGGTATACCCAACTGCCGTAACTATATTTAAATGGCGTGTTCTCTTACAATATTATAGCGCAGCTGCAGATTGCAAGATTACTTCGCGATTGGAAATAAATAAAAGAGATGGACGTCGGGTTCGCTCGGTCCTGGGTTCCGCGGAATTGTCGAATAAAACTTTTGGTTTATGATTTTAATATTGCTCTTTTTGTGAAGATTTATATTTTATCTTTAAAAGTATTTAAACTGTAGTGTGTGTTTTAAATAGTGATAAATTGGCTTTACGTACAGGCAAATAAACTTTATTAAAAAATGGTAGGGTTTTGTTTTTATTTGGGTTGTGAATCAGCGCTGTGCTGCGGGTCCCCCGTAGCGGCCATAGCACAGCATCATGCTGAGTGGAAGCATTCTTGTCACAGTCACGACGTGCAGCTGCCGACTATTTTTTTTGTTCTGTGTTCCTAGATCTATTTTGTTTATTTTTCCTTAATAAGGTAACTTATCTTTTTATATGCACTTGTTTCAGTGCCAAATAAACCTGTGTTTCTTTCTTTCTTTATACATATGTTAGTAATTAAAAAAACGTTATACAATGTTTGCTTTGTCTCTACAAAGCAATCATTATAATGTTTGAAATTACTGTAAATGAAAGACATTCTTAAGACCTACAGACTATCATGATTCTTGAAAAATATTTGCGGGATTCTTTTAATACTTCTGAAGTTTAAATACCTACCTACTACTTGGTCGGTATGACACGAGAAATCGAACAACACATTGTACAAAAAATCTATAAATTCCTTTTTTCTTTCGTTTTTTTTTTTCGTGTTTGTTATAGGTATTCTCTGGTAGTACGCTAGTACAAAAAAATATTTTACTGAAACAAAGTTACTTTATAGCCGAGTTTTATGATATTGTTGATTTCCACGCGGACAAAGTTCAGGCAGATCCTAATTATAATATAATAATATTCCACCCGCCCGTCATTACGGAAAGTTCGTCAAAAATTTATAGTTAGCAATTAGTTGTCTACTCGTAATGAGAGATAAAGGACCACTAGATGTGCTAAAGACTTACATTCTGATGCTTTATGTTAGATTTATTTATTGCGTTAATCTGAAAGCCAATTGTGAAGGCAGCTCAACTATTTTTCAGTCTGATTTCAAAAACATCAACTAAGTTCTCAGAAAACTTATATTCCTCTTAATTACTTACTTCATTATTCAGTATTTGAAATAGTTTGTTTTATGAAAGATGCTTTACACATACTAGTACTTATACCGAGAATAAATCCTCTTTTCTCAGAATGCCAAGAAAATGTAAGCTCACGAGTTTGATATACTGTTTACTTACTGTTATTACTAATTTAAGTTAATTTAAGTTTCTGCATAATAAATTAAACAGATTCCCGGAAATCGACTCGAAATTGCGCTAGTTTAAACAAAACCATGAAGCCACCATATTACAAATTAATTATTCCTACTCTTTGATCGAAAGCTTTCAAAGACTTTGAAACAAAAATCTGAAACAAGGAAACAGGATGAACTTCCAAAGACGTATTGTAGTCACAATGAATATTGATTTTGAAACTGAAGGAATTCACAATATCTAAGTGGAATCTTGTCGCAGTCGTTTGATGAATACTGCTCGAATTTAATGCCTGAAACGGGCTTTAGTTATTGTCTTGAATGTTTCAATAGTTGCTATGCCCGCAGTTTTCGCCCTATTTTAATAATAATTGCAGATTAATAACACAGCACCTCAATTACGTAACACACTTTTAATCACAATCCGACGAATTTTGAAGGATTTGCTAATCCATTGGTAATTAATTATTTTTGAAAATTTTGTCTCCTCAACAATACATCCACTCAATGAATGTTTTTGAATCTCCAAAATGAAAGTAATTGTCATTGTTAATGTGTTACGCAAGTACCCCATTTTGATATACAGTATTCGGTGAATTAAAAATATTTGTACGACAAGAGCTATATATCTACTATTTACGCCCCGCGGTTTTACCCGCGTAAGTCTCGCTCCCATGGGGATATCGGAATAAAAAGTATCCTATGTCCTAAGCCAGGTCACGGTCCAGCCATGTGCCTTTATCCAAATCGGTTCAGCCGTTTTAGCGTGAAAGTGTAACAAGCAAACAAACAAACTCACTTTCGCATTTATAATATTAGTTAGTATTACGACTAGTTAGGATTGTTTACTAACTACCCACTTAAGTTCGCCACTCGTATTTTCTTGCTTAGACATTAGTCTGACAAATTGAAAATAAAATATGTATGTTCCAATTATTTCCTTGCGGTACCTACCCATAGGTATATGTTGTAGACACGGATGCATTCCAAGGACAATTTTATCTAATACAATATTGAAAAATTTTTGTGGATAAAAAGACCAAGAATTCGAATTTAGTTCAAACATACATTTATTTTCGACTAAGCACTATTCAGGGAAGTTCTAAGAGTATTAACCGACAAAAACAAGAGTGATTTATGTAGTACTGCCATGTAGTGTAGTGTTGTAGCTCTGTAAATTGTGCGGGTATGTGGCTGGCTGCGAACGCTGGTGAAATGGCTTGTATTGATCAATGGCCCTCCTGTGCGTTGGAGTCAAGATTCTTGGAGGATTTAGTGGCTTAGATAAATACATGGATTTTTATAGGAATTACTACTAGCATTAAGTAAAAATGTAAAGGTGTTTGCGTAAGATATTTCAGAGCACAGGAAAATTATGTCGTTTCATTTTGAATATTTTAAGTTATGGTTAAAATAGTTTTATAAACATTAGCTTATACCGTGAGGCAAAATTGTATTTTTTTGGTAACGAAATTCTCAGTAGGTTTCTGGATTTGTGCGGGGATAGTTGCAATAGCCCCCTATCATTACTGATGAGACTTAAACATAACTCCCGAAATGTGGATGTACTATAAATTGAGGCCATGAGAACCATAGTGGCCTAACCAATTGAGGTCATGAGAACCATAGTGGCCTAACCAATTTTTACAATATTGAGTCAATGATTTTTTCCAGTTAAAAATGAGTCTTAGATTTTTTCCAGTGAAGTTAATTAAAATATAAAAGCAATAAAAAGTTTGAACTCTGAAGTGTGCTAGTTAATTAAACAAGTACTGTTTTTGTTTTCTATGGTACTCAAAAGGCTTGTCCATTGGATGAGGCCAGGCAATTCATCTGTCTCTTCCGTTCAAGGAATTTTGGCATGATGTTCTTAAGTAATTAAAGATCAAACATGCCTCAATAAAAGTCATTTCCTCCATTTTAACTACCGTTTATTTCGACAAAGCTCTTAACGTAATTCCGCGGCGCGAGCTCAAATTATTCAGTTCTGTAATAATTAATTACTTGACCCGAGACACCGCTATTGTGAAGAATTCCTTAAGAACTACCACCTTCCTTTGTTTTAGTTTGTCACAGACGCCTTAGACGACTGTAGTTTAGTGTCAAAAGGATTTCATTTAATAAGATGTTCATCTAATTTTTTTTTTAAGAATTGCAAATACAGAACATTACTACTAGTTAGCTACATTTTTGTAGTTCTTAAATATTTTCGTGCCTGTTCCTAAAGAGCCCACGACAGATATTGATTAACAAACACACTGCTTTTATGATCATAACTTCCATTCAAATATGCGCGAACGTATTCATAGGTCCTTTGAAAATATTGCCTTTTACTAAAGCAGTACGTAGGTACTTAAAACAAATAAGACAGTATTCATAGTTCACAGTAAGTACAGGTAGTAGAAAATTCACTAATAGGGCACCATTTAATTCGGGACATTACCATTGGCCACTCGGGCCGCGGGAAATTCCTCACTTCCGGGACCGCTCCCGGCTTTTCATGAGAAACGCCTGAAGATACTAATTTCCGGTTCGTGAAAAGCCTACAGGGAGGTGTTTGTTACTTTGTTAAATATAATATAGCTATTTTTCTATCTCTTTTTTGTTGATAAGACAAGATTGTATATCCTACTCTTATAGCTTATATTTTAAATACGTAAGAGTTTAAAGATATTTTATAATATTTATAATAGATATTTTTATATGATATTGAAGCTAGCTATTCTTATCAATAAATTTGAAAAAATATTATTTTCACGAAAAAAGGACAGTACTACGGCTACGGCGTAGCAGACGATACTGCTACGAAGTAGAGTAGTATTTTCGTAGCATTTCCGTAGTCGTTGAATGCTCCTTGAATACAATGTTTGTGCATAGTCTATTATTACTTGAATGAATAAAAACAATATTGAGACCTCTTAGGAACTATCCCACGCTGATCTAAATCACCAGTTCTATGTGGTTAATCCAGTTTCAATTAATAAATAAAACTGACACTCCCCGTTCTCAAATTAACACGATTTTGCTGAATAAACCCTTAACAAAAACTGCATATTCTCAACACCATTAGCTCGTACTACTCCACACAGTTCAGGGCACCCCGCAAAGAATCACGTTTTCTATGCGGCCCGGCCATGAACAGGAAATTAGAGCCTGCGGCCTCAACGAATGGATTTCCGGAGGCAAGTGGCCGCCAGGCCTTTATTTAACTTTTATTGTAGTGGTGTGAACAATTGTTGTTCCAGCTTGATTTTAACGGACAATTTAAGTGAAGTAGTTGGGATTTATATTGCTGTTATTGGACAGCTGGTTGCTAGTTCTTACGAGAGAGGTTTGTTCACTGAAAGTAAAACATGTGTACAGTTACTGCTAGACGGGAGTTTGTTTTCTCTTTGGATAAAGCGGGCTATGTTAGAGTTTGTTCTACAAAATCATTAGATACCTAATTAACAAGGTGCATGGTGTTATATTCATATTTTTATCTGAAATAAATAAGTTAATAATAATAACATTATATGAAGCTAGGATAGTAATTCAACGTGTTTTTAGGATGTTCGATTTTTTGCGAAAGTGCGATTGAAATACTGTACATGACAGCCATATTAATTTTACAGTAATTAAAATGTTAATAAGAAAACGTAGTGGATTGAAAAAGATGGAATACAAGTAATTTGGTAGTAGTGGACTGTCAGTGGTAGTAGTGAACTGTCAGTGGTAGTAGTGGACTGTCAGTGGTAGTAGTGGACTGTCAGTGGTAGTAGTGGACTGTCAGTGGTAGTAGTGGTCTGTCAGTGGTAGTAGTGGACTGTCAGTGGTAGTAGTGGACTGTCAGTGGTAGTAGTGGACTGTCAGAGGTAGTAGTGGAAGGTTACGTGACACCACATAGCGCAACAAGACGTCTAACCAGTCAGCATTTCGTGTTCAATAGTTTATTTGTAAATATTTTATTTTAATATGCATTCGTTTTGCAGTATTCAAATATATATGCTATCTATAGACTTAGTTGCCAGAAAATAATTGATTGATTGATTGATTTAATATCGTCCAATTACTTGTGATAACTGTTTTTAATAGTTATTAAAATCCTTTACTAAGCAATTTTCCACGGCATGTATCACAAGTTACAAGCACATATCACAGTAAAATAAACCTTAGTAACAACGGTAATTACATATTATAAATTAAAGCAGTGAACAAATAAGAAGAGAGCAGGATATAAATGACCTCGCGAGTATATTTATAGCAGGATTTGACGGTCCAACCCGCGGGTGATGTACGCTCCATAGTTTGGGGATGGGTGAAGCGGTGACCGGTGGAAAGGTTCCGTATATTGCAATATACTACAGAGGTATTTTTAATTTGGATATTGATTTAATTGACCGTGTGGGGTTAACTTTAAAGTTATAATTACCAAACCCTTCGGGAATAAAGACTTGATGTTATGAATTTTACCCGATTACCCGCGAACTATTGCAGATTTTTATTTTCGATTTTTCTTCATATTCTTTATGGCATCTCAGGAACTATTCGAATATCAAAAAATATTTGGCCTAGGTCTTAAAGGGGAAGCGTGAAAATGGATTTGCTGTTACAATGTATATAGATGCTTTGTAATTTAATATTATCGAATGCAAACAAACAAAATATGATTAGTTAAAGCTCAACAAATGACCCAAATAGTTGAGTGTCATTTGAATGACAATAAATTAAGTTTGTGTCAATATTTACATACTAAAAACTACACCATCTACATATCGTCAGATATATTAAAAACCGGCTCAACAATCTTGTTATTTTGACAGCTTTTCATTAGAGCACATGTCACTCCGACAATGTATCGGATTATAATTATATTTTACAGTTGCAAAACTAATCCTTGCTTAAATCAGCTCAAAATAAAGTGTCAAGACTATTTGATGAACCAGTCTCTAAATTAAACACTAACATTAAAATTTTGTTTAATTTTATTAATTTATTTAAAATAAATAAATAACCACCGTCACAAAGCATACGGAACCCCGATATTACGCAGCATACAAATTACGCAACCCCACTGCGTTCACTGAAAAATCTTCGTGAATTTATTTCTGCATATCCCTAGCATTAAAATCCAGGCCAAGTCTTTTTGTTATTATTTGCCCCAGAAAATGTTCCCAGCATCGAACATCGCTGATGAATTTTAAGTGGGCAATCACTGTTTTTCATTGTAAACTATTTATTCTTTTGAAAGCATTTGAAGTGGATTGATTGTTTCTACTTCCATCTATCGTTGCGATCCAGTTTCTATTGCCTTTTATTTTTGTAGTTTTTTAGTAGCCGCAGGCGTATTTAAGTATTCATGAAAAACCAAACTTGTGTCGTGTTGTTAGGCAACTTTTTATACAATATTTCTTACTGTGATTGGGTCGAAGAATATCTAGGGCATCGTAAATTATTTTGTCAAGAAAACAAGTATCACAAATAGGTATTTCAATACTTGCCAATATAAAAAAGATCTTTATCTTGAAGTTGTTTCTTATCGTAATAAATCCCAAACACAATATTAGCGAAGCCATTATTTAGCAATTCAGAATATCTAAAAAAACATCAGAAAATATTTCGGAAACACAGAACCCAACCCCCCTTAACGACCTTTATTAAATCCCGAACATTAAAAATAACAAAAAAGACTAGATTTAAAACAACCAGATCAAAATCCTGAATCCCATAAACAGACCATAAAAGAGTTTCGCGGAGACACAGCGTATATAAACACATTTGGGTCTGGCAATAAAGGCGAACGCCGATGTATTCAGACGAAGCAAGCGTGCGTGCGGCTCTATGAATAATATATAGCGAATCTCACGTAGCATATATTAGCCTACCAACACAGTTTTTAAATGGTTTTTCTGGATATTCTGATATGAGACTAATAAAATTATTGAATTTCAAAGGCAAATACTGTGTGAAGCAACTAAAGAGACTACCTAGTACAAACAAACGGAATTCACTAGAACTTCTCTTTTGCAGTTGTGTGTGTGTGTGTGTGTCTTCATTGTCTGACTGATGCTTTTTTGTATTAGACAGTAAAATTATGATTTATGCACTCATACCAATATTCCTTATAGCAAACATGTCTTTTTCGAGTTCTGAGTAATCTCACTCACTCAGTCACTCATTAAGTCAATACACGAATCTCCCCAATACAACCATTCGGAAGAACAAGTAAAAATGCTACCGGTATTGCAAAATGCTGCTAAACTAAATTAAAATTACCCCAAAAAATATGACTTGTAACACAGTTCATAAAACTTCTACGAAATCTGTTTAGATGGAAAAACACGAATTTCCAAGAAAAAAATCCTACTAAATATCACAGTAAGAAAAAGATAAATAAACCAATATGGCGCACATTTGGCCCATATGCGGTGTAATAAAAGCACTATAACACCTCGCGGGTCCCTTTGTTTCGTCTAATGCGATTTAAAACACAACCAAACATCCTATTGGTTCAAAGGTACTCACTGCATTGGAGGTGTGCTCTTTGTGAAGCAGCTCTGTATAATTTTGGATGTTCGCCTTCAAATGATATGTTAGAAACAATTCCTTTTTGAAGTACCACAAAGGATCTCTGTTTCGATGCAAATTTTTTGCTCTTTTAATTTTACGTGGTGGAACTCCAGTTATAATGGTAATCCATTCAATGTTCTGGTTCAGTGTTCGACTATTTGGCTTTCCACTCGTGGATAATAAGTGACAAGTATCGAGTCATGTATGAATGGCTCATGTTGTTTTGTGTAGCTGTTTATTTTATTTCTGTAAATACTCCCAGGATGAAAGAGAAAATAATTATGATGCTTTGACTGACATACAGTGACATTTTCGAACAAGTCGAAATCAATCCTTTTGAACAAGAGGGTTACGTTGTGGTCCTTGAGGGTGTAGTACCTTGCAGCTGTTTCTTTGATGGCCAATTCCTTGACCTCTTTAAATGGCAAAAATTTCGTTCTTTAACTGTGTCATGTGCTTTGTGTTCGTATTTTTTTATAACATTATTGTTTCAAGGAAATAAAGTCCTTGTGCTGCTAAATAGCTTTGTCTTAACGTATTTAATAAGAAAGGTAATAAGCCAATAAGTTCCGTAAAAAATAACACCTAATTCAAAAACCCGAAATAACTAACCAAAATCCCTTTTTAACCAGCCGAATAAGTCTTTGAAAATGAAACAAAACTCCATTCACAGCGAGTCACCTCCATTTTTCAAGCATTCCATTCACTACAACGGTATCCTAAAAAAACGTCGTAAGTAGAACGAAACGTTCCTTGGTTCGTTTAAAATCCCGCGAACTTAAGGCTGCACTGTAAAAAGTAGAGGCAACTTTGGCACAATCCATGCCTAACGAGCTCTCTAGGTAATTAACTATTTGCTTCCAAGTCAAAGAGTAGAGTTTTGCTTCGTTTCCACGGCGCGAGTAACAGGAGGATTTAGTTTGTTTGCTGTGGAGCTTTTAGATACGTGTGCGTAAGTTTCTTTTATTGAATTATTTGTTTTAGTTGAGAGTTGTTTGTTTAATTATAATCAGTATGGTTGCACCAAGATTTGTTTTACATAGAATTTAATTGTTGACGGTAAATTGAAATAATAATACGAATGTATAAATAGAACAATTTTTGTTTTTTTTATCCAAAGTTGACTAATTATTGGCAAAGATCTAATAAGTTCTTTTGCGCTTACTCATTTTTAAACAATACTGGCAACATCAAGTCTTTTGGCTTGGTAAATGTAGCAGGAAAACTCTAGTAGGTTGCTTAGGTAGTTTTGATTATTTATATTATTGACTTAGTTGTTTTGTTTATCATTAGTTACATCTTTCTTCTCGCTTCTCGCTGCTCTCCTCCATCTCATACCGTGTGTTAATATTTCAGCGTCGAACAGACACGACTAAAGTTTTTAACTTGATGAAAAACACAAATTAGGTTTTTAATTGAATTTTTTAACATGGCTGCAGAGCGGGAGAAGCATTTTGTGGAGACGTATAAATACATAGGTGATAATTTTATGAAGCAATTATATTTCGGTTGACTTTTTGTAGGACCTTATGGAATATTAATTTTTAATTTGAAGAGGGTACAGCTTGATCCTTTTTGGTCACTTAAGAAAGGCCTCTTATGGCTGCTTAAAATATTTTCATGTTGCGGTATTTTGTTTTGAATGAATTTAAAATGTATATGATCCATTAAACAGCGCTTGTTTCCAAACCTTACTTTCATAATCCGAATACCCATACTTACCTGTATAGTAAAATATTTAAAAGACTTTCTATAATTCCTTAATTCCTTCATCAGAAGAGAAACATTGTTCGCCCCACGAACAAACAAAATATGCATTTTTAGAAGCAACATATTTGTTTAACAAAATTTCAAACAGACTTACCACTTTATATATGTCTATATTAACATGAAGTACAAAAATGTGAACTATATTTGCGTAAGTATCTCATACATTTAAAGGCTCTTACATACTGGGGCGACTCGTCGCGCGACGCGAATTTTAACAAAACATTCTTACGCAATCACTCTCTATAGCGAATTAGTAACATATTCATAATGTATTTAGAAGGGTGCAACTTTATATTTCACCGCTTTTTCCAACACATTATTAAGGGCCTACTCTATCAAATCAAATCAAATTGCTTAGCAGGATCCTCCGTTATGCCGAAAATACTGCAGCATTAATTTTGAAATAAATATATGTTAAAGTTGAGGGTGTGATGCAAGAAATTTTTATGTAATCGTGTTTTTTTCAGACGGTCCTAGGTCTGACGAAAACACGATTACATAAAATTTACTTGATAGCAAAAAAAAAAAACAAAGCTACCTCTAAACCGAACTTTAAAATGCTGGTATTAAAAAAATACTTCAAATTAGAACATAAAACTTTGCATAATAACTGAACTAACTATAAAGCAGGTCTTATGTTTTTTTTGTTTTTTTAATTACCATTATTTTCACCGTAAAAAGCAATTACCTAAACTATTCGAGGCTTGAGAGCCGCCAGCACTCCACTCCGTCTCGCTCTCACTCAGGCCGCGAGTAGTATGGTGCAAGCGAGATAAAATCTGAACCTTATTTGGCCCTTAAATAGTAATTGAAAAACCGTCGACGAAAGAGGTTATCAAATTAATCCAATTGCCAAATGAAAAACATCTTTAAGGCGATTTAAAATTTGAATTTCGGGTTTAAGTATTCCATAAATAAAATTGAAAGCACTCATTTTGTAAGTGGTACTTCACATTGCCATCCACAGGTACGTTTCTAGATCCATTTGTTTACATTTTCATGAGATACTACAGACTATTCTTATAAAACGTTTGCATGTCGTCTGTAGAATCTGATGATATATAAAATGAGTTAGAAATATTAATGTGTTTTAAGCACGGTACAAAGACAAAGTACCTTTGATTCTGGCGGTCCTTTCCCGCTTGGCATTTGTTTAATTAACGAATAAAAATATAGCGCCAGCATTTTGGAGGAGACTTTTTCGAGTATAGAGAAGTTACATCTAACTAAACTGTAAAATGCGACCATGCTGTTTTGAACGCTCAAATAACTGGGCTGCTTTTTTTTAGAACGAAAAGCGCTGTATTTTATTTTCATTCATTTTTTTGCTTTAAAATGTAACTAGAGCAAAGACTTTGTAACGTGAAAACAAAATGAAAACTACAGTGTTTATTTAAAAAAAGAACAAGCATACAACTTAATATCTCAACAACGAAAAGTCACAAACATCTCCATGAAAAATAATGTAATTTTAAATTATGTCATTGAAAAATCAAATCCATCCGAAACGGATCGCTCGAGGAGCGTATTTACATTGGGGCCATAAAAGGCGAACGTCGCGCCGGTTCGTTTCAATTCATACGCGGGCGTGCGTGCCGGTGTCATGAATAATGCACGCCCGGGCCGGGACTGAGCCGGGAGAGAACCGGGACCGAACCGGGACCGAACCGGAGCGAGCCGCAGCCATTTAAAATTTGTTTTTAGATGCCGCGGGAGGTGGCAACCCCGATTTTGAACGGTATGCAAGACTTCATCTGACAAGCAAGACTTCAGGACTTCAGGACTAACCTGATGAAATGGTACACGTGCGTTCAGCAACTTTTGTTGGATGATAATTATGCCAGATGTTAATGTAAAGTGGGAAATTAATTGTTACGCAAATTGACTACACAGTCGTCATACTTTGATGTTTTGTATGAAATGGCTATAACACAGCAAATTGATGTGGGGTGTCATTTTGCTTACTAATTAATTTCCTGTACTACTTTGCCGTGGGGTGTAATTTGCTTACTAATTAATTTCGTGTAGAGGCAGACAAAAACTCGCTCGGAGTTTTGGATCGTGTTAAAATGTAAACATGGATGGGTTGTTTGTTTTTCTATGGAAATTGATCATGGAAAAGCTTTACCTTATAATCCTCAAAATACTTGAAGTCAGTAATATCTACATGACTGAAAAGTCCATCCCTACTCTCTTCCTTTTAAGTCTTGTGAGAGAGAAAATAAACCCTTACTTAGCTATATAGTTCTCAGTACCGTTAAATTGCAAACTATAGTAGTTAAACTGTAACTAACGCACAATAAATAGAAGATAATCTTACAGCCGGCTTTATTAGGGTAGCTAATGAAATGGTTCCTCCGCGCTTAAACTCATTACTAATGTATGAACATTGGCATTGAGCAAGATGTTTCTCTCTGGTTCCTTAAGTTTTCATGTAGCTACTAGATTATGAACGACAGAACAACCGCAATGATACACATTAGTATATCACTAACTATTTTAGTGGAACTGTAAATCAAACATAACATTACGTCTATATTTCCAAGGGGTTAGGCAGATCTGATTAATACACCCATATATCGCCCATTAGATGAGGGAGGATGAGGAGCTCGTGGCTAAGTAATAACAGCCGCACGGGTCAATTCATCAGGTTAAGCTACGCTTGCCGGGGTTGGTCCGTGGATGGGTGACCATCTTTACATATCGAGACTCCTCCGTGCCTCGGAAAGCACGTTAAGCCGTTGGTCCCGGTTGTCATTTGTGGATCTTTGACAGTCGTTACGGGTCGTCAGAAGCCCGAAAGTCTGACAAACAGTCTTACCAAAGGGTATCGTATTACCCAGTTACTGGGTTGTGGAGGTCAGATAGGCAGTCGCTCCATGTAAAATACTGGTATTCAGCTGCATCCGGTTAGACTGAAAGCCGACCCCAACATCGTTGGGAAAAGGCTAGGCAGATGATATCGCCCATTAGATTAAGTCTCACGTTAAAGAAAGAAAGAAAAGTCGGTTTATTTCTCACAGGAACACATGCACTTGCAAAGATAAGTTAGTTAATTGGGCTAAAATAAAACAAAAACATATCTATAATCACACAACAGAAGTTGCATAAGTAGCATTTAACGGGGAACAATTCCAGATACCAAGCTGATAACTGACAAATTTCTGATGCAAAAACCTAATAACACTTTGCCCGACTCAAGTCACCATCACTCTTCGCGCAAGTAGACCTACAAGGCATGGCAACCAATTTCACAACAAATGTAAATCATCTCATCCGCTATACTTTTACACCGTAAAATCCAGAATTAAAAAAATGTTTTACAAAAAAAAAACAACCGACTTCCAAAAGAAACACTAAATAAAAAAGTAAAAAATAACTTTAATTTCGGAAGTCGGTGTCTTTGCTTTTAAATTTTCGTTTGCCACCGACTTCCGAAATTAAATGTGTCAAATAAGATGTCGTCTATATACACTAAGTAGGAAAAATACGTAATTATTGAAGCTAACTCAAAAACTACAAAGGCAAAATTAATAAAATTTATATGGGACCACCTCGGAAGTATACCCTTTCGAACAAAAAAAGAAATTTGTAAATCGGTTCAAAATTGGCGAAAATATCAAAGAACAAACACAAAAAAAAAAAACATGCAGACGAACGTAGAACCTCTTTTTTGAAGAAGTCGGTTAAAAACAGCGTAACAGAAAATTTAAGTGTGTCCTGGTGCGATTAAGAGCTGTTGTAGGAAATTCACCAAAATTGTTATGCATAAAGCGAAAGAAGTCGCCCCACTCGCCCTTTTGTACAGTGGAACATTTGCATAGACCGTGTCACTGTGCCTCGTCGTGGCTCGCCCCAGAGCTCTGACCGCATTTTTGATGCAAGTCCAGTAAGGAAAGTCATTTTTTTGTTTGAAATTGTTCATTTTTTTCGGTTTGCACTTTTAACTTTTGTTAGTTATTTTCTCGGTATGTTAAAGTTGGTCTTGCGAGGTGTTTTATGATATGAAAATAATTTCTACTTCTGTGGACGTAGCATTTGGAGGCTGAATTTTAAAATTGGTATCTTGAACAAGGAAGCGGTTAAATTAAAGTGAGTTGAACAATAAAATTAAATGCAAAATTAAGAAAAAAATAATAATAAGAAACACTGCAGTCACTGTTTGGTATTAAGATTCGATTGTAGTATCATTGTGAATATTGTTGTTAACAACTTATTGGAAAAAGCCTTGTGTAACAACCTTAGAAGATTTCAATATCACAATGATAGGCTTCATCAATATCATCCCTCATAATCATATTGTAAAGAAGCTGCAAAATTTTCCACTTAGCGCAAAAGTTAATATAAAATTTAATATAACTGATATGTCTATTTGCAATAGATGTCGAAAAAGGTACGCACAAACGGTCAATATGATCGAACGTCAAAAGGTAAGCCAAAGGGCAGCGTCTGATGCTAATCAGAATACTGGTCCGTGGTCCAAGCCTCAAGCGGTCCGCGGTCGCCATTTTTATCTCTTATTAGTAACGTCCCACGGGACAGGAAACTAGGATATTAAAAAAGTACATGTTAACATACACATAAAGAGTAACTATCAAGAGTTGATGTGATCAATTTCTTCCCATTGCCGCCAATGATAGAATATTTAAAATTACAAGTTTAATTTTCCAAGGCCAAGGATCTGACTGATAATAATTATCTACCTATCATATTCGTTCAAATAAGCAACTTAACAATCGGTACCATATTTCTGACCATAAAATTCTCACCAGTAACAATCTTTCACTATGAAATCATGCCAAATCCGAATCCTCCCCATGAATATGTCCAACAATACAAAAATAAAACATTCTCCTTTGCCGCCGAGCAGGAAGCAAAACGAAAACAATTCGTTTGTCTGTACGGCGCACCACGTCCGGTGTGGAATTTACTTTTTGCGAATGACACCTGCAATACGGGTTATTTGATGAGTCGATCCAAAAGTTTTAATTTTGTACTGAATATTTCATTCATTTCGGATCCGGGTAAGGGTTGGGATAACGAGGTGGTTTTATAAAAACAGCTTCTCTATTCACGTTGAAGCCATAAAGGGTAGGTAACTATGGAATTATGTTAAGAGAATGAATGGGCACTTCATCTTTTTTCTACTTCTAATAGTCCTGTTATGTTAATATTTTTAAATTATTCATTACAATATATACACACGTCTATTTAAGCATAAAATATGAAATTAGTCAATTAGGCATTAAGTGGTTTATTTACTTGTGACAAATTCTTTAGCTAAGTCTGATTATAGTGGAAATATTTAACCAAATCTATGACCACTTTAATCTATAGCTGTTGCTACGAGTAGATATGATTCGGTGGTGGCTGGAAGTCAGATAAAGCTAGAACAAGGCACCAGGTGTACTAGTAAATCTAACTTGATTCGTATCTGCATACATTGTACGTCGGAAGACATAGATCGTAGAATAAAGGACTTCACTACAATTTAGGATGTCGATACCATAAATTAGTGCTGTGACTAGTAGGCTATGTCCGGTAGTGGTATCTACATAATCACCTCCGTCAGCGATAGCTATTGATGCGATTGTTACACAAGTGAATACTGATGTCTCCTATATACGTGCTTAAATCATTGTCACCACTTATGTTGGTAATAAGATTGTGATATTTTTTTACATACGATTAACATAGATGGATTTTAATCTTTTTGATTTCATCTTACTTCCGTCGTTAGTTTCAGTTCCAGTCAATATTGGGCAGTAAGTTACTTACTTACGCGAAAGAAGGGTCCAAACCGCTGGTGATATAAAAACTATAAATCCCAGTCCTCTCATGTCTTAGGCCAATGTTTTGGTAGATTGAGGGTCCCGTGGTCACTCCGGGATAATATCATACGGTGTTCGCAGGGCCGATTCCCGGGGGCCTTATTGTCGGAGCAAATTTAACGGAAGGTGCGCACAATTCGGTGTCGTCATGCACCGCCGCGATTCCGAAGGAGGTCCACACTATTAGGTTAGAGTCAATTTTGTTTAGGCCTGTTAACATTTTTGGGTATTCTGGGAGCGATCGTGAATTTGAATTTTGAGACGTGTTTATGAAGATTTTTGTTGGCATTTTTTAGGCAGCAATCTTTAAAGTTGACAAAAATATAAGTGCGGTTCAAGATAGACTGACATACTTTGACAGTCTATGCAGTCTTTCATTTATAAAAAACTTATCTGAAAGTTCCTCCAAAATCGTTATCTTCGTCGAATGGGCTGCAATTCTCAATGAAAATGTTTCAAAACTTCATAAAATGAATTTCATCCAAATGGGAAATACTCAGTTAGAGAATCATGACTTTAGCAGCTAGAAAGAGTAGGTTTTCTGTTTCTGTCATGACCTGAATTTGAGGAGACCACAGTCATTTGCACCTTCGCACAGGGATTGAATTCACAAAACCAAAATACGTCGTGCACAGAATACAAACACTGTCATACATACAAATATGTCGCAAATTCGGAAATTAAGCCCGCTGTGCAAGCCTTTGTTAGCAAAAAGTAGAGGATGATGCTACTAGTTTGTTTTACCTTCAACTTCCTTTGTGGTGGTGTGCGATATTACGGCGGTTCCACTACTGACGTCTGTCTGAATTCTTTGATTTTGCTACCAGGTACTTCACACCCATGAGCAATATTATTATTGACTTCAGAATGTACATTGTATTGTGATTACTAGAATACTCATTATCATCATAATCATTAGGTACAGCAGTAATGCGTCCATTTCTGTTAAGTAAGCACTCATTCGATACAATTCTAAAATACTCAAACGCATTTTTTCTCAAACAACTTTAGAGATAATATTTGAATTCCTGGCACAAAAAGTAGCTGCAAGCAGTCTTGCCACAACATCGCACACCGTCCGACACAGTCGCCTGTTGAGTTAGCAGTTTTGCAATTTGAATCAACTCACTTATTAAGTCTGCGTCATGAATACGGGATTAAACTCGCTACGAGCCACGCTAATTAATTGAGATATAAAATAAACATCCCATCGCCCTCTACTTTCCTCTGACTTTTTGACTTTAAGTATAAAAGAGTTCCAGCAAAATTGTGCTCGCTCTGAAATGTTGTCTTGAAACAGTTAATGACTAAGGACTGTTTTTGAACTTTTGTGACAGACGTTTTTTAATAACTTTCCATTTAAATTTGTGTTTTAGTTGATAGCGAAATACCTCGTGTTTGCTCCTTGCTTTATCATTTAGATTTTATTATTTATATTTTGGACTAACTTTTGATATTTGCTGACGAAATTAAACTAGTTTAGAGGTATTGTCTCAGGTTTGTCTCTGAGGGATAAAGTGAAAGATAAGCTATGATAAATATAATTATGCATAGTACAAAGACCTAGATACCACTTTGTTTCTGTCAAACTAAAAAGCTACTTAGCTTTTGTTGGTTTTATTGTCGAAGCTACTTATTATTAATACTATTTTACTAATCACTGGAGGGATTTCAGAAGGTTATGCTTTACAGGTTTATAGTATTTATTACATAGGTGGAATCTAAGCTTTTTCACATTATTAACTCACTGAACAAACAATAGTCTAAATAGATATAACCCGAAGCCCAAAAAGCATACAAAACCTACTGGTAAAGTTTAAACAAGGTTCAAATTAATGGCCTCTAGCCACGCTCACAATCCATTATAATTAAAAAGAGCTCCCATTGAACTGACACACTTCCTACTTAAAACCTCCATTGAAGTCAAACTCATCAGCATCAAGTACCAAACACTCGTACATTACACTGTATTTCATTACGTCCCGAAATAATTTCCTTAACTGATATTAACAGGTCAGATAGCGCCTTCTTTATGGAAAACCAATTTTCCCAAAAGATGAAATCGGCTTTTGGAGTCAATTATATACCGTGCCGCGCCGTGTACGTTGAACGAAGGGCAAATACTAACAAAGTTATTTGACTTTCAACCTTTTGTGGACATTATTTTCGGATTTGTATATTTTGAACACGTATTTCGTTATAATTGACTTACATTATTAAATTGGTGCCTTTGATTTTACTGCGCTGTTAAATATTAAAAGGAATAATAAATTTAGAAAAAAAAAAAACATTCTAGCCTTTTCTTTTAATTTTAGAAGCCTCAAATGAAGTACAAATGTTACTGATATAGCAAGTCATTACTTGAAAATTGTTAATGTAATCAATAATACCTACGTACTATAATTTACTGTAGTTATAAGTTCAGCATATAACATAAATGTATCAAATATCATAGTAGTTAGATGATATCGTGACACTACTCATTATTTCCCAAAAATTTACCCGTTTCATGAAAATGTATGATAAATTCGACACATCGTTGCGAAGCTAATGCAATAGACTAAATTAAAAATTACGATCCAACGGGATCATTAACATGACAATGTGATGATGCCTCACTCAGCATAGTTTGAAACAATGGCAGTCGCTAACGATGCTACCAGGCCGATTTGGAAATTAATTTCACTGTGTCAAATACAAATGTACTGAATTGATGAAATATTTGTGGGGTAATTAGGTACCGTATTTTTTTAAACGTTCGCATTCTAATCTCAGTCTCAATATTTCAAAAAGCTCTCAATTTACCAACATTTTTGACAAGTTTTTGACATTGATTGTTGTCGCTGACATGAGATAGAGATTTGTAAATAAACGTTTTTAAGTACGAGTAGAATTTTCCTTTAGTTTTTTGGGCCTTCAAGAGTGAGGAAACACTCTTTACTGCCTATTTAGACATAGACAAGACATTTACAAACTTTTATTATGAGGAGTCCAAAAAGCTTAGTAAACAAATACCTCATTGATAGGAATCAGTCGCCAGTCCATATTAAACCAGAATATAATGTACAGCCCTAATTCACGAATTTAGAGTTGCTCTCATACATAAAGCTATCAACACAGGGTGAAATTGAATTCATGGGCATCCTCATAAGGAGTCATTATGCTCATCATTATAAACTACTCTCACTATGGGACAAACACAGTAATCGCCAAAAAAAAAAATCTGCTGTTCCCTACTTTTATGTTCGCATAGTTCGTCAAAATGTAAAGAACAGCTGAATTTTTTTCTGGATTTTAGGGTTGGTCCCATAGTGAAAGTTGATCATAATGTTGAGTACAATGACCCCTTAAGTGGATGCCCATGAACTCCATTTCACCCTGTATATTCATAGATGCTTTTACTCCCACTGCTTTCAGTCCAGCTGATGGACAATAATAGTCCAGCTTTGTATAAAGATTTGAAATCAGTGACGTTCAAATGTCGAGTTTACCATATTATTTTGTACACTTTTATCATAATTTGCCTATTTTTCACGTGTGTATTAATTGCAGTCGTTACTTCAAGGCTCACCGTGGCTTGATAAGGCGAGGTGCACATTACTCATCGCGCGCATTGTACGGCACACTTCAGATTGCCACGATTTATGTGCGAGCCAACGATGTGTGCCCACATTTTTATATGTGATGGGAAATATTGAGCCGGTTACGTCATTTTTAGAGCTCAGGTATTTTTTATTTTTTATTTAAACGATTTTTTTACACAAACATAATTAAAATGTCGTTTTGTGTCGCTGTTTGACAATTTTAACACAATAAAATTCACAAATATTAAAATGATTATGCTTGATGCTATTTTTATTTAGTCTGTTGTTATAGTTATTAAGTCTTAATCATAAATAGGTATCAGTAAGTATCAATAGGTTTTTACTAACATGCACCAAGAATAGGTTATTTTAACAGAATGAGAAAAATCTTGAATAGAAAATTTTTCATTCCTCCAGCAACAATAATACTTATAAAAGTGCCAGTTTCCAACAAAAATTCGAGGTAGATAGATATACGCGGGCCACATGCGACGCCCACAAAAATCACGTTACGTCCATAGCGCACTGATTTGCGGTGACAGTGTCCGTTAGGATCGCTACACACGTATAAATGTATGTAATAGCGCTGCGGTGGCCGCGGTGTTTGCTCGCGACTCGTGACGTCGGCGCGTGTGGACATAGCTTTAAGTGGACACAGATTATGCGAGTAAAGGTGGCAGATGCGATGTGAAAATTTTGGGTATGCACTCCAAATAATGATGATTTTGTTTTTGACTATGGAAGTAAGTCTCCCAAGCATTTTTGATTCTGAATTAAAATTAGCTAGCAGATAGGTAATACGGCTAGCAAAATAAACTTATTGAAACAGTAATAATGTTTGTGCTACACTCGCGGGCTTTTCATTCATAGCGAGGTTTTCCAGAAAAGTTAGATGTATTAACATTTTACAACTCTAGTTACATAAAATAAATTTTGTGAAACTTTGCTCATTTCAATCATATACAACAATAGCTTATTCTCCCATCAAACTAATTTACGTAAGTTCACTGTGTACAGTCACGAGCACCAATATGAATACACTTAGCAACTTTTAAAAGTGATTTTCTTCTACTGTATTGATTGTAATTTTATGTTATAACAAACATAGTATTTTGGAACCCATATTATTATGAAATATGTATCATCTCTAAGTTGCATTCGCTATTCCACAAAAAAATGGTCACTGAATTTTGCTAAGTGTATACATATTTTTGCTCGTGACTGTACATTACCTGCTTCTCTTTACTTTGATGAGCCTCTGCCGCCCATGATAGATGATAAAAGTCTGGGAACAAGCACCACTTGCAGTATCCGTGCCTCTCAGAGGGCATTCCAAACTGTCCACAAACACTTCCTGATAACGACCACAGACTAATCCCATGTTATTTTATAGTCGTTAAACAAACAATCACAGACTGTAACGGTTTATAGTTCGCACAAACAACAGACTATTATTAACTTTTAGCTTTACCAACCTGTCCTGTGTGCGACACGGTTACGTTGAATTTTAGCTGTTTTGCATAATATAAACTGCTGTTCTCCTCCTGAGAGAAGAGACTGTTGTGTTCATATAAGGGATGGCTAGAAAGGAACCTGTGGTTGGTGCATTCAAAACGATGATATTAATATTGATGGCATTCCGGCAACCCTTTTTACCCGACTACGACAAAGCAAAAAGGAGGGTTATGATTTTGACCGGTATTTATGTATGTACATGTGTTCCCTCATATCTTCTAAATTATTCGTTACAAGTGGACAAATGAGGTATCGAAGCGATCTTGATCGTCCGCTGGTTATAAAGCCATTTTATTAAATAAGCGAAAATGACTCATAAAGAATCATAAAGATGTTGGCACTTTTTTTTTTTTTTTGTTTTTTTTTTTTTTGCTCGCTCGGAGATTCGCACGTTGCACCAATGAGGTGAAAATAACACTTTTTAAGACGTTCTGCCAGTCGTTCTACTCGGGTGGCCCGTGGGTGAAACATACGCAGCGAACCTACAGAACCCTGCGCACCCAGTACAATAACGCTTTTAGGATGCTGTTGGGGCTGTCATGGCGCTGCAGCGCGTCTGGTATGTTTGCGGAAGCGCGTACAGAAGGCTTTCAACCCATCATGCGTAAGAAAGCGAACTCCTTGCTGCACCGTCCACGAAGCAGCAGTAACAGCATCCTAAGTGCCATAGCGGCCCGTTTTGACTGTCCTTTCCAAAATCTGTGGATAAGGACAGGCATAGGCATCGGTTAGTTATAGATACTAACAATACTAACATAATTTTAGGTACAATTATTCTGATAATAACACACTAACGATTTTTAGGTTTTTATGATTTTATGTTATTTTTGTGTGGTCATGTAACCTTTATGGAGTTTTGTCTCTGAAACAAATCAATAAATAAATAAGCTATGTGACGTCACATTAAATTGAATATGGCGCCCCCTAGTGAATCCGTGTTTGGTATCAGATGAAAGGGCTTAATTAGCACATTTCATAAATATATATAATATAACCCCAATTTTTTTTAAATAGAATAAAAAGTTATAAAACTAAAACTAATACGGATTAGAAGTCAGATTCGACTGTTAGTGAAAAGGAAACCAAACAAATAAAATGCTTCGAATACTCTTACATTGCGAATACTGAAAACATTTCACGTATTCTGTACTAGTTTCTCAGCAATGAACTTATGCAGGCTTCATACTAACAAGTAAGCAGGCCAACCGCAGAAAAATATTAAACCGCCGTTACGTTGGTAGTACTCCTGCTGATGGGAATTATACAATGGTATTCGGAAGTTGGGGATTGAACACCGGTATTCGGGGAGAGGGTAGTTAGTGAACTATGTGGTTTGAATTTTTTGTTGATGATTTTATGTTGGGTTACCTGTGAGTTGATATTTTTGGTATGTATTATTGATTTGTGATTAGTAAAGACTGTTATTATAAATAGGTCGGTAAATCTATATAAAAACTTTCTATAAAAAAATTTGGTTTTGTATTTTCGGTTTTTGCCACCAACTTCCGAAATTTAAGTTATTTTTCATTTTGTGGTATTTTTTGGAAGTTGGTTGTTCTTTTTTGTTGTAAAAAAGATGTATTTTCTCGCTTTTTAGTGGGTCAGTTTGTCATTTATCTAAGTTACAATAGCCTAATGTCAACTGCTCATCACCTTTAACAAAATATTGCTTTTCCCGATGCAGGGACGTTAATCGTTGAGGAGTTCTCCTGGTACTTCACCATCAGCTCCACTTCACCATAAGCATTGTGATGAGCATAAATTGCTTGGCAACCATTATTAAAGGAATCGAATCGCAACCCGTGAAATACTTATTATTGAGAAGTTTCGGTGGCCATTTGTGCTCTTCATCATCAGTTCCACTTCACCAATTGGTACGTTCCGAGAGCAACTGGACGAGTTACTAAAAAAAAACCCAAATGGTAATATGTGCCTATAATATTTGAAGAGTTCCCTCAATTTCTCCAGGATCCCATCCTGACCTGATGTTGATTGAACCATCTTAGAAGAATGCCCAATCAAACAAAAAAATAATTTTGGTAATTTGTCTATCAATGAAGGAGTTATGCCCGGACATATATAAAAAATATATATAAACATCCGAATTGATAACCTTCTCCATTTAGAAGTCATACACTTATAAACTGTTTTGATTTCCCTCTACCCCCACTACTCGCGCGGTAACGTTCAGAGTTCAGTTGTTCAGCTCTCCTCCCACAAATTAGCCCGAGGGTCGTTGAGCGGCTCGCATTCATACGAGGAGCTCCTAATAAATTATTTAACTCCTAAACGTTAACCTTTCAAGGAATCACGGATGTGGTTCAAGATTAGCTCGGTGATTATTAATTATTTGATTAAAAGTTACTATTTTAAATTTTTTATAAATAAAATAAAAAATGGTGAATTAAAACATCGTGAGGAAACCAAAATTCGAAGACATGTGGTGGAGGCCTGCGTTCCAGCAAGCAGAACATTATGCGCTGATTATTATGCAATGATAAAATGCTTTGAAAACATGCGAAGTTGTTCAACGAAATTTGCCGTAAAGTGTTCTCATCATCTAGAAATATTACTTACTGTATTATTTATTTTTGGTTTCATTTTTGATAGCAGCGTTCCTGCATATTAATACTACCTAATGGCACAACACTGATACACTTTTGAATTATTACAGATGAATCCTGACGAACACCAATCACTAAAATAATACATATTATAACAGTAGATCGTAAACATACGGATGTTTCAGTAACAGTCGCCAAATCATATATATTTATGTTATTGTTAAATAATATATATTATCTATAGTTTGGTTATTATAATATATGTTTAATATAATATAATATTATGTTTAATAAAACCATAGATGATGGAAGAGGCCTCAACTAATAATAGCGTGAAAATCTATAGCTTATTGATTGACCAAGCTTATAGGGAATATCTGCGCATTTCAACATAATCCATCGGTTATTATTTGTTGCGTGATGCTGAAACATATAGGTACATCCAGACAAACAGACAAACATTCTAAAAACTGTATTTTTGGCAAAAGAATTTTCCCAGACCTCATAAAAAATATTTTAAAAATACTATTTAGGAACTGTTTTCACTCCGCTACGATTTTATTATATCCATACATATAATTATTATAAATTCGAAAATAACTCAGTCTATCTGTCTGTCTGTATGTTACCTTTTCACGCCTAAGCCATCTGAGCGGATTTCGACAAAATTTGGCAAGGAGATAGATCACGGAATAGATAAATAAGGTTGGAATGGTAATGTGGGCGTGGCAAGCGCGCCACAATTATGATTCGATAATCATAACTCGACCGATTCATTAATTCACCGCGTTTCGTGCGCTTTGGACTACTGCGGAGAACAGAGCTCTGCTTTAAAATGCCGTGTTGTGCAATTATAACTTGTAAAACAAAAAGTCAGACCGCAAGTATAGAGCGAGGGGGTATATCTTTCCATCGGTGAGTCGAAAATAACATTTAATTATAATTTTATTAGTAAAAAACATAAAAATATTCTGATCACTATGAAATTCCAAACATTAACGACATTAAAGCAACAAGTAAAAAAAAAAATATACATTGCACGATGTGTACTCGCGTAAACAACGCAATTACTAAGTCCGCTTACAATGTACTGCATGCGTCGCGTCCTCTTCACTTCAACCATTGACGTTTCGTCGTTTGCCCTGATTGGCCGTGATGCACGGTAGATAGTGAGGTGACCATGTGGTTAAATAAAATCATCGATAGAATTCTCAAATAATATAAATTTACGTTGGACAAAGATTCTTTTTGAATTATTTTATATTTAATTAATGATAGTATATTTTTAGTTAGATGTATAATGAGTCAATTAAATATTACAATAATTATTGAACGAATGATACAATATAGTAAATACTTGTAGATGACAGATTTACAGGGAGAAATTGAATTCATTGGCAACATTATACGAGATCATTGTACTCATCTACAAGTATTTACTATATTGTATTTAGTATTAAAATATAAGTAAAATCCAATTTTACTTACGCAATAAATTATAAATTTTAGGTTTCCTAAAGAACCTAACGCCAGGGAACAATGGATTGACGTGACAGGTAGAGGAAACTGGATGCCGACAAAGACGAGTACTATTTGCTCTATACATTTCAGTAAAGATGATTTTATCATAAAAAAATCAGGTTATTTATAATTAATAAAAGTAAAATAAATATTTCTTAATATTTATTTCATGTTTAATTTTCCCCCATACATTCATCAGATAATTTATCAATAAAGAATATCGGCTTTATCAAGCACTAGCGTGTATGAAAATTTTTATTGCTTTTTTGCGTGTGTGTGTGTCTATGCCTACGGGGGCTTAGTACTAGTGTGCGAACGAATATCTGCCCTGAGATTTATGTGTGTCTGATTTGGTTGTGTGCGAAATATTTGTAAACATAGGAGTGCGTATGTGTAGAAATTAAAATAGTGGGAGACAAGCGGTGACACTGGTCCTGATACAAAATTGGAGCTAGGGCCTTTCCAACCTTATTTATCAATTCCGTGAGATAGATGATACCCCGGGGAAGGACATAGGCTACTTTTTGTTTCAAAAATAGTCCTATAGAGGTTGATATAGGGGATGAAAGTTTGTATAGGAAACCCAGCATTTCTTAAGTATCCCGATAGTACGTTCGCGTGAGACGATATCCAACATCCACGTGGGTGAAGCCGCGGCAAAAGCTAGTGTACGAATAAATTTTCACAATAGTGGGCGTTGAAGTATATTTACTGGTTTTATATTAGTAGGTAATAAACTTAATATTATCTTTTTACGAGTATGAGAGCCTTGTTGACCTTTATGTTACCGGATCTTGGAGGTTAATGAGACGTTTCCGATAAGTAGGCAAGCTCCTGCAAAACTTCCTTATTAGAAATCAATACCTTTTGCAGGTGAGAACATGGCGGGGAGGACTTTTCTAGAAACTTTGGGGTAATGTACACTATATGCGGTGTCTCAATAGAGTACCGTAGTGTGCACATCGCATTTACAACTAACGTGTTACATACTGGACCCACCAATGATTAGCCAGAATTTTACAGCACTAGTATTTCAATGGCGGTCGGTACACCCCATAACACGTTACTTTTCGTTACTTTCGTAACGTTGCGGATGATGCGCCTTAAGTTTCACTATCATTACCTACCATTTATGTTGGTATACTTTGCATGATCATCACGTGACTAGCACCATCTAGCTATTTAAGTCAAAATCCCTCAGTTTAGTCCCCGTCAGAGCTTCGTTCAGTACTGCTGATGTTATCTTATCTCTGCTCATTAACACTGTGCTACTAAGTGCATCCTGTGAGGTGGCAAGTGTTGAAAGTAGTGGGTGATTATTGTAACTCTTTTTAATCTTTTAAGTGGGCTGAGGTTACTTAAATCTAAGGCAGTTTGTAGCTAGGCCAAAAAATTTATTTGTATTTTCCTACATGTTAGGTACTGCGATATTTGTACATATATAAAAATATGAAAGTGATCTACTTCTTCTCGTGACTTAAATTTTGTCTGAAAAGTACGTAGTGACCTGGGACAACTCTGTAGTTTGCCTCATTGATAGTTGCTGTATCATTTATTCCTTCGCTGTGTGGATAAATCTTCATTTTCCAGTAGCAAAAATCTGGCTTTCTGACCATAGACAATTTCGGAAGTTAAAAACTTCGATCTGCATTACCAGACCCCTCTCCCCGTCTTCATTATTATTTATTTATTTATTTAGGTTAGCCAACAATTGTTTACACAATACATTTAAAATAATTTGCTTAATAGTTAGTTACAAGTATAAGTGCAAAATTACTTACAGGCTAACACCGCACCATTTTTGGTTTTACATATGTAATGATAAAGACAAAAAGGATATTTACAATAATAGATAACCAATCATTTTTGGTAATTCATGCGCAACAATATCTTATAATAACAAAAATAGAATTTTAAATAATTAACAATAAAAAAAGAAAGATTGGTAACATTAACATTATGGGGGGCAAGGAAACTATACCTAGAACCTAACTATACCTAAAGTGTAAACTTTGGTACTACTTTATCATTATTTAATTAGGTGAGGTTAAATCCCCGGTGTAGAAGACGGAATATTCCAACTTGCAGCCAACGAAACGAACAAGAAATTACGAGTCTCAGCAATACTTCTAAAACGTTAAAAGACAGAAACAGACTAAGTTAGACTAGCAACTGTACTACTTAGTGCGAGATAGTTATCAGCTGAACAATGGGCACTGAACACGCTATCCTATAGTAACTGCTATCTAACGGAATCTCATCTTTTGAACTACTAAACACGTTTCCCCTTTATTGCTGGGATTATGTTTTGCTGCAATATCTGGGGAACTTTAATCGGTTAGTTTTTGGCTTGTGAAACGTATTTTAAACGAATAAAAGATTTTCTAGATACGTTGACCTAAATTGTACGTTGACTTTTGAACTTGTGCATTTAAAGTTACACGATAAAATGTACCTAAAGCGATCTAGTGTACCTAACACTATTTATAGCTTAAATATTTGTAGGATTTTTTATTACCATCAAGAAAAAGTTACAAATGCCTCACTAACATGCAGTTATTGAATAGCAATTTGTAATACTATTATTAAAAACAATAGTTCAAAATATCATTTCGATACGCGCATAATTTTTACTCAAAAATGTAGTACCTACCTACCATTAACTTAACAAAATGCGACAAACACATCCGGTAACATAACTTTATCTCCAAACTAACTACGACACGTTCCTGGCATGCGGTCAAATCACGGTAATTTAGGTACTAAAAATAATCAAACATGGGTGCAGTAAAATTGCTTGTCGGCAGCAGGACGTTACAGCGTTGTCTGCAAGGCAATTACGGCGGGCGGTCACGCGATGACCGCACCACTTAAGGCAATACTGCTCAGGTGCCACGCCGATCAATGGACGAGAACCCCGAGCAAAATCACCGAGCAAGTGAGAACTGTGAAACGGAACATTTGACGACAAAGTTTCCGAGGAACACCAATTAAGAACTAACTCCAATAATAATAGATCCAATCCACCATTTCAGTGTAAAGAAATTAGAAAGAAATCTCCCTGAAAATAATCCACACTCATTTTTTATTGAAATTGATCTGAAAGTGAAAGCAAAAAGTTCTTTATAGAAACATCTCAGTCGGGAATTTAATAGCCAGCAATAATAACCGGATGAGGTCTAAAAATTATCATAAACCTAACACTGAAGTCGTCCTTAGGGAAAATATGAACTACGACAAATATGCACACGAAAACCAGCGCCTCCAATCTTATGTCAATGGAATAAGATCTATTCTGAGTGCAGCAAGAATTTTGTAACTGGAAATGAGAACCTAAGTATGCTGCATCCAGGATTTTCAAATTTCAACTTTAGTACTAAAGAATAAGGTTTTCAGCAAGTGCAGCAGCTAAGTTGGCAGTTCCCAGCCTGCGTATATCGATAGGCAGTGAAAGGATAGACGGACCTCCTCTATGTATTATTCATGGCCCGAATTGGTGTTTGTTTAAATTTGATGTACAATATCTTACACGGATTGAATTTTGTTCAAACTCTTTATATTTGACATGTTAATATTGGAGTCTAAGTTTGTCTATTTATCTTTGGGTTTTGATATAACTTCTAGCTTTATCAACATAAAGTTGGAAGCGATCAATATTTATATACGAGTAGGTATGTACCTACTTTGTTTATCGAACATGCTTCAGTTTAATAATACTAAAGAGTTGGAACAAACTCCTATGATTTATAGAAGAACCATTTTGATGATAAAAACGAAAACAGTTTTGGTCATACAAAATACTACCTATGTAGGTCTAAAAAAATATCTTACCACATATAACATAACATATCTCTTACCATAACATAGCGCTTGTACTCCCCAAAGGATTAAGCAGTTGTACAATGAGTAAATTAACATTTACATGAAATAGTTTTAAAATAAAAACTAGAAAATATTATTATAATATATGAAAAATAAAATACACTTAAACGTACGACATTTATCGCATGACCTATTGTTAATAAGCCTACCAACTAACTCGAACCCTCCTCGGTTGGAATACCTTCGAACTAGATTTTACAATTTTATTACGAAAAATCCATATCTGTTCGAAAGTAAAACAGAAATAATGAAGTACGAATAAACAACATAAATTTCGCTATCATAAGTCTTATTTCATTACTCTGATGAATTATTTAAAAAGTTTCCACAACTTTCATTGTTAAGAATAAATTTTAAATCTTTTGATCTCTCAAACAAGTCCAACTTTATCACATTGTTTGCATTAGTCTGCGAACAAATATCGTTTACAAACTCTAGTACAACAATAGCTTACTCAGGATCCCCAAGATACTGCTTCAAAACCCTTGAAGCCGTCCCATCTAAAAAATCCTCTACACAACTGACAATAGCTGCAACAAAACATAATTCTTCAATTCATTGCTCATCTTCTTCAATGTTACTTTTGTCATTCGGTACTAAACCAGCAATGGAATCAGAACAGTGTGGGGTATCGATCTTGGGGTCTTGGTAAAGATCTCCCTGATCAGATTGACGGGCATTTATTTTATTTATCACAGGCTCAGCGCGCGTCAGTTCCCGTCCCACGGCTTTTATTGCGCCTCCCCGCGAGCAAAGTGAATTTTGATGTGGGCCTTTATGTATTTCAGTGAAACGTTTACAGTTTTTTTTTGTTTTCTTTTTCTTCCCCCTTGTTTCGAGCTTCTTCCTTAGCCTGTTAATTTAGAGATCTATTCACTGGTGGTAATGTTGTGAAGATTTCGAATTAGGGGATTGGCGTTGTCCCATGAAGAGAATCTTGGGGGTGTTTTAGTATGATTGGCTTGTCTGTGTCATTTTTATTTGAGGGATGGGGGGATGCAATTTTAGTTGGTTTTTCAATTCTTGATTTTTTTAGATTTTTTACTCGGTGACATACTTATGATTTTTATAAACGTCAATGTAAAAACTGGTTAGACTGGAAGCTGACCACAACATGGTTGGGAAAAGGCTAGGCAGATGATGATAAACGTCAATGTAAAATTTTTGTAACAATTTAACACACCAAACTCAATGCATTACATTCTAAAATTGAATGGCTCTTAAATTCAATGCGTCCCACTAATCATTAGCAGAGCAGAACGACCAAAACTTTTACCGTAGTGACTGACATATACCATATCTCTCGTGCGGAATTTAATTTCAATATGTTTTTGCACTGAATTCATACCATCATCAGAATTTGGGTCACGTTAGTGAAACAGGAAAGACAAGGATGTCGCGTGGGATAAAACGTCCATAAAAAGTATTTCATCACGTACTAAATTAATATTGTCTCATTTCATTTAAATATGAAGGAGACGTAACTTAGAATCAACCCTGTTACTGAATCTATTACACAATTTGCATTTTTAATTAAAAACATTCACCTTTAGCCTGTTTTGTGCCACTAGAGGGCCTACAACGGCCTCCTTTTCTCCTTTCTACTCCACTCATTCTTATGGCCGAATAGCACAAGAATGAGAGGAGACTGATCCTGTCATCAAGAATCAAGCTCATCAGCAAATCTTCGTAAAGGTCTACCACGACGATGCCACTAAACGTTTTGCAGAACTCATTTGGTTTATAATTTCTTAATAATAGCTTTATAAATACGTAAAAGAGTGGAAACAATGCCTACACAAAATCGAAAGGGTTAACATAATAATGGACCATTTTACAGTTCAGTTCAACTTCAAAGTGAAGAGTTCTCAACCAATTTCCTATCTTTTCGTGCAGAAATATTCCCCTCACTCAAATGTTACAATTTTCCGAGGAAAAAAGCTGATCGTAATATATTGTGTGTTTCTTTTATTTACAAATCTGCTTGCTATATTGTATCCCTTACTCTTTCCTCGCGGGGTTCGCTAACCATAACACGGAAGCTTTCAAAAGCATACATCAGATTAATTTCGTATTATTTTTGCTGATTATCCAGGATTATACTGATCTGTTTTTATGTGTGTACTTGGTGAAGTGTTTTGTGTCTCGTTCCATGAGTTATCTAAAATATTTTAAACTCCGCCAGGAGAGATTTAAAAAAAAAAAAATTGCCTACGATATTTTCGAAGACCGAAGACTTTCGAAGAACAAAAAAAAAAACAAGATAATAAGACCGTTATGAGTATAGATTAGTTCAAGCAATCTTGTGAAGTTGTCAAAGTTAAAGTCAAAGTCAAATAATTTATTTCAAATAGGCACATAAAAGGCACTTTTGAACGTCAATCGTCGTTGAAAACTAAATTCCTACGCAATTGACATTTAAAATTCCATTTAAAATTCTTTTCTCAGCAAAACATATCAGAATGGACAGCCCTAAGTATCGCCGGTCGCTCCCCTGCATCACCCAACAACATTTTGAACATATTACCTGTAGAGACATAATTAAAACCTTTCACACTTTAAATGTAAAAAAGACTGCAGATCTGTGGGGTAATTCTGTAGAAGTTGCTAAGTCTATTATTGACATTGTAGAACCTAATTTAGCACTTATTTTTAATCATTGTGTCGACTGTGGGGAGTTTCCTGACCTTATGAAAAATAGTAAAATAATACCTTTGTTTAAATCAGGTAGTACATCAGACCCCACAAATTATAGACCTATTTCAGTACTACCTATCTTTAGTAAAATTTTTGAGAAGTTAATTTTAGAGCAATTGCAAAGATTTTTAATAGACATAAATTGTTACATAGCAAACAGTTCGGTTTCACAAGGGGTAGTTCAACTATTGATGCTGGTGTTGAACTTTTAGGACATATTTATAATGCATGGGAAGATAAATGCAATGCCTTGGGCATCTTTTGTGATTTGTCTAAGGCATTCGATTGCGTTCTTCATGAAACGTTAATCAGGAAACTCCGCCACTACGGAATCCGGAACACCGCTCTGGATCTTCTAACTTCAGACTTGAGTAATAGGATTCAGAGCGTTGACGTTAATGGGAAAAGATCTCCTGGATTTATAGTAACAATGGGAGTCCCACAGGGCTCAATTCTTGGTCCTTTCTTGTTTCTTATTTATATTAATGACTTGCCTTACCTCATAAAAGATAATCATGAGATAGTGTTGTTTGCAGATGACACTTCCCTTTTGTTTAAACTTAAACGTCAGCAGCTGGTTACTGACGATGTAAATAGCGCGATCTCAAAAATAGTTCACTGGTTTAATGTTAACAATTTACTTCTTAATGAAAAAAAACCAAATGCATTAAGTTTACGCTACCTCACGTTAGGCAGGTGAAAACTAATGTGTTGATAAAGGGCGAAGAATTGAATCCCGAAGATAGCACAGTATTCTTGGGCTTAACTTTAGATGCTAAGCTTCAGTGGGGCCCACATATAGATAAATTGACAAAAAAATTAAGCTCCGCAGCACACGCTGTCAGAAAAATTCGTAATTTAACTGACATAGAGACAGCCCGTTTAGTATACTTTAGCTATTTTCATAGTGTAATGTCATACGGTATTCTGTTGTGGGGAAATGCCGCCGACCTTCAGACTATCTTTGTTTTGCAGAAAAGAGCTGTTCGGTCAATTTATAAATTAGGTCAGAGACACTCTCTCATAGAGAAATTTAAGGAGATAAATGTAATGACTGTGCCCTTTCAGTATATTTTTGAAAATCTTTTATGTGCCCATAAAAATATTAAATTGTTTAAAAAATACAGTGATATTCATAATATAAATACTAGGAACAAACACAACAAGGCTTGAGAAAATAGGTGGCTCGTTCAGATGTCAATGTATATGCTTTTACAATAAGCTTCCAAGCCACGTACAAGATCTAAGCCTTAATAAATTCAAAACATTTATTAAACGTAAGTTGTGCCAAAAAGCGTTTTATACCATTAAAGATTACATTGAGGACAAAAAGGCTTGGGATTGAGCTGCTCAAATTTCTCTTACTTTTTTAACTTATTGAATTTTGTTATTTTTAGTAACTTTTTTATTTTATTATTATCATATACAGTGACATGAATATTTACTTTGTGAAGTATAATATTATTACTATTTTAATTATTGTGAATTTAAGGACTATGTGGATCATATTTTTTATATATCTGGCAGTTTGAGTACTATAGGCAGCCTACCCAAATGTCCTTTCTTTGGTATTGTTCGTCGAGTCGTTGAGCTCCTTAAATTTGGAGTTGAGCTGCACGATTACTGACAAATGCGTGCACTGACTGGACAGGTCCACTCAATCTGTGTGGTTTTTTCCACAAAAGTATTGACGTGTAAAAGTGTTTATACAAACCTACTTACAGAAATAAAATCATTTATCATTTAACAAGGACACTGTCTTCATCACGACAAAGCTCCCGAATGGGAAACAGTTTTTGCAATAAACATACAGACACATAATATAGTGGTGACCACACCACTGCGAACAGCAAAGCGATGGAAACAGGTGAGACGTACAAATTGATTTTAAGGATATCGAATGTATATTTATTAGGTACACAACATGATACTACTTTCTAAATTATGACATACTTGTCTTAGTTCTCTGATAAGTTTTATGAAGAATCACGTATTACTTTTCTGTACCGCATGACATTTTAGAGACACAAATCTCCAGGTAATCTGAAACACTCAGACCATGCGAATTCACAATAAGCAGGAGTGGAGGATACACAAACACATAACATAAAATCTCGCCTGATCCTCGAAGCGTGCGGGTGTGTACCTTTAATACTCCCACATTTCTCAAGTTGAAGTCCCATGTAATAGGCGAGACTTTTGAAATCGATTAATCTCTATTTGCCATCGATTTTCATCGATAAAAACTCTGGGATAAGAAAATGAAAGTCAAAAACGAAACCCCAAAAATCATAACCCTACCTTTGGCTTTGCCTGAGGCAGAAAAAAAATCGTTTGGCTTAGGCATAACTAAGTTGATGCCAATCAATAAAAATCTGTTCTTGTGTCTACATACTAAATCCAACTATAAAAGTGAACCAAACGAAATCTAAACAGCCCAGCGTTGAGACAAGCGCCCAACATAACAACATGACGTTGTAGCTCGTCTCCGGCGCCGCGCTCGGTGAGCACTCGTTGCAGCTCGTCTCCGGCGCCACGCTCGGTGAGCACTCGATCTAAAGGTCCTCCGTACTAGTGACATTAGTCTTCATTGCGCAGAGCCCCACGTTATTGAGGTTTGCTTTCCGACTGAAATACGTAGACAATGTCGGTTTATTTCCATGATTTCAAGGATCGAAATTGTGCTTGCAGTTCGAGAGACTTACACTTGTTTTCAAGTCGTTTAGGGAGTGTACGAAATTAAAGTTTTTGATCGAAAGTAGAGAAAGCGATTACTATGTCAAGAAATATGGACGATATTAACTAGTTTACACAACAATCACCATTTCTTCAGTCAATAAGAATTTTACCACATTAATAACTACATTTATTTTGCTGAGTTCCAATAAAGCCGGCGCCAGACACAGTCACATATTTGAACACTTATTTGAACAATTGTGAGGTAGGATAATAAATGTGAGATCAAACTTTGATCAAATACCCAAACACCCGTACCTCACATATGTTTAAACAAATGTTCTAATAAGTGTTCAAATATTATTGCTATGTCTGGCGCCGGCTTAAGGCCATGCTTCCTCTCAAGTTCTCCTACTTTTTTATTCACTGATGTCCAAAATGTTTCAACCAATAATGTTCTAAATAATGATGTATCAAACAGTTCCATTCTCGGAGCACCTTAATTTAACTTGCAACCAATGTTAACTAACAGGCAATATCAACATAACATTTAATCAAATCGTTCATATAAATTGGCAAACAAAATGAGGAATGATTTAAATTGCAAAAGCCCATATTCGTAGAAATACTAAACTACCTTTTACCGAGTGAATGACTGGAAACTGTCGGATTGATACGATCGTGTCGACTTTTCATTAAACTTTATTTGCAAACGGTATACTTTGTGAGAATTTGAAACGTTTGCGCGGGTGTTGATTATAGTAGTGTAGTATCGTTTTCAAAATAGGGTTGAATTTTATATCAAGTAGTGTTTGTATGGAGTGGCTGATATTTATTAATATTTCATGTTTCATTTTTATCGTTATCCATAGATTTTTTTTTCACTCATTATTTTATCATTTTGTTATGGGGCAAGGGACTGAGTTCTTTCAAATAATTATTAGTATTGATAAATAAGCATATAAAACGGGATTTTTCAAAATAAAGCTGAAGGCCCGGACATCGGTTTATTCAACCAATGGATCTTTAACTGATAGGAATCCATCCAAAGCCATTACTGTAACAACAAACAACAAAAAACTTCCTTTAATTTACTTACTTTCTAAATCTACAACTACAAAGTAAGCTAAATTCTAACTGAACTCGAAACAAACCTTCCCCCATATGTTTCAGATACCTACTGTTAAATGTGGTAGTCGTAGAGAATTCTCAGTATTTTTGCATACAACTAACGAGTGACGCGCAGAAGTGCTACGTAACGAACAGACCGGAACGGACACTGTTTGTACGAACCATTGGGAGGAGACCGGGAGCTGGGATGACACATAAATAATGTTTTGTTTTGGTTGGTGTTATAAGTAGGACGTTTTTCGTTAATCAATATATTCACTGCTGAAGTGGTTTGTGTAATCGGCATTGTAAAATTAGATGATACAATATCACTAAGTGGTTCAGCATTGCATAAGATGCGCTGCGACACTGTTGTAATCTTCTTCTTGGACTTCTGAAAATATCAAAGAAAAAAACATACAGACGAATTGGGAACCTTCACCTTTTTGAAGAAGTTGGTTATAAAAATAACTTTTACATTCTGAAAGTGAAATGGTTATCTCTTCATAATTTTTGACATTCAAAACAATCCTTCAAAGGACTAACGGGAAAACCTACACTTGACTTTTTATTACTATTTAAAAAATACCTACCCTTGCTATGCTTTAAACTGATTTAAAGGTCTAATTGAAATAGTTGGTTATCGGGTAAGTAATCATGTGCTGTAAGTAGTCAAATTTAATTGATGGAACAGGGTTTTATGGTGTGGTAGGGCTGACCCTTTATAGGTATCACTAGGGTCGTTAAACGCAACACATTAAGACTGTAAGTGGCTTTAAATGACGCTGTCACTACCTTTCAAGTTTTAATCAAATTGAAGTGGAAAGTTCCAGATTGTGTACCTAACTATTCAGTACAGTTAGGTACACAATCTGGAAATTACTACGCAAGTTTCTTGCATATCACATGTAATTGTATAATTCACCCAATTAAACGTTATTGATTAAAACTACCTACTGACGTCGAAGAATACTCCGTCTAACCTTAAGCGGGTTACATAACAGCACTATTTGGTCTGAACTTCTAATTCAACGTATCAACTACAAAACAATGTATCTACCTTGTCGTAACAAAATACGTCGTACTCTATATAATACAGGTCACACTCAGAAAAACAATGCTTCCTACAAATTAAAAATGAAATCGATTTCCGTTCAAGCTGCCGGGCTCCAGGGCTATCTAAGACAAGATATACACGACGAGGGCACAAAGAATCAATCGGACAGCGGCGAAGCTGTTTTCTTTTTCAATCAGTGGACGTCCTTTGAGAATTCTTGCGTACATTTGTAATGCAAGCCGCATCCCGAGCCATAGCCTAAATAAACACCCTACAGAAAATGTTCTAACTGACTTTCCTGCGGCGATGTTGAAAGAACTTTTCTACTCTGTGGTTTTAGGTACATGTATACTGTACGTGTACTCCGTGTAGTTGTTAGAAAATAAATTGAATATTGGAGAGTGCCTGAGATCCCTTCGTATTTCGCTCCCAGATTGAGTGTGGCTTTATTTTAACTCGGCACATCGTAAATGTTAAAGTAAGGTGAAATTATGGGCAGCGAGCAATAAATACGTACGGGATAATGGAAGGCTGGCAACATTGATGTGGTTTACGACAGGCCCTGAGTATATTGTGCAAACGGCCTATTAATGTCCTATTATCGCTGGCAGGTTTGAAGTGTAATTGAGAGTTAGTGAATAATGAGATTAAAAAAAACAATGAATATGTATTTATTTTCTTTTTTGCCGGTCTTTTAGGCTCAGTTCATATCGAGCTGAGACCCGAGGCGCACTTTTTTATGACCCGATACAATATCGAATTTATTTACTGCACAATATAGTACACGCGCTGCGCAGCACCGCGCATCTCAGCGTACTTTGACACCTGTCAACCCTCGCACTGAAACTTTCGTGAAGAAAATAAGTTCGACAATTGTTAAAAAGTACGCACAGCGTCGCGTCGCGTCGCTTCACGTCACGTCGCGTCGCTTCACGTCGCGTTCTAAGCTGACCTTTAACGTTATAATACAATACCTACACGTTACGCAACTGTCTGATCTCAAAACTAGTAAATTAATTATGAAAAAGAAAAAAAATAAAGCGATGTATAAACATTTAAAAAGAAAGTCTGCAACAACAAGCAAATTCAATGACCCACTTTTCAGTACACTACAATAAAAACATAAGACCATCTCTATTTACCGCCACAGATTCACGTACATCGAGACATGTCTATCATCAATAACCAGTTCCGCTGAAGACCCGCAAATATTTTATTCATGTCTATCCGTTCCTAGGCGATACAGATTTTATTTGCCAACTACTAGTGTTTGTCTAGGATTTGCTTGTGTTTTCCTCTATTTATTTAAAGAGTAAGCTTTGCATAGAGAACGAGGCTGAAATATATAGGACTGGAAAAGGTATGGGTTTAGTTCAGCTTAGAATCGGAGTGTTTTTACGTTAATATTATTTGTTTAGGTGTTGTTGATACAATGACAATAACAAATATTTAAGCGTTGGAGTGATTTAGTTTTTTTGTGAATGTTATTTTGGTTGATATTATAAGTACGATATTTTACTAGTTTAAACAAGTGTTTTATTTTTGCGATGGTTTTCTTTTTGAAAGCAACTTGAATTAAAAACAAAGTTATTGCGAGGGCAAAAAAAAAAATTATGACAAGTTATGTGGACTCGAACCGAAAACGTGGATTAGTACCTTAACCTCAGATTCGGATGATATTAATGTTCTATAATATTTTAATTTCAGTATTTAATCTTTATGCTTCTCCCATCTCCCGCAATTTTATTTAATTTACTCCGCATGTGTGTTGAAAAATGTCGTTTGATACGCGTGAGCATTTGTCATTTCACTCTTAGCTCCATTACGCTGCGCCGTCACATTGCGCCACATCACTGTCGTTCATAACCTAAGTAACTGAATTCCTTCTTCAGAACGCCGTCAGCCTGCGTGACGCTGGTGTCCAATGATCTGTTTGTTGATTGGTGTACTCCATGCAAACCCTGTCTCGTCACCTACTTCCCCCTCACCTTACTAAACCTAAAGGGTTGGGTTGCCCGCGAAATTCAAATTTTCTCACGTTTTTTGCAATTTGCAGGTTAGTCAAAGTCAAAGTCAAAGTCAAATAATTTATTTCAAAAAGGCACATAAAAGGCACTTTTGAACGTCAATGAAAAACAAACAAAGAAATAGAATTGATTCTAGTTGCCCATTCCAAAAGGTAGATTTCGTATGGAGAAGAATGGGCAAGAAACTCCACCGTTACTCTTTTCAAAAATGTTTGCAATATTTTGTATACATGAATTATATAATTATATGTGAAGACCATGCACCCACAATAAGATTACTGTCCCACAAAAGAAAAAAAAAATATAAATGGAGCAATGACAAATAAATCAGTTATGTGATAGGTACATGGTGCTCACATATTTACAAACATTGTAAAAGTATACGATATTACAATATTCCTAACATCTTTACAAGTAATACTTATAAGTCAGTGCGTGATTCCAAGCAATCACAGAGTGTAAAAATCTATGATATACAAATAATAAAATATACAACTAAATTAGCAACCAGTTTGATTTTGTCCAGACTCTAAATTGTCCTATGGAGCAAGACCAGCATGTTTCCAAGCATTCTTATCCTGGATATAATCCTCTAATTTGTAATAAGCTTGTTTACAAAGTGTACTTTTTATATGAGTTTTAAATTTTCTTTCATTTAATTGCAATATATACAAGGTATTTTGTTATAGCATTTAACGCAGTACCCCATAAAAGATGTTTGTACTTTAGCTAATCTGAAAAATGGTTGATCTATTTTATCTTTATTTCTAGTATTAAAATTATGTCTGTCACTTATTTTCTTAAATAGATTTAAATATTTTCTTACATACATAATATTCTCATAAATAAATTGGCAAGGTACCGTCATAATATTAATCCTTTTAAATAGTTCCCTGAGAGATTCGCGGCGACATAGATTATAAATGGCTCTGACAGCTCTCTTTTGCAAAATAAAGATGGATTCAATGTCAGCAGCCCGACCCCATAGTAAAATGCCATACGACATAATGCTGTGGAAGTAACTGAAATAGACCAAACGCGCGGTTTCTACATCTGTTAACTGTCTTATCTTTCTGACAGCATAAGCGGCCGAGCTTAACCGCCCCGCAACAGATTTTATATGAGGTCCCCACTGTAATTTCTCGTCTAGCGTGATACCCAGGAAAACTGTTTCATTAATAAACTCTAGTTTTTCTCCATTCAATATGATGTCACATTCGCTACTTCTAACATTAGGTAATGTAAATCCTCTTTGAGGAATGGCTAGAGAGGCGCCACGGCGTCCTCACCTTCCGCCTGACACAGGTCCTCACCGGACATGGCAGCTTCGGGAGGTTCCTGTGTAGGATTAGGCGGGAGGAAACGCCCGGGTGTCACCACTGTGCGGATCGCCCGGAGGACACGGTGGAGCATACGGTTGAGGTATGCCCTGCTTGGGCGGAGCACCGCCGTGTCCTCGCGGAGGCGATTGGCGGCAATGACCTCTCGCGTCCGGCCCTGGTTCAGGCCATGGTACGGAGCGAGAGGGCATGGGAAGCCGTCACCTCCTTCTGCGAAGCAGTAATGCTCGCGAAGGAGGAGGCGGAACGCGTGAGGGAAAGGCAAAGTTTGCGCCCTCACGCCCCTAACCGCCGCCGTTGGATACGCCCTGGGCGTCGGGAATCCCAGGCGGATTCCCGGCCACCATAGGCGCGGGCTTGCGGACGGCTAGCAACGGGCAGCTCGCCGTCCGATAAGGACCAGGCCCGGGTCGATGGCGCGTCGTGTTCCACGCGCGCCTCAAAGAGATGTCAGCAAAATTGACGGGGTCCGGTAGGACCGATGCCTGCCAGGGTTGCGGGAAAGTCCGAAAGGGATACCGGGACCTTGGCAACAGGCAAATGAAGGAACACGGGTGGGTTTTAGTCAGTAAAAGTCTGACACGCCCTTCCGCTCCGCCCAGAGCGGGAGAAGTCATTGGATGATTTCCCACCCTCAAAAAAAAAAAAAAAGGTAATGTAAATCGATTACATTTGGTTTTTTTTTCATTGAGTACCAAATTATTTACCGTAAACCAATCTTGGACCTGAAGAATAGAGCTATTCACGTCGTCAAGATTTTGTGATCGCCGATTTATTTTAAAAATCAATGATGTGTCATAACACCTTCTTCGGTTGATTTAGAAGTAATTGGGGTAAATCATTAATATAAACTAAGAAGAGGAATGGACCTAATATCGAGCCTTGAGGAACGCCCATTGCCATTTCAGACCCCAATGAGTTTATGCCGTTTACTTGAACTAGTGTCAGGTTGTCTGTTGATCAAATGATTTGTGACCGTATGTTGACCGAATATGTTTTTACAGAATGATAAACAATCATCAATATAACTTTTTATGTTACAATGGCCTCAAATGTTATCAGTTCATGAAATTGTTATTCAATAGGGCAATTTGAACTTAGAGAGTCTTATTGATGGTTTCGATGATAACAATTCTGTAAACTATTATGGGTACTGTACGGTACTGTAGGATTTAATAACAGATCCAAATATCTGTTATTAAATCACAGCCTGTGATTTTTGTGCGGACGATAAATACGTATTTAAATCTCAATTGAATATCTTCTTTATTTATTTTTTGGTTTAAAGTCGAAAATCATATTATTATCTATTTTTTATTGAATAACAGCCTGTTTTTTTTGTACGGATGGTGGATGCGTATTTAAATCTCAACTGAATTTCTGCGTTGTTTCTTTTCGTTAAAGTCGAAAATCGTATCCGAAGTTTTAACAGTAACAATCTTGAGGATTGTTATTTTAAGAAACAGGTATGTTTTCAACAAACAGGGTGTTTTATTGTTAGGAACAATTGTTGTCTGCTAGTTTTTATTTTTATCCCCCGACGGAAACAGGGTGTTATAAGTTTAACGTGTGTATCTGTGTATCTGTGTATGTGTGTGTCTTTCTGTTCCATCGTAGCTCCCAAACGGCTGAACCGATTTAGATTATAATTTTTTTGTATGAAAGGTGTCTTGATCGAGAGTGTTCTTAGCTACAATTCAAGAAAATCGGTTCAGCCGTTTGAAGATTATCAGCTGTTTTCTAGTTGATGAATGAATGTGTGCATCTTCCACAGGTCTGATCGATTCGAAATTTAGTATTCTGTTACTTCAATGATATTAAAAGAACATAGTAACGATGAACTGATGCTGCAGCAACACCTGGAATTCGTAGGATACCGAACTCCCTCACTAACTTATAGCACCGGTATCGTGTTTTTGGGCTTGTAGCTGCATCATATTGCAAAGGGCGCGCGTCGCGCGCACCGACCGAGCGGCCGACCGCGGAGCCCTAGCGTTCTGCTACCGCCACCACGATGGTGGCGCCCCCGTCGTGAGTTTGTAGAACTACAGACTTATACGTGCTGTGCTGTGATTGGTATTCAAAATGTAATATTTTTAAGTTGCCCGCAATTGATTTTTATTAAAGGAGTTTGTATTAGTATCTAAGACTTCCCACAATAAAGTCAGTACGATTTAGTCCATTGAACCGATCGTTTCTTTTCATCACCTCAGCTCCTAATAGTGTTGACCCCGCGAACAACTCATCGCAACCATCGCACATCATGCCCAACCCAACCGAGGCCAGTTGTAGTGAATCTACGGCAGTGCAAATCCCAGAAGTAGCCGGTATTTCGTTATCACTACGGATTCCAGCATTCTGGCGCGACCGAGCCCGATTATGGTTCGTCAGTTTTGAAGCCGCTACCCACGATTTAAAAAAAGAACAGCGAGAACTAGCACAGATGGTAATCGCGCGATTGGAAAAGCAAGATGTAGAACAGATTTGTGACCTGCTATACGACCCACCAACAGCACGACAGTACGACTTGTTGATGGAACGTTTGATATCGGTCTACGAAGAGTCAGAAAACCGGCAATTTCAAAAGTTATTGTCTGATATGGAGCTCGGTGACCAGAAGCCCTCACAGCTACTGCGACGCATGCGAAACCTAGCACGTGACAAGGTACCAGATTCCACATTGCGACTCATGTGGATGAATCATCTTCCAGCCCAGGTACGATCCGTACTCGTCGTCACCAAAGAAACCAGCCTGGACGAATTATCGCTGCTAGCTGACAAGATGACAGAACAAGCCCAAGAAGTCACAGCTGTATCATGTGAGCAACAACCAACTCAAAGCCAGCCAAAAACTGAAGCATAATATCAAGTCGAAGAAATTAAAAAATTATCACTAGAAGTAGCTTCACTCAAGTCGTCGCAACAACATACTCGTACATGCCGCTGTCGTTACCGCGGACGCGGAAATTCATCGCATAGATCGCGCTCACGCACGCGCTCTGGTGCATATACGTCGTCTCGCTCACGCTCAGGCACACCGTCGCCGTATTGCTATTACCACAGGAAGTTTGGTAAAGACGCTAGATGTTGTCGTCAACCATGTTCTTATGACAATAGAGAACATCAAAAGAACTCGGAAAACTAGCTCAAGCGCTAGATGCGGCGGACTCTGGCGTTTACAACGAATCATACCGCCTATTCATCTATGACAAGACATCAAGACTCACATTCCTAGTAGACACAGGTGCGAACATATCTGTAATACCGCGGACAAAAGGCCAACGCTTAAAGAAATTACCTTTTACGCTATACGCCGCTAACAACACCGTCATCCCCACCTACGGTGAAAAAACATTGGAGCTAAACTTCAATCTGCGCAGACCATATAGATGGAAGTTTGTAGTCGCCGACGTCAGCAAACCTATCATCGGAGCAGATTTCCTCAATCATCACCAGCTCAACGTCGATCTACGAAATCGAAGGCTAATAGACATGACAACCAAACTGTCTGTCGCGGCACCGGCACGTGTAACAAACCAACCCACAGTACGTAGTGTCGACCTACAGCAATCGTACCACGATATACTCGCTGATTTTCCAGGCACAACTCGAGTGACATCAATGAAATTAAGCCCGCAGAACAACGTCGAACACTATATTGAAACTACCGGACCGCCAATACATTGTCGAGCACGACCAATACCACCGCACCGCTACGCTAAGGTTAGACACGAGTTCGAAGACATGATCAATCAAGGCCTATGCAGACCAAGCAAAAGCCCGTGGTCAAGCCCACTACACGTTGTAACTAAGAAAAATGGCGATTTACGCGTCTGTGGCGATTACCGACGATTGAACACAGTGACTAAACCAGACCGCTACCCTATACCTCGAATCAAAGATTTCACTTACCACCTGGCCGGAAAGAAAGTACTATCAACGATCGATTTAATTCGCGCATACCAACAAATTGTTGTCCGAGAACAAGATATCGAGAAAACTGCCATTATAACCCCGTTTGGACTGTACGAATTCCCGAGAATGTGTCCAGGTCTCAAAAACGCGGGACAGACATTCCAACGCTTCATCCACGATACCCTGCGAGGATTGGATTATGTCTTTCCATTTGTCGACGATCTGTTGGTAGTGTCAACAAACGACGGCGAACATCGAGAACATCTGCGAACTGTACTCAAGCGATTAGAAGATAACGGGATAACAATTAACCCCGCAAAATGCGTCTTCGGCCAGCCAACAGTAAAGTTTTTAGGATACACAGTCTCAAGCGAAGGCATCAGACCACCAGAGGAGAAGGTCAAGGTCATCAATGACTATCCCAAACCCAAGACGGTAGAAGGACTACGTAGTTTTCTTGGAATGCTTAACTATTACCGTGACAATATTCCAAACGCCGCAAGTTTGCAAGCGCCGCTCAATGCCTATCTAAATAACTCTAAGAAACGCGACAAAACAATAATCCAGTGGACCGATGATTCATCACTCGCATTCGAAAATTGCAAGAAGAATCTACGCGACGCCGTACTGCTCGCACATCCCTGCCACACCGCCCCACTTTCAATAATGTGCGACGCATCGAACAGTTGTGTCGGCGCGCTACTCCAACAGCACGTAAACAATATGTGGCAACCACTCGGTTATTTTTCAAAGAGGTTATCGGATACACAGTTGAAGTACAGTACCTATGACCGGGAACTACTTACAATGTACATGGCAGTGAAGCATTTTAGGAAAATGCACGAAGGACGTGAATTAATTGTGTTTACCGACCACAAGCCGCTTACCTACGCATTAACAAAACTATCATCGGACAGCGAAACCCAGCGAAGAACTCGACAGTTGTTATTTATCAGTGAGTTTACGACTGATATTCGGCATATCAGTGGAAAGGACAACGTTGTGGCTGATACACTATCACGCATTGAGACAATTACCTGCCCCACAACCATAGATTATTCAAACCTAAGAGAAGCACAAAATAAAGATGAACAATTACCCACATTGAAGAAACAAAGTAATATTCAATTCAAACAAATTACTTTGCCAGGTACCAATGACAAAATATACTGCGAAACATCGACTAACAACGTACGACCGTATTTACCAAAGGATTTCCGATTAGCTGCTTTCAACGCGCTGCATGGAATAAGCCATCCTGGTGTTAGATCAGCGCGCAGACTTATGAAAGACAAATACTTCTGGCCAAGCATGAATGTAGACATCGGCAAGTGGACCAAGTCATGTGTAGCTTTTCAGCGAGCGAAGGTGCATCGGCATACAAGTAGCATGTTATCAACATTCGCACCCACCGAGCGTTTCAAGCATATACACATTGATATCGTCGGCCCGCTACCTACGTCACCAACCGGTCATCGTTATTTACTTACCATTATCGACCGCAAGACACGATGGCCAGAAGCAACACCTATTATGAACATTACTGCAGAAACCATCGCGAGGACAACGTATGAGACATGGATCGCGAGATTTGGATGCCCAGAGACTCTGACTAGTGATCAAGGTCGGCAATTTGAAAGTCAGCTGTTCAATGCCTTAACCAACCTTCTTGGGATTCACCGTGTACGTACAACGCCATACCATCCACAGAGCAACGGTATTATAGAACGCTGGCACAGATCACTCAAGGCCGCGCTCACCGCACGCCTAACAAAGGGAAGTACATGGATCGCCGAGCTACCGACTGCACTGCTTGGACTACGCGTTGCTTGTCGCACTGATACCGGAGTTACTGCTGCACAGCTCACCTACGGTTGTAACCTACGACTCCCAGGTGATTTTTTCTCATCAGCACCACGCAGTGAAATCATGAACTCAGAATACGTTGATACAATACGCAGAACAATAGACAGTCTCAAGCCATCACACATCCAGCCGCACAGCAACAACCGTGCCATATTCGTGCATTCAGACCTAGACAAATGCCACGCAGTCTTCATCAGAGTTGACGCCGTACGCAAACCTCTGCAACCAACGTACGACGGGCCCTACACAGTGTTGAAGCGAGAAAACAAAGTGTATACACTGCAGCTACCAGGCCGGCAAAGTGCAGTGTTAATAGACCGGCTGAAGCCAGCGTATATAGTCAACGACGACGCTTCATCAACACTGGCACCAGACGTTCCAGTACAGAAAACCTCATCCGGACGGACTATCCGGCGACCCGTACGCTTCGCTTGAGGGGGACCAATGTAGCTGCATCATATTGCAAAGGGCGCGCGTCGCGCGCACCGGCCGAGCGGCCGACCGCGGAGCCCTAGCGTTCTGCTACCGCCACCACGATGGTGGCGCCCCCGTCGTGAGTTTGTAGAACTACAGACTTATAAGTGCTGTGCTGTGATTGGTATTCAAAATGTAATATTTTTAAGTTGCCCGCAATTGATTTTTATTAAAGGAGTTTGTATTAGTATCTAAGACTTCCCACAATAAAGTCAGTACGATTTAGTCCATTGAACCGATCGTTTCTTTTCATCACCTCAGCTCCTAACAGGCTCATTGAAATGGTCTCAATAAATAGGTTATAGATAGATCGTGAACGGGTCTAATGATGGAGTAGGAAAGAGCTTTTATTGAATTTCACTCGTTCAATTGATTTGAAATTACCCATTTTAATGCCGTGGAATGATAAAATTACCTACCACCTTAAAAAAACCGTCACTAATACTCACGAAAATCTATCAAATTGGATTAAACCACTTTATATTGTTATTACTTCTACTACACTTATATTTATTATCAATAATAGCGTAATAACTCCCTAAAGTGTATAAAGTTTAAAAACCAGGAAATAAAACTTAAATTTTAAAAGCTTGTACTTATAAAGTTTAAAAAACAGGAAATAAAACAAATCAAAATTTTTAAAAGTATCTCAAGTTTAAAAAGCAAGAAATAAAACTTAAATTAAAAATTTAAAAAACCCCCGACACAAACAAATACCTCTAAAAAGAAAAAGTAATATATAAAACTTAAACAGGGTCAATCCCTTAAAGTTTTATACAAGATGTTGGTAATATTTTGTTTCAAGCGTCGCCGTCGTCGCGTCGGGGGACGGCTAAGTAGAGTATAGACTAAAATCCACCCGTGTTCCTTCAGTTGCCTGTTGCCAAGGTCCCGGTATCCCTTTCGGACTTTCCCGCAACCCTGGCAGGCATCGGTCCTAGCGGACCCCGTCAATTGTGCTGACATATCTTTGAGGCGCGCGTGGAACACGACGCGCCATCGACCCGGGCCTGGTCTTTATCGGACGGCGAGCTACCCATTGCTAGCCGTCCGCAAGCCCGCGCCTATGGTGGCCGGGAATCCACCTGGGATTCCCGACGCCCAGGGCGTCTCCAACGGCGGCGGTTAGGGGCTTGAGGGCGCAATCTTTGCCTCTCCCTCACACGTTCTGCCTCCTCCTTCGCGAGCATTACTGCTTCGCAGAAAGAGGTGACGGCTTCCCATGCCCTCTCGCTCCGTACCATGGCCTGGACCAGGGCCGGACGCGAGAGGTCATTGCTGCCAATCATCTCCACGAGGACACGGCGGTGCTCCGCCCAAGCATACCTCCACCGTATGCTCCACCGTGTCCTCCGGGCGATCCGCACAGTGGTGACACACGGGCGTTTCCTCCCGCCTAATCCTACACAGGAACCTCCCGAAGCTGCCATGTCCGGTGAGGACTTGTGTCAAGAGGAAGGTGAGGACGCCATGGCGCCTCTCTAGCCACTCCTCAAAGAAGGGACTTATCGCCGCTATTGTGGCGTGCCCAGCACTGGGTTGCGACAATCGCACTCTCCATGCCACCATGAGATCCTGCCGGAGCTCTATCCGCTGTGCTGCGATTTCTCGCGGCAGCGGAGTTTCGCCCCGGCGCTTCACCTCCTCGCGCCACTCTCAAATGTGCGCGAGAATTTTCGCCTCCAGATCCCATGGCGGTAATCCGGCAAGGAGGCTCGCCGCCACACGGGAGACCGTGCGATATCCCCGGGCCAGCCGAATGGCCATGACCCTTTGGGACGCGTTCAACCGGCGGGCTGGCCGCAGCTTCAGGGAACGCGCCCACAGCGGTGCCCCGTAAAGGGTCATGGACCGCACGACCCCCGCGTAGAGCCTCCGGTAGGAGGCGTTTGGACCCCCTAGATTGGGCAGGAGCGGCCCCAAGGCGGCCCCAGCCCGGTCCAGCCTGGGAGCGAAACGTCGGAAATGAAAGAAAAGAAAGAAAGAAAGAAAAATGAAATGCTCCACGAAGTTCCACCGGCTGTTGAGGGCGAGTCCTAGGAACTTCATCGTCGACTCGACGCCGATGTGAACCCCTCCTACCGTAATTTGGGAATCCGACGGTGGCGCGTTCCGAGGGCCATGAAAACACATGACCTCGGACTTGTGCTAGGCCACCTCGAGTCCCAGCTGCCGGATTCTATTGACGATTGTCGCAACCCTTGCGGGTTACCCTGGCGGTTTTATCTTCTCTACTAAACGCAAGCCACATCCCACAAAGAGTGTGTTTATTAATATTAGATGGTGATAACAATTCCCGTGGGATATAATAATATTATTCCTCTCTGAGTACGTGATCGGAATGACGGCGCTCTTCTTTGTTACAAATAGTTATGTGAGCGGTTCAGATCGCGCACTCTATTACTTGCTGCTTTGAATTTTATTTGAATATTATTGCGCACACAATGTTTTAAAGGATTCCACTTGCTTATTTTGTTGGTACTGAGTTTGCTCTGCTTTAAGTTTATAGTATTTTGTTAGTCCGGTTTCTTTATCAATTCTTTCGATCTCTGCTTTCCTTTGATTTCAGTTGAGTAGTGGACTGCTTGATACACAGCAAAGATTGACAGATAACGCTCCTAGAAAGAGGATTAAATGTAGAAAAATACTTGTTACTTCATGACTTGCTGTTTGTGTTTATCCACTACATTGAGGTTGAAAACCCCTGAGAAACTTCAACATCGCCCTACTAACCGGAAAGTATAGCTGTTTACCGTTCTGAGTTATTAGAGTATATAAATAAACAAAATTTAAAACGTATATTCAGCTGGAAACGTTAGTAACATAGTAATCTAGCAATGTATCCCGCAAACTTGCACAAACATTATCAAACGAAACTGTTTACAGCGCGCGCTTCCGCAACAATTAAAAATGTAATAAATCTTTCAAACTGTAACAGAGACGAGCGGGGCCGAAAGTCGAAATAAAGCGGGCCATACACGAGACATAATAAACACGGCTATAAAACCGCGACCGTGGCCCCAACAAAAGTAAACAGGACATCCGTTTAAAAAACAATGCAAAGTGCTGTATACAGAGCACGGCGAAAAAAATGAATATTTGTTCAGCAAACGAATTTCGCACAGTCCAAACAAACTTTTTGAACAGAAACCGCGCGGAAACGTGGCCGGAGGAGCGAAACGTGAACGGATGGGTTTTCGAACGAAATTTTTTACGAAACGGTTTAGACGAACTTTTTTGCGAGATAATTCGGTTTAAAATTCGACGCGGCGCGCTGACTGTTTCCTCCGATACGAGTAGTGAGTGGTGCGATGGAAATTTGTTTTTTATAAAATGTGCGACGCCGAGCGCCATTGGCACATGCTGACGGTACGCGCGTGCACTCAAATAATTTCATAGGTTTTATGTGGTTACACAATAAATATTTTTATGACTGAAAAATTGTATTTTTGTTAGAGGATTGAGAGCTGAGCGTAAAATAACCATTAGTGGCTTGTGCATCTAGATGCGATTGAAAATAATGGAAATTGTATAAACAAAAAAGCCTTTTGGGTTAACTTTTTTAATGGCTCCATAATTTTTTGCATTGCCTATTGAAGATCCACTTGGTCTCTTATTAAATGCTGGAAAGTATCAAGTCCAAAATTAAATAGAATCCATCCACGAATTTGAAAGTCAAGTCGAAGTCAAAACGGAATACGTATTGGCAAGTGAGAAAAACGTGCCCTCGGGGTGTTAGATGCGACTTCAAACGTAGCGATGGCGTGACGGCTCTAATACAACCTAACATCGCGCGCCGCCTGGATGGTAGCCAGCCGACACGGGTTATAGCGCGGGAGATAGGATGAATAACTGATGCTAAAGATTTTTAATTTTGGAAATGGTTATTGTTGAACTACATAACCGGAAAAAAGACATAGAAGTCACCAGAATTCTCATGAAATTCTAGTTATTACGTTATTATCCGACTGCCCCAGAAGGAGGGTAATATTTTTCGAGAGTATGTATGTATGGATGTATGTTTGTATGTATGTCTATTTCTTTGGCACGCTCTGTAACCTAAACAGCTTGATCGATTTTAGCTAATGAGGTGTCATTAGATTTGTCTTAAATGTGGAAGTGACATAGGCTATATAATATTTATATATTTCTTCTAAAATACGAAAAAAGGGAGTGGTTTAAAAAAAAACAATACATCAATATTGGTATCAAATAAAAGCTAGTAATGAGTCAATTCCAATATATGTAAATATAAAACCAAAAAGCTTGAAATAAAGAAAATTATTTAAAAAACAAACAACCCGCCTGCAAAAACGCAAATTATAATGCTTGTTTTTCTCTTTTAAGTTACGCGTTTTTGCAGGCAGTTTTTTTGTTTTTTAAATAATTTTATTTTTTAATTTGTTGTTACGTCTACTTTTACGATCACTAAAAATTTTCTTTCTTAAAACTGATTGTTGAATCAAAGTAGAACGAAATAGGGTTAAAGAATTCTTCATGGATACTTGCCTGGATAAAGTTTTGGGTCACGTCAAAATTGAAACGTAATTTTGACCGTCGTCACCACATAACAAAGGAAAGGGAACTCTCCCAAACTACATCTCGAAAATAAAGTCATTTCCCTCGATACCCTCAAGGTTGGCAATATCACATAGGTACAATAAAAAATAAAATTATAGTAGAGCAGGACATAGATTTAATTTTCGCAAAAAAATACCCATCTCCATTCTCATCCATGCTCCCAACCTGTGATCTTCACTACGCAGACAGGAACGTTCCGTCAACGTCGCAGCGTCTCGAATTTAATAACATTTCCCGTGGCACAAACTTTATTAGCCGCCCATAAAACTGAATGCAGACCGCCACTGGCTCGCCACATCACCTCGGGAAGAGAACCTTCGGAAACTATTCCGAGGGGCACCTCTATCATATTTTACAACTCTTCGCGTCCCTCTCTTGGTTTATTAACTAAGATTTGAGGATGGCATGTATGTAGTATGGAGTGTGCCTGTTTTATCATAATGTTGTAACAGGACGTACTTTTCTGGTTTTTGGTATCGCAGTTTCCGATAAGATGCAATATTGTTGTCAAATACTAATCATTCTTGTTGTGACTATAATTATTTTAGGAGGAACTAGAGTAGGTATTACGCTGCATACAATTATCAAAACTTATTGATTCTCAAATGATATGTTCTTGCCACAATACTTTTGAGACACACATCACAACATATTATAAAACAAAGTCCTCCGCCGCGTCCGTCTGTTCGCGATAAACTCAAAAACTACAGTACCGATTTTCATGCTGTTTTCACCAATGGATAGAGTGGTTTTCCAGGAAGGTTTTAGTATTATAATAACCGACATCCACGCGGGTGAAGCCGCGGGCATTAGCTAGTTTTTTTTTTTTCTTGAACAACGAATAGATTGTTGTGATTCTCAATACTTTTGATTTAATAAGAATACACCATTATAATCGAGTGGCATAGTATTTCAATCCTGAAATTGGCACACCCCTCACATAGCCACCACTGCCATACACGTTTAACACAAACTTTAGTCTTAAACCGTGCTTAAAAGAATACTGTAAAGTGTATACATTAAACTAGGTTTCACATACATTGTAGCCATACTGTATAGGAAAATACCAATAACGAGTTTACAGCAGCTCTCATATGAATGCTAAGAACGTTGTATCCTCGACCAGTGAGGGGTGTGGGGTTCTCCTTACATTGAGGCGAGCAAAGCCGCGGGCCACGCTTGTAATAAAGTATTTTTACCCTTTGTTCTATGTAGCGAAGTGGCTCGATAGCTCAGTGAAACTATGTTTCCTCTTCATACTGGGTTCAGTCTAGGTAGGTAATATATTTTTCCTGTTATCCTCATCGATTTGAGAACCAAACGCGTGACAAGCAAGCGCGAGATGCTTTTGAAAGTTGAGGGCCTCGGTCAGTAAGATGTATCGACTTTTTGTGATACTTCTATGCTACCATCAAACAGCTATTGAATTGAACTTTTAAGAAAAAACTTTTACTCTTTTTTGTTTTATTTATTTAACAGGGAACATTAAAAAAGATGGGCACAGCTTTTCCTGACGGAGGAATAGACCAAATGACAGATAACCAATCGCAATCATTATCTATTCTTCCGTCGTTAAAACCCGTTTCTACGGTGGTCATGCTACGCGTGCTTTAGTATATTGCCGATTCTCACTTAACCCTTTGCAAACTACAGGCATGAATATTACGAATAGTTAAGAACTTCTTATACTTAATTTTTAAGTTTAAGCGTACATAAACATGAAACAGTTTTTGCTCTGACTCAACAGTTTACTGGATGGTAAGTAAAACTTGAAGTAGCAGTACTTTGAAAACAGTCAAGAAATAAACTTTTCAGATAAAGAGGTCGTATTGTATTTAATAAAGTTCCTAGTAATGCAGTTACTACCTATGTCCCTATACCATCCTTGAGAAGAAGATTGATTGATTTGATTTCGGCTCCATTCCAATTCAAGAGAACGTAGTTATTATACATGTCGGAGCATCAACTGATTCGGAAACGTCAAGTAGAATAACTTGGGTGAGGTCAATATAGGAAGTGGCAACACAGGGTTGAAAGCGGTAACACTGGATTGACGTCTGTCGATGGGCGGTTGACAATGAAGATTATGAGACGACGGAGCGGACGGAACGTATTTGTTGGTCGAGACGTCCTTGCGAGAGATTCCCTTTGCCATTCTATGTTGAATTCACCGTGTTTCCCAAGTCTGGTTGTGGCCACCTAGTTTCGTGACATTATTGTAATTGTCAAACTGTAGCGCCTCAATAGACGCATGTACGAACTGCATTGAATTTTATTTAGATTACCTATCCAGCATGGCCAAACACTCGAATAACGAGAAGACTGAAATGCCGTCATTATACATATTATTTAAATATAATAAGTTCTATTTTTTTCATTCAGAATTTCTCAGTAACAGTTTGGAGTGTGGCAGTCGGCGGTGTGATACCCCCATGCCTCCGAAAGCACGCTAAGCCGTTGGTCCTGCGCTTTATCTCTCTCCGGTCGTGTCGGGTTGCCGTCCCATCGGAGTATGAGAGTGAGGGAAGAGAGTGCAATATAATACGGCTCGCGTCGCGGCGCACCATTGGCTAGTCTCCGCTAAGATTGGCCTCCATGAAAGAAATTCGGTCCGGAGGACTATTATTTTTACTCTTATGTAAAATATACATAATCTAATTGTAATATATAATGTATTATTTACTGTTATGTATTATGTTCTATGTCCTGATTGATAAGCAAATATTCTTCATATACTTTTACTCTTTCTCTGTGAAATCCCGCCCAATTACCTATATTATGGCTTTATTACCTATATTATTAGCTTTGTGTGTTCTGACCTTCAGAGAACAAAAATAATGAAAATTATTGATTTCCTTTAAACTATTTTTCTCAGAACTCTGATCATTTTGATCGCAATACAAAAAATAATTCTAAAAATAGTTTATTCAAAATGGAATCAAGTACATTTTGACCACAGACATCACGGAAAAATCTCAAAACAACGAACCGTCTTCGTTACTGCCATAAACAGGACATCGAGAATGCAAGTAAATATTATTAGCATAAAATTTACGAGCAATCATTCTGTTGTCAAAGTTTTACTGCCATTCAAGTATATGTACTGCTGCCAAGATATTTGAATAACAACATGTCGTAAAAACAAGTAAATAGGAACTGTTGCCAACGAGGGAAAAGTTCAAAACTCATATCTCAATGTTTATCAATTGATAACTAGTTTAACTGTTGCAATAATACAAATAGTTGTTTGGAAGAAAAAATTGTGTTAGCGGCTAATTTTTTATATGATTAATACTTTCAACGTCTTATTCCGGTTATTAGCCACTTTGCAAAAAAGACTATTGTTCGATGCTGTTATTTTTGCGTTTTATCTTGTTATTTGTGAGTTGGTCGAAACAGTGTATTTGCTACGGATACGCATTTGCTACGACGTAGCAGACTGTTACGCCAGCTACGTGGTCGTAGCAATGTTTGTGTTATTTTACTTATCGATTTTTTTTTGTGCGTTTTGCTTTTGTTTACGTTTTTTTAAGTGTATAAATTAAACTAAATCAAACATTAAAAAACTCAACAAAATACAACCACGTAAAAACACGCTCATTTTCCATTTTAATAAATAAAGTGTTTCAGAGAAAGTTGTTGATTCACCTAGGTCCCTAAATTAGTTAGCTAATGGTACCTCCGGGCAGGTACCAGTCTTAGGCATTATTAAGTACCAGCCCAACATACGTAGGGACATGAATAAGTGCGGTACTCGGTGGCGATTAGTTTGCAAGTTCATGCTATTTATTATAGGCTATTTTCTGTGGAGTCGATAAATAACTTAGATATAGGTATGTACATCTCTAATATTACCTTTCATAAAGTAGATATCTTTTCTATGATTTATCACTTTCATATGATGGTTATAGTGATATTTAGATGCTGGCAATCTGCATGTTAGACAAGTTTTTAAAAGATTTCATATCTCTCAGATACATTTTACTCAACAGACCACAGTTATGGCATAGAAATAATTCCTAAAGACTACATTCTTGGAATAAAAAAGATAAAATACTATGAAATATAACAGTTACAGGAAATTCCTGAAATGATTCGCCTGCTGTGCATAGTTGTAGTTTAATATTAATTTGAAGAGCATCTAAAGTATACATAAATTACATAACAAGTTAGTAGAATCGTCTCTTACACACAAAGCCTCTTATTTTATTACGAGCGCTTCCCGTAAACACGTGTATTTCCTCAGACCTTGAAGAGTTTGAGTGAAGACGAAAACAATTCTCAATAGCTATGAATATAAAGTTCGCCTTTGTAGCCTTTATGTAAAGTAAAATAAATTAATATAGTCTGGGGAAAATGTGGCCAACAGAAACTGTTGGCATTCCACTCTGTCAGTTTTGTTAAGAAAAATCAGGAAGAATTTAAAGACTAAAAAACCGTACCTGAACCCAAGAACTTACACAGCAGCGCGCTGGGGTACATAAATATGACCATCATCTGCCTAGCCTTTTCCCAATCATGTTGGGGTCGGCTTCCAGTCTAACCGGATGCAGCTGAATACCAGTATTTTACATGGAGCGACTGCCTATCTGACCTCCACAACCCAGTAACTGGGTAATACGATACCCCTTGGCAAGACTGGTTGTCAGACTTTCGGGCTTCTGACGACCCGTAACGACTGTCAAAGATCCACAAATGACAGCCGGGACCAACGGTTTAACGTGCTTTCCGAGGCACGGAGGAGTCTCGATATGTAAAGATGGTCACCCATCCACAGACCAACCCCGGCAAGCGTAGCTTAACCTGATGAATCGACCCGTGCGGCTGTTATTACTTAGCCACGAGCTCCTCATACACATAAATATGACCAATAGGATAATATTAAATTCACGGGCACACTCGTCCAAAAATGTTGTCATTTTTGACGATTTGTTTACTTAACAGTCTTTAGTTGCTTACAATCTGAGACAAATAAGTTAGCATTGACTATACCAACACATATTTCACTTGTCCAGTTCTTCTAGACATCAAGCTCAGACCACAAGCCACATAAAGTGATTCTCACAGCACTTCTCTCCTCCAGGGGCTCATAACACCTCCTTAAGCCCACCTCTCCTCATTTTTACGATCCAAGACGGACACTTTTATTCCTCCTTACCCCAATTATGAGCCTGCACTGCCTTACAGAAGCTTTACTACAATGATTTTGATTTGATTGAAATGCTTACATTGCGAAAAGATTACTGAAACTCGGCAGTAAACGATTTTATGGACGACAGAAGATTTGTTCGCTTAAAGATAGACGAGTTTCGGGAGATTCTGAGGTTTTGGACTAAAATTGAAATAGGAATAAAATCGGTTTGTAGGATTGGAGTTTATGGTGAAAGGAGTCGGTGAATGATGACGAATTTGTGGATGAGTTAACTTAATTTTGGACTTAAATCCGTCAGTCTTTGTTTTGAGCGTTTATCAGTGTATATTATAGAACGGACTTCAACGGATCCCATTTGGAATTCACTAAGCTGTAACAAAGAATACTGTTTCACTGTAGAGAGAGGAGTTTAACGTCAAGATGAAAACAAGATATTCATAATATTATATTTATTTCCATTTCTGGTTTAAAATAACAAAAGAAACTGAAAATCGGCTGTTTACCGGTGCATGGACGTTGCAAGAAATGAAAGTTAAAGATATAAGTAGAATACTTATTCTAAAAACTAAAAACTAAAGGACTAACTGTTCTTTTAATAATGTGAGGGAAAGATGAGCCGGCGAAAAGGGCCAAGTTTATGATTTAAACACATCAATCAACGATACAAAATGCTCCCAACTAATAAATCTATTTGATGCAAGAAAGCCACACTTTCAGAGTCAAGGCTATTTATTTCCGTCTCATAAACTTATTTCATTTTTCAATGTCTCGTAACGTAAATTTTATAAAAGCAAGAGAACTGAGACCCTTTAGAATACCTTAACATCTCCGCGAACATAAATCGCGATTAAAAAAAATAAAACAGCAAGCAGAACTCTGCCAAGAAAGCTTTCACCACAAGCATTTCTGAACATGGTTTAAATCGCTCCTTTGAGATATACAATACAACATTACCTAAATTGTGCTTTATGACATGTTAAATAGAGTCTAATTTCGTTTGATGAGTAGTTTTGTACTTCATATGATATACGCAAAGAAATCCCAACTTTATACAAAACGCCGAATGTGTATTTTCGTGGACCTCGCTCGGCGCCCGGGCGCGCCTGTCTGCTCCCAGCAGAGCAACTCGCCTGGCAGAACATGTCTTATAGTCAACTTGTTTATTGTCAAGAATTGGTTAAAGTAGTGACGTTTCCCGCATTCCTTTGATTCCCTTATATTTTGTATGGGAACTTTGTAAATTGAGTTTTTGAAGTGGAGTTGTGATGGAAAATGTTCGTATTAGAGAGGCTTGGCTCGCCTCGTCTGTTTGTTCCCGTTACGTCTGTACATTCAATTTAATAAAAACTAGTGCTTCGTGTCATACCGGGAATACGCTTTGTTTTTAGAACGGATGTAACATGAAAATATTTTTTGTAGCTAACAATCAACGCACCTGTGTTGTTTGTTTGTTAGTCGGTGTTATTTAAAATAAGTTCGTCTCCACTTTTAGGTCTTCATTGAGTTATCGAAATTAAAAATTAATTCAATTTATTCAGCAGCTGATTTATTTTATTGTATTTATTTCCTTTTCTAGAGAACTTGAGCCCAGCCCAGCCTCTAAAATAAACCGCTATCGTCCGGAAAATGCACACACGGTCAACTCAAATGCATGTTTTATTTTGCACTCGAAGTAATGGCGTAGTTAAATTTTATCCTCCGGGTATCGCCTCCTGTGCGATATGAAAGGTGTGCAGCTTTTAATAGGCCATTCTCCACTTAGAACGACCACTGCCTAGGGGCATGCGCGCTTTAGCCGGGTTATAGTGCTGTAAGTTTTGATAATTTTGTACTTTGTTTGTTGGAGTTTTGCTGCAGATGGAAAAATGTTTTTTGAAGAAATTAAAAAGTAAGTTCTTTGTTTTATTTGCTGATTTTGTGGTGAAGAAAATCCTGATGAGAATTGTCGTTTGGGTCGATGGTAAAAGGCTCATCGAAACTTAAAAAAAAGTTACAATTCAATCACCAATTTAAAAAGTGCAGTAGGGTTGTAAAGTTTGTCAACATAATTACTTACATACATACATACATAACAACACGCTTGTAATCTCCGAAGGATTAGGCAGAGCTGTGCCTATATCGACGGCGAAGTGCCAATTACACCTAAATGAAAAAGTAAAAAAATTACACAAATTGAAAAAAACGTTTCATTTCTTAATAAGTTGGGTAAGGTGGCAGGTATTGTCACATTTTAATTAAATGCTGTTGCAACAAAAAATACACTCAAGAGGGCCAATTCTCGTACTTAAAAAACATTCACATTCAAGTCGCAATCTGTCAAACTTGTCAAAAATGTTGGTAAATTGATGGTTATTTTGACAGATTGCGAATGAGATGCGAATGTGAACGTTCTTAAAAATTACGGGAATTGCCCCTAAGAAATTTCACTAAAACATGCGAATAACGCCTATAAATGCAAAACAATGAAAAAGTGAATTTCTCGAAAAATGACAGTTAGGAGTTATTGGCACTTCGCCGTCGATATGTAACCCAAATTTCGCCAGTTATGTTTAAGTCCCATGTAATAGGGGGCGAGCCTATTTATTGCCATCCATTGGGCAGAAATCCTGGCTCCGGGCTGCTACTGAGAAATTCCGATCAACATAATTTATTCCTTTGAAAATTAGGATTATACTATGAACTAACAATTTATACCTAATCATCCAATAAGAAAACACATAAAAATAAGACGTTCAGCGTCCACTGCGCCGTATCACCGGACCATTAGCGAGGCGCTCCCTTTGAGCGGGTGATGTATGGCGCGCTTGATTTATGTGCCTCTGGACATGAGAGCGTTTTGTTGTATGGCTCTCAAGGATTCCTGCTGTCCTGGTACTTACTGAACGTAGTTGAACATGTCTGCTGTCTTTTGTGTCGTTTTTAGATGTCTTTATGGAAAGAGCAGTGAGTACCTATTTCAACTTGTGTATAGGTTAGGTGATTTTATTGGGATGGTTTTAGACTGTACCAGGTCCACCAGGTTACCAGCCCACAACACATATACAAGTATTGGCTTACCTTGTTTGTACAAGGCACATATGCAAAACAATGCTTGTAAATGTGACATTTGATTATCTACCAAATCAATTTTGTATGCCTTCTGGCGGGACTTAGCATGCACCGACACTTATTTGTAAAACATCTGTGTATTCCTTTTTTACCCTACGAGTATGTTCACAAAATCAATAACTGAATTGAATTGACTTGAATGCTACACGTTATAATGTTACATCACCCGAGTTCACATGAACTCGGTTTGAATTAATAAATGATAAATGTGGTGTAATTAATCAATGATATTCTACATTGCTGCATGCTTATGTAGATACAGTACACAAAAATTCATAAACGCAAAATGTTTTGCGTTTATGAATTTTTTTGTTTTAAATGTTGTTACTTGGGACTTGGAGACCGGTATCTACATAAGCATGCAGCAATGTAGAATATCATTTATTAATTTCATAAACCTGAACTAACTTCTTACCTCTCTCTCTTGGTGTGTACTTTGATGTAGCAATATACAACATATCACCAGGCAAATAACTCATTTATGGCCGATGCCTATAATTTACGGACCGTTATTGGTTAAAATAAAGACTCTTGTATCTTTACGAATAATGAAGCAAAGACCCCATAGCTTTGCATAGTAGCCCCTCCCCTATGGATGTAGCTATCACAGGTAAAATTAGCTTTCGAATCTATATGTATGCCCAGTTTGGCTATAAAAAATGCTACCATTGGTAAGCAAAACGATTCGTTTTTGTTTATAGGAACCGAGCATTAGTGATCATAATCGTTGCCAATGTCTTATGCTAGTGGTTTATGGCGCGAGGAAGACAAGACAGCGATTGGAGAAAAAAAAAGATAATAACGTCGATTTTTAACTGTGATTTTTAAAACGGTATAATGACGAGGTAGGTATAATTATGGGAAAAAACTTTTTACGTATATCAATTTAAGCCTGTAGCATTGTTCACATGCCTTTTTGCTTGGCAATCTAAATCGGTTTCGCCCTTAGCTACGAGTATTGCATTATCAATAGCATCAAACTTCTACCAATGTTGAGGTATTCTGAGCATGCAGGACATGATTTTCAGTGTTCCGTTGTTTGCGGAACTGCACTACAAATGCTTACAATCAAAAACTATCGACAGCTGATCAAAATTAAAGAATGTCACTAAATGCATCATACTCCATAATTAAATCAAGCAATAAAACCCACTACAGGCGTAAATCCTCCACCACTTCGTACCCTCCAGTCACTTGCATCACAGCGCCTCTCAATATGGCGGAGGGACAGTAATCATTAACGCATTAATCTGCGCCATGCTGTTAATACGTCGCTCGATAATAAGCTCATTTGAGCCTTCCCTTAATTAAACCATTGTTTGTGGAACTATTAGCGCCTTTAGCTGTGTGTTGGTATAAATATAGTAGCAATTTTTAATAGTCCTAAGGCAAGGGAAAAGCCTCTTTTGTCATTCCTCACATATAAATTGATTTCAAAGGTACATACATGTCCACTTCTTCCTTTTTAATCATAACCGAAATAAACCTCGGTTCATCCTGCAAAATATTTTACCTCTTCAATTGTGCTCTATAGTTATTGTGCTTGAACCATACTAATACTTTATTAGGCACGATTCGAGCACATTTGTAAATTCTATCGGTAATAATTTCTAAACTGCTTGGTTTTTATTAGTAACGCAAACGAACAGTATACCGATGCTGGTATTAGGGCCTGACTACATAAGGGACGAGCCTATCGTCGTTAATCAGGAACGTTCTAATCTCAGGCTACAGCCGGAATTGTGCCGTACCGGATGCAGCAATAATGTTCAGTACCAATGAGTAGGAAACCAAGTATTGCAATTTTCTAAGAATTACGTTGTTATATTTCCTGTAGGTAACGTTTCAAAATAATTCGTTACTTTAGACAATTATGCCCGTTTTCACTAACTCTACGCTACAATACTCAAAACTCAATACTCAATTTTTTATTGCATTCCATATGTTACATAGAGGTACAGTAAATAAAAGATCGATATGGACCCTGTCGGGCACAGCAACATTAGGAGAGAGGAAGAGGGCTAAGCAGAAATGTAATATTATTATAAATTATTAGATGTGTTTAATTATGTAGGTAATATATTATTAGGATAGTATAAATAGGTATAGTATATTAGTTATTTTAATTTTATGTATTGAATAAGAATAATCTAGGTAATTATTATGAAATTATTTTGTTATTTATGTATTCATATTCACAACTAATTGTATTGCCTTATTAAAATTGCCTTCTTAAAAGCGTACTGTTGATTTCTCAACGCTCAGCTTAGTGCCGAGAGTTGAAAATCACATTTTTATACATTTAGGCGTTGTGTTAGTGGAAATGGGCATTAGTTACTCAAGTTTTTGAAAAAATTAAAATCATAATAATTGTACAACATAACAGGACGACGTCTAGAAATGTGATATTATCAAAGTATGATACCAGCATATAAGCAGACAGTATTTTTCATTCATCATTTCTTATAATAAAAATTACATCCCACAAAACAATACCCTGGAAAAGTAAATACCGCACCCTCTTACAAGCAAGAGTCCTTTCGACAACATTTCCGTAAGAATATTTAAAAGTAGTGTCGATATAACTCTCGAAAACGTTCTCTCATACAACGCGTAGGTGCCAGAAACTGGTGAGCCGGCTAGCGTGCCAGAACAGACTAGCGCCATCTAGTGCCAATGAAACTACATCTTTTTAGGGTTCCATATCCAAAGGCTGCCAACGGGACCCTGTTACTAAGCTGTTTTTCTGTCTCAGGGCGGTGTCTTTCACTGTTTAGGTAGCCAGTCGACAATTTCACAGAAGACGTGCTCTTAAGACTGCTATCATTGCAAATAATAATACAAATAAAAATCCAAACACTAGTGGAGGTACCTATTGAGAAGCTTTGAAGAAACTTCTATATTTTTAACGTTTTTATTTACAGATATGTCTGGTAGGTAGGTACAGAAGGTGATAGAACCTTAAAAGTGCGGTTCCAACTCGTACTTGGCCTCTTTTTACGACAACCGTTCGTTACGTCATCAAGGCTCCGTTGATGTTCTGTAATTTCATGTAGGTACAAGACTTAGTGTATCGTCGGCCGTAAAATATTTACGACTTTAGGTCGATTTGCCTTCATTGTCAACACGCTCAAGTTGCACCATATGTGTATTCAATTATGGGCACTATTACTATCGAATAAGCATTTTAATGGCTTGTAAATGTTGTATCGATCATTTAAGTCGAGGCTGATTGTTCTATCACTACTTGTCCGTCAGTATGTGAATGTATTGATGACCTGCATATGGTACCAACATAAAGTAAATATGTTCGGAAGGCCAGCTACATCCAACGAGCAAAAACGCACACACACATTAACACACCTCTCGTACCTCTGTGGGTACTTCCCGTGCACTACAAAATAATTAAAACAAATGAAAGGAAACAATTGAAGTCCTATTTAGATGCTCCAAAGGCTTGTGAGTACAGTTTACCCAAGTAATTTATCGGTCAAAAGTGGCTCCAAATGGTTCGTGTAATATAACACACACGGCTTGACACGCTGCCGCGTGTCTAGATATTCATAAAACAATTAGCATTGTATTCGAACATTACATAATTATTATTGCTTGCAGAAAAACTTAAATAATTATACATTTAAAAAATAACTCGACAACATTCGTTTATAGTTTGAGACCGCCGCCGCGCCGCGCCGCCGCCGCGCCGTACGTCGTGCGTGCGCCTGGTTTTGCTCGTTGTAAGTTGCTGGTGTTCTGTACGTTTCTATTTCGTGGTACCATTATATATTACATTATAGACTTCTAGGATTAGGGATGCATGTATTGCTATTTTCACCTAATGTGCTTAGCTTACAGCCACCTGATATATTAAGTAATCGGCTTACAATGCACTACAGAGACGAGACATTGTTGTAGGTATTTCTTTGTTGTTGAATTGTTTCATATTTAGGCATCTTCCGCTGTCTTTAATTTTGTTGAAAGGCAAAATGCATTTCAATTAGCTAAACAATGTGTTTGTATTCTATTTATTTATTTAAACTTTTCGCATTCAAAAAAGAGGTACAAAGGCGGACTTAATGCCTTAGGCATTCTCTAACAGTCAAGCAAGGGTGGTGAAGAGATTAGATTGCAGGTGCTCTGATTGTGACGAAAAAAGAGAAAAAAAAAATATCATTATGCATAGATACGACAGGTTTTACAGTATAAGAAGCTATAAACTTATGATACATTTACTTACATACAGATTCATTATATATATACCTTTAATATATATATAAATAATATAAAAATTCTAGGGAGAGAGGTGTAGATATGACTCTACTCTATTTGTTTAGAAAAAAGCTCTGCAATTTCCGCTTAAATGCATACAGACTGGTGGCCGTCCTGATATCAAGAGGAAGAGCATTCCAAAGAAGAATGGACTGAATATGAAAAGAAAAATGAACAAAGTCAGAAGTATGAGTGGGACAGAGTAGGAGAAGATTGTTAGAAGAACGCAGATTCCTAGTGTGTGAAGAACATAGATATTGGAAGTGAGACACAAGATAAGAAGGAGGAGAGGGAGAATTGAGGACGGAGAAAAGCGTGGTCAAAGCACGCAAACTTCTTCTTTGGCGAATGGACATCCGTTTGAGCTCAGACCTATAGCTCGACACATGGTCATATTTCCTCAGGTTGAATATGAACCGGATACAGCTGTTGAGTAGTCTGTCAAGCTTATCCAGCAAAACTGCATTCAAGTCAAAGTAGCACACTATTCATCATCATCAATATTTCAGCCAAAAGACGTCCAGCGCTGGGCATGGGCCTCCCGCTCCACTACATGTGGATATTCTATTAAAGACGTCCACCGCTGGGCATGGACCTCCCGCTCCACTATATGTGGATATAGTATTAAAGACGTCTACCGCTGGGCATGGGCCTCCCGCTCCACTATATGTGGATATACTATTAAAGACGTCCACCGCTGGGCATGGGCCTCCCGCTCCACTATATGTGGATATTCTATTAAAGACGTCCACCGCTGGGCATGGGCCTCCCGCTCCACTATATGTGGATATACTATTAAAGACGTCCACCGCTGGGCATGGGCCTCCCGCTCCACTTTCTGTGGATATTCTATTAAAGAGAAACAACAGGCTATTCTTTACGGTCTGCTAAGAAAAAATGCCCATTTGCGTAAAATGTATTGCAAAGTACCAGACAACGGCGTATATGGTGCGAATAACCAAGAATGTATGGCGGCCTCAAGTTTAGTAATATTATCCTCTTCTCAGATTATAACATCCAAAAGATTTCCGAAAATCCCCAGAATATTATGAATTGTTTCATAAAAGATTAATCATTGAACTTTTCGATATGAAATTGGGTAAAGCAGAAGGGCGGTCTGTCAAAGGGCGAAGGCAAACTCTGCGATGTTATCGTGGAAAGTTAAATTGATACATTTTTAACAAGTCTGGTCGGCATGTCCCGCGAGCCATGGTTTAAGTCACGGATTTGTATGCGATGAGTTTCAAGTTATTGTTGACTTGCTTCTTTATTGACGGGTTTTGGATTTGGGTAGCAACTGTACAGCATGGAATCATCATCATCATCTGCCTCGCGTTTTCTCAACTATTTTGGGGTCGGCTTCCAGTCAGCAACATTTCTGCACAACATGGAATATGGGGGAAATGTGGATGTACTATAGGTACACCTCTGCCTCACCTACAGGGAAAATTGGTTTTGTGTTGATGAATTAAGTTCAGACTGAGACTAATCGCTTAACGAATAATGATTGACAAAAAAAAGGTACTGACAATTAAGGTATTTGAGGTTATGTGACTATAGGATAAGAAAAAAATCGAATTAATTCTTAACAAAAGTAAACAATACAATATTACGTATCTTTTCTACTATAAAACTGTAAAGCCAACTTAATAGTTGACCCAAAAATTTGAAGACGAAAATTGACCTACATTCTCGTACTCGAAACCCTCATACTCTATAAACAGCCCCATCCAATTACAATAATCGCACGTCCAGCTCCCAACGAATGTAACCCTTCAATAACTTTCATAATATTTTCATATCTCGGCGCCTCCCGCGCCTAGCGCCCGGCGCGGCGCCCGCTCGCGCCCGTCTCTTACGCCGGGCGCCCAAAGAGTTTTTTTCATAAGTTTTAATCAAAATATTCTTCCCGTCATTCACCCCGTGACGAGGTGTCTGTTTATATTAACATAATACTGCCTTATTTCTATTGTTTATACATTATTCGTATTCTGTACCACGGAGTTTTTCATTTATTAGAAATGGAAAGTTGTGCTCGGTGCTTATTAATTTTTTATTTGATGGTTGACATAAATTGTTTTTGACTTTATGAAACAATGCTGTATAAAGCAAGCTTAAAGAATAATTATACTCAAATAAAACTCAAATCCAACCATCTAAATTAATGAATAACATAACATAACGTCACGCCCGAAGGGTTGGGCAGAGGGGTACCTATAGTACACCCACATTTCGCCAGTTATGTATAAATCCCATGTAATAGAGGGTGAACGTATTGCCATCAAACGAGCACAAATCTAGACTCCGGGCTGCTACTGAGAAATTCCACATAAAAACACTTTGCCCGACCCGGAAATCGAACCCAGAACCTCATGCTCAGCAATAGCGTTTGCGACCAATAAACCAACGAGGCAGTCACTTAAAAAAATGGTTATTTTTTGGTATAGTTAACTAATAACAACAGCTAACATGAAAATCATCAATCATTTCGAATCAGACGATCGAAGCTTTTAAAAATAGAAATAGTTTTTAACACATTTCACATTACCTAAGCATCTAGCTACAAAAATTTTATTGGCGCCCAGAAAAATGACTAATACTCCTCTCAGCTTAAAAAAAGCATTTTAAAAGGCGCGTCCATTAGATGGCAGGCAAAAAGTCAGGCGGTGGCACAAAGCAGCCTGGATCAAAGGATAGCAGGACGCTTTCAGTTTGTGATTGCTATTTGATGTGAGATAAAAACCTGTTATCATTCGATAGCTGTGTTGTTGATCTTTACATTTTCGTAATGAGGTTCTACGTTTTTGTATTGTGTTTGAGGAGTTTTGAATTGTGTGCGATGTTGTTAGGAGGAATTAGGTTAACGTGCCAACTTAACCTTATTTTAAATAGAACACAAGCATTCTACAAGATGTTTATCAAATCTGAAACAAACCAGTAGTATCTTAATAAAACAATAAATAAATTTCCTTTCATTACTTTCCTCAAAGTTAAATCAAAACAATAAAGCTACATTTCTAACACTAAACGTACCAGTTCGAAACCTTCAACAAACAACATCCGAAACTTCACGTTGTCAATCAAAAGTTGTTTTCAGGTAGGTAATTATCGGTACCCGCTCCCGAATAACAACGTATTCGAAAAGTGGCAGCAATTCTGTGTTTATAACAAGCAACAAACTTTTCGATACAAGTCGCGTTTATCGAGACAAGAGACAAACAGCGCTGAGTGAGTGAAATCGAAAGATAACTTCGTATTGACGGGTCGAGACAAAAATTGGTTGGTTGCTACTGAAACTGCGGACTGGAGCGATGTGGGGAGGTAGGGGCATGTTGTGTTGGTTCTGATAGAGTGCTGTGGCAGGGTAACGTGATGTGACTGTTTGGAAATGCAGTTTTATAGCCGATGCAGGTTTTTAAGTCAGAGCGATATTGTGAAAAGTAATGACTTAGGTACTTAAAGCAGGTGTGTGATTTCAAACATCAATTATATTAATTAACTAGCTGCCCCGAAAAACTTTATCCTAACATAAATACAAAAATCCCATATAAAAAAGAATGTTCAGTTTTTCCCGAAATGGAAAATTTATCAATTTGTATTTCCTTAAAAACCTAATTCGGACAATCACGAACAGTTTAAAATAAAAAACAGCCAAATCGGTCCAGCCGTTCTCAAGTGATGCTCTTATCAAAGAACAGTATTACAATTTTATTTACTTATATAGAATTAACCAAAAATGTTTTGCAGTATATCGTGCAGGCCCATGCATGACTCAACAAAAAGTATTTTTTAACGAAGAAAAAAAAAAATCTTAATCAAAACTTCAAACCTAAATAACGTCGGGTTTATTTTATCTTTTGAGAAAATAAGCCTTTTATGAACAATTGTATTTTCATCGTCAAGTCAGCATTCAAAGATAACTCGTGCAACCAAAGAAAAGTTATAAATTATGGCCTAAATCGCTCTAATGCATGAAGACACATAATTTTGATCGACAGATAAACTCCACCCGCTCAAATATTCTTGATACTCACTCACGCACTTAAAAGGTTAGCCAAGTAAAATATACATGTTTTTATGTTCTAAAAATGTAATTTTAGATAAGTTGCGCCGTAATTTCTAATTTAACGAGTATTTGAGATTTTTCTGCCTCATTTTATACTTCAGAAAATGTGAAAATATCTGCACTTAACGCTATTGCATACATTATTCAGGGATTTTAAGTAAAACCATAGTTTATTGCTGAATTCTTTAGGAGGCATTTTTTTTTTAGACAAGAAGATCTTCAAAATGTTTCCCCTAAGTTCTAAGTTCCCGTAGTCACCCGTCATATAGCCATATAAACCTCCCGGCTGCCAATAAAAACTTACCCATGACGTCACGACGTCATCACATCAGTGATACGTCATCTCTATGTGTTAGTTAAAGCGCTTTTGTTTATCTTCTAACCGCTGCCTACTTATTTGATAGCCGAAGTCAGGGCTATAAAATAAACGCTTTCAAGCGCTTCTTCATCGTCGTGCGGAAACTTAGAATAAGTGTATTAATTCTTTTTATAGCTGCTGATTTGTCTACAGGGCATTCTTTTTTTAGGTTTACTTGCTAATGTTATCGTCAGCATTTTATTTAATTCACCTTCATGAAGTCACATCCGCCATGTGGCCGGCCCCAAAGGAATCGAGCGTAAAAGGCATTGCATGAGTTGATCGAGCGAGCCCAGTCCGCGCGTAGTTCTCAATGAGTCCACAACTGTGCGGAAGTATTCAGTTTGTGAAAACAGGTAACAAGTATCATAGTGTGTCTAAGTCCTTAGTCCTAACTATTTTGTTATTCCTAAATTGCTTTGATTGTGGCAGCTAAGGGCAGATTTCACCAAGGAAACTGAACGCGAATTACACTACGTTTAAGGACTGTCAGTGTCATTATTTTCTGTGGAAAATTGACACTGACAGCTCTTAAACGCGTTCAGTTTCATTGGTGAAATCTGCCCTAAGTGCGTAAATTAAACTAACATTATTATTGTATGCTGAACATGATTTGAGATGTGATTCTTTATGTATTTTTGCTAACATTGATGTGTTAGTATTCTGTATTTCTTCCTATGAACTGTAATTATCAGTGATCGGAGTAGGTAGATTGAACTGGGGCCATTGATCCGAAACGTATATATTAATATGGACATTCCTCCGGAATTGGTGGATTATTAAAAAAAACCGGAACTTATGTAGGAATTGTATTCTGCCAGAGTGGAAGGAGTCATTTGATGATTTGCCATCCTCAAAAAAATCGGAAATCGAAAATCGGAATTCGATTGTTTTTATTATTCAACAGATAAATAATGAATTAATTTAGTTTTGATACCTTCCTTTAAATTTTGAATTGAGTAGTAATAATATCAGTACCATCATTAACAATATTTAATTGAATCCGGAAATACCGGAATTACTTTCCGGAAAAATGGCTTATCCATGTTATTCTTTCTGTGTGCACTTATGATACAAGTACCAAAAATCAATCTACCTACTCCGATCACTGGTAATTATATACAGCTTTAAACAGATTAAATTAACACCAAAAATTTAATTGAACGATAAAACCTCCTCTAAAAACTTCGATTTCTTCCGTGTCCAGTAGTGTATTTGATATTTCTTCAAAATCTTTAAATATTGATTGTACTGGCTGTTGTAGTTAACTTTCTCAGTCTGAATTGTTTGGTAATTATAACTAACCAAAAAAGTAAAAGTAAGTTTACTAACAAACAAATTCTACAACCGTTAAAGTCCGTAGATATCGGTCATATATCAGTTGGCTATTCACTGAACAATCTCTGTCTCGCAGCAAATCTTACCGGCCGAGGTGTAGCTGACACCGCGCCGGCGCACCTCGCACCTGACAACCGGTACATTAGCGACATTCTATACCGCGCCGGTAAGTGCAAGATTGGTTACTTGTTTACTTTTACCTGAATATGGTAAAGGCAATTGTGATGCTTGTCCATTTCAGTTTTTATTAAAATTGATCTGTTTTAAGTTACCTGAAAACATCAGTAGGTTTAACAACACAAAATTAACTCAACACCGAAATATTGTTCACTTAAGTAAAATAAAAACGCGTTAAATTATGACATCTACACTTGCCTACCTATCTATATTTGCAGTATTTAATCCACTTTTGCATTTTTTGGAATACGATAGATATTATGTAGATAGAATTAATTTATTGTACACCGAAATTAGGGAGTATCTCACTAGATAGCGAAAATATAAGTCTTTCACACAACACATTCATTTAAATCGTCTACATTTACTTATGTAAACTCGTATAGTATCAAAGCCTTCGCTAATAACACGTATAAAATCTCACAGCTGTAGTAGTAATTTCATGGTATGTCCACATAAGCGTGAACAAGCGACAATAGACATAAGGGACACGTTGATAGTGTACGTGGGAAGGGTGTAGTAGCGCGGACGAAAATAGACGGAATTAAGTCACATGGACAATAATAATATATGCAAGACAAGTAAGAAAATGTCGCAATTTTGGATAGATGATAAACGAATTAATAAGATGTCTACTTAAATAGATGGTATCATCCAATTAGCTACATGAAATCATTTAATACAGTCAACCTCAAAAAGATGTATACATCGTAGGTACATCGACAAAAATCATTTAATTGTCTACAATCTATGTTTCATATTATTGTTTCAATGTGTAGCCATAACATTTACTCATTGGGTACATAATTGTATTAGTATTATTGTATTTATCTTTTTGTTTTTGACTGTACTGTTTATTAGAACTAAAAATTAGCGGAAAGAGCAACTCAGTATTAAAAAAGTAGCAGTAGGAAAATAGGTGAAATATCAATCTCAAGAATCAGCTGATAGCTTCCTAAAGGTAGATGATTACTTTTCTTTTTCCACAGTTGGCCTTGATAATGACCCAGGGTAACGCTCAGACACAGAAGGAACGATGAAAACTATGAAAAACAGTTGTTTATTCACATAAATATTTCATGAAAAATATTTTGTGATTTCCCGCAAATCTACCCAGTCAGCACCCCTGTTTGTTCTAAATCACTTTTAGCATCACCCTGTAAACGAACACTACATAAATATTTAACACCATCACTTACTATTCAGATCGGCCGATAAAGAAATTATGATTGGTGCATTACATTTGATATGCCATAATCATCTTTATGTAATATACCTTTAAGGGCGCTTATGTGATTTACTGTTATTGCCGCGGTTGTGATTATGTGTTCTGGGGTATACACGATGCTTTTTATTGGTTTTTAAAGGCATCGCGTGGTGTTTATGACGAATCAATTTTTTTTTATAAAAGATGATTTTATGTTCGTTCGGGTCATAATGTGTATGGAGGTGTTAAATTAAGCTGTCAAAAGATTATTTAGATTGCTTTTTACGGCAAATTTTCATGAGGAAAAGCATAATTTAATACCGTGTTGTTCCCGGCAAAGAAATGGATACAGATCGATTTAAATAGGAAACCAAGGGATCATATTGTGTGACCGGCAGCAATCTATTTGCTATTAAAACAACAACACAAGGAATATTTAGGAATAATAAGATTTACTTCGATAGTAATTAATAATGGACCCCGACAAGACACCATCTCCACAAACCAATCCCAATCCTACTTTAGCAAAATTACAGCCAAGTCAGTGAACTTACAACACGATACAAAATCAACGAAAATTATTGAAATAAAACGCCGACATAGCTTAATTATCACCTTTCCTTACACTAACTCCCAAATTATTTGGCTAAATCAGAAATAGTAGCTTATAATACCGGGGCATTCGGGGGAATTCCTCCAAATTCCCCCGAATACCGGAGTACTATACAGTTTGTCCACCAGTCACAAATTGTAAGTAGTGGTGCCGGGAACGAGAGCCGTCCGTTATAATTAGGCAGCAACAGAACAATGGTTGGAAGAGATGGTTGGATCGCGTGACTTGCTCGCCGACAAATGCGGTCGTGGACTAAGGAGTTTCAGATGGGGAGTGACGTGCGCAGGACTTTTGCGTGCGGCAGTTTGACGTTTGGGTTTTGAGAAAGTGTGAAAGTAATTTCCCAAACATCGCAAATTCGACAAAGACAAGATTGTGTCAATATAAACTGGTAACCATCAATTAATATTATGCTACTAAAACCTAGTTGCTAAGTGATTATGGCCTAGTCCATGGTCATATTTCCACATTATAATCAGCGGTCTATACAGAATCCTACATTTACAAGTAGATATTTATTTGCTTAAGTACTTATGTTGCAGTATTGTATATCTTTATCAAAATCTAAGCAAAAAATTATGATCTGTAACGTTCCGTTAAAGCAAAAAGCATCCACCCACTTACCGCTGACCTTGGCTGTGATCTTGGCTAAGTGACCTTTTTGTCCTCGCCCGGGTCCGCCCCTGGTCAGCTTGATTACATTTCCGTAACGGACTCTTCGATACGGGTCTGTACTATGTAGGGTAATCGAATATCTTTGAAAATTAGGAAGGAAAATGCTTTCATGTGTTATCTCAATGATCTTGAGGAAGAATTTTTTTGTTGTACAATTTTATTGTTCAGCAACCAAAGCCATTCTTTGACTAACCTCGATTTTTCTCAATCTCAATCTCTAAATATTATAAAACAAAGTCGCTTTTCGTGTTTATCTGTATGTCCGTTTTTATGAGGTTTTTAACATCATTTAGAGAATGTATTCCAGAAGGTTTTGTATATATAATTCTTATAAATTAAACGTAAATGTAGTACTAAAACGTGACGTTTTGTCAAGTCGTGAAAAATGCATTTTTTTGAGCACTTACATGGCGTGCGCTGACTAAACCCTAACAGAGAGATAGAATTTATGTTCTACTAGATTGTGTAACTTAATAAAATCAATAGAAAAGTCCGCGATCGCATATGTCTATCTTCTAAGGATGACACACAGTAACAATTTTTATCTTTCAGAATTTCATTAAAAAAAAGATAGACTTCTCCGATTCTCCCTTTTCCTTTCTTTTTTCCCCTGTTCCATATAAGGACGTTTGTTTCACAAACCATCACCCACCCCCTCATAACGCATTCGATAGTTTTCGATTTGTTTTCAAGTAAGTCGATGGAAGCGACATCAACGCGTTATCGATACGATCGAAAACCCGACGCAGCGTCGGACACTAATCCATCAAGTGTCCACGTTGAAAAACTTTGCCCAATATATCCTGAAACAAACTGCAAAAAAGCCTACCGTTTGACATTAATCTTGTAACGGGTATATTTTTAACGTGGCTTTCATGTTTTTATTTGCAATTTGCAGCGTTTGTAAATATGCAATTGAAATACCTCTTATAAATAATTATATTAAACTGTAACTGGCAGATTGTGCTTTTTAAGGTTGTTACCAAAAAGGCTATTAATTAAAAACAAATCTCAATCGTATCTTAAAAAACATCTGATTTAATAATATATTAATTGATGCCAGATTAAGACAATAATATTTCTACGCTAATATGCTAAAGAACATCATATAAACATAATTAAAGAATTAATCTTGACTTTATTCGCTAAGAAACATTATATGTTATAGTTTGTGAGCTAAAAACACATTTTTCCGCCAATAGTAGATTCAGTCAATCGCAACGTATCGCTCCGTCCCGTGTGTAGAGCCTCTAACCTTAGTGTCGATACTATAATTACGGCGTATTTTGGGTAATTCACAAAATTACTACATGAAGTATAAGGATAATGTGAACGAGCCCACTGTTCTCTGATTTTCAGTGCTAATGGCGACCGCACTTTTTTATCCAACCTAATAATCCTTATTTACGGACCAACGATTGTAATATTACGTTATTTATTTTTTACAAGAATACGGCTATGCGTGTTATGTGGGCTCTTTATTTCTTAGTTAACCTTTTGATTTGGCAAAGAAAAAGAAGTAGTGTGCTTATTATTTTTGGAAAATAATTGGCTTTCAACATTTTTTGGTTATTATTATACACATAGCCCGAGCACCTAATTACTTGACTATTTATTGCAAAAAGCGTACGACGAAGATACGATGGCCAGGAATGTATTGAAATTAATCAACTGTAATCTTCGTAACATAATTCATATTTTGTGTTTCACTGTTCCATCTTATTTACAACATACGCTTAATTAACTTGCTCACATGTATTATGTATGTACCTACAAGTGGCGCAAATTTTTAACTGCCTGTTGTTCATAATTTAAAAAAAAATCACAACACAATGTTTTCCATGATGCTGACAGTAAGTGGCTCAGCGACACATTTGCCATCACAAACGATTTCCACACTGGCAACACCGCAAAAATAAAAAATTCAACGCGACAACCACGCGCAGATTTATTAAAATTTAACCCGTTAAGTAGAAAATTAAATCGCCCTTTTTCAAAATGATTACATTTGTGTGGACTGTTGAAAAAAGGCAAAACTTTTTCGTTTGGCATTCTGCAAAGTCCGGTAGTGTAACGGGCACAATTTAGAGAGTTGGGCACAGTGGCAGGCAGAAAGCCGCGGCATCCGGGGGTTGCTTTTGTACTTTTTGTTTGTGCCCCCCTGCCCTCGTGTGTTGTACGTAGCTTCATCAAATTATGGATGTATCTCTTCATTACGTTGAGTTCGTTTAAAGGTAGGTTTTAGGTATGTTCAACGTTTTCAAACGGAACAGCTGAAATGAAAGCTTAATTGTGAGCTCGTATTCTTGTAGTATTAGATTCAATCATAATTTTGTTCTAACTTGTGTTAGACTAGTGACTACCGAGATGTCACTTGAGAAAATCTGAAATACGAAATAAGCGTCATTAATAATGATATAATATGATAAATGTACCTAAGTTTCCATCTCATCAATACATAATTTATGTTTGTTTGTCACAGAATTATGTATTATTATACCGGCGTAGTAAATCGATTGCTCTCTGTGTCACATTTGGATAGCAATAATAAGCACCTACTTGTACCTACATATTTATATATTAAAAGGTTACCTACTTCGGTACCTAGAAATCTGATTGTCTTAGATGTTATTCGTCGATGTGAAGCAGCGCCGCAAGTGCTGACTTTGGGCAAATTCTTGCAAATTCGTATATTTGGTGGATTTTTTTTCGAGATATCGTTAGAAACGTCTGGAGGAGGAAATGGAAACTCTCGGAGTTGATTGATGACCTTTATTTTAAGATGTTCGATCGATCAGCTGACGAGAACTTAACGTTTTCGAAGGTTTTTTGGAATACTTTTACAGAGTCAGCTTTTGAAAGTTTGATTAAGAGAAACTACCAGAAGTTATCACATTACATGTACAGCTGATATTGTACGATTGGAAGATATCCTACCTATTTTAGGTAATTAGCTTGCCAACTATATACTCGTATTTTTTTGTTTAATGTGTATGTCTCTAATTATTGAAAGTTGGTTTTAACCATTATAAGTAAACTTAATAAACACATATTACTTATGTAAACAATTTGGAGTTACTGCCTGTACACTTATGTAACCATTGCCTTTGTTGTATTCCAAATTCGTATTATTATCTTACCCAGTTGAAGATCTACTGATAGACTTCGAGTTTGTCCACACATGCTTTTACTCCTTCTAAATCAAGTTATCTAGTACCTTAAAATGGGGTGAATAGAAATCGCGGGGTGAATAGGTATAAATCCAGTAGTTTCATAAAGTTTTCTGTAGGTTTTTCTAAAGCCTGGTAACATAATTATTTGAGTATTTCTACTATTTAGCATTAGGCCGAGTGAACGTCTGCGTTTGAGTGATTTTGACTGTGAAAAACTTTTGATAAACATGTTCTTCAGCGTTATCACAACTACACAACTTTTATGTGGCGTGCCTCTACGCGTACTGCGATGGCGGTGTAACGAAACGTTGCCATTTTAAATATTACATTTTATACAATTATTATTGCCTTAGTTCAATGAATTAATATTGCTCTATTATTAATTTGGTTATCGAGGTATGATCGAGGCACTTTATGTGCTGCAACGATCAACGTCATCAAGTCAACGCCGGCTGTCACTGAAAAACAGCGCAGCGCTGTGGCTTTGTTTCGCACTAGAGTCGCAGCACTATGGTGAGCGACGGCCGTTTTGCGCGCATGTGATGCAAATTTTCCTTGTCATATTAAGTGCAAATAAACTTTTCTTTACTAATACAAGGCCATTGCTTAGTGCACTTAAGATTCTAAAGCCCTTTGAAGTGCATCCAATCGACTGTGAACAAACCTACCTACCTGTCTACCACAGTCTATCTCTCTCTCAGTCTGTCCATTGAATCTAATTGTATATGTAAATAGTCAGTGTTTATGTCCGCTAATCTGTTTGTTCAGACGACTCCTTCCAGGCTGTGGTCGATTAAACCCGGTTTTATTAGCGGTCGACGAAATAAACATGGCGTTTAGATTCTCATGTGGTATTGTTAGAAGTTCTTTTGTATTTTTAAGTGATAAAGGATTTTTTTAACGTCAGAAGTAAAATATAGATGGTAAATAATGTTTTACAAGTTATATTTATTGACTGATTTAATAGTACATGATCTGTTGACAGCCATGCCGAAGATTTTTTCGACGCCACATTTTAGTTTGTAACCTTTTGAACGCCAACGTCGGCTAATCTTAATTAAATTAGGACATTATTTATTTTCACCAACAAATAACCATCTGCCTCTGCAATTAAAAATCCCGACGATCTAGCCACTCGTGCAATCGGAAAAACCACTACTTATCAAACTATCCAAACATAACCCCATCAGTAATGACGTCACACTCATCTAGCGTAATCACTCAAACAACGATCTCCGTCAGTAGTGACGTCACACATCGTATCATCCCAACCTCCCCCACAGTGCTACGTTACCAGCTAAGACCTCTTCGGGGCATATCCCGCGGCTTATTATTCCGCGACAGGCAAACACTTCACGAATCGCTTTAGAGATTGTTGTGTAACGTGGTTATATTTCGGGTTGGGCGGTTTGTTCTGCGATCGTATTTGATGGTAGTAAGCAATCGGAGATTCTGACTTATTTTTGTTCTTTTGAAATACCTAACGATATTCTCGAAGGTTTTTTTTTTACTTAAGTCTTTCAGGAGAATTTTGCGATTCAAAGGTCACTTGGTAGGTATTTTCTTGCCGATTAAATGTCTAGACAAGCATTTACTTGACTATTCTGTCCAAAACTTGTTTATGTCTAGCTCTGGGCGCAACCAAAATTTTCCATGATGTGTACCTACATAGGTCCCGAATATTTTAACCAACATTTTTTTATTTAGTCGTGTTGCTCCATTCTGAAAAAATCTTAATTTTTATGATTTGAAACGCTGAGATTAATGTCTATTAGTTTAGTCATGTGCTGTACTAATAGACATTAATTGTAGTTATACTGATCTAAACTGCTCTGATACCAGTTAAAGCAGCTGGAATTGCAGGACAAAAAAGTCCTCGTTTTCAAGTCCGTCAAAACTTATACAATTTTACGTAAAGAGGTAGGTTGTAAAGAATAAAGATAAAAGTAAGCAAAGATTTACGTAGAAATGGTGGATGTTATAATATAGCCGGAGCTAAAGTTATGATATTGTAACGGTAAGTTTAGCAGGCGCTGCACTAAACCGCGCAGTTTGCAACTAAAGTTAGGATCATGTTACGCCGGTATTTTTCACTGTGAAATATCTGTTGAAATATATTAACTTCAGCGGTGTAGCGACTCGAAAATATGATATTCTGATAGCGATGATTTATTTGTTGGAGGAAAAGATAACACAGATAGTTAGCTGATTCCTATTAGTAAATTAATTAGTAGGTAGTGTAGTGGTACCTACTGACAATTGGATTCAGTAAAATGTAGTATTTGAATTTTTTTTAGAGCTTTAACTTTTTTATGTAAGAATCTGTGAGTCCTAAAATCATTAGCGGTTACTACATTATTACATCTATTTAAAAAGTATTATTTTTTAAATATATTTACTGAGGCAAGTGCGTCACGTTAGTTTCAATTCAACGAAAGCTTAGTTATGTGAAAAAGACTAAAAACTTTAAGAAGCAGGCATGTCAAAATATAGGTATGTTTGAAGACTGCTATTTAGAATTTAATTCCAAGTTCTAAGAAACTTCATCGTTACATGCTAGGTTTTAACAAATGACTAGCTAACATTTTATGTAACCACATCGCGCCTACCTTCTTTGATAGGAACCTACCGACTGGCAGACTCCATGTACAAAGTAGAACAACTAAATACCTGCTAAGCACAATAGCCGAACGTTTCATCAATCGCAGCGACCACACTTCTCTGCAGTTTCACAGTCCAGGACTTGGAGTATGGAGACTAATAGAGCGCTACTTATCTGTCGCCGTACATTCTTCATCTTCTAAACGTGTCGAAGGCAATCTAGATTGTGCCTAGAACTCAGCTATGCGTGCAGCATTTTTAGTAGCGTCCAAAAGATCATGCTGATTAGTTTTCGTCATCATCACTTTCTTCCTAACAATTTTGGTCATGTCGCGCGTCGTGTTAGTCATCACTCATCATCTAGTATCTACCTTCATTAACTATCTTTGAAGATAATCCTGTTTTGACGTTTTACAATTCAACAATATTCGTCGCGTTTTTGCGTCAAGTTGTCACACATTTCCAGCATTTTGAATTTTGTTTTACTTTACTGTTTTTTCTGATGTTTATATATTTATTGCATAGATATCCGATTTATTGTAAATATATAGTTGCTTGATATTCATTATTTTTGTATCTCTATAAATTGTACTGGTTGATGTTAATTATGGATAGTTGAAGAGTATTTTTATGAGATATCCATCACGTCTGCAGAGTTTCCCAAGCTAATTTAATTTGATACTGTAAATGCCATCAACAATTCGTGGAGGTTGGATAAGAAAGCCATACAGGTTAAAACCTCTACAGTACCTACATAGGTGTGTTCTACAACTTGTCTCATTCATACTGCAGGTGTCCAGTCTTTGTGCGCTGGTCGGAGTCTTGTGCAATCTTGTGCGAACAAGCCATGTTTATTCGGTCGAACATTCCCGATAGCGGGTCGAGCCGGAATATAAGTACGTTTGTCTATTGCTGTCCACTCGTGGGGATAAATCAATGTGGAGCGAAGCTCAGTATACTGGCTAAAGGTTAGATTTTCATCTCGAGTTAGTTAGGTAAAATGTTTCAGGCTTACAAATAGGTACACAGGCTTTTGCGATTTATCAGGGAACAAACAGACCAAATAAAAAACCAAGACAGAGCGCTGTCAACAGTGACGTGAGGCCGGTTTCGTAAACATGTGTGCATTTAGTTTGGTGTAGTTTGATTGTAGTGTCATTGTAAATGTGTGTGTGTGAGCGTGTATGCACAGAGCTTTGGTGTAGTTTTAGCTTGCTTCATTGTATTGTCGCAGCGCTCCGTCTTGGTTTTTTATTTGGTCTGAGGGAACAAAGTATAAGATAAATTAGAGCTCTCTTTTAGAAACGGATATTGCTGGACATCAGCAGCTTACCATGGAATGAATGTGAACGTAACAAAGGATATTAGGACTTCGTAGAAAAGACTTGGGCAGGTAGAAATGGCTAGAAAAAGAAAGCTTCATGTTATAAAAGTGATAGGTGCTACTATCCATAGAAAGGTATTACTATATTCAGCGCTCAATAAAAGCTCACCAAAACAGAACGCCATAAATCGCCAATCTAAATCCCGTAAAAAAATCCCCGTAACCGAGATTACGAGACTCCTATAAAATTTTGAACAAAGTAAAATAAAGCATGGTGCAGACTCGCCGGTAATCCGCCGACCTAAATATACGCGCGCGTGTGTCATCACATCGAGACGAAGGCTCAAAAAGGTACCAACCATTTGATACACCCGACGATTTTATTTCTCCCAAAGAAAATATTGTACTTAGCAAGATTATGGAAAGAAAAAATATAATTTCCGAGATTGGCACTCCATTTCGAAAGATTAAGATATATTTTTCATATTCTCGTACTAAATCGCTTTTCCTGGGTTGGTTTTAATGCGATTTTATTATGAGAAGGCAAATAAGATGTTCACGTGAGTGCTTCATATACTTGGTGTAGGTATTTGATTTCATTTTGCGTTTACATGTTATGAAATTTTCATTTGAATGCAAAAATAATAATAATAATATCAAATTTGTTTCCACCTGATATAATGTAACCGATATGGCACACCACCACACATTTCATTATTTTGCATTTCTTAACATCAATTTGGATCATCCACAATTTTGTTTACACATACTTTTACGTATTTCATTCGGATTGGTATCCCGTTACTAACAATATTATTAGGTCTCATGATATTATGATGAAATAAAATGCGGAATTTTTAATAATATTTATTAATACTCCCTTTTTTCTTATTACAATGTATGTACAAGATACAAAATCAACAAAATCAACCCCTTCAATAATCAGTTGTCAGATATTCACACGAATACCCACTATTAAAAACGTCCTTTTCTTTCAACCGTACAAATAAGTCGTCGAATTACATTTAATAACATCATACTACGCTTTATTTAAAGGAACATAGCTAGGTATATTTCTGCTACCGTACTATCGCAATATTTCAGTATTAACTACTTTACAAGTATACAAGAAGATGGAAAAAGTGAACAGTTCGCGGCGTCGCTCTAGTGGTACGAGAGCTCAATGTACGCGTGAGTAACGAGCTGCGCGGGGGAATCAATTAGACACTCCACCTTAAATAACCCCAAATTTACTCCACGCCGTAAACCTAATAAGTCTCGTGTTACGCAGCGTAAATTGACTCTGTACGGATCTAGATTAACATGGAAATTAAATTCTAGTACCTGCGATGAAAATTCAGTTTATACATAAAAGTTTTAGTGGAAAACAGTCAATAGATTCTTAATAATTATTTGTCGTTTATTCCCTAGTAATTACAGTTTGAAGCCCCTTGTCATCAGAAATATGGATTCTTAGAATGTTTCATTATATAAAAAGGAAAACTTTGATACAAAGGTGAGCCTATAGGTTGCGTAGTCATGTAAAGGCAAAGTTTCACCGTGGGCTTGTTGGCCAAGTTGCCTGTTTAGAATTCTCAACACAAACTTATTTGACACTGCAATACCCACAAGTGAATCACGTGTTAGTCGGGGGAGGAAGGAGGGACAAAGTTTGCACGGTTTTGTTTGCGTCGAACACTGTCTTTACTTTACAGAACATGCTGCGTAATTTAAACAATCAGTGTACACTCTGCTTATGAATAAACACTCCAATGATTTATGTTCGTGAAGAGTTATGTAAACGTGTTAATTGAACGAATTTTATGGAAATTAATATTTTTATGTTACAAGTTGGAATTTAAAGTAATTTCAATTTAATTTATATAGGTGGTTGAAAACAAGAAACATTGTTGTGAATGTGTATATTAATTCAAATTCAAAACCTTTATTACATATCTCATGTGTGTACAAGATCTTAAAATAGAAGGTACAAAGTTCACATGGACCCTGTCAGTCACAACAATTTAATACCATAGGAAAAGTACCATGTTTTATACCAAAATATAATTAATTGTACGTACGTCATAATTTAAAATATTCAGTTATCATTAAAGAACAAATAAATTTAAATAAATAATATCACAGTTTAGTGATTACGCCGTTTAATTATTATTTACGTAATTCATTATTATTTAAAGTAGGTAAATAATATTTACCAATTCGTAATCAGTTCTTGTCATACACGCTTTCAGATTGTTGAATCATGTAAGCACAAAATAATAACGTAGGTAGGAAATAATTTTTATTAAATATTATTTTTAGAACAGACGCTCCAAGCATACGCAGTCACGCTTCAAATATTACAAAAAAATAATTAAGAGCAAAAATGTTACTCTACATTTATAAACTATGTATCATTAAGCAAAATTCCCATTTCCGACGAAAAGAGGCTTAAGTCAATTTTAAATAGGTTGTTCTAAGAACAAAATAAGGAAAACAGTTTTTCACCACTCGAATGGTAGAACCACTATGTACTATAATATCCAATCTTATGTATTAAACTCGTTTATTTTGTATTTACAACAATACGAAATATTTACAATGCAATCTGATATAAACTTTATTTATTCTACATTATTACGTATAGTTTACTTTATTTACAAAAAATGTTTAACATTCACTTGTTTCTTAAATAATAATTCGTCAACAAAATTACCTATTATTTTTAGAAAATAATAACCGTTAAATGAGCATTATTAAACGAGTTTAACGAAATTATATTTCATTTATTTTAAATAAATTGTATAATAATACTGCCTAATAACATTACAATCACGAAATGTAGTTTTGCGAAAATGACAATTATTTAAATAACAATTCCTAAATTAAGACTATTGATTAATTTAATAGTAACTCTACAACGTTAGAGGGGGTGGAGCTTTTGTTGTTATTTCTAATGTAATTGTAAATATCAAAACTTAGCACAATTGATTCCAACGTTAAAAAGAGTATTTTGTCTTGTAACTAAATGAAGTAGACTAATATTAAAAGAGAATTCCGAACAACATCCGTGTCCGGTTTTATTTAATATTGAAACTGTATTACATGCTAAAAGGATTTGTACATTTAATTATACTAATCAAATAACTTCAGTTACAAAATTATTTGATTTCCGCCTGTATAAAGCAACCGTTGCAAACATAATGAAGAAAAAAATATTCAATTTTCGTGAATGGAATGTCGTGCTTCAATAAAATGGAATGAATAATTATCAAGGTGCGCTCATACCTACGGGCAACTTTACTGCAAAATTCTTGGAAATTTTCACGTCTCAGCAACACCAATCAATAAAATTTACAGTAATTCCAAGATTAGGAGTTGCCAAGAGTTGCTCAGCTAAAGTTGCCCGTGTGCATGCAGGTTTCAAATAAAGAACGCTCCGTGCCCCCGTGACCGGCTGGCGGTTAAGCCGATCATCTGCAGACGGCCGACGACAGCAGGTAAGTGACGATGGCACAGCTCAGCTGTGACGTGAGGTAGGACGACGCTCGGTTGCTCGTCTGCATCGCTGCTGGATGCTCGCCTGGACGAAAGGGAAACATTTGTTGAAGATAGAAACATACATCTGTCAAAAAAATCTTATGCCAGTAACGTGGACTATAAAGTCAAACAAACGACAATCTCATGGGCAACTGTGTTAATTGATGTCTGAATCAGATCCATAGCATTTATGCCCACTTTTTGAATCTTAAATGTGTCTCTTATATTGAAAAGACATCAGGCTGTGATTTAAATCTGCCAACGTTATTAGAATCCGACTGAACTGAAATTTTACATCAATCATCATCGTTCAGCGGAAAGAAGTCCACTGCTATACAATTCGACATCCAAATATCGTCACAATGCGGGGGTTCTGTGCTTGTCACATTCAGCGTTTTCCCGCGATTTACAGCAGGTCATCATGCGTGAGGCCTAACTACGTAGACGTAGACTAACATTGGTCACAGAGAAACTCAGGGTCAATATCAAAGTGCACGGAATCGCCGCGCCCGCAGTGAGTAAAGACGCCAGTTCTAATAGTATACGTGCTAGTAGTATATCTTCGTGCTCTGTGGTCAATATCTACGATATTATTCAGCTATATCTATCTTACTCACCATTAAGCACATGCACAGACACAGAAGCAGGATGAGCATTGTTGGGTACACAGGTGTAGTTCCCGGAGTCTGTGAGGGCAGCCTTGGTCACCAGCAGTTTGCTGGTGGTGCCGCCTTCAGTCTTCTCCGTCTCCAGACTGATTCCGCCGCGAGGCGAGTCGAAGTCTACCACTGAGTTTCCGTGATACCTGGGAAAACAAGAGTGTTACGTGTTGATACGAATACTGTCTTGTCTCAAAGGCCACTAAAACAAACATGTTTAAAGATAAAGGTTTAGTTTTAGTTTGTGTAGATAATTAGCAAGTTTAAATAGCATTACCACTAGAGTTAAATAGTTCGAAAGCTGTAGGCAATGTTAGTAGAAATGTTTGCCTAATATATGAGCAGATTTTAAAAAATAGATTGGTATTGACTTTATACATCTTATACAAGAGAAAACCACGTGTTACGTCACGTAGTATCAACCTAGATGTCTTCATTGTCTTGTGCAGTATTTTATTGGAACTTAGTTTTTTGTATAGGTACCCAATTTAAAACTTGTCAATGATTCTGTTTCTGACTCTATCCTGAGTCTCCTTACTCAATAGTAAGGAGACTCAGGATAAAGTTTCGTCAACACTCCTCTAAGACGAACACAAGATAAGGAGCCCAATAGGCTCTCAAAGGCTAAAAATAAAATTCAGTCAAATAGAAACGCAGATATTCACACCGTCCACGTAAATATTACGAACTATAAGATTTACCATAAAATGGAGGCGGTGGAAGGCGGCGACGAGTGCACATTCACTGAGCACGTCAGCGATATTGTGCTGCCTTTCTTCACGTACACATCCTGCGAACCCCATATGGTCGCCGCAGCAGCTGCAACAAATAAAACAGATCCTTCACTAAATAATATTAAAGTACACAATCCAATGACAGTTACAGTACAAGCACAAGAAAATGCTTGCATATTTACAAATCGTATGCAAATGGGAATTCAGGGCTGATAAGGTAAGGTAAGGTAAGGTTTTCAAATCTCGGGTAGTAAAACTAGTAACATTTAGGTAGGAGCTACGGTGGTTTTGGAAGGTTAACGCCGAACGGTATTCAGGTTGTTAAAGGAACACAAAAGTCCTCGATCAATGAATTTTAATGTCTAATGTCACGTGCAAAATAACTTGAACATAATCTCTTAAGACCATTGACATAAAGTGTTCTTAGTTCTCTACTTATGGAATTTTCCACACAGTTACTCTCGTATGAAGATAAATTGAAGTTTGAATGTAAATAAATCACTGGTACCCAAGCTCAGCTGAAATCCTTTATAACTCTTTTAAGAGCCTACTTGAACAAGACAATAATGATGATGCAACTTTAAAAGCCAAGCCGAGCCAATTCCACTTCGACTAAACCTAATTTGACTTTAAAAAGTGTTTAACTTAGCATTATGGCTTTCTCTAACTTACTCAATTCCAAACACTGGTTGACGTAACGACTAAAACGTTTATTTTTATTATGGTAACCCACCGATTTGGATGTTGGCAATAAAATTTTATTCTACTTTCTGCGGCACAGTTTTTGACAGTAATAGCTCGTCGGCCAAGTTTCGAGTTAATTTTGTAACCACAATATTTCTTTTCTCCTTCGTTGATTTAAAAGTTACTGTTTCGTAAACTTTTGTATCATCAGTGACAACCATGCATCTGTTTATACTTTACTCTATCCGATGGAGGTCAACCAACATGAACTACTCAAACTGTACTCTACTGCATGGACTATTTCGACGAGTTCATGCAAATTCAAAAAGCGCTACGCCGCACGCCCACCATACTCCCATCTAATAATATCCAACAAAACATCTCGTGCTGTCAACGAAAACACGAAATATAAGCCGCTACGAACAGATGAAAGTATAATAAAGTACTAATGAATAAACAAATGAAAAATGTAATTAAAAATGAAGAGAAGGATACGAAACTGGTACCTGAGGAGCGGGGCGGGGCCGAGGTCGCGGGGATGAGGGACTCATCTGGAATTCACAAGACAACAGCTTAGGAGAGGGCGAGGAATACAAAACAGCATGTGACCCTACCAGAGATGCATCGAAAGAGTTGAACATAGTATTAGATTTGGTAGAATTAGCGATAGAGATAGTAGCGGAATGGAAATGAGTGAACTGGGGACAGACTGGCGTGCTATAGCAGACGACCTTGATGCGGCGTTTGTTATTCAAATCACAGTCTGTACAGAAGTCTAGGGACTAGAAAATGGAAGGTGATGTGATAGAATTAAAACTGTGTCTCGGATGAGTTAAACTTGGGAGTTTTGTGAGAGCTTATCAATTAAAGTAAGACCCCGCCGTGAATAATAAATTGTAGAGGATAGTTAAAGAGTCATATTCTACGAGTACACTTACCACTGTCTTTGCATACCTAAATAGTAGAAACTGCATAATGTGACATTTTTACTTATAACAATTTAATTAACGTTTCTTAATTAACGTTAAATCCCTAATTTATCTACTGATATGAGTTGATCAAATATTAATGCTATTTTTATTTTAATATCAACCTTCTTAGAATTTGTCAGCTTAATCTTGATAAGAAATTAATGACTCCTTTGAACATTAAAGTGGTACTACCAGTACCATGGCAACAGCGTGGGCGGCTTATCTTTCGATTTTCTTCGCTCCTTGAAGTAAACACGTTAAAACCTATTATGCTAAAAACGAGACCGTTAATGTCGATTCACACATATCAGTGAAGCCTCCGTTCCGACACAGTTCCGACACAGTACCGGCACAGTGCAAAATATTCTTTCATACATTCTCTATGAACGCATCCCCACTTGTCAGTATCAGTGTCTCAGTGTCAGTGCCGAAACGGGCATGAGAATGTATGAAAGAATATTTTGCACTGTGACGGTACTGTGTCGGAACTGTGGCTTCACTGATATGTGTGAATCGACCTTTAATAGGTAGACAGACGGCCAAGCGTCATTTTCTAATTTCAACTGAAATTGTGTTACCTATTTCGTTATCGTTAGTTAGGTAATAAATTATCATTCCCTACAAGCTTGATGGTTTAACAAAATCTACTTCTTAGAATGAAGAGAAAATAACATGTGTCACACAAACTACAACAGCTTAAATTTTTAGACTCAACTTATTTTGCCATCCGAGAACTCTTATCCAATTAAATGTTCCGGACCGAATCAACTATCCATAAAACTATACGAAACAATCTCAGTGAGGCATTGTCGGACATTTTTCAACAATAACAAGCGCTGTAATTGGCTGTGAGGAGAATTTGAGAGGCTCGCATGATGTATCTAGCAGCGGAGCGTGCACTAACAAATTGGCCACTATGAAAACGAGTCGGGTAAAAAATTGAGCTCATTTAGGCAGCATCGGATTTGGTAACGAAACGGATTTGTTCCGGCACATCACTCACGTAATCGATAATGGACTTTGAGTCCTAGACTCTGGATTTTCTGGAATAGATGGACTGGATTTTTCTTTTAGAAATGCTGCTGGTATAAGTTTGTCTAGATAAAACCAGGACAGCAGATACTTTGTTACAGTCACAAATACTTTGGTTTTCTGAGGCGCAGGCACGAACGCACGATGTAAACGTAAGGTAAATTTTGACGATTTTTCAGGAATTTTTCAGTAGCAGCTCGGACTCTGGATTTATGCTCGTTTGATGGCAGTAGGCTCGCCACCTATTACATGGAACTTATAATGAAATGTATGTGTTACTATAAGTACACCTCTGCCTAACCCTTCGGGGATTGGAGGCGTGAGGTTATGTTATGTTTATGTTGATTTTTAAATCGAATAAACAACTATCCTGTAACGTTTTGGTTTTAAATTTTGCGAAGAGCACAAGTTGTATCACCCTTAGATATGAATTAACTAGCTTTTCCCGTGGTTTCGCCCACGTGGAGGTCGGAAATTATCGCATGGGAACGTACTACCGGTATAAAAAATATTCCATGTCCATAACCCATGTCATGATACCGCGATTTAGAAAATCGCGTCATTTGCACAACGCCATCTTTCGAGTGCACTGGTTCAAACTCTCCGTTCCAAGCCAAGTAGTGATAACTTTTGACCTAGTGAACCGATATTAATGAAATAAAGACTAAACGTAACCTCAAGATACGGATCCCAATCCCTTAAATCTCTTGTAAAGAGTCACACAAAAATGTTAGTATTACATGGTAATTTTAAAATCATCCCATATTTTACCCTCTTGAGTGATGATTTTAGAAAAACGCTGAAACACGTAACTCTTTATTGGTTACCAAAAGCATACATTTGAATTTTACATAGCGCTTACTTAAGGAATGAGAGGTTTCCCGTATAAACTTTCATCCCCTATATCCCCCCTTAGGGTGTTTTTTAAAACAAAAAGTTACCTATATCCTTCCCTGGAAGACCATTTATCTCTTTGCCAAATTTTATCAAAATCCGTTCAGTGTTTTAGGCGTGTAAAGGTAACATACAGACAGACAGACAGACAGAGTTACTTTTGAATTATAGTATGGATTCTTAAAACTGAATACCTAAAAATATTATTTTGGGAAAATAAATAGCAGGTATTTTTCATTTATTTACGTTTACTCCGCGCGTTTTTTTGACGTGGTAATTATAATCCAGACTAGTTTTCGAAAACTTAACGCTTTAACACAGATAAAAATTAATTTCAGATTTAACGAAATCATTTTATTGTAATGGTTTCCAGATCTAAAAAGTTTCACAGTTTCCTAAAATGTGTCCAAGCATTTATTTAATCAATAAATTCCCTCAAAATGTTGTTCAGAGAATTGTATTATAATTATAAATATTCTTGTACCTGTCATAACTTTGTTTTCTAACATAAAAAGGTAAGGCTTAGAAAATCACTTTCAACTATTATTGTTAACTTTCATATTCAAAACACAAAAACAGGAATATTCGCACAAACTGAAACTGATAAAAAAGAAAAACAAAATCCGTGAAGGAACACGAAACTAAATCTATTGCTAAAAATAGAACACGACTGGCTGTATAGATTTTCGTTCTCGGCAAGAGTCAGGACAGCTAACAACACTTATATTTTTTATAAACATCACGCAGCTTATTGCTACAGTCTTTAATATCTATGCCAAGAGAAAGTAATCTGTTTGTAAAGGGATCTCTGGAAATACTGATCAGATTACAAAATAATCACTTATAGAAAACAACATTATGCCCAAGTGACAGTCTTTTTAATATTAGATAAATTAATAGTTCCCATGAAAATCTCCATACGGGTGAAATTGCGGAACGCAGATCGTATAATTAAATGACACCAGACTAGCACTTAAAGAAATCCATGCAAAAATGTTTACTGTAACCGTTCATAATCCATGTTGTATAATTAAAAATATAAGCTGGGGAGCGCCGAGCGATGCAAACACTCAGAAATAGAGTTATTTTCTAGGGGCGAGTTATTCTGTAGGGGCGAGCTTTTAATGTTTCATAACGATGAAATAAAATTTAAGTGACAACAACAGCGTGTGTGCTAAACTTTCCGGGTTGCGGTTAAGTTAAAAGGGTTATGCTTTTTTATTTTATAATCTGAGTGAGTGGCAGTCTGTTGTAATGGTTAACTATCTCATCTGGATTATAAAAGGGTGCGATGGTATTTTAAAAGTATTTCGAATAGCAGCCTATGGTTTGGTCCTGAGTTCCTGTTTATTTTTCTTAGTCAATTTAAAACGTGGCCTTTCCGACTTCATTCTGGTTGATATAATTCAAGAATTACACTGGTTAGCCATAGCTGCATCATCGTTAGCTGTTATATAATTAATATTGACAACTTTGTCACTATTATCATCATTAACTCTCAATGTTGACGACTCGGATTTCAAAGGGTTTCAAAAGGTTCTTTTTTGTTAATAGCCTATAATTTTTCCCACTGCTGGACAAAGGCTTCTCCTTTTTCCTTCCAAATCTCTCTGTTTTGTGCGATTTCTGGCCGTGTTGGCCCCGCAAACATGATTAGATCGTCACATCACCTTCGCCGCGGTCTACCTCGACGGCGATGTCCTCGTTTAGGCGTCCGCGAGTGACGATCTTAGCCAACTCTCCGGGTGCATTCGTTTGACGTGGCCGGCCCACTCTCACTTCAGCCGGGCTGTTTTTTCTCCAACAGGGGTACTTGAGCTATGGAGCGCAGAGCGGTATTTCTAACGCGGCCTGTTCGCTTGACACCTATTATTCTGCGCTCCATTGCCTAACGGTTAACTAATTTTTATTAATACTCGTACACTACTACTTCAATATAATATTTGACAACACTGAATACATAATATTATTCTCTTATGTTTGTTATGATTTTAATAATGTTATGGGACACAAAGTTCCATAAAAATGTCCCAATTATAAAAAAATCCTTAGTTGATATAGAACCAAAACAAAAAGGATAATACAGCAAATTCCTCCTCCATCAGTTTATAGGACATAATAAATATCGCACATATTTGCAAGATAAAAGCATTTTCCTGCTACATGAGCAGGGACAGAAGAATTTCTCAGTCCATTGAAACAAAACAACGACAGAATTTTTCCCGTATATATTTTTTCCTGAATCATCTCTGTGAAAGTACTGGATGGTACTTTTAGAGCGCTCTACCGTGTGGGGATCGATTTGAATACACCTATGAGCTTTACTTTGACGACTCATGTGAGTCGACTGCGAATTTAATGATTATTTAATTGACGTCCTTCACAGTCTTTAAACGGAAAATGTTTTTCATATTTATGTCGTTGATTTTTTTTTTTATTTGTTAAGAAAAAGAACTGGTTTTGACTTTTCGCTTAATATGACGAAAAAATCGTAAAACATAATTACCGGAGGTGACTAAATCTTACGAGGTTAACCACGCAGCTTTTGTTAGTGATAGTATTATATTTTTATGTGGTACGAGGGTAATGGAAATTAAACTACAATAAAAAAAAATTACAAAGTGGATAATGAGCCTTTATTTTTTGTTTCGTAAAGATAACGTTTTTAAACATGCCATTCCTGATTTTCAAAAGAATTTATCGTCCGCAATTAATAAAACCTGACATATTTTTCTAAAACGTTAACCTGTTGTGTAAAATTAAATTTTGTGGAAACAACAAAAAATTACATACTTTTTTAGCGTAGCAATTTGTTTAATTAAGCCACTCAATTGTTTGGGCCTTGACCTGCTTTGTCACAAAGTTTGAACAAAGGACCCACTGGCCGCTTTCATTCTAAAGATTCATAATCGGATGAAAAAATACCAGCTTTTTTGTGGCAAATGGTTTTAGAAGAGATAAATATCGCTGAGTGTTAGTAATTGCCGTGCTTTTAACTACATATTCAACGGGGTTTTGTAAGATGTTATTAAGTTTTTGAGCTGACATTGGGTAGGTTATTTTGTAAAATATATCTATACCGAATTCTCTTGTATATTTATGTTTGTACTATCAGTTTGGGTCAGTCATGTACACTGAAGATGACAACTCTTTTTTTTTAGAGAATTGCACGGCTGTTTTTGAAACTTTATAAAAACTACCGTGTTTCTGTAACAGTTATGTAACCGCCTTTAATTTATTTATGACCAAACCTCACACCAACCAGAATAAGTAACGACCTATAAATATTCAAAATATTCTGTATCTACTAAATAATGGAAAATATTGCACAATTCTGTACAAAAGGACCACTGAACCAAGCTATCATATCCAATTCACGTACACTGATTTGATAAATAATTCCTTTAGAATTGATGACGGAACGATTCTCCCTTAAAGATTACTTTAAGTTATTCACTAAAGGACCAAGACTCCATTTATATTGGATGCCTCGCTTTGATCTTTCATTAAGACAGGACACAGATCTGATAGGAAGTGATCAATTTCTATTGAAATACTATCATGATGGTGTTGTATTTGCGTTGATTGTATTGATAATTCGTGTTATGTACGCATCCATACTAGTTATTATAAATGCGAAAATAACTCTGTCTATTCGTCTGTCTATTACCTTTTTTCATGCATAAACCAAAAAACTGATCGTTATGTTTGTCAGATAACCTGGAGAATGACATAGGTTACTTTTCAACGTGGAAAATTGAATTTAAAAAAATACATGCAGGCGAACTCGCGAGCAACAGCTAGTTCCTTAAATATTTTCAAGTTTAGTTTAATTTACTTATGTTAAAATGTAATTTCTCTGCAGATATAATTTCGATGAAAGTGACATTGATAAATAAAACATATGAGTACACTGAGACAATAATTCCGTTAATACAAAACATCTCATGAATAAGAAAAGTGTCTCATATTAATACATTTTATGTCTTCATAATCTTGAGGGCTTTCGTCACCTCTCAGTTAATTAAACAGAAGGATAAAGGTCACTTTCATTCAGCATTGCACTTGATAGGTATTATTTAATTAATAGATTTTCACCTCTGCGCCGGTATGTTAATCTTTGTCCAAGCTGAGGGCAAATGCGTTGTGACAATTCTCAAAACGGCTGCAAAAAGACGCTTATCGAAGCCAAGAGTCACTTGCATTCCGTCATTGTGATATTTTTTTGTACGGGGCCAAACCTGGCCACTTTTCTAATGATAAAAAGTCCCTTAAATCCGATAAAACTTAAACAAAATAAAATAACTGACCAAGTGCGATACAAAGACGAGCGGCGCGGCGTCTCGTATGACGGAGACAGATGTGTTCCACTTTGTACCGCGGCATTAGACCCACTACTAATATGACGAGAGATGAATGCTGGGATTACTCCATCGTCACTTTTCACGCGATGTATACGAACCCGGACGAAAGGACTAAGGCTTTTTGTATTGTTTATCCTTGTTATATGAGGACTTTGTGGATAATGGCCTGATATGTTTCTTTTTAAACCTGGTGTTGTGATATTATTTTCGCACGCTTTTGTATTACAAAACTGGGTAGTAAGACTTTTGTACTTATTTTGCGATGTAAGAAATGAGAAATTTACTGTAAAGGACACGATAACTTTATTTACGTAAAATTAATGCAATGTAACTCTTATATCAATGTTCATTGCATCATCATTATGCCTAGCCTTTTCCCAACTATGTTAGGGTCAATTCCAGTCCGAGTGGATGCAGCTGAATTCCAGTATTTAACATGGAGCGACCGCCTATCTGACCTCCACAACCCAGTTACCAGGTAATGCGATACCTCTTGATACGACTGGTTGTCAGATTTTCGGGTTTCTGTCGACGCGTTACGACTATCAAAGATCCACGAATAACAGCCGAAACCAACGGCTGTTATTCGGAATATAGTATGTATATAACGGAATGTAAAGGTGTTCACCCATCCACGGTCCAACTCCAGCAACCGTAGGTTATCCTGATGGATCGACAAGTACTAGTGGCAAAGGAAGTAGTAAAAAAAATTCTATGGTGCCTTAAAAAAAAATTCCAATGCATTGTGCAAAAATAAAGCAAATTAAGCACTTGGCATAAGCGAAAAGAGTTTATTATTTTTATTATACTGATTACAATTGCAGGGCAACTCTCAAACCCAAGTCTCAAGTAATTTTTCCAAAGTACCCTCAATTTTACCCCTTTACTATTTTCGCTCATTTTATTTAGGTTTTCATTGCCGGATATGATTACCCCGCTTGTAATTCGAGGGTCGTCCTGACCCCTTCGTAAAATATGTAGGAACCATTTCAATGTGCCATTATACATTCTGTTTGAGTATACCATGTGTTTTTGTAACAAAATACGGTTTATTAAAATAAATATGATATTATTTTAAACGTCAAGGTAATTTGAATGATTTTATAATAATTATATTATTTACCGACTTTTATTTATCACTCACAGAGAGGAGCCCTGCATCCCACCAGTAAGAACATTATAGGCTGATTATGATGTTATGATATATTCATGGTTAGCCTTTTGAGCACTTTCTTGTTGACAGCAATGAGAACGAATTTTTTGATGCCCTATGATTCTTTCCCTCTCTTTATATACAGCGTCCGGACGGTGGTACGGACATCGACGCGCAAACTGTAACCATGAAATTCAGCACACGATTCTAAATTCTCTAGAGAAGAATTACTTTACCGGTTATCAAAAAAAAATCTGCTGTATCATAGAAAAGTGCAATACCTACGCGGTCAAAATGTATGGAACATATATTTTTTTTAATAACCGACGCATAATTTCTACGCAAGGGTCTAATCATGTACAGAATCCATGACAACAGGTTGCGCGTCGACCGTGTATACTTATACATATTATTATTATTTTTAGATTGTCAGCTTGTAAATATGTATGTTGTTATGTTACGCTGTTTATAGTAGAACATGACGTGTAGATCCTAAGGTATCAAGTTTTGTTGAAAGTTTGAGGGCTTTATGAATAATGTTCTAGTAAATTAATTTAATTTTGTGAAGATGGCTTACTTAATTTAATTACAGCGAAATATTATAAAAGGTAAACTGTTTACTGTGTATTAACTAATTTAATAAGCTTAACTTAGATTTCCATTAAATGTTGGCTTAAACGAGTATATTCAATTAGTTTTAAAAGTCATAAAGAATAATTAAATTGTTTTCAAAGCTGTGTATCGCATCAACAAATTAGAATAAATCGTTCATTTAAAGAATTCCATTTACTTTTGCCACACTGACTGGCAGATTAATATGTTTCCGTAAATTAAACGTTCTTAAAAATCTAATGAAAATATTTAAAAGGTTTCTCGAGCACTTTGTAATTCAATTTTCTTCGAAAAATATCCAACCCTTGATTACTTTCGTCTTGTGTATAATTTATATTTAATTTCGAGTTGGCAGGTACTTATTACCTACCTATCATCTATTATTTAAATTTATTCTAAACTTGTTAATGTACTTTAAACATTTTTATTAAATATGGGTTTCGTTCATTCATTTTTAATTAGCCCTGAATTAATATTTGTGAGTTGCTTGTTTCTTCAATATTATAAAGGTTCGCTAGGTAACATGGAATAAAATCAAAAATAAATTAAACCGTGGAAAATATTCTACTGACTAAAGAATTAATATAACATAGAGCAACGTTCCTAAAACACTGAAAAATAATAATCTACTAGGCAGCATTTCACTATGTACTCGTATAATTAACGTAAAACAAGAATCGGAGGTCAACTCAAACTGATCCTGTACACAATTTAACACCAACCAGTTTAACCTGACCTCTTCTAAAAATATTGATAAAAAGTCACCTTCGACCGTTAGAATGACGGCCATGTTGATTTTGGGTTCCGTATTGATCTGGCACTCGTAGACCCCTGCGTCTCTTGGCTGCACATAGTCTATCTTGAGGTCCCAATCATCCGAAGGTTCCGGGTGTAGGACGCTGAACCTTGCGTCTCCTGTGTATGTGAAGATGTGGGAAGTCAGAATGTGGAGGTCCCTTTTTCTCATCCACGATACCTGGTAGAGATAAAAGAGGTTGTAGTTTTATGTCACATTATTTTAAAATGAGGGCCATGTTAAGAAAAGGACATTAACCATCCATATATGAGAGTTGGACCAAGTGCTGCCCAAAATGAACACATAGTACATTATGTTCCTTGGGCTTATACTAGTCTGTAAACCAAAGCTCAATAAAATCTATCCGAGGAGTTTTGAGAAAATCTATTTTTTGTTTAGTATTTTCTATTGAAGAATACCAACCAACCAATGGCGCATTTTATTAAATAATGACAGTAATTATGTTAAACAACACAGTATTATTTCATTTGAAAACCAGCGCTGGGGCTCTGTCCTGCATAGGGTCGCAGCATAATGCTGAGCGATAGCCGCTTTGCGTGGATGTGACGCATGTTTTCCCCAACCGTTTGTTATTTTTTGTGTTTATTTTCTTTTTTTTGCGTCATGTTTACCGCAAATAGACGTATTTTTCTTTCTTTTTTCTTTTTCTTTCTTTATATAATATAAAAAAATATTTAAAATGAAAATGATATGCATACAAATGCATATCATTTTCATTTTAAATATTTTTTACTGACCATCCATGTATATGGGAGTTGGGTAAAGCAATTGTCAATGCATATTTAACTAGTGTAAAGCACTTGTCAATGCATTTTCAACGAGTCTAAATACGATGGTGCTGTCTTGTTTGGTTGAGGAGTTCCTATAGGTACCTTCCGGCTCCATCACCAGACCCTGGATGCAACCTTGGACTATACTAGGTACTTATCAAGACAAAGCCAACGAGTCTAAACACGATGGTGCTATCTTATTTGGTTGAGGAGTTCCTATGGCCACCTTCCGGCTCCATCATCAGACCCTGGTCACTGCCTAGTGTAAAGCACTTGTCAATGCATATTCAACGAGTCCAAACTTGATGGTGCTGTCTTGTTTGGTTGAGGAGTTCCTATGAATACCTGCCGGCTCCATATAAAGGCAATAACTTTATAAACCAGGGACCGATTTATTTAAATTTTTTTATTGTATAAATTGATGCAGGGTTCATTTGGAAGCACTCCCATGGCTGGGCAGCATTTTGGTCCAAATTGGTCAATCTACCCTAATGTGGTACGATCATTTGGCGTGTGGCCAAAATGGGAACTAACGCCACAATCTTGTTTTTTCAATACATTTCACAATACCTGTTCACAAATGTCCACCAACAGTGCCCCTGTGGCAACGTCATTCGAACGCCAAAAGATCCTTTTACTATTGTACACGCTTTAATAATTATGCAGGTTTATAGTTAATTAATTTTAATTAATCTGAAATACTCTCAATTTCTTCAATAAGTTCAATAACATCATTACATGTCATCCTGATTAATTTTCACGGTAATTAAAAATTTGTATGAACATTTAATTGGAAATAACACAACATCAACCATACATAAAATTCCAAAACGTCAATAATAACTCAATTATCAAACGTCAAATGTAATTCGAAACGTCAAGCTTACTAATATCATGAATTACGAACTTAAAGTCCCGAGGGCCTCAAAAACCGGCCAACTTGGCTCAAACACCAGAATTTTCGAGTGAAGCCGGCCTTAAGTTTGAGTCCAACTTTACCTAACGAATATCAATTAGAAACAACTCCTTATTGCGTTGAGCCTTTCTGGTGTCTGTTAAAATTAGGATGAAAGTCGTTTACATCATTATTCAATATACTGAGGTTGATCAGGTCCCTTTTTGATTAGAAGTCCTTCGATATCGATTTGTGCCTGTTAATATTAATTGAATATGGGGCTTTTCTCACTCATAGGTACCCTATATTCTTCTATTCGTAGAATCTCCTGAAAGACGAAAATTGTCTCGTGTTATCTGTAGGGACTCGCACATACGTGCTAAGAAATAGTTGTAGACAAGTCTCCAAGTGAAGACGTTTACGAGTAACTACTTGCGGCAAGTAAACCGTGTTATGATTTTGGATACGTTTCGCTACATATTTGATGTACAATGTTACCATTTATATGGTACCAAAACTTTATTTACCTTTAAGGTTTCGGTACCATGTAAATGGTAACAAGTAGATTATTCGAGTTATTTTTTATAAAGGTTTGAGCCAGTTGAGGGTTTGTTAACTAAAAAATTTGAAACATTTGATTTCGTTTCAATATATTCACTTGTTTTGCCATAACGTTTTCGTGACAACTTAAAGATAAACCATAAAAATCGTTTACCTCCCCCTCAGAGGCTCTGGGCGACTTATTTTTCCGTAACGCACCCACATCATAAAGAGATAGGTCTGTGCCCTTTGATTAAAATTACACCGACAATAAACGTTTGAATTATATTTTTAATTCGAGAGCTCTCCAGACTGAGAAATTAGAAAATAAATTCCCCTTCCTTTTGTTGGGTTTTTGTTTTTCTACGTAATTAGAGTAAGCTGGGGGTGAGCCCGTAAGCCCGCCCTGTAATTAAGCAAGATGGAACGTCCTCAGACTGTTTACAGCCTTTAAAATAATAAAATTAAGTAACGGCTAAGCGACCGAGAGGTTTTTTCTCAATTCCTCTCGAGCGCTCTCAGAAATTTGATGAATTAACCTCAGCATTGAAATGGGTCAGCCGACGTCGTTTTATATTTCCGCAGAAGTGTGTAGGATATTTGTTTATTTTATTATCCTCGTCAAGGGCTAAGGAAAATTTATTCTGTCCTGCGCACGTTGTTCTCCGAAGAGGAAATGTGTAGGATTTACTATGATCATCCGGCAGTTTATGAGGGGGGACGGGGGGTGGTGCTCAATGTTTATTTTCGAGAAATGTCACAGTTTATCTTAGAATTTAATTCAGTTCGTTTGAAGTGGTTGTCGTGGAATCTGATACAGAAGCTGAAATACTAATTGAGTAGGATGCTAAAGATGTACCTAATCAAAATAAGATAGATGTGCAAGCCTTTTTATATTTTGCCTCCAAAGTATAAAAAGGCTGTTTAATCAGCTTTTGGAGGGGTCTCCTGAACGTGCCGGCCACAGTGGCCACATCGGCCACCCGCACTACTTCATCTCTGCCGGGCAACAATCTCACGACTCGTCCATTGGGCCATGAACCCCGCGGTAAATTTGAATCGCAAACTACGACCACAATAGAGTGTCAGCTATTTTTATTTAACCAGAAAGAGTTATAAATATCCTACATGGCATGAATCAATGCGATGTTTTGTAGCACAATATTGTACAAAAACATGTCCGCAGCTACTGCGAGAGCAAACCCGGACAATACAACTACACATAGAGGTCCACGGCAGCGCCTGCGGTGACACAAATACTACATATTTTGTGCCAAATTGCTCTTGAAGCTATTTTAACGAGTATGATCATTATGACAATATCAGTACATTACAAGGGCAATTTCAGCGCTGTTTTCGGTAATTTTATCGAAAGAATGTTTATTATGGAGGAAACATTTGGGCGAATGGTATCAATTTCAGTTTTATTGGCATTTAAATGACCGTAAAGTGTATCAGATACAAAACATCATCATCACACCTGTACTCATCGACGGGATATGCACACGTGTATTGTAGGTAGAGGGTACACCCTGCAAAGCAACAGCTATGAAGGTAAATTGCAATAGAATGATAAAACCGTATTATCTTTAAAAAAATAAACATTTATATTTCCTCTTTGCAATCCAGCGATTATCCGATCCAAAACCATAACAGCTCAAGAAACACCAATAACTTAACCCTGTACTACTCCGCACACACTTCAACCCAACACAGAAACCCCATCAAAACGGGATAAACCGAAAAAAAAACCCAAAAAAGGGTTCGTAATCCACGCGGCCTTTTTACAAGAAAATGACGGCAGATAATCCATGCCGAACAATATATTATAATGCATCGTAGGACATGTCAGATGGCTATTTATTTTCTCGAATGGGTTAGGGAGCCCTCTACCATTAATATGGCGGCCAGTGGAGCGAACCTGAGGAGGGATATCGAACCAATGAGGACATCGACATTGAAAAATGATATTTCGAGAGGTTGCCAGGTGGTTGCAGGGTTTTAGCCAAAGGTCATGTGAATTTTGATTTGTATAATTCAATTTGTGACTGTGGTTGGGATGCTGAGTTTGGGTATCTTTATTATGGGGATGCCAAGTGATAAATTGTTAGAAGACTTTTGTTAGCTGTAGAGTGCAAGCCACTTCGTTGGTGATGATGACGATTAGACTTCGGATAATGTCAGACATGGCTATATTTAACATTCTAGTTGAGATACGTGGTGAATTGTAAAAATGAGATTGAGGAAGAAAACATAAAACAATCTTTCAAAGTGAACACTGTGGTCCAGCAGATGTAAAGTTTGAACAAGAAATCCATCAAGAAAGTTACCGCAGATTACAAATTCCATTAAAATTTCAACAACAAATTCCTGATCTGTCACTCCTCCATCTAACTCCGCAAATCACTACCTATACATTGTGCACTCTGGCTTAGTTACAAAGCATATATAGAACATAGTAATCAAGGTATTAATGACTAAGATAATAACCGCTTGGGTTAATATCTCGCTCGGCTGACCGAAGGGGATATGACCGCAATCATTGCTCTAATAATAGTAATTTATGTTTCGGATTATGTTGATGGAATACCCTGGTCTACTAACATGTCTTAAACGATGGTTGTAAATCTTGATTATGGGATTCCAAGTTTTGATTTAGGAGTAGAAATACCTAGTCGAAGGAAATTGTAATTAATATAGTAGTAAATGTTCTAAGGTTCAGTTTGTAATTGATACTGAAGAAGTTTGTTATTTGAAGGGATGGGGGCGGGAGGAATCGAGAGGCGATGGAAGTTGAGTGCTCGGTTTGTTGTCACTCAATGAAATGCTATTTATTCTAGGTAACTAGTTTACTGCATTTGATTCCAAAGTGCACTGTATTACTGATTTATGTCACGAAGGAGTGAAAAGAGTCACGTCCTAAAAAAAATTCGTCCACTTCTGAACGTGGCCGTTAGATGAAGCACTCAATACCACCACAGGTCGACTGTTTAGACACAAAGGAAATCATTTCGGTAACCATCACACATGGCTGATGGTGTTATTGATCAAGGTTTAAGCTGTTCCTAGAAACAATGCTATCAATTCCCATGTTAATTGACTCAATCAGGCGAAAACTATTAGGTTAAAAATCGACCCCGTGGGTGTTGGGTCTAAGGCCTTCGATCTCCGGCCACCAAAAGAAGAAGTCTGCGGGCGGCGAAATTGGGGGCTGTGTCGTCGCCCGAATAGTCAGGTCCAAAGAGGTGGCACGCAGCACTTCATGCGTCCTTTTATAGGAGGACGTGCGGTCGTGCGATCGGCCGCACTTTGTGATGGGGCCCGCTAGACATGGCAGGCTAATACCAGTCGGGGGTGCTACGAATGTACAAGTATCTGCCGGGCCTTTGACTCATGGTAGAAGTAGAAAGAGTGGGGTTTTAGTCAGTAGGAGTCCAACATACCCCTCCGTTCTCCCAAGAAGGAGGATATCCATGAGGATTCCCCACGAAAAAAAAAAATGTCTAATGTCTTTTGTTTTGTGTGAACAAAAGCAAAGAGAACAAATTTCTATTCACGATCAAAATGATCTCCGTTTTCTTGGATAACTGCGACGCGCCACATAATATGCAATGTATCGGTCAAAAACCATAGTGAGAACACTATACACACGGCCAATAAACAGTAGATACTGACGGCAAGAAGGGTCCGTGGCTTAGGCCCCCAGTGGTCGAGGCACCTGTGTCCGACGCCCCCGATTCGATTAATTAAATTCAAAGCAATTTTTGATCAAATGTACTGTCAGACACAAAAATGTTTTACAAAAATAATAAATGTAGACTGCTGACACTCAGGCTTATGTCCTTAAAACGTGTGACAACAAGAGACCTAGGAGATACATTGTGGAGCAGGCTGTGAGTGCGAGTGCCGAAGAGTGGTGGCTTCTGAATACATAATAATAATACCAGTCTATATCTGACCCACTACAGGGCAAACGGCAAACGCCTCTTCTCAGACAGATAAGACACGAGAATTGAGCACCATGCTTGGCCAAGACGGGGTGGCGATTTAGATTTATATTACTTAAAAGTCCAAGTTTCCTCACGATGTTTTCGTTCACCGATATCGGTAATTTTCTAGATAAACTCTGAAAGTACAAATGGATTGAAGAAGCCACATTGGTACTTGTCAGGATTTGAAACCACGACCTCATGCATGAGAGGCGAGGCGTAAAACACTGGCCCATCACGACATAAGTAGAATGAAATAGTATAAGATACTCACAGTCCTATTCCCTATGTGCTTGGCCCGGCAGCGCAGCACGGCGGCCTGGCCGACCACGGCGGACACGTTCCGCGGCGACACGTCGTCGAAGTACGGCCGCTCCGCGCGCGTGCCGTCGCCGCCGCTCACGCCCGCCAGCACACCTGCAACAATAAAGGAAGGAACATAAAGTAAATTCTATCTTATCAAAACCGTTCGAGGAGATTTTTTTCCAAAAATCTTTCGAATGCTTAGGATCTTTTTTGTTTGTAGTATTTTCTTCATTGATATTATATTCTTTAATCAGTAAATGTACATATAAATTACAACAATCATATTTAAAAACAACAAAAATATGTAGTAGCTCATCGGTATCGGACAAAACAAGCTACCGGGTCACGGCTCCAGAGAGAGGAATCTCCTAATAATACGAGCCGTGTCCAGAAGTATTGATTTCTGAATCGTGACAAACTTGGACAGCTAGATGAATTCATGCATACAGTGAAATGCTGTCTTTTTCATCATGTAGTTCATTGCTTTTTAATCCAGCCCTATTTCTATATGAAATACAGTCAGAGAAATAAATTATGAAGCAAATTGACACCCTTCGTCAATTTTCCGTGTTATAGTCATTTCATAATGACAGTTGTGGTTTGAACATACGGAAAATTTTTGTTGGAAGTCAAATTTGGTTAACAATTAATTTCCGTGCATTAAACTGTTATCTGTGGCACTTATGTAGGTAGTTTGGACAGATAGTAATGACTGTTTATTTCTCTGCATTCTGCTTTACTACCCAGTTGTGTCGCTCATAATAAACTCCAAACACAATTAAAGTATAAAGGTGACTGCTTTAGAAGATAGAAGACGTCATAAATAATTAAAAACTTTAAATGACAGCATTCTGTGTTTGTTTTAATGGCTTTTTCATTACATAGGTGGAAGAATTATGAGTAGCTTTAGCACTGGGATATTAAAAACATTACCTAATTTAAAAATACATCATTTTAACAGAAAAGAATGTCTATGTCTACTAACACCAGTTTTCTGTAATCAGAGATAACCTTTTAGTTGCAATTTTCAACACGAAAAGAAAAGAATACTTAAGATTAGCGTGAATTTTAATGTAAAATGTTCCAAAACAAACAAATGTTATTCCTCCACTTAACCATTCGTATTAGTTGGTATAAAAGCAATTATCCCTTACGACAAGTTGAATGAAATCTTGAAATTAACAAATAGGAGTGACAGGTCGCCACCTGAGACCAACGTGATTTGCATAATGTTTGTGTTAACTACATGTGTTGGGATCAATGTTGGGTCAGGGTGTGCGTAGGTCCCCACCGAAGGTGTCTCCACGTTGTCGTCGTGGTGGGGCTTGCGTGTCTCAATGATCTTGGGGCTCTGCCGGTAGAGTTACTCATGCCGGAAAGGCCCAAGTGAGAGACCAGACTAAGAGAGATACCGGGACGGGGTCGCTCCTGATCGATCGACGACAGTCGATCGACAGATGACGTGACCATGCCGCTGCGGTGCAGGCGCACCAAAGCGGCGCGTGTTTCTCTCGTTGAGGAGTAGTCTTCAACGAGAGAACTTTCGGCGGGTTCGTTGAGTCGGGTTGGCCGGACAGCGAACGGAGGCATGTTTAATGCCGCCGTCGGGGGCTTGGCTTAATTGCCTGGCCCAGAGGAAGGCTACCTCTAAGATAAAAAACCTCCTAATCCTAAGCTTTGAAGCGCGGCGAGAGGATGAGTGGCTGGTGGGGGACCAGTCGCTAGCGCTTCCCCTGTAGATACCTGCCGCACTCTACAGTATATAGGCTTACCGGGTATCTAGGCTCTGCCCGGTGGACATGTAGTACCTATATCTACTCGTGGGATTAAGATATGAATAAAACAACAAATAAAAACAAACAAATAAATAAATTGCCGATGGGCGTGGATGCGGTGTCAGATTCTGACACCACATCTGATAGAATGAGCGTGGCGAGCGTAAGCTCAAAGCGCTCGCGGATTGGAGAGGAGATGGGTGGGCGTGCCTCCAAATTTTTGAGGAAACGCTCACATAAAGAAAAGGAAGAATGTGCAGGGTTGACAGGCCTCTCTTCTAGCGAGGAGTACCTGCCGGCCCCCAAAGTGCCGACAGGCAAGAGAGGGCGAGGTCGCGCAATTGGTGGAGCGCCAGCTCCTTCAACGTTGCGTGGTCCTCAGGGGCGCTTCCTCAAGGGCCCCGACACGTCAGCGCCCAGCGGAGGAAGCGACCCGGGGACCGAGCAAGTGGAGGGTGGTTCTACCTTAAGCCCCACCTTTTTGGTCAGCACTAAGCGGGACATTAACTCCGCTAGAAGAGAAGAGAGACGGGCAGTAGCTCTAGACGAGGTGGCGGAAATGGCCAGTCAGGCCAGAGAGCGGCGGTCTGCTCGCTTGACCGCTGCTGAGGATCTGTCGGCGGCGGCCCTGAGCCGCCAGGTAATGGACGGCGTGGACGTGGTCTTGAAGGTTGCCACCAAGTCTGGCAACCTGAAGGGCACGTTCACGCGAGCCCTAAAAGAGGCGGCAGACGCAATAAAAGAGGCGGTTGGAGTCCTCCTAAATCGCACGACATCAGAGGAGACGGTGAAGTTGTGGGAGGAGAACAGCTGTCTCCGATCCGAGCTGGAGGACCTGAAGCAGGAGTTTGCCGCTCAGAGGAGTGACTGGCAGCGACAGGCAGCTCCCGCGGCCGCCGGCCCCCCTCCTGCCATGCCTTCGTCGGCTCCTGCACCTGCACTTGCCCTGTCCGACCACGACATCGAAAGGGTGGCAAGGATTTGCATGCTGCAGTGTGGGGGCATGGTTAACGCCCGATTAGACGCCATGGAGTCTCGACTCCCCCCGGCCGAAATCCTCCGACCGCCGCTTGCGGCAGATACGCGGAGGAAGGAGGAGTCCGCTAGGACGAAGCCCGTGCAGGAGGCCAAGAAGAAACGTGCAGAGGGGGTCAAAAAGCCCACGGAGGGGCAAAAGAAGACCGCAGCGGGTGCGTCCGCGCCCCCTTCCCACTCAACCGTGCCCCAGGCGGCCGCGACTCCAACTAAAGAAGCCTGGACGACCGTCGTTAAAAGGGGCCGCAAGAAGAAGGTGACGGTGAAGGCGACGGTGCCGGTACCCCCAAAGGGCCCAGCTCTAAAAGCAACGAGGCCACCCAAGGTCAGGGCCCCACGCTCCGAGGCTGTGGTCATTACATTGCAGCCCGAAGCCTCAAAGAGGGATGTGACCTATAAGTCGGTCCTGGCCCAGGTAAAGGAGAAGCTGAACTTCAGCGAATTTGCCACCCCGGCTGGCTTTGTTTTTAAAACGGCAGCCACGGGTGCCAAAGTGTTTGAGGTGTCGGGTGAAGGAAGACAGAAGAGGGCGGACCTACTGGCCGCCAAACTTCGAGAAGTCCTCAAACCGGAGGACGTCCGGATTTCAAGGCCCACTAAAACATCGGAATTGCGCATAGATGGGCTGGACGACTCCGTGACTCCAGAAGAAGTAGTGGCGGCCATTGCCCGAAATGGCGGGTGTCCGCCCGAGAGCGTGCAGGCGGGCGAAATTCGCTGCAGCGTGGCCGGACTGGGCACGGTTTGGGTGCGGTGTCCGGTAGCAGCGGCAAATAAGGTCGCAGGTGGCAGACGGTTGCTGGTGGGGTGGGTGTCAGCGAGTGTGAAACTCCTGCCATCTAGGGTCATGCAGTGCTACCGTTGCCTGGAAAAGGGGCATGTCCGGGCACAATGCACTGCAGTAATAGACCGCAGCGACCTCTGCTATCGATGCAGTCAACCCGGTCACAAGGCGGCCCAGTGCTCCGCGGCACCAAACTGCAGTCTTTGCGCAGCTGCAGGAAAGCCTACGGAGCACAGACTTGGTGGGAAAGCCTGCAAGGCACCACGAAAAGTTGTCAAGAGGACCGGGGCTATTGGAGGACTTGCGCCTCTCCCACAGACCGCCAATCAAGCGGCTGACTCCCGACCCAGGGAAGGACATGCTGAGGAAATGGAGTGCCAGTGATGACACAATTCCATTTCCTCCAGGCGAATATCAACCACGCTGCCAGAGCTCAGGATCTATTGCTCCAGAGCATGGCGGAGTGGTCGATTAACGTGGCTGTGGTCGCCGAACCGTATTTTGTTCCCCCTAGGGATAACTGGGTGGGAGACTTGGACGGTTTGGTGGCCATCATTGGCGGGGCTCTTGTCAACCCGTCCCGAGGTCACGGCTGGGTAGCCGCCCTCGTGGACGGTATTGGCACGGTTGGGGCGTATTTTTCGCCCAACAAGAGTCTCGCCGACTTCGAGAGGTTCCTTGTCGAGTTGGGTGCCGTCGTGGGCCGTCTCCACCCTCGTCCGGTGCTGTTGCTGGGGGATCTCAACGCCAAGTCTGCGGCGTGGGGATCCCCTGTGACCGATGCTAGAGGTGAGGTGTTGGAGGAGTGGGCGGTCACGACGGGCTTGACCGTCCTAAATCGGGGCTCGGTTCACACGTGCGTGCGGCAGCGGGGCGGGTCTATAGTGGACGTCTCGTTCGCTAGCCCTGCTGTCGCGAGCCGTGTCCGCGAATGGCGTGTCGCCGTGGAGGTGGAGACGTTGTCGGATCACCGATACATCCGCTTCGACGTCTCCGCCCAGACCGCCGGCGGCCGTGGTCCACCGGCCCCACGAATGGACGGTCCGCGCTGGGTGCGTAAGCGCATCGACAGGGAGCTTCTCGAGGAGGCCGCTATTGTCCAGGCCTGGAGCCGGGAGTCGGCAACGTTCGGACCCGTCGACGTCGAGCAGGAGGCGCTGTGGTTCCGCGGGGCGATGACGCAAATTTGCGACGCGTCCATGCCCCGGGTCCATGCACAGTACGCAAGGCGCCAGGTGTACTGGTGGACCGCCGAAATCGCGCAGCTGCGCATCGCGTGCGTGGCGGTTAGACGCCAGTACACCCGTTACCGGAGGAGACGTCTTCGGGTCCCTGACGAAGAGGCCGCGCTGTATGAGGTGTACCGCGCGGCTAAGGAGACTCTGTGGCTGGCCATCGGCGAGTCGAGGACGCGAGCCAGGGAGGAGATGTTGGAGACCCTAGACGGGGATCCGTGGGGGCGCCCTTATCGCGCGGTCCGAGGGAAACTTCGAGCCGCGGCGCCCCCACTTACGGAGAGTCTCCAACCCGAGCTGCTGGAGGAGGTGGTCTCAGCCCTCTTCCCGGCAAGAGCGGAGCATACTCCACCACCGATGGCTTTGCCCACAGCCGCAGAGTCTACAGAGGAGGAGAACGCCATCAGCGTCCCAGAGGTGACACAGGCAGAGATGAGGGCAGCCGTGATGCGGCTCCGGGCCAAGAACGTGGCCCCGGGGCCCGACGGGATCCACGGCTGCGTGTTAGCCCTCGCTCTGAAGGAGCTTGAGCCCCAACTAAGAGGACTCTACACAGCGTGCCTTGAGCGGGGCCAGTTTTCCACTTTGTGGAAATCTGGTCGTCTGGTCCTGCTCAGGAAGACGGGGCGCCCTGCGGACTCGCCGTCCGCGTACCGGCCCATAGTGCTGCTAGACGAGGTGGGCAAGCTATTTGAGCGGATAATTGCAGCCCGCCTCGTCGGCCACTTGTGCAGAGAGGGGCCGGACCTGGATGACAGCCAGTTCGGGTTTCGGCACGGGCGCTCCACAATCCACGCTGTGTCGCGGGTAAGAGTCCTGGCGGAGGAAGCGGTGTCCCGGGGCGGGGTGATGTTGGCGGTGTCTTTGGACATTTCCAACGCCTTCAACACCCTGCCCTGGAGTTGCATTCGGGAGGCACTGCGATACCATGGGGTGCCTCCCTACCTCCGCCACATCGTTGGGGCTTATTTGTCAGAGAGGTGTGTCACCTACATGGGACGTGATGGCGGAAACCAGCGCCGCATGTCGTGCGGTGTTCCGCAGGGCTCGGTTTTAGGCCCACTCCTGTGGAACATCGGGTACGACTGGGTGCTGAGGGGCGAGCTCAGTCCGGGGGTAGACCTGACGCGTTATGCGGATGACACGCTGGTCACTGCCCGGGGGAGCTCGCACAGGGAGGCAGCGTTGCTGGCGACGGCTGCGGTCTCACAGGTGGTGAGCCGCATACGTCGCCTAGGCCTGGAGGTGGCCCTCTGCAAGTCGGAGGCCATGGTGTTTCATGGCCCCCGGCGGGCGCCGCCATCCGGCTCACACATCGTGGTCGGGGGGGCTCGGATCGCTGTCGAGTCTACCATGAAGTATCTAGGATTGGTGCTCGACAGCCGGTGGGACTTCGGGCCCCACTTCCGACGGCTGGCGCCCAAGTTGCTGGGCGCTGCTGGGGCGCTGTCAACGCTGCTTCCCAATCTGGGGGGCCCGAGCGCCGCTTGTAGGCGGCTCTACGTGGGGATCGTGCGATCGATGGCCCTTTACGGGGCCCCGATCTGGGCGGCTGACCTGACGGCCGGTAGTATCGCAGTCCTGCGCAAGCCGCAGAGAGCGATGGCCGTCAGAGTCATCAGGGGGTATCGCACGATCTCCTACGAGGCGGCTTGTGCACTGGCCGGATCCCCGCCCTGGGACCTCGAGGCGAAAGTACTCGCGTCATCGTATCGGTGGCGCGAGGAAGCGAGGGCGCGGGGTGAGCAACCGATGCAGCGACACATAGAGCTGCATCGGTCTCAGCTTCGCGAGGTCCTGGTGGCGGAATGGCGGGAAAGGCTTTCACGCCCTACCGCCGGCCTCGACATCATCGAGGCGGTCCGGCCGGTGCTCGAGCGCTGGCTCGGGAGGAGGCACGGCTCCCTGTCGTTTCGGGTGACGCAGGTGCTCTCGGGGCATGGTTGCTTCGGGAAGTACCTGTGTCGCATTAACAGGGAGCCGGATGCCCGGTGTCACCACTGCGTCGACTGCCGGGAGGACACGGCGCGGCATACGCTGGCAGAGTGTGCCGCTTGGGAGGAGCCACGCCGTGCCCTCATCTCAGAAGTAGGCAGTGACTTGTCGCTGTCGGCTGTGGTGAATGCCATGGTCGGCAGCGGGGAGTCCTGGGACGCGGTGGTCTCCTACTGCGAGACGGTCGTCTCGCAGAAGGAGGCTGCGGAAAGGGAGAGGGAGATCTCGTCCACTCACCCGGCCCGCAGCAGGCGCACCGGGCGTCGGCGGAGGGCGGATAACGCCCTCTTCCAGCCCCCCTAAATGGGTCCAGGGGTGACGGACTCGGGGACGTCCGTCGCCCCCCACACATCAGGACCCGAGGTGGCGGCGCGTAGTGTTCCACGCGCGCCCCTCTTAGACGTCACGGGGGGAGTCAAACACCTCACTCCCCCCCCTGACCCGAGGAGGCCCGCAGTGGCGGGCCGGCACCAGTCGGGGGTTGCGGAAGATTCTTACGTTCCCGCGACCCCCGGCGTAGGTGTGAGTCGGAACACCGGGGTGGTTTTTAGTCAGTAAGAGTCTGACAGACCCCTCCGCCCACCCCAGGGCGGAGGACATCCATGAGGATTTTCCACCCCGGAAAAAAAAAAAAAAAAAAAAAAAAAAGGGTGTGCGTAGGTACCAACCAATATAAGTTCTTAATATTGCTATGGGTGAGCACATGAAGTTACTATAACACGCATGCCATAAGAATCTAGGTACACCCCGCCTATTAAATGTGTATTCCTGTTTGTCCCATCAACAAAATCAGTGGACAAAACTCCCAACTTTATAATTAATCGAAAATGTTGTCTAAATGCAAACCTTATCATGACAGCCAGATAAAGTCATACCAACCCATCCAGCGAAACGTGACTATACATTTCAGTAAAATTATTTAAAAATAGTATCTCCAAAAGTTGAAATTTTCACCTACGAGTTTTCAATTTAGACATCCCTAGCGAACTCAATTTTACTAACAAAACATTGGTTGAGCGTTTATCGTACGTGCGATATTGGCCAAACATTGGCGCCAGGGGTGGAGCCGTCACCCAACGTAATATGCCGCAGCGGTGTTTGCCCAACTAAGACATGTCGCGAGATATCTGACAACACAAACATAACTTGATTATTTAAGTTACGAACATTTATTGCGTTCGGTGGTACGGAGATTTCATGAAACAGAGATAATTTCTACAAGAAATTGACGTTGAAGTAGGCACTTTAGTATGTATGTTACTTTTTCGGATCAGGATTAAATAAAATACAAAAGAAAAGAAAAGTTTGCCTAGCACCTCAATTTACCAACATTGAATTGAAAATCTGGTGATTTACTAATTCAAATTCCTACTCGTAACTGATTTGCCCTTAAAAATCAGAAGGAAAAGTCAGAAATATTCATGAGTGTCTTAATCTTTCACAGAGAAGTGTAATTCAAAAATAATGTGTATCATTCAATACCTACTCGTCTGATAATACGACTCATATTCAAGTACGAATTGAAAATATCTGTATCGAAAAGAAAATATCTGTATTACACATTCTGTAATACAGATATTTTCTTTTCTCAGGAAGGTCTTACTCTGTTCTCTGTGGTACTAAACTATTTTACAGTGTAGGCTTAAAGTAATGAAATATAAAACGTGGCAGTTGCCTGGAAACGTTCAAGGTCCACCTACTATGTATGTTATACTTATAATGAAAGTAAATGAAGTCAATTTGTGTCAAACAAAAGTTCTATAAAACAACACTCATCCTATTATTATTCCTGTTAATAAAGAAAATAAAACATTATATTCTTAAACTTATAATGATCTGTACATTTCAGAATTGGTTCTTACTTTAATCTCCGCGTAGCCAGACATATAGACTACCTGGGAGGTATAATATTCGACCTCATAATTGCTTTACCAACTCCTCAGGTTGAATGTCACTTACACATCATTACGACAACTATTTGTCATTGTGGCAGTTAGACAGTTTCAACCTTAGTAAAGTTTCAAGTTGCTGGAGAGCTTATTCCGCCACTTCTTCGTTCAAGCTAAAGCACTAGGAAGTGTTGAAGGGCGGGCGTTTTAGGGGGCTGTCTTATGTAATTTTGCCGTTCAAAGAGTGCTGATTCTTAGCCTAGTTTGAATACATAAATTGATTTTGAATTTAGTTGGAGTTTTTGTAAAACGTGATAATGCAGTTACGAGGTCAACTATACTTACTTACTTACAGTACTAAAATGTCTGCGTTATCAAAACCAACTTCACTTTCCATTCAAATTCAAATCTTAAGAAAAGGAACACAACATATTATTGTTATTGGAATGTGTCGGTGAGAGGCGTTCGTTCCCGGTTCCGTGCCGACTACGTGCTGGCTACGTGTCGGCTACGTGCCGTCACACCACCGAACCGGAAATAAGAACGGAGCCTTTGCCCGCCCTCTTATAAAGGAAACACGGCAGAGCACATAAAGTTGCGGTCGGGCCACTAGAACCCTGGCGGGAATTGCTGGACGCCATTACAAGAGGAAAAAGTGTTGGAAACAATTTTTTTATTTGGAAATAAACGTAGAGACGGGCATTTATTATGGATGAAATGAAATAATGGTCGGAGGACTTTTTACAACCGCGATAATCTTATATTTATAAATTAACAGAGTTAACTCCAGCAAACTTAAAATAAACATCCAGCAACGGAATTAATTAAATTTTGAAGTTTATAGAATGAATCCTAACTAATATTATAAATGTGAGTTTGTTTTTTTTTTACATTTAAATTCGTTATTTATTATCACAATAATCATAACAAAATACAGATTATATACATAAAGGAAGGGCTCATAGGGCGTCAAAAAACTCTTCCGCATCTTCCGTTTGTTTGTTTGTTACGCTTTCACCCTAAAACGGCTTAACGGATTTGGATGAAATTTGGCACATACGTAGACCATGACCTAGATTGGGACATAGGATACTTTTAATCCCAATATTCCTACACGGTCGAGACTTATGCGGGTGAAACCGCGGGGCGCAGCTAGTACTTTATAAATAGAGCTTATTATATTCCAGGTATTTCCCAACCCCTTAAGTTCTAAATTAATTACCGATTTGCTTCAAACAATATCCTTACTAATATTATAAATAAGAAAGCGTGAGTTTTCACGCCTAAACCACTGAACCGATCGTTATGGCAGATAGGTAACCTGGTAGGAAGTTATTCTGGATATTTGTATTGAAAAAATATGAAATACAAAATTCACGAAAACGAAGTCGCGGGCAACAACTGGTTGCATATTATATTATCACTTCTACACGAGGGTGTTTAATAAAGTCACAAGTTCACTACTTATTTTATAGCCTACTTATATTCATAGGTAAGCAACCATTTACAAGAGCATCTTCCACCCGCTGTTTTCCTAGCCCCATTGGATAAGTCTGTGGTGCACCCAGAAAATGGAAATGACAGCGATGAAGTTCTTTTGTGACTTCAGTCCGCGAGTACCAAGGTTGAGTCTTTTGTCTCATAACGTGTCTCTCTCGCAGCGCGTATTGCTGAGGTGAGGCAAGCTGTGTCTATGTATGTTTTTTAATATATCTAGATAGCTTTCTTGTAAACTTATTTTGTAGATATTCGACAAATTAGGCAGGTTTTCTTCCTCGTGTGAATCAGATCTTTATTTTTGAAAATATAATTCACTTAAGAATTCACTAGCATTAAGTAGGAAAATGTGTATCTGCCTACTCATAATAACAATTATTTTTTAATAGAAACAGGTTTCTTAAAATTGTTTATGTTAATTCTGTTTTAGGTTTTAGACATCATGCAACTTTTTATCTCCCGTCCAAATTCACTTACTTATCGAATAATACAATAAAAAAGGCAGGCACTATTAGATTTTCGCAAGAATTGACACGACTACCACCCAAAATGATTAAACCCGGTTTATCTGACAAAACTAAAAAATCTGGTTCATTCCATGTCCACTCTGAAAGGTAAAAGGGAACCCACAAACTAACTTCCAAAAAAATAAAAATATGTTTAAAATAACTCGTTCCCAAGACCAGACCATCACGAAAAAGAACTACGACGTAATATAAAAACACAATATTCTCCTCCGTCCGTAACAATGGCGTTCAGGGTATGTCCTCGGGTGCCAAAACAAATAAACCACATGCGCTACATTTACAGAAGCATGCTTCGCTACCCTTCGCTTCACTTCACTGCGCTTCGCTTCAAAATCCCCGGTACCTGACAAGATATATTCTAAATGCATTTAAACCGAGGTAGAAGCAACACTTTATATCGGTGAAAGCTGAACAATTTTCGTGATACTAACCGTTTTCTGATATTGCATGGCGGAGTTATTGCTAAACGTTCCGATTTGAAATGGGTGTTGGCGAAGCAAATGGATGAAATTATTTTTATGCGGTTCGTTGTTGAATAAGTACTTGGTGTAACTATATGGTCATGTAAGATTCACTATCATTTCTTTTATTGAGTGCTTACTCTAGATAAATATTGTAACCACCAAGGATCTAACAGAACAGGTGAAACTACAGTACAGGTGAAGCTACTCAAACTTTCATAAATATAACTCCGCTTGTAACCGTTATGTCACTTACTGTGGCAGGACAGCGATACCCTTGTTCAATATTCTAACACCTACCTTGTATCTGCATGCTGAATAAACGAATTTGATTTGACTTTGATTTGGTTATAATTCGTTAAAAGGTTTTTTTTTTAAAGACTCCAGTATATTTTTGCCAATTTCGTAACAAAACGCTGCTGGATAATTCAATTTAGATTGAACTAACAACATTCCAACATATAAACAACAACACTATCAGAAACGTTCAATCACTATCCATTTAGTAGCACATATTTCAGCCTGTAACTATCCTAACTAGTGCAACACAGTGCAATACTGTGCATGTCTAGTGCAATACAGTGCATATTTAGAATGTTCGCAGGCGATTGCAGTACGCTAGTCGTGTCAGTTGCACGCGATTTGGCAAAAATGCGGCACGCGATGCAACTGGCTCATTTCAACAGTGCTGGATATGTTCGGTATTGCTTTGGCACTATTTACAGCGAATTTGTTGTAGAATCTATGTAGCTGTCGTGCCTGTTAACTAGGAACGATTGGTGGATTGAATATCTTTATTGTTAACATTTCCATTTAAATCACGAACGGGACTTGTGTCAACTGTCGTAGAAAACATAATAGTCGTTTATGAAACTGTAACATAACGGGGGTGAAACACACGAGTGTTTTAATTATCAGTTATGTGCAGTTTTATACACTACATTATTTAAACTCATGCAATTTCTTCAAAATCACAATAAATAATATCGTAAATATGGCGCCCAAATCTAACCAGCTAATATCACCAACAGTATCGCAAATGCCTATGTTAATACGCAGTAACTCGTCACTGCATAATTATTCCAGATTACTATATTACTGTACTAATACGGCTGCATGTGTAATGCACTACTAACTTGGAACTAATCATACTTGGCGACCGACATTACGATTGTGGATCGAACGCCGGACGAACTACACAGAAATTATAATCCTGCTAGTGACCCGACCTTGCTTCGCATAAGAGCAATCTGCTAATGTAGCGACATATCATAATATCGAGATTTCTGAGCTATATCGAAGTAAATATGAATGTATTATAACCTTACGAAATAAATTCTCTAAATGGTGTGGATGAGCCACAGAAGAAATAGAAGCAGTTTATAACATTTTTGCACTTATCAGTAATAGCATCGGATTTTGTGTTCCAATTTCCTTACTGTTGAACGTTTTAAGTAGTTTTATAGTAGAATGTATTTGGAACAGGCCTTCCTCGTGCCTATTTCTATTAGTTTCAAAAAATTGCTACCTGTGTTAATACAGATGCATGAGGCATTTTTCCTTGTCTCTAAGATTGCCAACCGATGGTCGAATGGTGCCCGCATCGACCACTGTCCTTCAAGAGCTCGTCCGTCTGTTTGCATTATTCATTACTATAGGTACATTTATAAATTAAAGTCGCATCTCATGTCTATCTGTGTGACCGTGTTGTTAAACTACGCAATGCATTTTGATGTGGTTTTCACCATATCACAACATAATTTTAAATTACCTTTATTTACAAAATCCATACAAATACTATAAATGCAAAAGTAACTCTGTCTGTCTGTCGCGCTTTCATGCCAAAACTACTGAACCGAATTAAATTAAATTTGGTACACGGATAGTCTATAACCTGAGAAAGATAATTAGCTACTTTTTATCGAAATACCACGCGGGTGAAACCCCGGGCGGAAGCTAGTAATAAATAATGAATATAAAAAAAAAAACTATGATTGTGATGTCACGTCATAAAAATCGTGCGAAGCACAAGGCTGTGTCGCTGGTTTGACAAAAAACCTTAAGTAGTTAATTCTTTAAAACCTCATTTTACTTAACCACGATACCTTCTTAATTTATGCTGAAAAGTCGAAAAGTAAAGTCATTTACAAGTGTTACTTGCACTTGTTTCCTGCTGGCTACGGCACGTCACGCGACCACATTTGTTGAACTGGCATAGTTCTCATTTACATAAATACTTTTTAAATTGATGATTTAACCAACATTTTAGTGTTTGGTTAATTTACTGCTGCTTTATTCAAATAACACGAAGGTAAATGAGACGCCAATCATGGGTTTTATCTGTTCCACGAATCACAGAAAGGGTTTAACCGTGGAACACGTAATCAAATGATTAGGTGCACAGTGTCATCACTTTATTTTGGATCGGTATTATTAGCTCATTAAATCAAAATTTTTCTTTTTCCTTTTAGGATACCAAAATGTAAAAAAACTAATCTTAGTCTTAAAACGAGACAAGATAATGCCAACAAAGAAGATATCTTAATAAAATACTTGAAAAACTCCATAACAAAACACGTTATAAAATTCACCGTTTTTAAAAATATCATGATTTTTATTTAGGAAAAATTCATATCGGGCACTTCATAAATAATAAGTCACTTGACTCTGCAAAGTGGCTGAATTTCAGTGCTTCGGTGACAAAGAGCCGGGGCCGACAGAGGGGGGAGAGGCAGGAGGCAGGCAGGGGGGGAGGGAGTAATTACACTAATGAATATTAACAGGACACTGTAGCGGTGTACTGAATCTAATGAAATAAGATAAAAAGTGATCCTTTCCATTATAAAAATGGCAGTGGCACTTTCGTAAATTAATTTTGCTTGCGGTAGAAAAGAAAATCTCTAAACAAAATCTTGCGTAGACAACGCTAGATCTCATTCAGCTAAATGCTGACCTAAATGTTTATGTTACGTTGTGAAGTATTTTTAACCGCTTAGCGAAATGGTTATGGCATTATTCTATAGAATTTTATCGTGGTTTTGTGTCGGGGGATAGAAATAGATTCAGAGATTAGAGACATCAAGATCTGCGACCACGCTTGATGTCCTGAGGTTTCCAATTATGCAATTTTATTTTTAGTACCTAGAAGCCTGATAAGTTTTAATAACAGTTAATTTTTTGCCTATTACGCAAAACTTAACAGTCAACAGCATGTTGATGATCATCAATACACTATTAAATGTAGGGACGAACGTTTTATACGCTACACATTGCCCTAAAATTCATTAAACTTTTAATTCCAAAGCAAAATGAAAAATTCCACACACATTGAACAAACACACACATCCACAATTCCAATTTTTTTTCCAAAACTAGTTCAGAACCACTTCACTAAAACTACTCACTGATATTCACAAACTAACTTAACTAACTTGTGCAAAACTGCACACGGTGAATTATCTGAAACTGGTCGAAATTACTAGTAGCTGAGCACTGAAGCCAGTATTAATTTTCATAAAGCATGGCTCTTCACACAATGGCGTGAAACGGCCACTAATCACACTGTAGTGCTACTGTCGGCCGGTTGTTGTAATTATTTCTACTATTATGTTTGATGGTTTAATTTCATTTACGTAGTTACTATTTTAGCTTGTATTTGTAATTGTAACATTGTTTTGTGTTAATTATGAGTTATGAGAATCGAAATTTGATTATGTTAGTGACTGTTTTAGCAATGTTTATTTGACATTTAAATAGTGCTTTTTTGTATGGAATTAATTAATGAGATCCTGTAAACTTTTGTCCTTTACTTGAATTAGATTCATAGAAAAACATGTAAATGTAATGAAAATCTGTTGTGACTTCTAAGATTAGACAAGCGCAGTACGATTGTCAACCTCAGCTTCATGCCGTTTCAAATAACTATCACAACTACGCTATTTTTAATGATGCCATTATTTTCCTCAAAGTCTTGTCAAGATAAAATTACAGGTTTCGCCGTCCACAGATGACCTTTACGACAAACCATATATCACTGTACTCTTAAAAAAATAACATCAAGTTTCAATCTTTGAACCCTAAAAGTAAATAAAAGTAATAAAACGTGCTACAAAGTACGGGACTGCGGGACATTTGGGTTTTATTGTCGATACGCGGGCCCCTAAACATGCGCGTCACGTCGCGCCTCGATACCCTTTTATATGACGCGTTACGGCTCTTTTATACGATAGTTTAGAAAACGGTTAATTGCTGAATGGATACGTTTCTCTAGGCGAAATATTTCGTAATTTTTTCGTTGGTAGTATTTTCTTTTATTGGTAAGCTTATGGGGCTGTATTTTCGGATTTAGCACGTGACGTGACTTTTGAAAAAAGTACCTAACTATCTGTTGTAAGCCGTGTATAATTGGTAGTTTCCTTAATTGTTCAGTATATCTTTTCAGCAAGACGATTATAGATTGTCAAGGAATTGAAAGTAAATATATTAGAACATAATGAATTTACTTGTGACTTTATTAGTGCTACTTTATAGAGAATGTAAATGCTATTGTATTCTGCACGAATAAAGGAAATTGACTGTGATATACCGTTATTATATCACGTTCCAATTAAATTAGTGTTAGTTATAGTTGTATATTTTGGAAAATCTTAACCTTTTTGTTATAATTTATATTAGAACCTAAACTTTCCTTTAAGATCTCATTGTTATTTCAGTTTTTATTATTGTTGTTTATGTCTTAGTTAAGTTAAGTGCCAAAATTGCAATATTGTTCGTTATGTAATTTTATTTTCCTTTTTATTAATCTTAACTTTAAGTAATATTTTGCCATAATTTCTTAATTCTTTTAGTTTTAGTATTACTATGTGTTATCACCTATTCCTGAGATTGCTGGTTATCCTGTAATTGGCGACTGTGTAAGTCCGAGGCTATTGTTAACTATAGTACATAAGATATATTATACACAGAAGCTGTTGGTGTACCTTTATAAGTAAATAAATAAATAAATAAATTAGAAACTTCCAATACCTCCACATTCTCAAAACCCACATTTTCCCAATAACAACAGAAGCTAGAAAATGATTTCAAAATATCAGTATCAATTTCATAGCGCATATATTATATAAAAGCTCGCAAAGGTTTCCATGGCGACGATTATTGCATCCGCCTGGCTTCGGGTCAAAGAGAACCTACTTTATATGGAGACTTATAATAACGTCTTCATATAGAGTCTTAGTTCCTTCGAGGTTCTTTGAACGACATTAGAAAGATGGAAGCCGTTATATAAAGAAGTTGTATTTATTTGAGCCGGATGTTGTGGTGGAAAATTAGGTTTTTAACAAGGAGAAAAATTGTGAAAAGAAATTTTAAATCTTGCAATTGTACTTTTACTCATTAAACGATGAAAGTCAAAGTTAAAATGATTTGTTTATACATTGACACATTGACAGCGGTGACGCATTATTTGTTTTGTTCCCTTTTTTAGGAACGGATGACAATACAATAATTAATTATTACGTCTCCCGAAGCAGCTGGGTTCAATAAAGTGTTGTATGTATGTTCTTTGTTTGATATTAAAACTATAGAGATTCTTTTGCACTATTTTTACATAAGTGTTATATCGTTTATTCATTCTAATTAAAACTTCTGTTATAGAGCAAATACGAACAGCTAACGCGGTTACAGGAAAATATAAACGAGTTCGATGTACCACTACATTCATTGTGTACAGATCACCTGTTCTATCAATTTCTAGAATGTACGCTTTGATTATTTCCTTACATTATTCATATTAATCAATAGTAATAGCAGAAACTAATATGAATGTGCCTGTTTGTACTAATTGTTTGCCACGATAATATGTATGAATTAATTAGTGCATATTTAAACAAACTGATACATAATACTATTCACTTTCGGTTACTTGTTACAATAATTATAATTCTGTTTTATTAAGTTGATCCTGGAAAATAAAATTGGGCAATTAATAAATATTGTAGTAATAAACGTCTTGTTGTGGTCTAGCATTCCAACAGCTGGCTAAGCAAATAAATCCTTCAATATAAATATAATGTCAGCATTACTTATTAATCACCAAATAACAAAGAAAGTCCTGAAATTACTTATTTATTAAAACTTTATGCACAAGTAAAAAAAATACTGTACAAAGGCGGACTTAATGCCTGAGGCATTTTCTACCAGTCAACCTTAGGGTGATGCAGAGACAATCATGGCAGGTGCAACAAACGGGACAGATAACTCGAAAAAGAATAAATAGTAATACATAATAATACATACATATAAACAGAATAAAATAAACTTTATCAGGAGAAATAACGATAGGTAGAGGGGAAACAACACCAGCAAATCAGCGCTGCAATGATTCTGCCAACTTCTTACGAATATGTTCACGAGCCTTCACTTTGAAATCAGTCAATACAAGATTTTACTGGTACAATTAACTGACCAATTTCAGTCAGTCAGGTCTGCGACCAGAATGAGAAGAGAATGTTGTATAATTCTTCACTTCTATGTATAAAAAAAAGACAAAAGACATAGGTGGTTTCATTACGCATTGACACAATTATGGACAAAAATATTGTTAGATCATCTCTGTCAGCCGCATTTCCTTCTAGAAAATGTTAATATACTCGTAATTCCCTAAAGTTTCTTCACGACTGTCGACAGCCTTCCATCCTGATGATTTTTTCAGGCCATGATCATTATATAAGTAGCCAGTGTGCACTCAACCGCCGCACATCAGTGGTAACACGTGACCTACAAACATTGCTCTTACTACTACGACATTAAGGCACTGTCAATGTCTAATTACTACCATTGATGTGCGGATGACTGTACTTGGTTTAAACCAATTAATCGCTGCACAAAGAGATAACGTTGCTTAATCGATTATGTCATATTTATTTTGTTCCATTTGTTAATCAGACAATAGAATAATTGTAACTAATTATTGGTACCCATACTATAAATAACACTTAAATTAATGTTTTTTATTTAAATTAATCACGAAATACTAATAAAATATTTATAATTCCCTATATTGGTGTATTTTCCGAACGTGATAGTGTTTTAAATTAATTCTCAATGACAATGCATCAGAGTTCTCAAAACAGTATGCTTGCAGGTACATTTCAGCTTGAATCATTCAACTACTACTAGTAGGAATTATAACTCATTCCAAATTATCTTTTCATATTATTTTGAGAAATGAATTATGTATACCTAATTGTTATTGCTATTCAAGTAGTTACCGATTCGAAATTCAAATTACTTGTAATTGTTTTCACTCAAAGAACATCTTTAACCATAGACTTTTAATAAAAGATTTCTACTTGCGTGGATGACGACTTATCACAAACTACCGACCCATATAATATTTTGAGATCTCAAATTTTATAAGACTCGTAGCCGGTCTGCGTTAAGACCGACTGTCTGTGTACTTCGTGCTACGAGTCGAGTACATATCCCACAAAGCTATATCATAGTTACATATAATGGTCATAAACTGACGAGAACGTAATAAGTTTTGATATCAACCTAACATAGTAACTTAGTGCCTACGAGCTACGCCGTAGCTTCGTAGCGCGTGGCTACGAGCGCGTAGCAGCGAGTTTCCTCGTAAACGTCAAGTATTATTTGATCGTTCGTCGTTATTAAAGGGTAATGTTGCTTACTTAACATTGATTATTTACTTTGGAAACTGAAACAAAGTAAGTTAGCTTAGTTAAATATAACTTGTACCTACATACGAATGTATTTAGCTGAAGTTTGTTAAAGATTGAAACCGGTTTTCGACTTCGTTGATGCTCAAAGGTTAAATAAGTATTTCACAATAAAATTATTTCGTTTGTTTTTTTCTTGTGTTTTGAAGTTTATTAGAAGTTACTTGTTGAATTTCTGTTAGTTTGTTGATAAACTATTAAGTTCTAATTTCTAAAATACTTTAATAGAAGAAAATACCTAAGTAATATCGTCCTAGCAATCTAATCATTCGGACTCTACAGGATTCCTTTTCAATGTTGTAAGGCTCTCTTTACATATTATGCACAAGCCACAATGATCTCAGGACGGTTAATAAAAGCAACATGTAAAATCGGCTTAACACACATATTTATGTATAAGTATCCAACTTACTACTACTTTCAATTCATACATACTCGTACATACATTCAGTGTTTGTGCTGAACTGTTGAGTTACCAACTCTCCCACATTCATTGTTATTTTTTAAGATAGTCTTAAGTTTAAACAATAACATTAAATATCAACTGCGTAGTAGAAAGTTGGAGATGTTTTACCTGAATAAATACATGTATTCATGTTTTAGAGAATTGTTTTAAAAACTTGTACAAAATTACAAAAAGGTGAACCAAATCATTTAAATTACATTTCAAAGTCAAATAATTTATTTCAATTAATCACTTAAAATTCTATGGTTGTCTAAATAAATAAATAAATAATAATAAAAAGGCTTTTGAACGTCAAAAGTCGTTTCTTAATACCTAACATGTATGATAGTTGTTAACACGACATGTTTTTGGAGTCTTTTACAAGTATTATAACTTTTGTAAAAAGGTGTAAACGCCACACACATTGCGCACTGTCGACTTATTCCATTGAAACCAACAATAGTACAGCTTACTTTGAAATAAGAACATCTTACAACTTCACCACCAGATTCAACCAAATCTTAGAACTCCTCTTCACCCTGTCCCACTCTCCTTCTGTAAATCATACCGGAGTATTGACGACGTAGGGCCACGTCCGGTGACGTCTCGTACAATGGCGGGCCGTCATAGAAGGCCGTAAATCTTCACAAATGACCGCCGCAAGGATGGCCGCCCTCTCGACCACTTGGGCCTCTGCATCACGATAAATCGTATGGAAAGGGAATGGATTTTGCAGCAGTTTTGGTGTTCGGTGACGATGTAGCAGTTATTTGGGTAATAATCGTATTAAGTAGGTGTAAGATTACTGACGCGACCCAAGTGCAGAGAGCGCGTGGTTTTCATCTTTCATAAACAAGCACTCGATTATCTTTACATACTCGTACATACCGTAAAACGTTAACGTCTTCCGTTAGCCTCACTCTTTGATTATATTTTTGAATCAAGTCTCATGTATGATTTAACATACCTATAATTATGTTGTTTAAGATACTGGTTAGCAATTCTCTTCAGTGTGCAAAACGTTTGTGGAAAATTATTATACAATATTTTTTTAATTGTGTAAAATACCGTATGATTCAAGTTAATTTGCGTTCTCTCCCGAGATGTCGATACTTTTCATCTAACTTAGAGATATGTACTAATGATTCTAATGATTATAATTCTGTTAATACGTATTTGTTATGATTGCGAATCATATTTTGATCAAGATACAAACTGACACTGACTTGCAAATGGGAAAAAACGTAAGAAAATTTGAATTTCGCGGGCCGCCACTGCGGACCCACCTTAAGCAGTAAACAAAAACCGTACAAACTTAGTTATTGTACGAACAGTTAAGTTAATAAATTGCAATAGTGCACGAGTAATGAAAACTCCCTCCTTCCACGACCGGCATTAAGTTACGACTTGAGACTTGGAACTTAACGGGAATATGGCAGATACTGTTTATATACAACAATGCTGAAACACTGAAATATTGAAGAAGGATTCCTTGTCTTAGCGTCAGTTTTCTTCGGGGTTTTGTTGTTAGTTTTTCTTTTTCATTCTCGAGTTGATCAGAAGTTTGTTACGTGAACAATATATTTAGTGGGTTCGGGCTGGTATTTCAAAGTACGTTTTAGAAACCGCAGTCAAAGAGAGTTGAGCCATCGTTTGATGAGAATATTATAGCTATTAATGCACTTAATTACATGCAACCTGCTTCTCGGATTTTACGATCTTGTTGCTAGCTTATTGTTTAAAAGGTCCTTTATTGGATTTTGTTCAAAAAGAGAACCGACAGGTTGAAAGGCGAATCTTTCAAAATCCAGGGATGGTGTTAAATCCGGATAAGCTCGTGAAATTATTCACGTGTGGTGTGTGCTGGCAGGGGGCACTGCGATGGCGAGCGATCATTTTTCATGGACCGCTCTCTCTGATGTAACGCGGTACGGAAGTTTACGTACTTTTCATGTGATCTAGTGATTTATGCTTCCCAGTTTAGGATTTATGTCAAGGTCAACTCTTCCAGATTTTGGAAAAGACGATGGACATGTTTTAGGCGTATATAAAAAGCATTTTGTTAAATAAAGAACGTACTGAACATAAATTATGTATGGACAATTCTGTATTTACTTATTTATAGTGAAATATACCTAAACACATTAAACAACCTATCACTAAAAGATATAATACTAGCTGTTGCCCACCACTTCGTCTGTGATCCAGGACGAAAGTAGCATGTGTCCTTCTCCGGGTCATGGTCTACCCATGTGCCAAATGTCATACAGGTCTGTTAAGTGTTAAGCCTAACAAACAAACATAACGTGAAAGCGTAACAAACAAACTTATTATTATTATAATTATAAAGTTAGAATTAGGATGTAATTGACATTAATGTTTTTATGTTTAACTACCTTTTTCCCGCGGCTTCGCCCGCGTGGATATCAGGTATTATATGTTTACTAAAACTTTACTCGAGAACCACTCTATCCACTGGTGAAAACAGCTTGAAAATCGGTGCAGTAGTTTTTGAGTTTATCGCGTACAGGACGACAGATAGACGCGGCGGAGGACTTTGTTTTATAATATGTAAGGATTTTATTGACCATACGATAGTTATATTCAATACGTTATTTATTCTAGTCTCAATGGGAAAGTGCCCAAAAGGCTGACAGCAATATCGTATTGTTTTGTTAAATGCGATTAATATTGTAAGTACACTGGAAATTGCATTAATCAAGCATTGTTTTTTAAATATAATTATTTTACTATTAAGGTTCACGTTACCGTTTTAATGTATGGGTACATTACTCAAGTGGTTTTAATATAATCGAGCATGGATCGAGGTACTAGCACATTATATTTCCCACATATACACTTTACATCATAATCTTTCTATTATAATGTAAGTCCGTATTCCTCCGATATTCCACTGATCCTCATGTATTGTACTGCGTCACAATTCCCGTTAATGACAGTCTGTCAATGTGTACCGACATCATCTATTGAGGCACACGTTAATTCTTACGTAGCTTTCTATGTACCGCATAGGTAGGTATACTACACCTGAATGGTAGGCATACAATAGATTCATCGATTCATCGATTCATCGATTCAATCGATTTCATAAGCTTACCTATAGACTTTCTTTCTGTGCTGTAAATATATTCGATTCTCTTCTTTGTACTTTTGTGCAGATTTTGTTACTGTCTTCATTTAAATATAAGTTCATTTGATATTGCTGTCCTTAGGCACATCGGTGGTAAAGATTTTACACAGTTTTCATTACATTTTAAATAATGATAGTAAACAGAAATACATGTTATGGGTTTTGATCCAAGAAATCTCCATGGCAGAGGCAATTAAGGGCTTTCATTCATTTGACGTTGTGTTTTAAACATACTTAATATATTTTTCTCGACAATAATTGTGTAGACAAAAACTTTTCCCACATTTCCTTCCTACAAACATTCCATCACGTCTACCCTCTAAAAGCACAAGAACTTCACTCCTACCCCATAAAAGGCCGCCATATTTACAGCCCATTTAAATCGACCCGTAAACAAAACACAGCTTTAATCAACACCTCGGATGCTTATCCCGGGCATAAACAACGGCTATCTTTATAGCCAATAAAACAGCTAAATAGTTTTATATCGATTGTGTGACGTCATTTGTCTCGCGCCCCGTCGCCTGCCAACAGATTAACGGCCGAATGTTTGTTTTTCTTTTTTTTGGACTTTAAGGATAACGCTGGTTCTTATTGAAAGCTTGGACGCGCTTGGACGCGTGTGCGCGTGTCTCTCAGGGATTGTTTTTCAACGTCACGTCGGTCGGAATTATAATATTAATTTATTGAAAGCACATTACTGACTAAAATTTATAATGGTGTTAGGGAAATTAATTGTTTATCAAATTAAAGCAATACCACTAAACTTTTCCGTATATTCGAATCACAACAGTAACTGTCATTCTATGACATGGCTATAACATGGAAAATTGACGTAGCGTTTCAATTTGATAAATAATTATTTCCCCAACTGTACAATGATTAGGACACACAACCAATGTTATTTAACATGTTCCAAATGAAGGCAAAAAATAAATCGTTAAAGAAAACCTGTCCAAATATCAGTCTCACTTCCTAATAAAACTCAGTTTGAAAGCCATCAGCAATCAGCTCGGCACTCAAGAGATTTCCCATCAACTACTCAAGTGTCAAATCGGCTCAGCTCAATGAAACAACGCTTACGACCAAAATAAATCACCCTCCTGTTTTTAGCCGTAACATTTGAGTGTAACTTAATTTTGGAGCCATTATTGCCGATGGGGTGGCACTTACTGAGGGCGATAAGCTCGCGAGTTTTTGTGTAAATAGCTGATTGGGAAAAAGCCCAAAAGCTATGTTAAAATGTAGTATAGGTTTTTACATAGTTAGTGCACTGTATTGTAGTATGTTCAACTGTCGAAGTTGAGATGCCATATGCCTACTGGATAATATGGCACTTCAACTTCAAGAATTAGAAGTAGTGCAGAAAACATAGCTACCTATGAATTTACATGCATGAGTATAAAATATGCAACTAATGTTTATAACAATGAGAAAGATGATGAGTCTTTTACCCGACTGCCCCAGAAGGAGGGTAATGTTTTTCGAGAGTATTTTTAGTTTGTATGTTTGTATGTATGTATGTTTGTGTGTATGTTTGTATATATGTATGTTTGTGTGTATGTTTGTATGTATGTTTGTATGTATGTTTGTATGTATGTTTGTCTTTATGTATGTTTGTATGTATGTTTGTATGTATGTTTGTCTGTATGTATGTTTGTATGTTTTCTATTTCTTTTGCACGCTCTGTAGCCTAAACGGCTTGATGGATACATACAAGGTGTCGTTAGGTTCGTGTTAATTGTAGGAGAGACAGGCTACATTTTTTAAATATATTTCTTCTGCAAATAAAAAAAAGGGAGGGGAAGGTTTTTTTAAAATAAACAACAATATTATTGTCAAATCAAAGCTAGTAATGAGTTCATTCCAAATATACATAATATTAATAAATCTAAAAAGTTTGTAAACCCGACTGCTAAAACTATAACCGAAAAGATTTTCGGTTATAGGTTTTTGCAGTCGGGTTTACAAACTTTTTAGTTTAGTTTTATTAATATCGTCGGGATTTCTGTTTTTTAAATTTCTTTTTTTTTTTTGAAGAAAACCTGATGAGGTTACCGTTAGTTAGCAAAACGTAGTGGTTTGACTTCTTCTGACTGTTCACTACCTAACATTAAAGTCCAGTATTTTGGGCGCCAAATCACTCAGATTGGAGTGATGTCCGTCGCAAACGAATAAAATATGATAACAATTCAGAGTATATTCTTGAGGATCTTCTTTATTTAACGATACAAACTTTCATAGATAAACCTTCCAACATTCAACTGATCGATCGTCACATAGGCCACTTTTTCTTCACTGTAGTCACACTGTGATACTGGCGCTCACAAGAGTGATCCCTCGAGTGCCATAAGAAACTAGCAATCGATCTACTTTTATGACACAGTCGGACCCAACATTTTATGGCTAGGAAAGTAACAAAGTAGTTCACGCAAGCTGTCTTTGGTTGCAAGCGTGATGTCATATTATTTTTGCCAGACAGTGTATTTTTGGAAACATAATTTTGGGTTATGTAAAGTTATTATTGCACTAATTTTATACCTATTTCTGTTACGAACCACGAAGTAGTAATTAAATAATTTCCTTCCAAAGTTGGCGTAATATTAAGAAAGCGTGTCCATCAATCACGGGCATGTTCTTACTGGCTTGTAATTAGCACCGAGTTACACCCTCAGTGGTGACGCAGCTGTAGGGTGCCCATGACTTTCGACCGTCGAATAACCATAGTTAGTTACACTAATGTCAAGAAATAGACTTCAGTCATAGCTTTGCGTTTGCTGTTGGTTTCCTTGTAATTTTTTGGAGGCTTTCACAGATAAAACTATTTACTAACTTGTATGTCTTCGAAATGTAATAGGAATTCAGACAATCAATAAATATTAATTTTGACGAAGATTGATACTTTATCAGGAAACAGAGTTATCAAATTACTTTATGTATTTGAATTGGTACTCACTGTTTCCTATTATCCACTCTCTTAGGTAATCTATCGCTATTTCATCACCGCAGAGCTCTCTCGCATCAGTAACACCCGTATTTCTGACGCATTTCAGAAGGCATAATATTCGCGTGTCACGCACACTTTAAGTGCTATTAACGGGTGCAATATTTTCTTGAGTGGACCGAATGAGTATTATAAATGGATCAAAATATTGTTTCATGGCCGATTTTAGTGGTGAATATAAAAAGAACAGTCACGGTTGTGTAGCGCTAATTGGAGCTGAGTTTCTGTTTTTTTTAATGGCAACATTTATTTTGATTTATGGGAAACAGGTGACGTTAAACAAGCTTTCTTTTGATTGATATACTGTTGTTGAAAAAAACTTAAGCAATCTCTTCACAATTCGAACCATAGATTCTATAGTTGTATCCTCATTCATAACACAATACAGAATAACTTACCATGTAGAACACTGTATCATGATCAAAAACAGGTTAAAGAAAAAGATAAATCTGGCAAAATACAATATCTTTTTCTTTCTTTTTTTCTTTTCTTTTCAGTTTACTGAAGTAAACAAAGAAACCCGTAAAATCACAAAAAAATTATATTAAAATTGTGGCGGTACCTACATCGCCACATATGAACTACGCATCAAAGACCCTGACGCCACACAAAAACCTGACGTCACGTAAATCCTGAATCGCGCAATTAAAGTTTACCGTGCAATGGACATATATACAAGAACCCGACATCAATCGTTAGGCACTTGCCCGCCAAACACAACAACCGTCTGGTCGGAGGATCCTCCCTTTTCTATGGTGGATGAGTGAACTTTACACCCTGTTCCTCATACGCCTAAAACATGAAATCATTTTGATTGTGTACAATTTGTGTTTGTATTCCATTTTATTGTATCAATGCGTAGGTACCTATAATTAAGTACCCAATCTGTAATGTGGAACAACAACAACAATGACACAATACACAACACAAATACACAGTTGATACAATGTTCTGCAACAAAGATTGTAGACAATTGTTTACAAATTAATTCTTGTTGATGTATATGTCATCTTTATGAGGCTGACTTGATCTTTTTAACTGCGAAACCAACATTAATACACATTGTAAGTAGGATACTGCAACAAGTATTATAATTACATGGAACTTAACATGACTGGTGAAATGTGGGGGTACTATAGAAAGAAAGAAAGAAAATACGTTTATTTGCGGTAAATATGACGCAAAAAAGAAAATAAACACTAAGGGGTATTCATAAACGATGACTAAAGTTAAGTGACGTTCAAATATCAACAATTTATGTTTAAACTGTATTTTTGAGAGTTTTTTTTCAGAACCGTTTTTATTGTTAGTAGTTATCGAAATAAACCATTGTCAGTTAGATTTACAGATTTTTCGACAAATCAATGACATAAAAATAAAGCCAACATTTTTCTAAAATAATAATATTATTATCCATGAGCAACTTGCTCTGAAATACAGCCTTGTGTGCCGTACTATATGTAAGTGCCCAAACCAGTTCTCAAAAATGGAAATATCATAATGTATTGGGATCGATTTATCATCACTGACAACACTATTATAGCCAATAAGCCTGATATAGCGGTGGTGGATCGAATAGAGCCCCCCGCAATGATTGTTGACATAACAGTCCCGTGACAGGAATCTCGTGAAAGCCGAGAAAGATAAACAAATCAAGTCTCTTGACTTGGCTCACGAGGTTTTCGATATGTGGGATGTGGACTCAGCGATCATTGTGCCGGTAGTCATAACAGCCAACGGCTTAATAGCCAAGAACCTCAACCAACACCTGAGGGGGCTCTCGTTGAGCAGCTGGGTTAAGGGCTTAGTTAAGAAAGCGGTTCTGGACACGGCTCGCATTGTTAGGAGGTTCCTGTCGTTCTTGAGCTCTGACCGCTGGTAGCTTGGACCCTGTTCCGGATAGCGTAAATACAACGGCGGTGGCAAAACACAGATATCCATAATCTGTGCTACATTATCTTTCGAATGGCTTAAAGCAGTAATAGTCCGTCCGAACCCAGCTGCAACACAGCGCTTACTAGTGCAGCCGCCAATATTTTGTACAAAGCAATGAAAAGGCGGATTCAACGCAGATACCATAGGATTATTTCCGTTAGATTATAAACTATAGAAAAATTAGCCGAGCGAGCGGTGCCGAGGTAGCGGCCGACGAGCACTACTTCCAAGTTGCAGCTAGGCAGGCTATTTAGTATTAGCGCAAAGTGCGACAAGTCGCAAGCAAGTTTGATACCTCCAGTGTAGACAGAGCAAGTATTTATAAGCTGTATTGCGGTCGTTTTTTTTTAAACAATATCTTTCGGAGCCGATCGCATTGCAGACCTTAAATGTAACAATAAAGACTTATTGCCTTCGACTGCATGAATAGTATTAAGTGCGATTGGAGACAGAAATAAGTCATCTTGTTCCCATCTTTTTTAATGTTCACTTACGAAGTCGGGTTTTTGATTTTTTAAATTTACTTTTTTTATATTATAAAGTAAATATTAATTCAAGGAACATTAATATTAATTATTTGCTAAATTAGCAATAATCAATCACCGAAATACCCCCATTTACAACATTTACATTTACATTTACATTTACAATAACAGCTCTCCTTTATTTTTTCCTAATAGAAACAGGCTCGAGTGAGTTAGAAAAGCTGGCAACCCCAGTTAATACACTTGTTGTGCTAATGCAATGAAACAGTCATTAGTAACCGTCGATTCAACAACTTTTTGTTCGCCAACAGTTAATCGAACAGTGATTGCTTCTTGGCTTGTTTGCTCACAACTCATTAAAATTCTATATTAATAATGTATGTACCTACGCGATCATGTTTGCCTAGTACATCAGATTTGGGTAATAGCATAAGAAAGTTTTTAATTAGTAGAACTTAGGAGTTCTTTTTTGTATTTCAGAAAACTTTTTGAAATAAATGGCAATTAAAAACGATTAATAATTAGTTTAAAGTTGTCAAAATTTTCTATCCTTTTAAATATTGGTAACTTTAGCATAAAAATGATTCCAAGATATTAAGTCAGCAAAATATTAGGTATTTATTTTATTAAACGTTGAACCCATCCATAATCATCGCGTTTTAAATACCTTTCCCGGAAGCTGATAAATATAAAATATCCAATAAGCCATAACTTGATACAGAACCACTCACCCAAAATCATTGAAAATAACGTTCCGGTCATCCGCTCCCCTCATATTTGGCCATTAAATAAATCTAATATTTTATGGTAAACTAACTATCAGCGCTTCCTTTTGACCTTGCAATAAAAAACTTATATAATGAACAGTCCAGAGTACCAAATAAATGGTGTCGCAATATCAGGGGAAATATACCGCCATCACGGATAATGTGGTCATAATTTGATGCGACGGGGGACAATGGCTACTTCGAGCTCTTTGTTCATCGCCCATCAAAGAATTATTGACGAAGTTTCGATATTATAATTTTATTATTCCCGTTTTATAGGCGTGTTTAGTGTAAATTATTGTCACCGTAGTTTTGTATTGATGTACTTAATAATTTGTTTGTTCTATTGGGAAAACATGGCAATAATTTTGTTGACCGACTCGCTTGGCCGTCATGTAAGTCCACAATTTATTTTTACTTGGACATGAATAATACTTCAACACTAGATAGGATATTTTTTTTGAATACCATTGATACAATAAATTAGTTTTTTATATTATTTTCTCATTTGCAGCGATTCTGAAATCACATAGTAGGTACTGCAATTACTGAACTAGCAAATGTTTGAATAAAGTTTTTCATGAAAATACTTTCTTAGTTAATGTACGTAATTTTTGTTTCAAATTAACTTACCTCTACAGCGACAGTAGTGTAAGCAATTTAAAACGCAATTACTTTCCAGAGTGCGTGCAGAAAGTGAGCCCTTACAGAGCGATTACGATAGTTTTACGAACAACTATTATTTACCCATTACTCGTTGTAGCTACAACAGCTACCTCCACTTTTACGCGCCCAACCATAAATAAAGCCGGCAGTCCACCATAAATTAAGCACTCTATAGCATCGCTTGCCCAAAATTATTTAAGTGTTGCTAACATCGACGGTCGTTCCCCACGTTTTGGGGAATATATAGTTAACAGCGTTATTTACGCGCTGATTTATTTTATTTGCTCGACGTTAGTGTCGCTTTATACATTGTTGTTTATAGCTTTTTTGGATTTCTAGCTTTCACTTTCCATGGAAATTGGGGCTTATAGGGCTGCGTAGTTGGATTTATTGTTCGGATCTAAAGTTATTGGTTGACGAAAACAGTCGGAAATCAAAATTTATTACTGTTTACGGTTTCATCCTTATGCGAGCCGAATTTAAAACTTCAATTTAATATAAGATCATAATATTAAAGTGGCTCGGCTCAAACTTTGTTTCAAGCAGATCAAACAATCTTAAAACTTTACAGATTTCATCTTCTACAAATAATTCTATGACCATGTTTGCCGTCCTAACGTCTGTTGTTCTCTGACGTACCCTTGACCTTTGAACACATACTTAAGATTGTAAATAGAGACAGATAGCAAATAATATGAAGTGCTTTACGTATTTACTTTAGGAAAATAAGTCATGCTTAAAGTGTCAAGTATAGGCATAAGAGTAAAGAAGATGAATAGTAGACTATTCGTCAATTTAAGATTTTCAAGCTACACACAATGTTTGTAATGCAGTAAAGCCTTTCAAATAAAAAAGCAGAAGCCAAATGTAATATGAATCAAATCACAAGAACTCAATCTCACGTTAAACCAAATATAAAAATAATATCCATCTCAAAAAGGATTTGTCTCAAGAAATAATTCTATAGAACAGTTCTGAGCAAGTTAAAAATAATATAAAGAAATGTTCTTCGGAGGCCCATAACCTTTAAAAAGGTATATATTGTAAAGTTCCAAGCTGTTCGTATAAATTCAAAGAAAAACAGCTCATTTCAAATATTAAAACGCGGCTTGGGAGTCCCTGGGTGAAAGGTAACGGTAAGTTTGTTTCAAAGAATTTTACTGGGTTCCGTACGAAATAATTATGTTAATAAGAAAGGAAGAATTTTAGATCTTTATAGTCACCAATGTTGGTGTTTTTCAAATATAATAAAAGTGTAAAAGCTAGTTTTAGTCGCTAGTTATAAGATGTCATAGAACATTACAGATTTTTCATTAGTAAGCTTCTAAAGGAAATAAGGAGGTTTAAAATATTCATTAGAATGAAGTTAAAATTAATTTAATCGTTAATCCTCACTTTCTTTAATCTAGATTTAAGAAATCTGCCTTACCTACCTTGTACCTGGGTAGGTACATATTTTTCCAACGAATCATAAACTAACATTTCTTTCTGCTCCGCAGACATCCAAAGGGCCAGAACATGAAAAAAATATCCCTCACGGGGTTGGTACAGTAGATATTATGCAAAACTTGGAATTCCTCCCCCGGAGCTAATGTCCATAATCTGGCAACTTTTAATAGGACAGTCCCAAATTTGACGGCCGTTATTCAAGAAATATACTCAGGGGTGTCCCGCCATCTGTGAAAGTTTATTTCATTCAAATTATGTCAAGTTGAGTGTTTGAGACGCCCTTGTGTGTCAAAGAGGAATGTTTTTGGATCCATAGAAACATGTTTCATCAAAATAATATTGCTTTGAAAGTCATGAATTTTCGTTAATATTTTATTACGTCAGTTATAAAAGTTATCAGTATTTTGGAATAATGAATACCTAGAAAATTTAATTTATCTTAATGTAATTTAGGAAGAATGTTTTGGCAATAACAAAACATTGGTTCTAAATTATAAAACATTATCATTTTAATTTATATTTAAAGTTTTCAAACGACTGCAGTTTGTCGAACTAAAATCAGTTTTATAGCCGGGGAACGGGTGTAAGAGAAACGCGGGTGCTTGAGAATTACACTATACTCATAAAAACACAAAGAGTTACAAAAAATCACCTTACAATCAAACATCAAACAGAGTTATTGTCAAGAGCCCGCGCACATCCGCTCGATGACGGTAGCTCACGGCACACTGACACTGCGTTGCCAATCAATCTAACTTGAGCCATCGCGGGCGCCCTCCAACGGGCGGCCGGGTAACCACTCTGGGTTGCCATTTATACGCTGCCGCACGCTATACACTCCCCCTCGAGTTCTAGAGAACGTCCCCGCTCATGAACTCGCTCAAAGGAACCTGAACAAACTGGACATACATGTTTTCGTGGACGCCCTCTTTGACGTTTCGGAACTATGTATGTCCAGTTTGTTCAGGTTCCTTTGAGCGAGTTCATGAGCGGAGACGTTCTCTAGAACTCGAGGGGGAGTGTATAGCGTGCGGCAGCGTATAAATGGCAACCCAGAGTGGTTACCCGGCCGCCCGTCGGAGGGCGCCCGCGATGGCTCAAGTTAGATTGATTGGCAACGCAGTGTCAGTGTGCCGTGAGCTACCGTCATCGAGCGGATGTGCGCGCGCTCTTGACAATAACTCTGTTTGATGTTTGATTGTAAGGTGATTTATTGTAACTCTTTGTGTTTTTATAAGTATAGTGTAATTCTCAAGCACCTGCGTTTCTCTTACACCCGTTCCCCGGCTATAGTTTTAATTTTGATTATTTATTGTATTTAAAATAGTATGGAAATATTGTATTACTAACTATTAATTTACATTGGATGGGTCTGTAATAGTTAATTGATGAAAGACTTTTAAATAGATGATGTTATTGTTAAAACTGTTTAAAATTATAGATCACCTGGAGATTCTCTACAAAATTGTATAAAAATACATGAAAGTACTGACTTTAATGTATTTTTATGTAATTTAGGTAGGTACCTAGGTAACACTGAAAAGGTTATTTACTGGAATTTAAGACAATAGGTATTAGAAGATAAATTAAAAATTAAAAAACCCCTGATACAAATATTTCCTCATTTCTCTTTTCTACTCCTTCAGCAGACCCTGTTCACCATCTATCTATAACCTATTCATTGAGACCATTCCAATGAGCCCAAACCCGATACCTATGCTGTAAGTTGGTAAGAGAGTTGGGTATCCTACAAATTCCAGTTCAAGGTTACAATGGTCCTTCTAATATCATTGAAGTAACAGAATACAAAATTTCGAATCGATGTGACCTGTGGAAGATGCACACATTCTTTCATCAACTAGAAAAGAGCTGATAATCTTCAAACGGCTGAACCGATTTTCTTGAAATGTAGCTAAGAATACTCTGAATCAAGACACCTTTCAAACAAAAAAAAAAAATCAAAATCGGTTCAGCCATTTGTGAGCTACGAGGGAACAAACAAATACACAAATACACACGTTAAACTTATAACACCCCTCTGTTTCCGTCGGGGGTTTAAAAATGCTAATACATACATTCATTATGATGTGCGTAACAATAGTTTGTTTTGATTGATTTATGCGGCGTTTCTAACACCTATCTAGCCCCTTTTTTTAAAGCCACTGTTTCACTTACCCATCTTCTTTATAATAAGGTTAATTTGATAAACAACCTGACAATCCCGCCAGTCTCTTGGGTATATTACCACCAGTTAAGTTAGGATGGGTTAGGTATATTGTTATTTATATTTATTAAGTATTAGTTGTTATTTATGTACATTTCATTGCAATTTTAAAGAGTAATATTTTTTCTTTATCTTATTTATGTTGGGTACTTAAATATTATAAAGAAAAAATATGACATCAAATTCTTTGCCAGTCAAATCTTCCATATTGAATTGAGCATTTGTGACAAATGATCTGTTGCTATGCTACTAGTTATTTTGAGGAGAACTGATCCGAACTTTCTCAGAAATTGAATTAATGAATAATTTGAAAGTCTTCTTCGAATTATTGATACTACTATGCACAATTAAATTGGCTCTAAAAATATAAACTAATCATCTGCCTAGCCTTTTCCCAACCATGTTGGGGTTGGCTTTCAGTCCAACCGGATGCAGCTGAATACCAGTATTTTACATGGAGCGACTGCCTATCTGACCTCCACAACCCAGTAACTGAGTAATACGATACCCCTTGGCAAAATTGGTTGTCAGACTTTCGGGCTTCTGACGACCCGTAATGACTGTCAAAGATCCACAATTGACAGCCGCTAGCCGGGACCAACGATTTGACGAGCTTTCCGAGGCACGGAGGAGTCTCGATATGTAAAGATGGTCACCCATCCACGGACCAACCCCGGCAAGCGTAGCTTAACCTGATGAATCGACCCATGCGGCTGTTATTACTTAGCCACGAGCTCCTCTAAAAATATAAACTAGTAGGTCGAAAAATTATAAGCCTCCCAGTCTGACGAATAACAGTACCACATCGGCCGAGTACGAACACGCGAAGTAAACGTAATAAAATATTGAACGATTTTTTTATTGAAAATACAACCCTGAAGCAAAAAAAGAAAATATTACCTTAAAGCATTTTGGTTTAAAATGCAACAAGCACAATTCGCATCACCCATAGCTTATATTAGCTATGAATCTATGAATGAAGTTTTCAAATTAAACGAATATTATGTTCGGTCCTTCGAATTAACGTTGCGTTTATTCACGCGTTCGTGCTAATAGGCTTACAGATCTTCAAAACACCATTAAAATCGTTCCTCTTTACGCTACAACTATCACAATAAAAAGCTATTTTGAATATGGGTCAGTCGTCCGAACGTAGCTGGGCGAAGAGTTAGCCATGCCGATTGATAAATGGCTTCTTACACGAAATAAAGGGGGCTTACATAATAGAGTCACGACTTGACATTGTGTGGGCGAGTGAGGACCACTCCAGCCAGGATCAGATGTTAAGGACTGCGGACAGAATGTACTTATGTCTTTATGTATAACTGTTTAATATTTAGACATAAGTTGTCTTTATAAGTCTTAGGCCTATCGTCTACCTACGCGATCCGGACACGACACAACCAATCACAAACTAGTTAATAACGTCGTAAGTAGCGTCGTGTACATACCGGAGATAGTGAGATAGCTTTGTAACATTCTGGCTACTCACTGGTAATTCGGTTTTATAACATGTTATTTTGAGTAGCGTCGTGGACGATAGGCTGTCTGTGGACCCACATCTGCATAATGTTTTCGTAAGAAAGTATATTATTATAATACATACTTTATATTATAAGTATGCTGAATATACTATGACAATATATGATCTAGCTTAATCCTGCTTTGACTTGCGGTGACGAAAAACATCAAGGGGAAGACAAGACATAATTGGCTATATTTCCGGCAAAAGCGATTTCTTTGTCCATTTGAGAACAGTCATTATTTTGTTCTGAAGGAATAAGGAACAAGGCAATTTACAAGCAAATAAGGTAAATCTACACGTGGTGAACGGGGACAATGTACCATTTTTACGCTTAGTAAGCGAATTGCTTATTTTTTTCTCTATTAGGTATACCTACTTCTTTTATATGGCAGGTTCATGTCATGGAAGTTAGTTTACATGTGCCAAACGTCTACAACACTTTAGAGATAACTAAGACCCCTTTTACACATGTACCGAATCTACCTGATAATAGTTTAGAACACACTTTTACACTCTGTGGCTAAGACTTTGGTTTCTGTCATAGTAGACGTTCCATCCACATTTTACCTAAGCTATTCATTAGCTATTTCAAGCATGAAACGGACTCTCCTACTTATGTTTGGACCTAAATGCTCTGACTAAAATTTGGCATAATTTGAGCTACTTACAATCTTGTGTGTCGGCCAACTTTTATAATAACCCTTTATCATCACTTACGAGTAACTACCTATTTAAGCCTTGTTTTTTACTTGAGAACTGGCAGAAAGCTTCATAAGTGGTTAACCTTTCCACAACTGTTATACTTTTTAGGTCACATGCACGAGCTGTCATTGTATAATGCTCGTTACCCACTCCTAGACGTAGTTAAAAAGGCTTACGTGTCTGTCAAACTGTAGATACCTACCCTTAGGTACCATATCGATACCCTTTCGGTCGCAACTCAGCAATGCTAGTACCTCGTCGAACAATCTCTCTTGAATCTGTGTTTCAAGTAGTTGAATATCACAGAAAAGTTTAACTAATTAATGTCCAAAAACAATTAAAGATGACATTAAAGTTCACTCAATTCAATGGATAATATGAGGAGGAATCAATTTCACGCGCCATCTTGGTGTGAGTTAGTTCCGGTCTAAAGAGTCGTTAATTAGCTCCCTGGGAGCCAATCTAGTTTTTAACCGACTTCTAAAAGCAGGAGGTTATCAATTCGACTGTATGTTTTTTTTTGTATGGCAAAAAACGAAACTTCCGAAATTAAAGTTATTTTTCACTTTTTTTTTACTTTTACACATTTTTAGTAAATGATATTAGTGGTACATCAGATATTCTTTAATATATACCTTTTTATAGTATTGTTTACTCATGTGAAAAGATTGGGGTTACATACAGACCATCACGTGACATGAGAAAAGAATAATCTCTTTTTTTTTCGTTAAATTATTGATATTGTTCTAATGTGTTCAAATGGTGTAATTGGATTCGGCCATCGTATTTAAAATAAATAAATAATACATATATTACCTGACTGGTATTAAACTGTAATGTTAAAAGAGTCTCCACAAGTGACGTTACCCATCATCATCTTTCTGTGATCTCCTAAGAATAGTCAACTAATAACTCTATGTATAACACGTTCGTCTACTTGAAATGTCTTGTACACTTGCGGAGCACATTACAAACCCACATAAATGTTACTCGGCTATTTTATGGGGCTTCGTACCTAAGGGTACCAATGGGACTGTAAGTACTAGTAAAAGTACGATGTAGGTCCATGTCACTATAGTCTCTTATTCCGTAACTGTTAACAGTAAAATAGTTTTCTTAGATTATGTATCATGAATCAGATGAGCCATGTATTTAATCGGACCCCAAATAATTTCCATTTTGATGTCCTAAAAATATTAATGGACACGTTAATATTATTAATGTGCCTCTTTTTGTGTGTCTCAAATAATTCCCATGGTGTTGTCTTAAAATACTGGATAGCAAATGAACTGCGAACAGCTTGGATTTAGTGCTCGCACTTTGAGAAAAGGCCACAAAGTTAAAAAGAGGCACATTTATTTTAAAAAAAGCTTACGTCATTAGAAACACAATATTTTTTTAGAGGATTAATGAAATATTTCCTTTATTTATTCTTAAAGACGCTTCAGCTAAAATTAAGATCGCTCTCACTATAAGAGCATCCCTGTGACAATAAATGCCCACATTATGACACAGGTGTCCTACAAAGCTTCGCTTATTAAAATTAACAGCGGTGTAACGAAGGGAGCCGTGAATGTAATGGCGTGTTCCAACTTAACTGGGCCGTCATTCCTGTGCTTAATTTCTTGGATATGTTTTATTATTTGTTGTGGTTTGTGACACCTTTTCATTAAAAGAAACGGTATGCTAATATTAATCTACCTACATAAAGGACTGGTAAAGTACTTGTGTCGTCATAATTTTTTAACATCGAGCCTACGTTAAATTTTACTTCATTCTAGCATATAAAGCTTTTAGAGCCTAGAACTTGCCAAAAACATACCAAAATACTGAAAATTGTTTCACCAATAGAAAAACTTTCTACCTTAAAAATAGAGACATTGTCCATTTAAAAAAACAATCCTTTCCACCAAAACACTTCGGACCACAAAAAAAGACGCAATATCCAGTTCAATATTGTTGGAAAACTGGATTTTAACGATATCTCTTCACACCAGACTATGTCATAAAAAGTAACAGAATATCTACATTTTCAAACGCACTATGAATACCTAAGCCATGGAAGTAACATAACTGGGCGCGGTCTAGCGATATTAATATTATATTTAGTAAGTAAACCTTCTTTTTCTACTTATTATGTCTATAATATCGACATTGGTCTCACGTACATTATACATTTATACATACATAAGTCTTCGCTTCTGTGATTTGTAAATACAGACGTGATTCGAATTGAGCACGTTATTATGGTCCGATGTGTAATAAAGGGCTTATGTATGAATAAGGTAGGTAATAATTGTAATTTAATAGGTTATTATTAATGATAATAACATTTAGTTAGGATTGAATCATTGTATTGTAAAATTGACAAATTATTTTGCTTAGTTCTGTAGGATTTATTCGTGTGTATATTTCTCGCGGGTTTAGTCACAGATTTAATGATGGTATACCCTACGGTCATGAAGCTCACCTGCTAATATTAAAACTTTCGGTTTTAACAAATAATAAATACACGACGCGGAAAAACGTGTCTACCTTCAATACTAAAAGCAGCAAAAATATAGGTACAATACCTTCCGGGACACCAACTCAAAAACAAGTTGACACTCTTTTTACTACCAATCCGTTGAAACGATACATTTTACGTCACCGATTGAAACTTAACGCATTTTGTGTGTCTACTCTCCATCGGATAGGCTCACTGAGTGTTTTATGTCAGCGCAGTTTGTCGCACAGCCGATGAAATAAACGCTCGTCCGTCGCCCGCCTATCAATTCCACGTAAAATGGGCGCTTCCACTACTCCATTTATACCTTTTACATTGTTATTCACACCTCGAATGTTTTTATTGAAGTAACTTACTGTTTGTTACACAAAAGTTTTGATTGAATTTTGAAATACATTACAGGGAACAGTGTATACAGCCAGATTTAAATGTTTGTTTTAAATTATATTGGAAAGCAAATGAAGTAAAAATTGTATAAGTTTATCGGTGGTTAATAACAGTAAATCTCGGCTTTGAAATCGTTCGTCTTTATTGGTAAAAAAAAAACATCAAAACTGGCCGAAGATCTAGGGACAAGAACGGAAGGAGGTCGAAAATTATCCCACGGGAACGTACCGGGATAAAAAGTATCCTATTTCCAGATCTAACTAATATAAGCGAAAAAGAGTTTGTTAATATTACGCTTTCACGCGAAAACGGCTGAACGGATTTGGATGGGTAGACTATGACTTGGAGAGGACATAGGGTACTAGTCATCCTGGATCGCAGACGAAGACGCGGACAACAAATAGTAAATAATATGAACGTATATTTAATATTGCTTTTTCTCCGCAGCTTTTTATTGGAAAATAAGATAATATAAGATGGGACATATTTTGCGAACGCCCTTAAGCTCGTAACTCGACACAAGAGCGTTATAATATTAAATGATCTATGACAAGTTTATTGCCCTTTAAAAAACCCATTCAACGATGCCAATGGAGGATAAAAAACCCCCTTTTCACACGTTCGTGGAGTCCATTATATCATGTAGCTATTGTTTTGAAGCTCATTCATATTTTTTTAAATACATTACAGTTTTCATTGTTCATTTTGTGTTTAATAATTTTCACATTTTTTTGTATATTTTGAACATTGGTTTGTGCTCATCTAAAAAAAGGTTATTTGAATACACTTAAATTCATCAGATTTTTCGCACTAAATAATAGTTGAATCTATTTGCATAATATTATTAGTTTTTCTTTGTCAATTTTCTGCGCTAGATTAAACATAATAACTATGCCGATGATAATACCTTAGTCCTAATTACTAAACTCATTTACTCTTCATCTCAAAACTCAAATTATAAACTAACTACCTTTAAAGACAGGGAGTAACGATATTCTCCCGTTTGTTATTCTGCCGGGGCTCGAAAGCGGGATCTTTATGTACCAATATAAATAGGCTTTTAGTAAGCAATGGGCTATTAATGTCCTATTGGCTTGCAAATGCCCGATCGATGTTATCACCAAACGAGGCCCGTAATCACCACAGCCTGTAAATTCCGGAGGTCACTCGTTGAATAAATATCACTTTCGTTGATAGCATACCAGGTGCTAACTTCAGGTTTACTTGCTTTGATTGCAGATTAAGTGTGAGGAGGTTGTGAAGAAAGTAAGGGATTAGAATCGTTGTGGTTTAGTGATTTTCATGTAAAATAAGGCTCAATACACACTATATACCGATGATTATTAATACAATGAATTTGCGTATTACTTGTGAGTATCATCACATTAAATCTTTCACAAATAAGATATGTATCGCAACATTGCTCATCAAATTAGCATCATCCGAAAGATCATAATTATCTGAAAGATAAAAAAGTTAAAGTTCAACTAAACGGCATAAACTCATTAGGGTCTGAAATAGCAGTGGGCGTTCTTCAAGGTTCGATATTAAGTCCATTCCTCTTTTGAGTTTACATGAATGATTTACCCCAATTACTTCTAAATCAACCGAAGATGGTGTTATTTGCAGATGACACATCATTGATTTTTAAACTAAATCGACGGTCACAAAATCTTGACGACATGAATAGCTCTATTCTTCAGGTCCAAGATTGATTCACGGTAAATAATTTGAAACTCAATGAAAAACAACCAAATGCATTCGATTTAGATTACCTAATATTAGAAGAAGCGAATGTGACATCATATTGAATGGAGAAAAACTGGAATTTATGAATCATGCAGTTTTCTTGGGAATCACGCTAGGAGAGAAATTACAATGGGGACCCCATATAAAATCTCTTGCGGGGCGGCTAAGCTCGGCCGCTTATGCTGTTAGAAAGATAAGATAGTTAACAGAAGTAGAAACCGCGCGTTTGGTCTATTTCAGTTACTTCCACAGCATTATGTCGTATGGCATTTTACTGTGGGGTTGGGCTGCTGACATTGAGTCCATCATTATTTTGCAAAACAGAGCTGTCAGAGCCATTTATAATGTATATTGTATATCGCCGCGAATCTCTCAGGGAACTATAATTTAAAAAAGATTAATATTATGACGGTACCTTGCCAATTCATTTAAGAGAATATAATTTATGTAAGAAAAAATCTAAATCTTTTTAATAAAATAAGTGATAGACATCATTTTAATACTAGAAATAAAGATAAAATAAATCAACCATTTTTGAGATTAGCTAAAGTACAAACATCTTTTATGGGGTACTGCGTTACATGCTATAACAAAATACCATGTGATATATTGCAAATAAATGAAAGAAAATTTAAAACTCATATTAAAACTACACTTTGTAAACAAACATTACAAATTAGTGGATTATATCCAAGATAAGAATGCTTGGAAACATGCTGGTCTTGCTCCGTAGGACAATATTCGAGTCTGGACAAGATCAAACTGCTTGCTAATTTAGTTGTTTAATTTATTATTTGTATATAATAGACTTTTACATTTTGTGATTAATTAAACTCTCGCACTGTCTTATTAGTATTACTTGTAAAAATGTTAGGAATATTGTGATATCGTATACTTTTACAATGTTTGTAAATATGTGAGCACCATGTGTCTATCAGATACTTAATTTATTTATTTGTCATTGCTCCATTTTTAATTATTTTTACCTAATGTGGTACAGTTATCTTATTCTAGATGCATCGTCTTCACATGTAATTATATAATTGATGTATACAGAATATTGTAAAATATTTTTGAACGAGTAACGGTGGCGTTTCTTGCCCATTCTTCTCCTTACGAAAACTACCGTCTGGAAGGGGCAACTAGAATCAGTTCTATTTCATTGTTTTTGACGTTCAAAAGTGCCTTTAATGTGCCTAATTGAAATAAATGATTTGACTTCGACTTTGTCTTTGCTCAACTTGTTTTGACCCACAGTGATATTTATCATGTAGAGTTTGTTAGATTAGGGAATAACTAACATAACATAACATCACGCCTGTAATTCCCGAAGGGTAAGGCAGAGGTGTCACATTTCGCCAGTTATGTTTAAGACCTATGTAATAGGGGACGAGCCTAATGCCATCAAACGGGCATAAAAGCTGGGCTGCTATTGAAAATTTCCTGATGGAAAAATCCAATAACACTTTGACCAACGATGGGAATAGGATGGGAATCGAACCCAGGACCTCATACTCAGTAGTAGCGACCACTAAACCAACGAAGTAGTCAGTATAAGTAAATACGTCCATATTCGTAATAGTTAGCATTCTGGTACATAAATGTTGTATCGTTACGAAGTTTCGAAGTTCTGTAATAAATTGATGGATAGGTATAGATAGCATTCTTAGTCTATCGGGAGTTTTGTAAGTAGGATATTTTTGTGTGGAGATAAAATAAAATTGAATTTCTAATTAAAACCTTGAAAAAAGGTTCGTTCAAGGAAGTAAATGACTTGTGAAGGTAGCAGTCGCTGCAAAACTTTGTTTTATCGGAGTAGGTGATCATTGTTGTCATAATGGATATTAAACTAATAACTAAAGTGCCTCGTATTTCTTAATTTAATCAATGTGTCTCTAAATAAAATCGTCCCTACCAATGTATATAATATGTTTCAATCTTTTATACGCCTTTCAGTAGGCTGGAAAGTATGTAAGACATACTTTCATGCACTTATAGAATGACAAAATTGACCCTCGAGTACAGCCCCAAAAAACATACATACCGATACAACAGCATTGTATACACAAGAGACAATGTTTATATTGCCGCCAAAAAAGCCGCCGGCGTAATTGATGGCAAGTGAGCGCCGACCCTACCTATCACGTGCTGAGCCCGATAGGAATTCAATTACAGGCTGAATTACCCGTGTGTGTGCTGCGGTTTAAACTAATAGCTGTACATATCATAAAACACGGTATTCTGAAAAAAATGGAGTCGTGTGTGGTTTGTAGTTAAAATAGGAAAGGATTTCAATGGAATGAATGAATTCTTCTTTTTCATATCAGAAAAATTATGTTCATACGGATCTTTCCTGCATGCATGGGTGATAACATAATCCTCACGTTTAGAATCGCACTACAAATTTGTACCCTGCGGGATTTGAACCCACAACCCATAGCGCAGAAAGCCATCGATACAGCATTGCACCATTGCTGTATAATTATCAGCAACAAATGTAATTCAACCAAATATGGACCAAATTGCTTACGAGTAAAACTTTACCACACTTATAACATACCACAAACATAAAATTAAATGAAACACTCTCATAATACTACTAAAATCCGCGCCCAACTTATGAATATTCACGAAAATCTAGCAAAACAAGTAAATAAAAGTCGCGGCAAGTTGCTGAAGAGGGGTGACGTCATAACGACGGTAGTTGATAGTTGTAGTGTTATAACCCCCCGGGGGGCTATCTAGGCGGGATTGCCGGGACAAAAACTGGGACATAGTTGTGCCATCAATAAAATATTACTGGCTTCCTATTTTGTATCCTTTTTTTGGGGCTCAATGTTGCAATGACTATTCGAAAGTTAGAATTTCTTGTAGTGCTCTTAGTGGGAATATACAGAGGCTGTTTAAGAATCTTCAAAGTCAACTAACTAACCAGTAGATCGATCTCTGACAATATTATCCTATCTATCCTGTTAGTCCTCCAGACCGAATTTCGGCTAAGGTGACCAATCCCATCGGAGACTAACCAAGCATCGATGCGGATAGTAAGTATTTGCAGTGTGTTTTTTTCATAATAAACGTATAATAAGCGTTTTCTAAAACTTACGTTGACATTGAACATTAATTTTCATAAGGGCCCTATCTATTTTTTTATTTAAAAAGCATAAATTACTAATTAAAACTTCTAAATGTTGTGAAAGAATCTGATTGCGTGATGCGTGTAATGAGACTTTATTAATTTCACATCTATTATTTGTGTCAATAATGAAAAAATAATAATGAATAATTGGTTTTCAATTAACTGATGGATTCATTATAACAATCAGCGTGAGAATATGAAAAACATTTTAATTGGGGGATTACTAGGCATTACACATACTAACAGTTTTATTAGTTGGTACAAAGAGTGGAAGAGTGTGTCCGTGGAGACACTACCACTAGATAAAAGTGCCAATGAGCAAGTAATCGCTGCGACCGCGCTCCGGCAGCTTCTAGAGACTGCTGTACTTATAAAATTAGTTGTGCCGAAAGTACATCGAGCGTAGGTACATCTTCTGTCACGAACCGCCTTCAATGCCGACGTTTTCTATAAGTCATTTGTTAAGAAGTAAGCCGGCACAAGTTTAGTTTGTATGGATAGTGTTAACACCGCCCTTAGCAGCGCCCGCCGAAGCGTCTCCATGTTCTATGTCACACTTATTTCTGTGAAGAAATGTACGTGAGTCTCAAATTTGTCGATAGCTGGTATTTTATTCAGCGTAGTAAATCCACATTATTAAAGGTTAATAGATCTTATCAGTTCTCAGTACAGCTCCCATGGACATTGCCGTCAAAGCCACACACACACAGCTATGCAACGCTATATTTTAATCTCTATTCATATGGCACAAACTTTACAGAAAATTCGGAGTGTCGAGAGAAAACGGTGGACCAATTTAAAGTTTATCCTCACGCCAACCCGTTTGGGAGCCCGGCTGTGTAAAACATTTAATTTGAAACTACGCCATACAGATATTATACTAAACGAGAGACGAATTCTGTTATAAATGCATTTGAAAAGTTGGTGCAAAGTTCCGACTCTCAATTAAATGCACAATTATAACTGTGTCAAAATAATAAACACATGTAGTAATGTTAAACTTTACATAAAAATATTGTTTGTGGCACAGTTACTTTTTTTATTCGCACGAAATGTACTGTAATGGTGAATTGCAAATATGCGATTTCATATCTTCGTTTTAAGTAACTTATTTTGAGTTATCAGAATAATGTAAGTAAACAAAGTTTAAGTTTGTGTTTTTTGTTTTTTGCATAACCTAAATGAATTTCCGTCATAAATGCGTACAATATTTTATTCCTAAAAAATAAAAGTTATAAAATCTAAAATTCAGCTACGACATAAACACCAACCAACAACAAGGCAATATTAAAAAAAAATGTTCACGACTTTATGGCCTATAGGGGGCGCCACAATCAATTTAATGTGACGTCACATACCGTATTATAACCAACAAACGATCAAGACGCTCCCAACTATACCTCATTGCTCTAATTATGATAAGTAGTTGAGAAGCTATGAGGGAACAGATGAACATATTACATACTCGATCAAAATCATAACCCTACTTTTTGCTTCGCAGTAGTCGGGTAAAAAGCGATGGATATGATCGCTAACCAATTCAATAACTCCGAGTTATATATATTCAAATACTTAAAGTTACATGAACAAATTCTTAACAAATAATTTGTCATAACCTTTGATTCGTCCTATCAAAACTCGTAAAGCTCGATAAAGTCAACATTTCAACGTCTCAAATAAACGCAAACAGACATGAAGACTTAAAAGCGAACCCGTACGAATCGATATGAATATATAAAAGGTAATACAAAGACGTCAAAGGTAAGGATGAATATTTGAAAGGTTCAAACGTAGGGAATGCTGGGACTGGGACGTGTGCGGGCACTTTTATTCGATATTTTCATTTTTTGCTGCGACTTTGTGCGCGTAATTGACATAAATTGAGCGAGATGAAACGGTGAGTAGGGAAGCCACGCGTTACTGACGTCGAGAAACTGCCTCGGGCGAATCCTTAATGGTGGTGTGATGGACCGCTTATTGAAGCTGGTGGGCTTAATGTGGCAAACCGTGTTAGTGTAGTGGAGAATTTGGGCGAGGGATTAAGTGTGTAGTCATTTGTTTTTTCATACCTGAATGTTGCTTTTAAGCTTAATAATAAAGTATAGTGATTGAGGATTAAAGCCACTTTTTTAAAGCATTACAGTTGATTACTTACCTACTCATCTTCAATATTAGTATCATTCATGGGTCGTCAGAAATATACAGTATAGCCCTTACATCTATGTTTTCTTTTTTGTGTTGCAAAGGAAACCGGCCGAAAATCAGCAAATATTCATAAAACAATTCATTCTGTTGTCAAGGATCATCAAAATTTCCCGCACAATTCCGTCTTATCAAACATCAGCTGTGAGCTCTGGGACCTAAATCACTCAAAGCTTTACAAAGGCTTGGGGTTGTACGAATCCGTCTAATTCGTCCTTTATGAAGTACTCAATGTTTAGGACTGTTTTGTGTCCTAAGCTGAGCTCTATAGAGTTGGGACACGTGTTAGTGTTATGCTGTGAATGTTTCAGCTTGTGTACGTTTGTCTTAATTTGCATTTAGTTTGAAGATTATGTTTACTTATGAGAGATTGCTATAAGTGTTTGTGGTTTGCGATGCTCGTTGTGTGACAGCTAAAGCTCTTGTATGTTCTGCGGATAAACTGATGTAGTGTTTTATATTTAACCAATGACCTTTTGGAATTAAAGGTCATCTTGATAAGTTGAAACATTACAAATAGGTGTGTAACCAATTATTTATGAGTGCTAAAAGTGGCTAAATAAAACATAATGTGATCTTGATCCCTTCCCACGTACAAACCTTGAAAACTGTTTAGTGGGCCATATTTTTTTTAGTAAAAGATTACTGTAAACTCTTTATAAATAAATACATAATAATAATAATCAAAGAAGAATAAATAAATACATATGACTTTCCAAGTGATGTAAAGTGAAATAGTTAATCTGAATAAGTTTAAAACAAAAACATTAATAATAGTAAAAAACCTTACAAGGAAAATGCAAACGCAAACAAGAAAACCAGACAAAGTAAGAAAAACACAATAAAAAATACACTACTATCCTATAAACTTTGAACGAAAATGTCGGCACGAAAAATTAAAACTGCATGATTTCCTCGCACAGATAAAATATCCCAGATATCCGCAACGCGTGGATACCTTAATAATGACAAAATGAAATATTTTTAATGAACGTGGCTTTGGCCGGCAATGCGCGAACGTGTGGACACTGCGACCTGAATACATTGCCCTGTCTCAGCAATATTAACATTTTAGAAAGATACATTGCAATAGAATAAAATTCTGCTACGTCAGGCCACATTTTATCACTTACCGGGATTCTGGAGTTTATAAGAACAATTTTTATCGAAATATATTATTAAGTTTTAGCTACCTCAACATTTTCTATTATCTGTTTTTATAAAACCAGCTTTCTATTTTAAAATGAAACCATTTACCGATCAAATGTTATTTTGTTTTTTCTATAGTGAATTAGACTTGCCCTGTAATTAAGTAGACGAGATCTTATGTATCAATTTTATATTATTTTACTTCTGCGATTCTACGCGTGTAGCCTTTTACAGAGATGGATAATAACAAAGTAAAATATATTATTCAAGTTCAAGGCTAAGAAAAGGCAACTGCTTTCATCGCGGATCTCAATTGTTAATGGAAAACGAGTTATAACGGTTCTCATGAAAGATGACCGAGCGAGTTCAGCCGAGCATTAGGATTTAGAAGCCTTTCACTGTGGTACTGCGTGACTTTCAGCAATAATAACGTTAACAGCTACGTACATTTACCTTGTGCTGATGTGGCAGATTTCTTTCAATACTTTTACAGTACGCTGGGGTATTGACCGTCAATCAAAAGGCTCTGGTTATCTGTTTTCTGTATCTGTCCTCACACAATGCCTTTTTTACGACTGATGTTGTTCATAGGATATACATACAAGATACCTTTGTGAATATTTTAACACTTGTTAATCAATTTGTAACAAATTAATCAAGTTGTAACAAATAAGTTTAATACAAATCGTTTGGAACAAAAGAAGGGTTCTTTTCATTAAAAGTATTTTTACTCCGATTGTTTTTATTTCAATTAATTAGGACTAAAAGGGTCAATAGAGGTAGTTTTCAAATCGGAAGAAAATCTGTGAATATTTCCGTGTGCGGACGGCGCTGGCGGAGTAATGGAGGGGGGCGGGGCGGCTGTTGCGGTCCGCCCCGGGGCCCCCAGTCCTGGAGGAGCGGGTTACAAAAACTACCGACAAGTAAATACGAGTACATATAAAGTTTAAGTTTGCTTTATAATAATTTAAGTTGTGCATTATTTATTCTTGACTAGCTGCACCCTGCGGCTTCAACAGCAAAGGCCTCGATCTCGTATGAGTATCGTTATAAAAAGTATCCTATCCTAATTCAGGTCATGGTCTACCCATGTGCCAATTTTCTTCTAAATCCGTTCAGCCGTTTTAACGAGAAAGCATAACAAACAAAAACCAAATCTTTGTTTTTTTTATACATTTCTCATTTCACTCGACTAGTGTGTTCGTAGAAATATTATTTTATTTGAAAATCCCAATCTTAAACGCAATTATAAAGGCTGTCTATTACGTCCAATAGCTTTATCTAATGAAACAAAAAAGTAATAAAGTTTGAGTAACCTACCCCAGGGTGCTTTAATGTCTCCAATACTATTATCGTTTTTATTACTTTTTATAGAAATTCTCTTTTGTATTTTAGAAGTATTATGTTTATAGGTCTGGACTTATATTGTGAATTCCATTCTCATGTAACTTCAGTTTATCTAGGCATACATTATAAAAAAAAACTTTCAATAGGTACACATTAATTTTACTTGAAGAACTTTCAAATTACTTTTCATTGTTGCATTTGCTCGTTCACCCTTGTCTCGTCCCATTCGTGCACATTTAACGAGTCGTGTTCGTTCTAGAGTGGTTGCCGGTTGGTTCTGTCTGGAGTTTTTCATCCACGTCTCCTGTTCGAGTGCCCTTCGTTTAATGAACGCAGGCAAGTTTCGAGTTCTCTTTAACTTACAGGACATGTTTCAAGTTGAGTTTTGATGTCATTTTAATAGAAATACTTATTTTTATATTATGAAAGGTTATTATGCTCACCGGTAATGTTTACCGACTTACTGAGGATAAAAAAAGTAATGTATACGGCCATTTTTGCACAAATGGTAAACAAAATGCAGCACCAGGACGTAACAAGGTTAGTTACGCATCAAAACGAATCAAAACCACTCCAAACTAAGTGGTCTAGCAGACTGTAGTTTTAAATTAATGGAAATGTACCACATAATATTTTCCGAAGTTTCTGAAATAAGTTTCAAATTATAATTAAGTATGTAGAATAGAAAAAACTGGAACCGAAAGTCTAAAACCTAAATAATTATCTACTTATTTCCGAATAATAAAATAAACAGTACCAGGGCAGCACAAGCAAGGAGCGGTGAATATAGTTGAATGTGAGTAATAAAATAAAGAGCACTACTTGGTAAGCAAAGTAAATAGGTACCAGGGTGATAAACGGATAAACAATATCCGATGCTATAACAGTACTGATTGCGGCTGCTACGAGATACTATATTTATGATGTATCGTGTTATTAAAGTAGATAGAAAGGGAGATAATAAAGTAAATTATCTTATTGTTAAAATCGAACCAACAGGATTAGTACCTACAGGAAATATTAATTACTTGGTATTACATCAGATACCTACTTATGAAACGCTTTTCCTATCACCGACATTTTTATAAGTACCGTTAGTTTTATTTAATTCAAGAATTCTAGGTAATAATAGCTTAATGGATGGATGGTTAATGCTGGGTGGAGTTAGTACTAGTAGGCTGGATGCTCGAATTAAGAAATGATTAATTTAACAAAAAATCGTAACTTTTAGTTGCCATCGGCTGCCGAATTTCTTTACAGTTAAGAAATAAACTCCTTCAAATCTAAATTCAGCGAGATCCTTAATCACATTGATAGCGACAAAAAGGTCAATAAAAGTATTTAAAGTTTTTCTATCACATCCACTGCCCCCTCAGTACATACAGAATTTGAAATCCAATTGATTTAGCGTATTATACAGCTCCCGAAGTCGGCAGAAGCCGTAAAATGTAATTCGAAAACTTCATCGGATCTCGAAAGTCATTTTTGTAAATCCCACAAGAACACGCAGTGAACCTTTTCAGAGGCGTTTACTAAAATAAATCGAATTCAGTTTAATTGGTAAAGTTGGCGGTTTCCTCAAGTTTCTCACGAAATTAGCGAAAATTTCGCCATCGTATAATAAATTAAGAGCTGAAACTCAAACAGAAGCCGGCGATATCGAGTATCGCTTTGTGAGCTCGCAAAAAATATTTAGCGTAATTATTTGAGCGCCGTGAGCACTCCGAGCGCATCTCTCGCTCTTCGTAAAATACGAATAATGGCTAGGCGTTTAAGTGTTTTAATAAAAACGAAATGCCTGTATAATAAAGTTAACGTGATGAAGGCATGCATTAAAAAATTAAAAAAGAAACATGGTAAGGTTATTGTAAAATAGGATGTGAAATCTGAGCTTTAAAATTCAATTAATTGGATTGTCCTGATAGTTAATTGATTCAGGCGAGACTTTGCGGAAATCCATTATAAGATACACGTAGATAAACCTACGTCTATTTACAATTTTATTTAGAAGATTACAAAATAAATGAAAAAAGTTTTATCCTACAAACTATTTCCTGACGTGCATCGCTCCCTCAAACAACAACTTTTTAGTGCGGTCATTCCCAAACACTGTTAATGGTTTAAAATGCACACACACTTCGTAACTGACTTTACTGAACCTGCTTACTTACTGAACCTGCAACTACATGTACATAAAAGGGTCCGGCTCAATTGACATCAAACAGTTTGATTGATAGTAACCTCGAGCTCCATACTCCGTACTCCCTTTTGGCTGATTGGAACCTTACCTGCTCAACCTTGCTAGCAAATACACCTAAGTCATCTGCATCTCTTTGCATGGCAGAACATGGTCGTCCAACTTTGAAAATCCTTCTACGTAATTCCGAGGTAAGTACATAACTTGTAGTATAATATTCCTTCGACTTTATTTGTCATCTATGTTAAACATTGTATGCTAAGTTGGTACAATTCAGTTATATCCAGTTATCCAATGTTCACATCGCAATTCATTGGAGACTCCATCAAAGTTGGGACAACGATAGCGGCAACAGATATAAATTCCATCAACGCTGATCTGATATTGTTATTCAGAACGGTTTTCATAACTCCATCTGTTTTATAAAAGGGTTTTGAAACTGATTAGCTATCTTGTTTCTCTCCGGAACATTGACGAGTATTATTTATGATAGAAGAGTTTCAACACCATTTAAACGCTGTGAAACAGATTATATGCAATGTCAAAATTAGAGTGGCTGAACCACAGTGTTCTATGCTAGCCTTAAAGGGATACTGTTTTGATAATAAGAAAAGTTGTGAAACACCTACAAACTTATCGAGAAAAAATAACATTACTCAGATTGAGAATGATAGCCAAATCTCAAATAAAATTCCGAGAGATAAACAAATTTTGCATAAGCTCGTTATATTTTTGTCAAAGGAAACGAAAGTGGCCTGAATTTCCAGAAAAATATCATCCAAACATTTTCAATAAAGGAAATTTGTTAGTCGAGATACGCGGACAGCCTGGACGATTAGGCATAATTTATTTCTTGTTACGTGAATACTCTTTAAGGATAAAGGTCAACAAGATTTCTGGCAATAACGACAAAATATATTGTGCCGAAAGACCAATTTGAGCCAAACTTCTTTTAGTAGCATCATTCAGTTTAGTAACATCGTGCAGCCGCTCATTGAAATACAACTAGTTCAAGTCATTTTTACAGTAGTAGTTACCTAAATTCTTTCATGAAGAATGGTATCTTATGTGTACATATTGTATTATGTCGGTACCGTGCTAATTCATTTATGAGAATGTAATGTATGTAAGAGATATCGAAATCTTTTTAATAAAATAAGTGATAGACATAATTTTAATACTGGAAATAAAGATAAAACAGATCAACCATTTTTCAGATTAGCTAAAGTACAAAAATCTTTTATGGGCTCCTGTGTTAAATGCTATAATAAATTACATTGTGATATATTGCAATTAAATGAAAGAAAACTCATAATATTAAAAGTACACTTGGTAAACAAGCATATTACAAATTAGAGGATTATATCCAAGATAAGAATGCTTGGAAACATGCTGGTCTTGCTCCGTAGGACAATATTCGAGTCTGGACAAAATCAAACTGCTTGCTAATCTATTTGTATATCATAGATTTTTACATTTTGTGATTGCTTAAACTCACGCACTGTCTTATTAGTATAACTTGTAAAACTTTTAGGAATATTGTGGTATTTACTTTTACAATGTTTGTAAATATGTGAGCACCATGTATCTATCATATACTAAATTAATTTATTTGTCATTGCTCCATTTTTAATTCTTTTTACCCCTTGTGGTACAGTAATCGTATTCTAGGTGCATCGTCTTCACATGTAATTATATAATTGATGTATACAAAATATTGTAAAACATTTTTAAAAGAGTAACGTTGGAGTTTCTTGCCCATTCTTCTCCATAAGAAAACTACCTTTTGGAAGGGGCAACTAGAATTAGTTCTATTTCTTTGTTTTTGACGTCTAAAAGTGCCTTTAATGTGCCTACTTGAAATAAATGAATTGACATTGACTTTGTATAGATGTGAGAGACTCAAACGTTGAATATCCACAAAAAATTCAAGAGCCTTATTAATAATTTACAAAATTATTATTTAACTTAAATAATTATTAAAATATACATGATTTTATAGAAAGAATATTCTACAAAATCGCTGTGAAGTATAAGGACCATTAGACAGTAGCAAGTCCCCACTTAAACACAATCTTGAATTGTAAATCCTCTGTCGCTCCGTGTAACGACCACTACATAGTATTGGTGCACTGTTCACAATTGGATCTGAATACATTACTGCGTCTGCACCGTTTTATATTGCGGACTTTTATGGACGGGCAGAAATGTAAAGTGAAATCTAACCGGCTGGTGCCAGCTCGTAATTCGTATAGCTAACTTGGTAGAGGGACTTTTTCTCTTCATGAGTTTGCATTGGCAAGAATAATGTGAGTAATTTTTATGCGAAATTGGTGGTGATGTAGGAAATAAGGGCGTCATCTAAAGTATTCATGTTCAACAGGAAGTGTCGGATGTGCGTGGAAGGAAAGAACTCACAGATATCAGCAGAACATAAACATATTACTTATTAGTTAGAAGTTTCGCCTCTTATGTAACAGTGCTTAATATCTCGCTGTCAATAAATAAATGAAAATACAACGCAATTTTGTGCAACAAATGCTTTCTTTTAACTACAATTTAGTTAAGAAATGTTTTGTTTTACCAATGTTTTCAATACAATCTCAAACTGCCAAGAAAATACGTTCATGTAAAAAATTTACGGCTTTCCAATATTTGTGTTCAACGTCTAAGTTAAATTAGTTGAGAAAACTGTGGGCAATAAAGCAATAATAATGTTTCTACAAATTATGTTATATATGTAAGAAAAATAAACTGTAAGTACCTATATATTTATCGATACAAATCAACAAAATTGGTGGACTGTCAGCTGCACGTGGAACTGATGGACGCTAGTGATGGCAACAAACTCGTGGCTGAATTCTGGGCCGAGTCTATTTAGATTGCTATCGACACGCTAAGAAGAACAAAATTGGTAGGAAGAAATAACAGTCAACTTTATAACGCCCTAATAATTATGAACATTGTCTGGAAACACTGAAGAAAGGAACCATTTTTTACAATATGAAAGTACTTTAAGTAAAAAAGACATAATAGACTTATAACGCCCACAAGCGCGTGTACATGATGCAAATAATACGACAAAATTACTCGGACACAAAACTTCACCAGTATCAACTACTAGCATAACAATCTATCCAACCCTATCTACACACGGTCCCCGCGAGACCATCACAATAGCCCCGATATTCTATCATAGGCAGTAACCACAAGAACGCACGCCATTACGGCGTAACGGCAGCGCGGCGGCCATTTGTCGCGCTACATTATCTCCCGCCGGTGTGGCCCCTCCTTTATCTCTAATGTGCACTATTATGCGACGTTTACTCAGCTATTTGTAAGGATTGCACTTGAGTGATGTTATTTGTTCGAAGTATGAGGGTGTGCAGATTTTAGTAGCTGATGGGTTTATTTGCTTCAGTGAAGTATATTTAAAGCTTATTAACCGACTTCTTAAAAAAGTAGGAGGTTCTGAATTCGTCTGTATATATAATTATACATATTTATTTATTTATAATGTTTATCGGACAGCCTCGTTGATCTAGTTGTTGCAAGCGCTACTGCTAAGTATGAGGTCCTGGGTTCAATTCCTGGGTCGGGCAAAGTGTTATTATTAGGTTTTTCCATCTGGAATTTCTCAGTGGCAGCCCGGAGTCTATATTTGTGCTCGGTTGATGGCAATAGGGTCGCCCCCTATTACATGGGACTTAAACATAACTGACGAAATGTGGGTGTACTACAGGTACACCTCTGCCGAACCCTTCGGGGAATACAGGCGTCATGTCATGTTATGATGTTCATCGATATTTTCTTTTGAGTTAACTTCAGTAATAGGTAGGTACGTATTTGTTCCACTTAGTGTATGTTGATGATGTTATAACTTCCTGGCACTGATATTTACAAGTAGTGATACACATGTGGAGTAGGGGGTACCACAACTAAAAAGTGAGAAGACAAAAATTTAAAAAAAATTTATTGCAAAGTGAAATGATTTCAGAAGCTCAGACCAAATAAAAAAACAAGACGGAGCGCTGCAAGCAATACAGTGAACCATGCTCAAACTACACCTAAGTTGTGTGCATACACGCTCACACACACACATTTACAACTATTAACAATCAAACTACATCAAAATAAGTGCACACATGTTTACGATACTGGCCTCACGTCTCTGTTGACAGCGCTTTGTCTTGGTTTTTTATTTGGTCTGAGTTCAGAAGTCGTTGTCTTTGGTTTTTTTTTTTCGTTTTTCGCCACCGACTTCCAAAATTAAAGTTATTCTTCACTTTGCAGTGTTTTTTTTATAAGTCGGTTGTTTTTTTTTTTTTGTAAAATAGTTTCTTTCAAATCAAATAGTGAGATTTTTGTAGTGAGTACAGTAAAGTCTTATTTTAGACTTGAATAAACTTCAATGGTGTACTGTCTAATTATGTATTTCGTATAGGTACATAAAAAGATAAATATTTGTCGCAGTATTCCAATACAAAATGTATATCCAGAGTGAAGTTCGTTAATTTATGAAAATAACTTGCAAGGGATTTCTGATACAACTTCGGATTATAAAGTAAGGTTAATCACGAATGTTTTCGTTAATTAGAAATTGAAAAGCAATGGCTTTATCCTCAATCTCCTTTATTAACTTAACTCATTTCAAATCAATAGTTTCATACTTTGTTTTGCATTGTGTTTTTGCTAGATTTTTCACTTTGTGATGCTATGTCAACCATTTTATTATAGCTAATTGCAATAATCTTGGGATTTTATTGACTACTAGCTTCTGCCTGCGACTTCGTCTACGTATCCTAAGCGTCCTATGTGTAAATTCGGGTTATGTACTATCTGTGTGCCAAAATTTCATCCAAATCAAAGATCTGTCGCTTTTGCATGATTAAGTAACAAACATCCAAAAATATGAGCTCTCTTATTTATAATATTAGTAGGATTTAAACTGCGAAAACACCAATAATTGTATTGGCAACTGTTTCACAAAGGTATAACTAGTAACTATTTAGTAATTGCCTAGAACTGTTAGATACCACTCAATACTGCAATCCCCCTGCAACTATTCAAAAAACCTACTACGGGACATTAGAAAATGGGGAACGAGGCTACCTAATACCAGTCTTAATGCATGCAACCAAATTGAAGAACGATTGAACCTCGTTATCTTGTCCGTTTTGCCTTCAAAACTTAATTTAAAATGTAAGATTATAAGTAGGTATAATAAGATATGTATTTGATGTTGGTACGAACGATACAACGAAGAAAATTCACGTGAAACATGTATATTTACATGTTCCAAACTTATGCGTAGAAATTGTAATGATTCAAGACATTGCCTTCGCCGTTTAAAGATAAATTTGAAATTCAAATCACAAGTTTGTTGTTTTCAAGGTTTGAACATACGAGAATTACATTCGAGATTGTTTTACTTATGTGATATTACCATAATATTATAGGCAACAACATTGCCTTGAGAAAGTACAACTCTCATTTCTGAGAAAATAATAATTGATAGTGTTTCTGAAATTCAGACCTTCGCTACTTTCGTGAAAACATAGTTTTGTTTTGTTTCTTCTAAGTCGTTTTGTTAACGCATAATAGTCTCATGTTACGCAACAAATTATCAAGGAATGAGATTTATAATCTAGCTAGAAAAAAAAAGATTACGCATTTATGTTTAATTCATAATCAGAACCATTTATATCTACAATATTGCAGCAAGCGCACATAAACACACTGGCTCTTACAAAATGCTTACAGGATCGTCCGAAGTTAGGTCGTAGTATGGCAATGCGCGGCGGGCGGCCGTAACACCGGGCGGCCATGTTCCGCTCGCAAATAAGCGCTGTGCCGGGCCAGGCCCCCCTTACACGGACGTAAAGAGAGTGGCACGGACATTGTTTTGTCTTTTTTATGTTGTTTGGAGACAAATAAGCAGTCAGCCTATTTTTTTTAAGTCAACGCATCATTTGAACTCCTACAGTACAAGAGGCATCGTCTGTGCGTTGTTATTTCAGTGATAAAGCTGAAATGTCTCATGTGCCTGTAATTACACCGGCGACCCTTAAAACCGGAACAAACAGCAACAGTGCTTGGCGACAGAAATAGGAATAGTGTCAGTAATTTCCCGGATCCCTTTCACAAAGAGCCCTCCGAGACCTACTCCTAATACTAAGTTAACAAGAATCCAAGAAAAAGTGTTCATGCTTCACAAACGAAATGAAAGCTAAACAAATGCCAATATATGCCATCATGTGAAGAATCCGTAACATTTATAACACGACTTAACATATAAATTACAAATATCATAATTATTCATCACCCCGCCCCGTAAACAGCTGCGACAGCGTCCAGTGTATCTATACATCGGTGTTCATTGCGCGTTTTACTTTAGAACACACTACTGCGTAACACCAACGATTACAGTTACCGCCGCAGCAATGGAACGGGCGCTTGTTTCGCTAAAAATTGTTCTAGTCTGCTAGAAATTGATTGTTTTAAGCCAGGGTTATGGGATTGCATTAAGATGAGTTATATCTTCGGAAATGTGAGAAGTTTCTCCTTCGTATACGGAAGGAAGAACGCTGTTGTACTTTTGCTGGTTTTTCGTATTAAAGTTATGGCAGTTAGTTTTTACGGTGCACGCTTGGCATAATTAGAAAATTGCAGGGTTTTGGTTTGCTTGTAGAGCCAAGAAAAGAAAAATGATTTTTAATATTTTAAGTAAGTAACCATTATCAACTGTGCAAAAAGCCTTTCCAGAAAATCAGTACTGAATATTATTCTAAAAAACTCTTTAGAAACCTTCTCATTCATTTTGGTTCCTAGCAAAAGGTCGTAGAGAATCCATTATTAGCATTTCCAAGCGAACCGACGCGCTTCACTTGCAAATAAAAATATCGAAAATACCGAGAGTTATAACCCAATCCTTTTTCACTAAATTCCATTTTATGTAGAAGACGTATGGTTTAATTTCCGCTGGCAATATAAACGAGTGACGACTTTAATGGGCAGCTTCGATTCAGAGTACGTATTTCTATGTTATTAAACTCGGTTTAGTACAATATTGAATTGGAAAAGGATTACTCGAGAGATTAAGTATATTTTCTAGTTTAGATAAATGTGACCCTTGGAGCACATCTGAATATTTGATTTAAAGTTTCATAATGCCTCAAATGAACTAGAGAGTTTTTAAAAGTTTTATTTGTATTAAAAAAGCTGATTCTTGGAAAAACCTGAAAACAGAAGGCATATCAGTAGCTGTTTTTTTTTTTTTCTAATTTCAAGTAAAGGCATGAAAATCTCACATGCTTAGATGAACCCTGAAAACATTACATTCCTTTTGGGCAGTCGTGTAAAAACTGCTCGCAAATGCAAGGAAACTTATTTTCTGAAATTATTTTTCTTTTAGGGTAAGTAATTATTATAATTCCCAACTTCAAACAGACGATAACCTTTTAATAATTAATGTTTACCCAAATTATTGAGTTTTTAAACACAACATCGTCGGATATCCCTAACCCTTAAGCACTTCAGTTCAAAACCGATTTTACCAAATGAAAATCGATTCACAACTCATCACAGTTGGCAAGACGTACTATAACCGGTTCATACATGATCGACATGGAATCGATAGGACGCTCGATGGCGCGTTACTGCGCGTTACTCGATGTATTCCACGTCACTCATAACCCCCACTGCCGACACCCCGACACCCGACACCCGTCGGACCGCGCGACCCCGTTCGCGAATTGTATTGTCACTCCATATTTTCTGTCTATTCAAAGGGTTGAATATGTTTTGTGTCCGACATGAAATCGTTTTGTTGGAAATCATTCGACACGTAATAACTGTAACGTTTCATTAGACGTCAAAGTTGATAACGGAGAGAAGGGTTTATTTATTTATTTTATTATTTATGTACACACAGTAAAATAAATATGGATACGACATAATTATAACAAGTGAAAAGTGATACAATTATTGTTCTTTTTACTTTTCGTGTTTTGTTCAGATTTATTTAATCAAAGGCGCAAATTAATGTCTTTTAGTAAACATCTTTTAATAAACATTTTTCTTTATTATAACTTTTCTACTAATAAACATATTTGTGATACTTCGATTTTCATTGTCAGCATTTCAATCGATCAATTATTTATCAAAACATTCAGGGCCTTACTACAAAAACTTAGACCCTTGTTCAATTAATGTCAGTTTTATGTCAAACTCCATACAGAAATATTATGTTTAAAAGGTGTTTAGGCTAAACAACTGATAAACATGGTTTTGTGGTAATTCGGTATTGCTCTATGCTTTGAAAACTAAAAAACAAAAGATTATCAGTATAATTAATGGATATATGACAAGATGTTAGCATTATCCCAATAGCTTTATGTAAAACTCAGTATGAATAAATCCTTACTAAATAAAAGTCCTAAATAAATATACCTAACTTCATCCCGATATTAATCGAATCACGCGGAACCCTCAAATCATCGCGTTCCAAACTTTTATCTAAACAAAACTGCTTGTCAGCTGATCCGGCAGCCTCGTGCCATCGGCTGTTAGCTGTCATCGCGACACGGCGGTCGCTGAGGTCTGACGCGACCAAATTGTGCCTGTCAGGCGGTCATAGCGAATACTTGGCTGACAATTAACGTAGCGGTTGTAGGGTTATCGTAAAATAACGGTTTAATTGAGAAACGAGTTTGACACTTGTTTGATTTGGGATTCATAGATTTTATTAGTGAAGTTTTTTTAATGAAACATTTTAGTAAAAGGAATTATTTTATTAGTCAGGTCAATCCCGCCGCTCAGGGCCCAAGCGGTCGACGTGCAGTGAATGAAACTGAATTGGTATTGTAATAATTACTTCGATTTGTGGTAGTTTTGCTTATAAATTTCATAATCATTTATGAAATGGTTAATTAAAATAAAACCCAAAAACTATCAAATCTACTATAAGTAAAACTAAAATATGCAGAGATTGCAGTTAAATTCAAATTATTTGAAAATTATCATGGAAATATCGAAAATCTTCATTCAAAACGTACAAAACAAGGAAACACAAGTCTCTTTTAAAGTCACAATTAAATTACTGAAACAAACATCTATTCAGTAATACGACAATAAGCTATCGTAATTAATCTTTAATATGTCCATTCATCGTTACACGCTTAACGTAGCCTTATCTTAACAAAGTTTATGAGGGGAATTAGGGCTTTATAGTTATTGGAATAAGGTTGAAAATGAATTGGTAATTAGGGGGTGAGGGTCGTTATGTTAAGTGGTAGCAGGATATTAATTTTATTCGTAGTATCGGAGCTGACGAGTTATTGTTGCGACGTCAAGGCGTTTTGTCGCGCGCGCCGTCGCGTCAGTGTTGCTGTCGTCGTGTCGCGCGATTTGATTCATGATAAATTGTGTCACTATAACGATGTTGTTTAGTTTTTAATGAGTTGATGAAACACGACCTTCAGGTCGTTAAGAATGACTAAATGAAAGAGCTTCATAATGGTTCAGAAGTTGAAATTTCGAAATTAGATTAATTGTTAGAAAGTAGATAGTCTCTGTAAAACACTTTCCGTCGTAATTTCGAACTCCATTTAGAAATCATAACGGAAAGTGCCTTCAATACGACAGTTAAGAACAACGAATTAGTATTTTATGCAGGATCTCAGTCTAAAAATAAATACAAACGAAACAGAATCAGTAATCCTAAAGGAAAGAAAAAACGAATGACCGTAAGTAATTGAAATCGAATTTAAAAAAATAAAGAGACAAATTGCTCCGCGCTGTGGGACAAAAGGCAGCGATAAAGAACACACCGTGACGAGACAACCACAAAAAGCGTTGTTATTCTAAGCAAAAAGTATCGATTGCACAAAAGGTGGCAAGCTTCGCATTGTCCCCGCACTATTGTGTACATATTGTCCGACGATCTAGATCACGGCGCCTCTCTAGCACCGCAATGTTAGAATAGCACAGAAATACCAGTACTAACAACACCCTATACTGAAAAAGAAAACAAATGAAAGTGACTAACATTTCAGAAGCAGATTTTAAACTTATAAACAATAAGTTCTGTATGGAATAGATAAAAGAGATTATTCAAGGGTCCTAAACAGTTACAATTATGTATCTGCTAAACTTAATGTAATGCTTACACAAATCATCCTTCATCATGCCAAACCCTAGAAAATACCACTGATTCCTTTGAGCTTCTTAAAGCAAACCAAGAGTAATGCTCGAACTATGTTTCAGATGAAAAGAGACGCCTTAAAAGTAAGAGATGTTAATTCAATTCGAGATTAACTATATAATGTAAGTATTTGATTGTAATTCAAAAGTACCTAATAGGTATGTTATAAATGATTCGGACTTTGATGAAGCATTTATTAAAGCTATAAGTCTCCTAGACAGCTAACCAGATAAAAACGAAACAACGAAACGAACGAAAAAACTTCTTTTTCCGCTTTTGAATACTTGAGCTTCTTACTTTTTCATGACGAAGTGTTTGCCGCGTGAGCACTACGAGTACGCTAGAGAGCGATTAGCTGCATGCAATCTATGCGATCTTTGTTTGTAGGCGGCCTTATTTAGTACCTACTACCCGGTTTTACCCGTTGCTACCCGGTGCGCCGGGAATTATGCCTGTTTGTTGTTATCAAGAACCGATTCCGTTACTGAATAGATTCCGAACGATAATAGCGGTACCTATAGACAATGTCGCCTTATTCGAAATACGTATCTATATTAAAGAGGTTTAGTTCTACATATTATTATACGTTCGCTTACGTTACTCTGTAGTATCGTATGCAGAAGGAGAGTTTATTGACGGATAGATTGAATTAAATTTGCATTGTTGGATTCGGATCAATGAGACATGGAAATTCGTCAGTAATTAAAGCCTTTCTTAACGATACTCAACGCATATCCAGAAAAACAATAATTGTGTCTCCTTGTGTTACGTAGTTTTGGAAATATAGTTTGATACTATAAACTATACAAGTAAAGCTTCGACAGACATAATCTCATTTTCAATAGTAACCCTTAAAATAAACGTACGAGATTATTAATTTCATATTAATCAAGATAAAACCTACGTTAATCCGCAAATCAAACTTCACATACAAATCCAAAATTTAACACACATTCAAAACACGTAATTTCAAGCAGGTATAATACACAGTTCTAAATTCAAAGCTGTACGTGAGTACTGAATGCGTCGCTACTGCTTCTCAGTTGGCGCCGAACAAAGCCGCGTCGACTGCGCTTGGCACAATAAGACGCTGTGCGCCCCGCAATCAGGTCACTTCCATTCACTGTACGAACGTGGAATTAGCTGGATTTTGTTTGCGTTAAAGTCGTTTTAATTATGCCATCACCTGTTTTCTGTAGGTACGGAAAAGTTGTGCGGCAGGTTATCGATGATATAGCCTGCAACAGCATTGATGGACGTGAAAATGAGGGCCGAGGCGAAGCCGAGGCAAAAATACGTGAGTTCATCAATGTCTGGTCGCAGCTAAAACTTGTATACCTAGTACTTTTCTCAAATAATGCGCGGAAATTCAAACTGAGTAAATTAATTATAAATTCGAGAATCAATGACGGACAACAATAATTTTTCACGCGCTAATATATGTTCATTTGTTTCTTTTTTACTTTAAACAGCTCTATTTTCAAGCCAAGTCGAAATTTAAATAAAATTTTTGTTAACTCCTTGGTTGCCATGATTGTGTTGAAGTGAAAAGATCGTCCCGTTTTAAATAACACGACATAATATGAGTTTTCATAGTAATTTATTTGGCCACTAAACACGACGGATATGGATTTTCATAGTAACATTGCCGGCCGCCTACTCGCATGTTTTTAACCAGTAGGTACAGCCTTTTCGATTTGTTATCTCGAAGAAGGTTGTCAAAATAATGGTGGAATTTCCATGCATGTTTGAGAAAATATTATTAATTTCATGGCATAGGGGATAGTCGTGAGGGTCTAGAGAAAGTGACATTCTATCAGCAATAACGATGCTGGAAAAGTCAAAAAAGTATTGGATTGATCCAATACATTTTCAATCCTGCTGAAAGTCGTTGTAGAAATATAAAAGGCTTTCAAAGCGATTGCCACTTATCTATGCCCTCTGGTGTCTATTTTGGCAAAAATCTAATAACTTGAAAATCTACCAAGCCGATGCTGATTCTAGTGCTTTATTAGCTCATCGTCTCTATTTCAAACTTCAAAGAATTTTCCAAAAGACATTTTCTACAGAATTATAAACGCGTTTTTAGTATAGGTACATTATTTAATTATAAAGTGTACATAAATTAGAGGGCTTTACTAATAAAAGGGGTAATTCAATCTGTTTTATAGTGCAAATTCACCAAGTTAAAACTCAATTTAACGAAAGACATAACCTAAACAAAAACAAAACTAGCTTAATTTTATTTTAGCCTTTCAACGTAACCGAAACAGTCATTCTGTAGTTGCAGGCAGAAATTGAAAAAAAATTAATGGTCTATTTAAAGTAACACTTTTTAAGGTTGGATATTTTTAGGGTTCCGTTCACAAAGGGTGCCAACGGGACCCTATTACTAAGGCTCTGCTGTCCGTCCATCCGTCCGTCCGTCCCTTCGTCTGTCACAGGGCTATATCTTTAGAACTGTAATGTGTACAAACTTAAAAAATTCACAGATTATGTAGGTACAACTATGGTCGCTATAACAGCAAATAATAAAAGTTACAGTGGGAAGCTCTTTAATGATTAATTTTATTTTACATCATCACATCCATAAAAGACAGATGTTTTCGGTGTTTTAAGAAAATAATTGTAAACTATTGTACGTTGGTACGGCACCCTTCGTGTGCGAGCCCGACTCGCAATTGGCCTATAAAAAAAAACAATCTTTTCGTTGAAAACAAAATCCCTAACCTATTTTTAGTCTGAGTCCAAATTTTACCATCTTTTTTAGTTATTTTAACCCCAGAGAACTTGCCAACGTATTGAATAAAGTCAACATAACTCTATCCTTTCCAATCTAGAGACAACGGTATCGTGGAGTGGATCGCAGGAAACAAAACTGGGGATCCAAACTGCATACGAATTGTTGGAAATATTGCTAGACTAGTGTTCTAGCTTACGAAGCGATTTGTCCCGAGTGCGTGAACTATCAGGATGTATACACGAGTTTATATCGTCAGCTGATACATATACCTGTTTAGATATGTTTTCTGTTTGCATGAGTCTCCTACGGTTGTTTTTATTAAGGTGAAAGCTTCAGGGTAGCCCGTGAAATTCAAATCTTACGTTTTTTGCTTTAAAATATGATTCGCGATCGTAACAAATATGGATTTACAGAAATATAAACATTAGTATCAGCAATACAACATCAAATCATACAAATCTTTATAGAGATTATGTTTGATGATATGCTTGGAAAGAGAGAGACCATCATAATTAAAACCACCCTGGAAAATTACGTAACACCATTCCCCAGTTCCGTATAACAGACCCTACTGCCTACACGACTGAAAATCACGAAACAAGTTATCACTGCACCGCATTACTGAAAGCAGCGCCCACTAATCACAGCGTGGTATCAACGCGACATCTGTGCCGTTCCGTGCCGCATCTGTGTCGCGTCGTGCCGCGTCTGTGCCGCGCGTCATCGAGCCACCTTTGTGGAGTCATTGGCGCTTTGTGGCGTGACGTCATCGCTTTGTGCCCGCCCCACTTGCGAGCGTTGCTTTTCCACTAGTTCGCTATAGAAATGTCCGCGATAGTTTCTGATGGATGTCAATGGATGGAGGAGTTTCGAATTGATTGTCTGTCTGTGTGGCAGTGATGTACTCGTGACGTTATATTTATGACTTACAATCGGACAACAGACGACTTAAAACCTACTGCGGCATAGTGTTGTGTGCATTTCCACTGTTTTCATATTAGAAACAAATTATATATAACTAGCGAAACCGCATCAAAAAAAAAAGCTCAGGAAGAACTAAGCGGTCACAAAGACAGACACGAGAAGCGACTGAATATGCATAGGTTTACAAATAGTATGAAATCATTTCCACAAAATCGTTTGGGGTTTCTCGGCAAGTGCTATTTTTTAATTAAAATAAAGGACAGAGTTCTCTTAATGTTGAACGTTCACTTGTTTTTATTTCTTTTCAAGCCATTTGCGACGCTTGCAGTTTATAGATAAGTGCTCCCAGCTTCAGAAATAGTAATTAAAACAATACAATAAAATATGTGAATCGTTCTATCAAATCCGGATAAAAACATGAAATTAAATTAAACCTTTTTTCTGGTATTCTACAAAGAACAATAATTATTAATTTGTCTTGAATTATGACTTAACCTATTTTTCATCCTTTCTTTCTAAAGCCACTTCCTTACTGAATGAAGGAGTATTTATATTTTGTCAATTCAAAAAATATTTTCATACTATAGCACAGGAAATAACAAACAGCAGAAAAGAGAAAATAATTCATATCCCAGCCAACCAACAAAACAATCAGTAGTCTCTCCTATGACGTCATGCACGAAATCCCGTCACTTCCAATACACGCCATCATATCCTTGACTTGCACTATTGTTTCAATCAGTCCTCACTTCCCCATTAAATTATCAACCTTAATACGTTACGAAACAGTTCAAAATTCTTGGTGCGAATGAATATAGTGGTTCAGCTGTCAGATTGTCGTAAACGTCATCAAATAAAGGCCGGTGTAGTTCGCGTTGTCGGGATGAACTTGAAACGTTTCTCTCAAAGAGTTTCTGTCAAATGGAATACATTTTGTTCCATTTTGATCTGGATTCTGAAACTAATCCTGTTAACGTAGGTTTTGGTGCAGAGATGTGGCGCAGGAACTTCATGGACATGCATTTTTAAAGTTTTGATGTTTTAAAGGAAGTAACCTTGCAGATTCCAAATAAAACAGCTAATTCCAGCTATATGAAATGCAAATAATAAGTTGACGTAGTGTGTCAATTTGATAAACAATTAATTTACCTGACTGTACATCAACTGCATCACCTGAATACATGGTCTTATAAATACTGTAGTACACTTCACTAAGGCATTAAGATGACATGTATCCCTCAAATATTGAAGGGCAATCTCTCACAACACGCAGCCTGTGTGTGACGTCACTCGGCTGTCGCTGACTGACATAAGCCTGCTACGTCACTACTGACAGCTTCATGGATTATCCGTTTAACACTGAGACGTGCACCTGTCTATCTGAACCTGTCTCTATAAATGTCTCCTGTGGAACCTAATTTTGTTAGTTAAGTGGTTTATTTTATAGTGTGTCCTAACATAGTTTATTTTATAGTTTCCGACCTAAAAATGGAATCATTATAAGGTCAGTTTTTGTCGGTCTGTCACAGACGTTTTTCTCGAGATCTAAGCAACGTAGGATTTTGTCAAGGTGGTCTTAATGATGCGCACACGATTGGCAGACAATGATTTTTTTGGATTGTTTGTAAGTCTACTTTGTTGGCCGTCGCCTTTATTTATTTATTTAATACTTCAAGCACATAAATGTACAGAGGCGGACTTAATGCCATAGGCATTTTCTACCAGTCAACCTTTGGGTGATGCAGAGACAAACAGTGGTAGGTGCAATAACGAAAATTGTTGAATAAATATAATTGAAATATGTTAACCTATTAAAAAAATTAATGTATATATATATATATATAAATATAAACCTAAATACCTAAATACATATAAATATAAGAACAAATAAATACACATAACTACACGAATATACTAAAACAAATAAGAAAAACAATGGGAAAACATTACCGTTGTGATGATACTGCCAGCTTCTTGCGAATGTGCTCTCGAACTTTAACTTTAAAGGATAATCGGTTGGTTACCATCCTGATTTCCACGGGGAGCGCATTCCACAGAGAGATAGATTGAACGAAGAAGGAAGAGTGAATGAAGTCAGTACGGTGAGTGGGACAATGAAGAAGACGATTACTTGATGAACGTAGATTTCTACTGTGGTTGGCGCAAATGTACTGAAAGTGGGGAGCTAGATAACTAGGGGAAGTGGGAGAGACAAGAAACGAAAACAAGGTGGTTAGCGCCCTTTGCTCTCTGCGCTGACGTATGGGCAACCACTTTAGAAGCGATCGATGCGCAGAGACATGGTCATATTTACGCAGATTGAACACGAATCGAATGCAATTATTGAGAAGGCGGTCAAGTTTGTCGAGAAGATCTGCATTCAGGTCATAGTAGCACACATCACCATAATCAATGATAGGGAAAATTAAGGACTGCACAAGCATTGTCTTCGTACTCAATGGCAATAAGTTTTTCAAGCGGTACAGAGTCCGCAGCGTTCCAGTAACCTTCTGGCTGACCCTAGCGACTTGAGTACGCCAGTTTAGGGTACTATCGATGTGCAAGCCTAAATCCTTCACGTCACTACTAAATGGAACGATCATACCATTGAAGAGGATTGGTGGCAAGGTTGTACTATCCAACTTAATAATACTTCGAGAACTCCCAATGATGATCGCCTGACACTTTTTAGGGTTTACTGCTACCCCAAACCTATCAGACCAGGTTTTAATGGCTATCAAGTCCCTATTTAATTTTTCTATTACGTCAGGGATTCCATCAACCCTCCCCTCACAGTACAACTGCAAGTCATCCGCATACAGATGATACGCACACTGAAGCTCAGAAGTTATAAGATTAATGAAAATAGAAAACAGAAGAGGAGAAAGTATACCGCCTTGAGGAACGCCAGTTTCCAAATCACACCAGCACGAAGAAGAATCCCCAGCGCGAACGGACTGCTGACGTTCCTGAAGGTAAGAGGAGAACCATTCCAGTGCTTCGGGAGAGACCATAACATGGGACAGAATGGCTAACAGGATGTCGTGACTGACGGTATTAAAGGCATTCGAAAAGTCAACCAGCACTAGAGCAGTAACTTTGGTATCTTCAAGTCCTGCCCTTATATCGCCAGTCACTTTAAGGAGGGCGGAAACAGTGCTGTGTCCAGGCCTGAACCCAGATTGTAGAGGGCTAATGAGCGAGTTACGATGAACAAAATTGGAGAATTGTTTGTGAACACAGGCCTCGAGCACTTTAGATAGGAAGGGAAGAATAGAAATTGGACGGAAGTCGGTAGGGAGAGAAGGATCAGAAACCTTAGGTAGTGGACGGACATAGGCTTTGCGCCACAGGGAAGGGAATACTCCGATGTACAGGGAAAAATTAATGATGTGGGAAATCGCGGGTAGGAGATGATCAAGAATGGTTATGATCATTCCACGAGTGATATTGTCACATCCCACCGCTTTTGATTTAATGGAGAAAATGATCTTTCTGATCTCTCCCGGTTCAACTGGAATAAAACTGAAAGGATTAATAAGAGGTCGCGTTAGACCAGAGATTAGAGACAGAGTTTGCTGCTTGGTTAGACGATCCATGGTAGGAACAGTGGAGAAATGACGGTTGAGATCGTCTAAGTCAATTGAGTTAGGAAGGTCTAAATGTCGCGATTTGCCGATACCAAGAGTTCCAAGAAATTTCCAAATATCGGCAGAAGAGGAAGAATTTATAGTATCCAGAATGTGGCGGCGTTTAGCATTGCGTATCATCTGATTGCATCTATTCCTTGCGGCCTTGAACAATGTCCAGTTCTCATCGCTACGATCCCTTTTAAATTTACGGAACGCGCGGTCCCTACGTCTCATTGCCATCTGTATCCCTCTTGACATCCATGGTGCAGGGGGGCGCTTTAGCTTTACTTTTTTGACGGGAGCATGGATATCATACAGGTTGATTACAACATCATTGAAGATCACAACCTTGTCGTCAACTGTAGCGGCTTCCGTCATGGGTCCCCAATCGACCACAGATGCATCCTCCTTAAGCTTCTCAATATTCATCCGCGCAAAGCAACGCCTGTACAGAACTTTGGATTTAGGTTTAGGAGGTTTCAGAATATATGAAAGGAAAATCATGTCATGATGAGAAAAGCCAGGAGCCTCATGTTGACCATGGGAGGAAACGAGGGAAGTATTTGAGGTAAGGATCAGGTCGAGCCAGGTGTCATCGCCGACAGTGTTGTGATGAGTAGGCTGAAGAGGTAACACGTGCAGACTAGCTGACTCGACAAGATGGAGGAGCTTACGGGATCGAGGGGAGTTGTGGGAAAGGAGGTTTGTGTTAAAATCACCCATGATGATGTGATGTGCATACTCCGAACCCAAAGACTCAATAACTGATTCGAATTCAGTGAAGTAATCAACAGTGGGAGGACAGTAAACAACACCAATAATGGTTTTTGCTCCTTTAACACAGACTTCAAGAAAAATAAACTCCGCAGAAGCAGAAAAATGTGAAGAGGAAGTAGCAAGTATTTTATAAGGAAAGTCACTGCGAAGGTATATGGCCACACCACCCCCTCCTTTACCAATTCGATCATTCCGTATAAGAACGAAACCAGTAAGAGGGTAAGTGGTGGACAGGAGATGTGGTTTGAGCCAAGTTTCGGAGATCAGGATGGCGTGAACGTTGCTGTTATTAAACGCGTCATACAGCTCGCTGTAGTGGCTTGGAACACTTTGAGCGTTAATGTGACACACATTCACCAACCGATTAGACTGATCATTGAAATTTTGTAGCAAAAAGTCACCAAGGGTGTAATTGAAAGAACAAAAGCTTTCATCGCTAGAAGAAGCAGCAGATTGGTTGGCAGAAAAATATGAGTCATTGTCTGACATAAATATAAAAGGGTAGTTAACAATTTGAAATAAATTATCGCCTTTCGATAGTGAGTCGCACAAAGATCGTACCTAGCAAATTCGTCTGACGCTTACACGAACCAATTCAACTACCAACTGAAAATCGTTTTATTCAGTGACCTAGTAGTAATACCTAACGAAACATTTCAGGATGATAAAACAATAAAATCAAAACAAACCATTCACGGTTTTGAGCTACGTTCGCAGACAAATCTTTCTACACGTAACATAAAAGACAAATCCAGGTCGCACCCCAGCAAAAAATGCGTTAAAATATCAGTGTTTACCTGCCATCACGTAATATCGCAGTGATTTTCACCGCCCGCATCGAGCCCGTTTGTGCACTGTGATTTCGCCTCGCTCGCGCTGCCCAGTTAATTTGTGTACGAAGGTTTGTGCGCCAGTTTGCACAGGGCGACATGTTAGCGATCGAGGCATGCGATCGATTCACGTTATTTGGCAATTTTCAAATTATAGGAGAATTTTTAATTTTAGGTTGATTTCGTATTCGTTTGCCTTTCGCATTCAAACTTGGGCCGTGCAATTTGGAAAAAGAAAAGCAATACAATGTAATTTTTAATTAGATTGGTTAATTACTTTCAAAACCTTCAACAGATTGTTTAATTATGTGACCCACAAAACCAAAAAGCTCTATTGGATAATCAATTTATTAAAGTATTAATTTAAAAAAAAAAATAGAATCTTGCTATGTCATTGCCATTGGTGTCGTTCAATAACAACAGCACTCCAAAACATCTGTTGATAAATATATTATGTATCAATATGGAAAGAATTTAATTTGAGCACGTGTGTACCTGTGAAAGTTTTACAACATCTAATTTAAGAAAAGCATATATACGATACGATAAGCTATAACGTTCCCAGTTTCCCACTGCTGGGACACAGGCCTCCTCTCTGAGAGAGGGAGTGGGCCATAATCCACCACGCGGTTGGCGGCAATAGAGAATATCCAGGGTTAGAACTGTGTAAATAGCATTAAAACTTACCCCTTATGACATGACACGCAATATCGACAAAAGTGAATGACCGTCAATAGGTCGGGCGTCTCTGAGCCTTCTGGGATAAGGAACAGGCGAGGCGGCCCAGGACGAAGGGTTATGATTTTATAAAAAGGGTTAGTAAATACATGAACCGATAGCATACAATATGAGGCTTCTTCTAAAGCCATGTGCAATATTGTGAAAGTGCCGATAGTATGATTTTATAATACTGACGATATACGATCCAACATTTTGTACGTATTACACTCCCATTCCAATTATTGTATCCCTGTGTAGAACAGTTTTTACAATGACCGTTTTTAGGAACTTAAGCGTGAGGTTACGCATAGTATTGATAAAATATCAATAACACTCGAAAGTTATCATTATAAACATACACTTACCATTTCATGCCTAGCTAACTTCTGCCCGCGACTTCATCCGCGAGGAATTCAACTAATTAAACAATAAAACATATCCTATAGCACTTGGAAATAGTATACCTTTATAACAGTGAAAGATTTTTTGTTATCGCATCAGTACTTCTAGAGATTATCACTTAAAAAGAAATAAATAATGGTACCTATTTATTATAATATGAGTTTAGACGATCTAATGTCGTTGGTTTTTATCTTCAATATAATTATGTAATATGGTGTATAAGCGATTATGGACCCACTATAACGACCCAATAACTAATTAGTCAAACATAAGAAACCCCGCATAGCTAACATAAGACGGCGGATTACAGTCACCTTAATTGCCTTCCGCTCATTTTGCAAATATCCTTCTAATATGCATACATATGTATTAGTAATGCCAGGTAAGGCTCTACTCTGAATATGCATTATGTTAATGTATGTTAAAAATTCCTACACCTACATACTTTTACTTCTGACGAGAAAGTCGGAATATGTTTCGAATATGGGCGACGAATATTTAATGTGTGTCATTATTTTTGTACGTTCTACTTAGATATTAATAATTATAATATTGTGGTGAATAAGCCGGCTATCAATGATTTTTTTTAAATAACTGTTTACCTAACACGACCTTTTCATAGAATGTTGTCAATGCTGTATGTTCATATGGTATGTTTTCAAACAAAACTACAACACCAATTTTCATGCCGACACGTACTCAGAAAATATATAATATTATGAGTGTTCTTATGACGTAGAACTATTATTTTTATACAATTCTTGTTTCTACTAGAAAATTTGCTCGTGAGTGCTGGACCTTTTTGTAACCTGCGTGACCATAAAATTCAAAGAGCAATTAAGTATTTTATTTTAATCATCTTTTAACACACATTAGTTGACGATTTTGAACTCTTTACTAGGTGAAATATAAATCAAGCTAGACGAAATGTACAACACAAAACAAATAGGCATAGTCCGGTGACACAGCACACAAGATGAAACAAGTTTAAATGAACCCAGTGTGAGACTATTCACGAAATTGATTCGGACATACGTAACGAGTCGAAATGTGCTTAGGCTAGGCCACACAATATCGGGTCCTGGACCCAGGCCAAGTTTTAATGAGTCAACTAGTAAATTTTACACGTAACGGAATAACTAACGAGTGAAATAATGCCACTCGTAATTTTACTAAAAGTAGTTCTAGCGATCTGTGTTCTATGGTTAATGTTTAAACGACTGCTTTTAAACTGGATTTAAATCTTTTAGTTATTCTGACTGTGTGGTGGAGTTAGCTTCGATACTTAGCTAATGGCTTTTCTTTATTTTTAATAATGTTACTAGCTGATACATTTTTTTTTGTTGAATATTTAAACTTCTAGTGGAATGCAACACGCATGCATACACGTGAGTGTTATATTTGACAACTTATATACTCTGTACCCACTCATATTCTTGCGAATAAATTATTATTATTCAAATTCTTTTTTTGTTTTTTAAAGGTGTCAAATAAGCACTCCAGTTTTTAATATATTTATTTTTTATTACTTTTTAACTTTACTGGGTTTATTTCCTCATTTACTTTTTATTTTATTCGATATTAATTTGGAGGGGTGTAGAGACCAAAATATCTGAGAATACTCACTAACTAACATCAGTGTACTGGATTATACTGCAAACAGATTAGGCGTTATTAGGTAATGCTAATCATATAATTATAATACGCCGATCCGATAATATTAATTAAACCAATTAACCTTAATCGCTTTAGTACTTACATAACAACGCTAAGCTAGTAGTTAAGTTTCTAAAATAATGTGGTATAATAGAGGTAGGAATGTTCTGCCTACTCCCGAAAAGGCTTTATGTATGTATAAGTACTGTTTTATGAACGTTTCTACATTTGTTACTCAGATAAATATCAATAGTTTGATGGTTGCAATATTGTGACAGACTATTTATTACCGTGACTTTTTACATACCTACATTCATGCTGAACTGAGGGGTTCGTGGCTCCTTGCCTCGGAAAGTACGTTAAGCCGTTGGTCCTCCCGGCTGTCTATGTCATTCGTAGATCTTTGACAGTTGTTACGAGTCGTCAGAAGCTCGAAAGTCTGATGACAGTCTTACAAAGGTATAGTATTACCTACTGGGTTGCGGAGGTTGAATAGGCAACTGCCTAATGTAGCTAAGTACTTAGCTGCTTAGCTGCATTCGGTTAGACGGGATGGTGGCCCCAACATAGTTGCGAAAATGTAAGGCGGATGAAAATAATTCATACTGATGTGACTATAAAAATTCAGGTTCTTATATTTAATTGATTGATTGATTATACCAATTTGGATGAACAGAAAAACATAGTGATGGTTCAGTACTTAATTATCAGTATGTCACATAAGGCATGTAAAATGCCTTACGTTTATAACAATTATTTACCAGTTCCCAATCAGTACCAGTCCACAAACCGATTCCATCTCCAACGACAACATGAACAAGTAAACACCCGCTTGTTCCTATTTAAATAAACATCAGTAGTGAAGGTACTCGTCGAGTGTGTAAGGACGAACCCACGTACATTAATTCGGCGACAATCAACGGAAGGGTATAAAATGTACACAAGTACTAAACGTCACTAAAAGGCTCCTTTGGAATCCGGTCCCAACTCACTGTTGACATGTACCGATCTGCATACAAATTACTCACATTCACACTTACATACCACGAGAAAACCACCCGTATTACCGACATCTAAAGCACAAAATCCTTTGTGATGTTGTGGCCAAACTTGTGTTCTTGAAGCCTTGTAGGACGTCATACGTAAGTTGACAGATGTTGAGTTGAACTGCTCTGATGCTGTTTGCTGAAGAGATTTTTCGTTAAAAGTGGAATTGGTTTTGTTGCATAAGAGCAACAAAAGTTAGCACTAATTGGCCTAGACTCTGATTGCCTGGCCAATTTGTAAAGATTATATTTTGAGCTCCGGAAGGCGGCGCCGGCGGTTCTATTTTAGATGGTGTAAGTAGTTTGCCTTTTGAACGGAATAAAAATAGCTTGAACTTTATACTGCTCCTACCGAGGGCAGCCTAATTGAACGGTACGTTACAAAAGGAAAACTTAAATTACGAATGTTTAATAATATCAAAAGTCATTTATTCAAACTAGGAGATTACATAGGACAGTCCACTCCACTTCCAAATGCTACAGCTGGGTAGAAGTGGCGGCATAAAATCTTCAGCAACACAGCTGTCTATTCAGTTAGCAGAAGCTATACAATAGTATGCTGTAATACTTAATACAAACGAGTTAAGAGAAATCCTCGATTGATACATTACAATTTTTATGAAATGAAAATATTTTTCAGATGTAATAATTTTTATCGCTTATACGTTAAACTCGAAATAAATAGGAGTAATTATCATGACTATAAAATGTTAAAGAGTCAAAACATATATTTTAAAACGAGAAATTGCATTATTTTTGTATCAGCAGAACAAACTAAGCCCATTTACATACGTAGTACTGTAGTTGAAATTACTACATAAGTTAGATTTACCTTTAAACTCACCACAAAATTCCCACAGTAGTAAAATTGAGGCCAGATACTAGTCCGTAGCAGTAATTGAGTTTGTTTAACATCACGGCCCGAATGTTTGCATGTCCTCTACGCCGTAGCATTCGTAGCCTCGTAGCTCGTAGCGAACGAAGGCCGTAGCGTGTAGCAGCTGTGCTACGCCAGGCCAAATATAAAGTAAAGTGGGATTATAGTTGATTGATTCGAATCATTACTGTAAATGTTTGGACGATAGACACATGTTTTGTATTTGATAGAAGTGGAGATAGATTTGTTCTTAAAATGTAAGAAGAGCGAAATAAAATGTTGCAGTACGGAACAAGCTTTTTTTACCTTTCACAGTTATAATAGAAAGTTAAAAGTATTCTGTAAGCAACACAAACCTATACTTGAATATATTTAAATGTGAAAGTAACTCTGTTGACCTGTCTGTCCATTTCACGTTTTAACAGCTTAACGCATTTGGCACACTGATAGCCCATGACCTAGATATCGACTTATGATACGTTTTATCCCATTAGTACGTTCCCAAAGGTATAATTGTCGACTTTTACGCGCGTGAAGCCACGGGCAAAGCTAGTATAAATACAATCAAAGCAGTACGGTTTTTAAACCAACTTAAAATTCCCAAATTCTTAATAATCCAAAAAATCCGCCATTCTTTGAACGCGTTCGTTTAAAAAATCCTGCAAACCCGCCTCAATCGGGTTAGCCCTTTATTTGTAAGAAATACAATCGGATTGTGCCGATAGAGTCAATACAATAATACATTGTGTTGTGACAAACAGAGGAAATCAACCCTCAATGACCCTCACTGGAAGAGTCCCGAAGAGGACAGTTATAAGTGGCAGTTGCTGGAAATAGTTGCAAATTCACGCTGATTTTTCACCACGACGAAAAATAACTTTCAGTAATAATTGCTTTTCGTTTGTATGGGGCTTTTGTCGGATTTAAATTACTTTCTTTGTTCATTTCCTCCTAAAATTAGGAGTTTTTTGGTGGATCTATTTAGGTGAAGAACAGTGTATTCTGTTTAAATGGTTAGTTAGTGCAGTAGGTATAATTACTTAATTTGGTGAGAGCTACGGCCATCTCAACTGTACTATTCTTGAAGTATAAAATGTGAAACAAAGGTTATGTGACTAGCGAGTGAAGTCCAGTAGTAATTTTTAAATATTCGCAGATAATTAATACAACGAACGTTTCATTTTATATCCTTCAGGGGGCCTACCACCACCGCATACAGTAGTATTATTTTAATATTATTTCAGTGTAGGAAAGAGATGAAGCTCTATAGGACGTATAGCTCCATCTCTTTCCCCCACTGAAGTAAGATTAAAATAATACTGCTGTAAGCGGTGGTGGTAGGCCCCTTAATACTTTTTGAACGTTAAAATCTGTCAATATCAAAGTTAAATTGAATTTCTCTTATTGCATATATTTTAATGATACAATTTTAATGAAGCAGAATATTTTTATCGCGACTCCAATACATTAAACTGTTGGACAGTTACAATCCGTTTCGCATGAATATTAATATAAAATGATACATTATCTGTCTTTCCGTATAAATATGTATGACTACTGTAACTTTTGCCTTTTTCGTACATTTCTGAATGAAATTCTACGAAATTGCGGAGATTTCGTAAGATATACTGAAAGAGTTAGTTGGTCTTATATTATGGTGTTATGTATTATACTTTTGGCAATGGATATGTTCTTACCTCGCTGCATAAAGCCCCTTTTCAAAAGAAAAAAGTTACTCAACAATGTGTGTGGAACATGTGTTTGTGTTCATAAACATGTTGCTGGTAATATTTAGTACATTTTACGACTATAACATTTTTTTACCAATATAAAAAGATGTTGCACAACTTTTGTTAATCAATTTTGAAATTATAGCTCAGGGTTGGTATCTTGGCTAAAAAATAACTATTATAAATTAAATCCGAGCTCGATCGGTATAAGCAAAGTAGCCAAACTAAAAGCATTTATTTCAATTAAACCATTTACAGGCACTTTTGAATTGTCAAAGAGTCGGTCAGTTAGTCAGAAAGCTGAAGCTAGTTGCCCATTCCAAAACATAGATCTCTATGGAGAAGAACGGACAAGAAACTCCAAGTACGCTCTTTTAAATCAATATATATACTGATACTCGTAGATAGACCGGAGCAGCGATAGCCTAGTGGTGTGACCGTCGGATTGCCAAGTCATATGTAGGACTCGAGTTCGCTTCCAAGGCACGCACTTCTGACTTTCGGATTCATGTGTGTATTGTATAATTATCACTTGCTTTAGAAATGGTGAAGGAAAACGTCGTGAGGAAACTGGCATGCCTAAGAGAATTCTCGACGGCATGTGAAGCCAAGTCAGAGGCCCATGGGCGGCTTTAAAACTCTGACACCAACTTAGTCACTAACCACACGAAGACTTAAACTAATGTTTTAAATTGCTTCTCATTTACTTGAAGAATATCGAGAGGTATTTTATTGTAATATTTTACACAGTATATACACATTAACGAAGTTTGTACTGTACGATCTGAAACGTGGTTGACCTAATTTGTACTAAAACAAAAGTTAAGTCAAAACATGAGTTAAGAAAGTGTCCCTTAGACTCAAGTTAAAGCAGTTTATGAACCGGTTTGATCGTCCAAATTATTTGCTCTATCGCCGTAGTCCCAAATGTAGGCAGTTGCAAAGTTTTGGGTCAACTATTATCAATCTCGCACTTCTGTCTGTATTCCTTGAGGGCTTGTACTTGTATTGACAATTTGTTTAAGTAAACCTATGTTGATTGTCTGATAATATTGTTATCTTGATCTTACTTGTGTGTGTATATTTAATCATAATCATAAATCTTTGTTTATCTCAACACCATTTATTACAGGCACGGGCTAATAAAGTGCACAATCTTAAATAGAGAAAGATGTTGAGTTAGGAGGATCCGGAGTTACAGATCAGGCGGCTCTCTTACATGGACATGTTAATTAACAAAACAGTAGAGTCAAGTTATTATAGGTATACCAAAAGTTGGAAAAACTTTAAAAATATTAAAACAAAATCAATAAAGCAAGTCTACAATAAATTCAAATAAAGTATTAAAGATAAGATTTTACAAATGATTAGGAAGACTGTATGGTCACCATAGGAGGCATTTTGTTTATACGTGCAGTTAATGCAGTTAAATTACATCCAAGTCAAGTTTCAGTACATTGGGATTTTTGGGGTTTATTCTAATCAATTCCTCGACGTGGGTAATCAAAACTAACTCAAAATCTATTCTTAGTTGGTTCAGTCTTAGACCACTGCCTACACCAGTTAATTTTCTACGACAAATTTCCTATTGCTAGGTATGGCAGTCCCACGACCTTCATGCCATATTCTATTCTTAGCCCACTTTACCAGTTTAAGAGAAACAATTCAAACTTAACATTTACAAGGAAATTTCCACTACTCCTTGCTTAAAAATATAAAAAATAACCCTGAACTCGCCGTTCCAAGTTAATCCGGAACATAAAAATCTTATACAATTTTCAGCGCAAGCGTCTCAGAGGAAAAAGATTGTAAAAGAACAGGGATGAGAACGATTCAATTATAATAATTAGTGGGTGTTGCCAGGTGTACGACCCCTCTAGAAGTTATAGTAATACAGGTAAGAGATATAGATATTTTGTTCGGTGTAATAACGTTATAATATGGAAATATTTTTGATAAGCGCCAGCTTATAGCTTGTTATTTTTATTTATAGTTGGATTAATACAGTCATGTATGTAGTTGGAATAGGTGACAGTTTGTTTAAAATATTAGTATCATTTCCTACCTAGAATGCACTTCTCGATTACCACTGTGGACGAAATAAATAACTTTATAACTTGTCAACTTTGGTAGTATATTATATTATATACTTAATTACAAAGCTTAAAAACCAAAACATCTTTAATAAGTCAAATAGTACATAAATATAAAGACCTTTAACTTAAAAACTCAATTGGCCAAATCGACTTTTTTATTGCAAACAAATTGAGCCAATGTCAAGAGAATCGCATTAATCGTTCCAATTGCATAGAAAAGGCAATTACTTGACTTTGAAGTGCTTCACGTAATTCGTTGGCATTGGCTGGAAGACTTGAGAGGAACAGTTGTTTTACTATTCCGACCTCTGCCTTTCTATATACACATTTCCGTCTTTCTACATTGTTCTCACAAATGTATAATTTCGACATGAATGATGTAACCAATATATTGTAACAATTTTTTGATTTATAAGAGTGTCCGTGGAGTTTCTTTCCCATTCTTCTGCTTAGGAACCTACTACGCATTGGAATGGGCTTCATCTTTGTGAATGACCCACCACTTGACAATTAAAAACTGCCTGGTTTATTTGAAATAAATTCCTTTGACTCAAACAGTTCATAAATTATATTCTGTGATACGATTCTCCCAGGAAAAATGCCTGGGTATTCAGTTTTTGACAAAAAAGTATGGGTATTAATAATGTTGGGTGAATAAATACCTTTTGCCCTGTCACGACGCAATCCTGTTAATAAAACCATCGCATTTCAATAACATAACTACACATATTATGTTCGTATATAAACGTTAACGAGCTATTTTCTGTTATCCATTAATTAAGTCATTAAATACATTGAATCGTTATAATTATCGTTCTGTTTTTGATAATAATTGGTGTCGGACCGCGCTAGATACAATTTATACCACTTTTAATTGCCCGCTGGTACGAATACGCGGTTATAACGCTATAGTTACTGTAACTGCTACAATAACCGTTAATGTGAATCGTAACAAGTTTAACTGTTATTTTTATTGAAATTAACACTTCGCTATCTCATCAGATTATCTATATTAGTTTTATTTCTGGCAACTTAGTCTTGGCTTGGTCCCTTTTTGGTAATTATTATTTAATTAATTATGTCATTAATGGACGAATAAACAGCGTAATTATTTGTTTTATGTTGATTGAATTATTTAATAACCCAAAGCATACCCCGTGTCGTTGCTGTTTATATGTACATGCTATAAATATGATCGATAAATAGTTAGTAAATATTATTAGCAGGAGCGAATCATACCTCTGTTTGATCATAAATTATTAAAGAATCAATCATTTAAGCCTCCCGTTTTGCACATTATTATTATATTTATTAACGTGGAAGCAATATTTTCGATACGAGTACTTGTACTATTTGAAAAAGCTTAATTATTAAAACCGAACGATTTTTTCCTAATAACATTAATTTACTTCCTTGAATAAAAGCTTAATCAACGACCAACCGTCTTACTAAAATACGTTACGAGTTTCATTGTATCAGAAAATGGCTTTAAAGTAGTAAGAGTATTTATACAGTTATACAGTTTTATTTTTATATAACATCTGCCTAACTGCTAAGCAATTTGTCGGCAGTAGGTTTTGCGTAGGATAAGATCAATAAAATCAACAAACTATGTATATAGGCTTAGTTATTCTTTGGTATGTTATTATTAGCTCAAAGAGGTGTTTTACTGTTTACCGGGAAGGTTAACAAAACAAACAAAATATCAAACAAACATTCTTAAATAAGTATATTTCTATTATTGGAAACATGTAACTCGATCTACGTATGTAACCTTTACTACAGTAGTTTATTCGGTTTGTCTATCTGTAAGTTTTCCTACGTCGTAGGTGTAGTGGTCGCGCTCGCGAGCGCTACTGCTGAGTATGAGGTCCTCCAATCCCAGGTCGAGCAAAGTATTATTGGTTTTTCCATCTAGAATTTCTCAGTACCGGGCCGGTGCCTGGATATGTGCCCGGTGGATGGCAATAGGCTCGCCCCGTGTTACATTGTACTTAAACGTAACTGGCAAAATGTGGGTGTACAATCGGCGCACCTCTGCCCAACCCTGTTGGGGAATACAGGCGTGATGTTATGTTATGTTTTCTTTCCATTTTACAAATAATAAGAACTCCTTGCTCCTTATTCTCACTTAATTCTTGCCTCCAACAGCTCAGAAGCCAGGTGGCGCCATCTATCAGTCTTTGACCCACATCTCACATGAGATAATGACTCAGTACGCTCCCTAATGAACCCACTAATTATTTCGACGCCCATAACTGGGGATTTATTGTCCAAGGGGGGGGGGGGTGGTGGTGGAGGGGGGAGGGTATGTAGTACATGGTCTATTGGGCACCCTGTGTGTGTAGTGTTTAGCGGGTATCTGTTAATGCGGTTGTAATAATGATGGTGTGTGGTTCAAAACCGATGGAGATTCGAAACAGGGTTTTGAAATATGTAGTGCAGGTATGATAACTTTCATGATGCAAATATGTGTTTTTGAATATTTTCAAAAACCTTAATGTAGTCTGTTGTGATTATGCCTGCCTTTCCTTAACTGATTTTAAACCCTGTGCTTTTGAGAAAGACCATAAATAACACGCTGAATAAATGAAAAATAATCAACATAACGAATGAAACATACATACATATAAACTCACACCCTTTCCCATGAGGGTAGGCAGAAACTTCAAAAGGCCACCTGTTACGATCCGTACATACTACTTTTGCCTCGTTTACGTTTATAAATCTGGGGTAGTATTATGAAGTATTAATGCCATCATTATTCCACTGTGAAAACGGGATGATGCTAGCGGCCTTGTCTAGCTCTGTCCCTCTCTCACACTGGAAAAATGGTGGCATTAATACTTCATATTACGGGGCCTGGTCATACTTACATGTACTCCGTAAAAATGTTCATCAAATAAGTAATAGTATTCTGTAAATGCAGTAGACTAACTCTTTTTACCTTTGCTACAAACTCTAAAATATAGTCGGGAGCTCCCACAGGAAATTCCTCGCGTTAATTTGGACGAAATAAACACAAAACGACATAAATAGGTTTAATTACGACAAAACCCAGTGGTTTGGCACAAAAATTAGCACGTGAAGTATGTATTGTATTTTTCTGTTGTTTAAGGTACTGTGTGAATTGATATGGTCTGGCAGGAAGTGGTAGATGTTATGACATGGTTGGTGTCACCTCTTGGTGTAAAAATAAGCTGGATATGAGATTTGAAAAGCCCTTGATTTAACTTAACATTTATGGTTTGGTCGAAACCTGATAGGTTGAGGGTAAGATCAAAAATATAGTCAGCAGGACAGTTTTCATGAGAATTATTTTCATCTCAATTCGTATTCAAGAATACACAAAATTAAAATCAAAATCAAGTGAACACACTATTGATGCAATTTTATTTTGATTCACTCTCACTTTCCCCCATTAGCTACGTCACTAACTCACCCCACAACTAAACATCAACCATACTCGCTAAATAAATATTTTATAAACTACATGAAACTTACAAACTTTAACTCAATCACGCAGAAAACTTTCTTCGCAACGCACCCCGACACTAACTGAAGAATTACCTCTTCTAACTTGTTGGGTAGTTAAAAAGGGTGTGTTTTCACTACACCCGAAGTTTTCCGAAGTTGCCTGGGGTCGAGTGAAGTCAGTTTTGCTTTACCTACAAACCGCGAATTGGTTGCACCTTAAGATTTTATTTGGCAAAAATTGACCTCCGATATCTTTGTGATATGAATGTTTTTATTTGTTTGTATTCCATTTATTTTGTCGTTTCTTAATGTGCCAGTTGGTGCGTAAGATGGGTTTTTTTTACTTTGTTTGTTTAAACCAAACATTGAAACGTATTATTCCAAAACTGCATGAGCTCCGACGAACATATAATGTAACTTAATTAGTAGAGTATACGAATCAATATAGATCAAATCATTTTCGTAACACAACATGCACAATATAACCGCCTGGACACAGCGTCCAGCAAAATACAATACCGCGTTATGCTACAGCTTAAGAGCGCATAATTGCACCATTTAACTCCTTTATAGCAGTTGGCACAACGCGTACTTTAATCAAATAACGCGGCATCAAACCACCCCGTAATTTATCGTGCGACCAATTATGGGCCTCATACTTCAACCGTACTATGAAAAGCACAAAGTGCTAGTTTTAATAACTAATGCAGTTACATTATTAATTAAAGTGAGTTATGTGAGTTTAATTAATAACATGAGCTTAGTGTAATAAAGTCTGTTTTGTTGTTAACTTGATGATAGAATTGTATTCGTTTGTTTGTTAATTAATTCTATTGTGTTTTTCAGTTTGTGCATCGGAGCGGCATCCGTGATAATGAAGCGACGCTATAATGATCGAGGTTAGTGAAACATATTCATATTATCTATTTTATGACAAAGAACTTCCTTCCTCGGACTGGTTTGAGGTTTGGTGAAAGTATTTTCTGCCCAAAATGGTTATGAACATGTTACTTACATTTCTTACCAAACAACATTTACAAATACCACCGCGACCTTCAAACCAAACTCATAAATTACAACCCTAATACCATTCAAAACCGGTTATATCCCGATTTCCCTCCCAAACATTATCCTCATTAGTTTATCCTCCATTTCCCCCATCGCCATCATTCAGTCGTCGGAAATCGCGACAAAGGATCTTATGTCAAAGTTACGCGACAGGGGGCGTGGCCTACACTTAGTTTCAATTGCCAGCGACTTGTATTTATGTGTTGTGCACTAAATAAATTCAGTATAAGTGGTATTTGTGAGGACATGTTCGGCTCGAGACGGAATTAACTTATGTCGTTGGCTTGTTGTTTGTTGAAGAGGCTAGAATGTTGTCTTGATAATCTTTGTACCGGGAATTTGAATTTTAGTGACGTTATCAGCAGTGCATACTGCTGAAAACGTCACCGTCACCGTCACCGTTTTACAATGCATGATAATATTATGTCTGGCGATAAAGCTTTCTGAGTCAACCTAACTTTTGACAAGGGGTTCTCAAAATACTTATTTATTGAATATGCTTTTATTTAGATTTTCCTAATAGGTATTTACCTTTCTTATGTAACATGTTAAGCATGACATATCAAAAATAACTTGGACTTAATTTCATTACCAAGCCATTCATAAAATTCCATACTCCTCAAGAACAAAATTATGTCGTTACACAATACTTTACGTATGAATTGTACATCTTTCTATGAAATTAAGAAATTTTAATAAAAATGTTTAACAAAACTGTTGGCACTTACTAAACAATTTCCATATGGCGGAACTTTGCATCATTTCAACGTAATAGCTTGTAGCAGAGTAAAGGCGGTAACAGACGAGATACGGTCAGGTCCCGCCCGAGCTTTTTATTAAATTGCTTTAGCACACCCGGTGCTCGTGAATCCAGCCTTCTTACTATGATGTATCAGGTCAGAAGGAACAGTCCGTAAAATGGGTTATTCCACTAATACCCATTGACATTCCCCATCAATGGGGATTTGTGAACTTTTCTTCGACAAATTCCCATTGACATCTCATAGAGTTCATAATGGGCATTTGTGGAAAAAACGGACAAAAACTCCATCAGTTTAAAAATAAAATACAAAAAACATTATCTTTGAATCATGACGTCTTTATTTCTTTACTTCTTATGGAGGTAAAGTACTGGCTTCATTAATAGCCAGAATAAAATGTTTTAGCATATAGAATGAAATCACAGTCTAAACTTTACTACAATATTAATATTTTAATATGTGATAGATAGCAAGCATGCACTCAAGAACTATGCCGAACGAACTATAGGTTTCGCTAGTATCCGAGTGAAGAGCATAGGGAAGGATCTTAGCATATGGAAGGCATGCTTTATAGTGATGTAGGTCTAGTGCTCATACAGGGTCAAATTAAATTACCTAGTGAAACTCTGCAGACGTCACGTATCGATGTCCGCCTCAATAATGGCGGTCACTTACAATACAAGTTGTAATTATAATAACTGAAAACCTGAAAAGGGTCATTCATCTGATTAAAGCAGCTTTTTTTTTTGCGAATTAGTGTTGGTCTCGCAGTATGATGAAAACATTGACCCCTTTTCAGATTTTCAGTTATTTAAATTATACCTTGTATGCACGAATTCCTTGTCATTGTTAACTAGAACTTCTGCTCCGTCCCGCTCTGTGCTCCCACCGCACCAACACACGTGATTTCCTTTAGTGTTTCTCAGCAACTTGGCGACTTGTGATATTGATGTATTTTTAACAAAATACCTTCAAACTTTAACGGGGAGTTTGTTAAAACAATATTAATATTGAATGTGGCGTTCTTTGTGACTCGATGTCACTGTTTGAGCATTTTGTTTGTATGTGGAATGGTCTTATCGCACGTTTTGTTATGAAAGTCATAAGTGCAAATATCTCTCTCTCTCTCTCTTCCTCGCACTAGATCAATGATTATTTAAGTACTTAATTTCATTTTAAATGCTACGTCAAAAACCAAAACTTATAGATAGGTAACCTACCAGCAACAATTTACCAATATAATATTTTCTATGTCTATGTATGTATGTCGTTTGTGTATTTTCGCTTTGACTAATATTTTTGTAACACAGCAAGAAGCGTGGAAACACATTCGTAGAATAGGTATAGTAATTTCAATATCCCAATGACTACAAAAAATCAATAAGTCATTTCTAGAATAAATAATTGTATAATAGCAAAACTAAAAATAGTATTACAAGGGGGTAGGAGTAAACACTTCTTCCCACAAACATGGGAAAAAGGCATGAGTGTATTATATATTTTACTCAACCAATTTATTTCACAAAATCTTATACTGCACGCTTGTTGCATGAAATAAACTGGAATTTGTCGACTTACGTTAAAAGATCACGATGTCATCCCAGCTAGATTTTACGTCGTGTTATATTGTAACCAACAACGTGTAATTAGTAAATCCATTTGTAACGAACGTGTATTATGAATGAAGCTAAAAATACCTAATAATTTTGTTAAAGTTACAATGGAATTGACTAAATAAAACGCTATTGACCGACTACATAGCGTTGAAGATAATCTTAAATAATGTTAACATAAATTTACTAAAACCTGTGCTGTTTATTTATGTACATAATTATATAAATTAATAATGTCAAGCAAACGTTTATTGCTATTTAATTCTTGTCTCACTCTATGTTTCCGTTCTTGTTATAACTCCCATGCGTTTCGTGTGTACCTAGATGACTCGGTATGGACCTACTGCATTCTACCTTTCACTAACAAGTACAACCCACACAACATCCTCTTACGAGCTAACACCTACAGGAAACGAGTTTTTAAAAGCGCTGAATTTTTCACACAAATATTCGCTGAATATTACGGACTAATAAGCACTTGCTACTTAGCACCCGCGGTAATGAAGAATAAATTATTAAAACGATGATTAAGGACGTTTAATGGCGAATAATAAAGCGCTTTATGTTATGGAGACAGGAAAATATAAACGTCGTACATGTAAAGGAGATTTGATGATGATGAGGAGTGGTTCACTAAAATATTTTTTTATTTTATTTTAATTATGTAATTGATGTATACAAAATATTGTAAAACATTTTTTTAAAGAGTATCGGTGGAGTTTCTTGACCATTCTTCTCCATACGAAAACTACCTGTTGGAAGGGACATCTAGGATCAGTTTTATTTCTTTGTTTTTGACGTTCAAAAGTGCTTAATGTGTACTTGAAATAAATTGTTTGACTTTGACTTTGAATTTACCTAAAGTTGTCCCTAATGCACAATTAACATATAAATGATGAGTAAATGAATCAGGGCCTGTACATGGGACCTAAAAAATAATGACTTAGATAAAATATTAAACCAATTTTTTTTACAGAACTTAATTGCCTTGCAGTACCTACAGTTAACAACAGAATTAAACTAAATTAATATTAGGTATACCTATAGGTAAAATTTTTAGTTTGTAACAGGATATTCTGAAAGTACTGATCTAATTACAAAAGTTCTTTTACTGATCTAAAGTTACACTATAGCCAAGTGCTATAGATATGTTTTATGGTATAGTTGACTTCATCGCGAAGGAAGTCACGGGCAGAAGCTGGCTAACAAAACATTCACTCAAAATCTTCGCCTGCGGCGAGAACATTCCTTCCCGAGCGGTCGACGAAGACTCGATACGTTGAAATACATTCGGCAGTTAGAACGAGGTCAGCGAGCCTGCCCCACAGTTCGCGGAACTACACCTCTTGCTCCAGAAATGCCTAACAGACCGCACGGGGCAGACACAGCTAGGAACACGAATATATACGAAATTTGAATGCAAAGGGAATGGCCAAATGGTGTTTCTGAGAAGTTATGGAATCAGGCGTTCCTTTGCGATGTTCCATGACAGTAAAATAAATTATGTTCATATTTCGTTTTAATACCGCAATAATTAGAATCCAGGCTTAGATGCAATATCCCACCCATATATTTGTATGAAAAAGTTTTGAATGATGTGATGACGCAAAATATTTTTGCCGACTGACTTATTGCACGTAGACTAAGTTTTTAAGAAGCTTGTATATCCATTCTCTCATTACCATGAAAACTTAATAACCACTAAATATAAATCCTAATACAGTCTCGGGCACCATGGCCTGTCCTGCTGCAGGAGTGCAGGCCGCATAGCACGGCACGCCAGCATCAACGATATTATCCGTCGAGCCCTCGTCACCGCCGGCGTACCAGCGGTATTAGAACCAAACGGCTTGGTACGTGACGATGGGAAGAGACCAGATGGCATGACGTTGTTGCCTTGGAAGATGGGTAGGCCTCTGGTGTGGGACGCAACCTGTGTCGACACCCTTGCACCATCCCATGTTCCTAGCACGGCAGGCTGTGCTGGCGCCGCTGCTGCGGCTGCTGAGACCCTCAAGCGGCGCAAATACTGTAACCTTATGGGCAACTACAGTTTTGAGCCGTTTGGGGTCGAGACGCTCGGGTCATGGGGCCCGAGTGCGCGTCTCCTTTTTAAGGAAATTTCTCGCCGACTGGTCGACACTTCACGTGACCAGAGGGCTGGCTTGTTCTTTGGCCAAAGAATTAGCATTGCCATTCAACGTGGCAATGCTGCCAGTCTTCTGGGCACGTTTCCGGATGACAGCGATGCGGACGAATACTTCGACGCCTAAGGGTCCCTCTGTTTTTATATTTATTGGTATAGTTAGTTAGTCCTTTTAGTTTTAGTTTTTTAGTTAATTTAGTAAGTTTAGTTTAATAAGTTAATTTATGATTTATTTTTTTGCTTCTTTACCATTTTTAGTAATAAATGAACAGAATTATTAATTTGAAAAAAAAAAAAAAAAAGAAACTAACTTAAATAAAATAGTCAATAACCACTAAAAGCACAAAAAATATTTCATTCACAAATCCTTTCTACGTGAATAATAGAGACAATCTGAGCGACTAACTAGAGAAACTATTACCTACACAAATACCTACGACAACTCCATTTTGAAACGTTTCTATCTTAATCGCTCACTTTAATTTACTGAACATTTTTATTTGTATCTGTATAAAGAGTCTCCTAATGGACGCTGGCCCGGCGACCTCTGGACAAATATTCTCAGACAAAATAAATAAAATAAAAAAACCCTTTGTTTTAACAGACCCAGAGACCGACTAATTTTTATTATGCATGAAGCGTTGTTATAAATTGTATATGTTTTACACGTAAATATGTTTATTTCTGCCTCTACAAAGTGGAAACTGTTTTTATTATTGTTACTTTAAAAAAAAAAAACTAGGTCTTTGCCGACAGGTTTCTAAGAATTATAAAATAAGGCTAGTTGTAATAAAATGACATTAAATTAGACTCTCAGTTCTCGAGATATTTTGATATAAATAAATAATTATTGTCTTTTATTTCTTGTAAAAATATTTTTTTATGGCCCCATGCATGCTTGCTTATTATATTTCATTTTATCTTTTTTCTAATTTAAATTTTATGTTATTTTGTTAATAGCATAACAGTTACCGATTCGGCACTAAGTTAAGTCCACATAGCGTTGAACAAACAATTAATTTATTAATTATAATTATTTCCAATAGATTAGACACAGTATTTGCACTCAATCAATCTGAAATCATCATTACATCGCGAATACCGGCGAATTGCAAACGTTTCACATTAAAACACGCGTTCTACGAAACTAACAAAATAGTTTAAACTCCCATCTATGTAAGCGCACAGTAAGCAAAGTAAACAATAGAAATCTGTTTATGTGTGTAAACGTTCGGCGTGTTTACATATTAAATAGCGTTTTGGCAAATATTGCGCTCCATCTCCGGGACTATAGTGTTGTGCCAAATATTCCGAGGCACCGTGTATGCGCATAATTTTACGTGTTTTTGTCGAAAACCATGTAATATGTTGGTATAGAAACGTAAAGTGACGTCCCTATTTGGCTGGCACTAGTGATGTCTTAGTTGAATAAATCAATGTTTAGGGGATCCACTTGAAACAGTTGTTAAAGGAAGAGATACTGATGATGAGATAAATTTCGAAGTTTGTTTATTTGACTTTAAGAATGAATTTCAATTTAATACATCGTACATCTGTGGATATTAGATTATTTTTATATATTTTTTCGTTTTCTTGTTCAACGCAACACCTAAAATTTTGTTGTTTTTTTACAAATACAGTTGTTAAAATACATACAATCTCACTACTGAATATTTATTCTCTATTTTGTTCAGTCATCAAAATGAGAACAACTCTTGTACGCGTCGCGCTATATAATCTGTTTAGAGCTTACTTAACATTCTGCGCACTTTCGAAGAGAACTGAAGGTTACGGCCTATTAAGTTGTTCGCGAGTGATGGCCTAAGAACATGTCATTACTCAGCCACTACTGCCTACCACGACTTTATTCTAGTACGTGATTTCAACAAGGTTTTACGTACCTCCAGTAGGCGTAGCTCAGAGTTAATAGTTCGGAAATAAGGGGTAATCGAAAACATCAAAGTATCTTATTCAACAAATACACTTTACTGAGAACACACACATCTGGTGTCCACTATATATTTTCCTTTCATTCGAACGTTTTGTATGAAAACATAATTTGTAATTTTGATGAAATCGGACACCAAGTAAAACACTGTGCGCATCTGTGTCTCTTGTTCTAAAACTGCGTATATTATTATGTTGGTACGTTCATCCTACTACGGCGGGCTTCGTATTCCATTTATTAAATTACTTTTACTTGGTATAAACGACTGAGTAAACAAGCATATTTTTTTGCTTTGTCTATACGGTGTTCGTAGAGACAGATTTTACAGTTTCAATATTCCGAGCTTCCTAAAGATATTTTTTTAAACAAAAATGAGAACATGTTTTTTCTTAGAGATGACACCGAGAAACTTATTTGTGATAAAATATGCGGAGATTCTAAAGTGCGCTTACATTTTACAGAACGCTCTACTCAGTAAAAAAGTATTTTATTTGGTCGTACTTTATTTTGTTGGTCTTGAATTTTTATTGTTTTACTCAGACACACCATTTAAATGCAGTACTCCAATTTTGGAATTGCGGTTTCCGCTTCAGAGCAATGAAAGCCCCATCAAAATCCATTTGGTAGTTTTTGCGTCATGCAATAAATGGCAGACGAGGCTAGAACGAAAAACATAGTGGCTTTCTGTTCAAACCACATTGACACCGAGTGCTTTCCAAATGTCTGTGTTCATAATATATTATTTACTGAGTCATCATCCTCTTTATGGTATTCGCTCTTACATTTTGCTTTTGTTTATTAACATTTTACTAGTAGGTACCTAAAAATTAAAGGCAATTAAAAATTAAAGTAGGTATCTACCTACTTTAATTTTTAGGTACCTACTAGTAAAATGTTCGACGTGTGTCGACCTCAAGACGTAAATAATTTGGAAGAATAGTATCTAAAAGTAATTAATAATGGTTAATTAAATAAACTTGACAAGGCCTGACGTTTTATTGTTTCGTCCTATTCTGTAAAGTGTAAAAAGAATACTATTTTTGAGAACACAATCATGTTTCATAATAATCGCGTTATTAGAGAGCCGTCAGAGGTTGTCAACCGGCCGGGAATATTGTCACAGTAAGCTGCGTTACGATACATTATGTAATAGGATTTGTGCTAAGTTCCACATTTAGATCGCTACGCCATCGCTGACATTTTGATACACAGTTATTTTTATATTTATGGATCGTAATGAGGAGAATCATCGTAAGATAAGTGATGAGCATAGATGTATGGAAATAAGTCTATTCCTGGTTCCAGAAAATGTATTCAATTTAATCCTAACTAGTAATATAATATACTAACTATAATAAAATAAATACAGTAATATAACATAAATATTACATAATTACATATCCTAATCCTAACTTATTAAAAGGCAGGGGGGGTTGTCATCTCCAAAGCTATTCAGCCTGTATGTAATCTCATAGAGGAACTCAGCAGCATGCGTGTCGGATGTGTGGTATTTGTGTTAATAATATCAGCTACGCGGAGACATGGTGCTGCTGGGTCCCACTGCAGGGGCGCTCGGAGAAATGCAGAAAGTTTGTGAAGCCTATGCCGAGTCAGACTTATTTACAATGTAAAGAAAAGTCAGCACTGTTCCACCTATTACTTTGAATGGGGTTAACTTAGCTAGGGTATCGCAGTTTAAGTACCTTGGAAATAACCTTACCGACCTGAAGGATGATATTGACATAGAGAGGGATCGAGAGCTCTGTCAGTCCGTGGCAACATGCTGGCCCGTAGATTCGCCCGCTGTACGGACCAAGTCAAGATTCCGCTATTTAAAGCATATTGTTAGGGTCTGTACACCACTCGCGGGTGGTCTATGGGTTAGTTACACCAAAAAATCCCTGGACACTCTGTGCGTCCAATACAATAACATGTTCAGGATGATGTTGGGACTTCCTCGTTTCTGCATTGCCTCCGAGATGTTTGCGCAGGCTCATACCGATGATTTTCATGCCATCCTTCGGAATAAAGTTGTGTCACTTATGAGGAGGGTGCGGGGGAGTCACAACAGCATCCTGAAAACTACAGCTGAAGATGTACGTGCACCTGTGATGAGGCATTTCGTTCGTCTGGTGATCCTTAGGGAGGTATCTCCATATTGGTTATCTTGACAGGGCGGGGTGTCTTAGCACAGGGGTATTTGTGTATAGAATTGGATAGATGAGTGTTATGTTATGCTTTGTAATTGTATCTAACTACTAACAATGGTTTCTTAGTTTTTGTACCTTTGGATCTAGTTGTCCAAAAATCTGTAATTCCGAATTAATAATACCTAATAAATGCGAACGCGAGTTTGTTTGTTTGTTACACTCTCACTCTAAAACGGCTAAACGGGTTTGGATGCACATTGGTAGTCCATGACCTGGAATAGGACATAGGATATTTTTTATCCCGATATTCCCACGGGATCGAGACTAACGCGGGTGAAACCGCGAGGTTTAATCTTTAACGGAAGGCCTATGGCCAGCAGTGGACGTCTTTCGGCTGAAATGATTATGATGAAAGTTTTTTTATAATTCGAATTATCATTCGTAAATATTTACCAGCCACAAACCACACACATAAGTTCTTATCCACTTCTTTCAATTGATGTCAATTCTGAAAAATAAACTCCACGGAGTACCAACAACCAGTCGAACCATTTCATTTATGAACTTAATATAACACGGAGTACTCACACAATCGTCTTGTAAGAGCACTTAGATCATAAAACCATGTCTGACTGTCGGGGGCTAATGTATCCAATGTTCAGTAAATGTGTGAGAACAGGTAGTTAGCTCAATCTACTTAATTAAGGAAGGCCCGCCAGATTGGTGTGTTGGGACGTAGAGTAGTAATTAAAGAAGGTTGATACGAGGACAAGGTTTTTTTTAGTTCAAAATTTTTAGTTATGCAGTAAGAGTTTCGTTTATTGGGAATCTAAGCAAATGTAACTGGGGACCACAAAATCTGACGAGGATTGATCTGTACGGCGCATTATCTACCACATGCACAATTTAATTTGCCTTATGGAACTTTGTAACTTAGTGGTCGGAGTCTTATTAACTTTTAAAGTATTGTTACTATTAAGTAAAGTTTTGTAAAAGACAGAATAATGCTTGTATGTAAAGTGAGTCCATTAATCTCTGAGTACTTAGGTACACCTCGATTTTATTGTGTGTGTGTGATATACCTAGGTATAACAAAAGCTGTTTTAAAAATTCCACGTAAACTACTTTCATTTCAATTAACTGTTGCTCGTGTTTGTTAGCTTAGACTGTGCCATTAGATTAAATGTTTTAGACCCGTGAGCAGTATTTCCGAGAAAGTTCTCCATCATACTTTGTAATGCAATAGCCTGTTTGTCCGCTGATCTTTTGTATCTTTTTACACTGAAGTGGGCGAGACTCGTTCACCTTCAGTTGAATTAACCCACCTTTGACGTTTAAGGTTATACTTTTAGAGCGAGCTGATAGTTGGAATTTTGGGTTTATAAAGAATCTCTGAGCTTTTCTCTAAAAAGGTTTCTAGTGATTTGAGAACTATCAGTGAGTTTTTTAAGGGCACATAATTAATTATTTGTGGTGTAGACAGGCAAATGTCAATAAAAATATTACCGTATGTGCGCCTTCGCAGCTACGGCACCACTACCTTCCTGTTTAACATAGCAAAATATAAGAAAATATACAGTAAAGAAGAAACTAGAAGAAAAATATTTGTATGCACAAGCTGCATTGGCCTGGTTTTAATGCGTTTTAAGATAGACTGAGCTAGCTACAAAGTAATTGCAAGTATGGTAAATAAATAATGAAACTTCAGAAGCTAGGTGCACGGTTCCAATTGGTCGTTTCCTATGGAGAAGAGACGGCATGACACTCCACGGTTTCCCTTCTAAAAATAATTGGCTTTTACAAGGACCAAAATAGGACCAAATGACGTGATAGTCGTTGTGTGGGATGTGTTTATATGGATCATGTGGTCTGCAATAAAGATTTTTATTTATTATTATTTAACTCGTGGCTAAGTAATAACAGCCACACCGGGTCGATCCATCAGGTTAAGCTACGCTTGCCGGGGTTGGTCGGTGGATGGGTGACCATCCTTGCATACCGAGACTCCTCCGTGCCTCGGAAAGCACGTTAAGCCGTTGGTCCCGGCTGTCATTCGTGGATCTTTGACAGTCGTTATGGGTCGTCAGAAGCCCGAAAGTCTGACAACCAGTCTTACCAAGGGGTATCGTATTACCCAGTTACTGGGTTGTGGAGATCAGATAGGCAGTCGCTCCATGTAAAATACTGGTATTCAGCTGCATCCGGTTAGACTGGAAGCCGACCCCAACATAGTTGGGAAAAGGCTGGCAGATTATTTAAATGTCTTTGACATATCTCGGGACCCTGGGGCCCCGGACCTTTGGAAGGCATACGAGGGGCTGAAGCCAACTCGCAGAAGCCCGTTAGATATCCATAATGAAATGGGGCACCAACCGACGTTTATCCCTGTTCGCACTCTGCAAGGGCACCCAAGGATAACCCCCGGTTGGTGTAGGACTATTGCAAGATATGGAAACAAAATTATATTGATAAATGATAAATGATTTTTATTTCTGTAAGTAGGTTTGTACAAATACTTTTACACGTCAATCACATTTTTAAAACTAGATGAGGTCGGCGTTTCCTATCTGACTACTCTGAGAAGAAAGGCCGAAACAAACTCAGAGGTCACAGTCTCTTTTAAAGTCCAGACGTGTCTGAAATGGACTTTTGAGGAAAGAACCACACAGATTGAGTGGACCTGTCCAGTCAGTGCAAGCATTTGTCAATAATCGTGCAGCTCAACTCCAATTTTAAGGAGCTCAACGATTTGACGAACAGTACCAAAGAAAGGACATTTGGTTAGGCCGCATAAATTACTCAAACTGCCAGACCATGATTAATTAAAACTAAGGAAAAATTAATACTAAAAAAGAAAAGAAAGAATGATCCACATAGTCTTCACATTCACAATAATTAATATAATATAATACTTTACAAAGTAAACATTCATGTCACTGTATATGTTAATAATAAAACAAAAAGTCTCGAAACAAAAGTCAAGTATTGATATTGAACTATGGGTTTGGGTGGCTAAAGTGGACTGTTAACCTGGAACTATGGAAGGACTATGGCCCCTGCCTGATCTATGTTTTATATATACACGGATAAAGATGGCAGGGGGTGACTTGCACACTCAATAATGGGCCCCCGAAAACGGTCGCTAGTACATAGTGACGTAGCGACAAGGGGGCAACACTTCCTGAGGTGCTTGAGAGGAGTGGAGAGGTATTCCACGGCTACCTGGACAATCCCGGAAGTATGGTCAAGATCCCTACCAGCATCTTACTGGAATACTTATTTATTACACCTGTTACTAATAACCTACCATGTGTACCTGGACAGGTTGAAGGACTAGGCTCTCACTGGTCGCTGCAGGATTAAAAACATGAGTCAGCTCCGTATATCCCAAACAAACAAGCAGGTGTGCTGGTCGATGGCTGAGCGCCCTAATGTGAGGACAACTATTGGGGCTGAGGCATGTTGCAGTTGTAGGAGGCGTATGTGTTGCGTGTGTCCGTAGTTTGTGATGTGAGGTTATCTTCAGGAGACACAATCAAATGGTCGAAACACTTCAACAACAGTTTATTCTCACCACTAATATTAACAGTAACAAGTACAAGCAGATAGATATAGTGCATAGACGATAGTTAGCGTTTTAGCTTAAGCGGAAGGATTGGATTCGCGCAGCAAGCGAGCGTGCGTCTGCCGTGGGGGTGCGAGACGGACTAAGGGGCACGGGCGCGCGCGTCGCTGCGCCGGCGATGGTTCTAGGCTTCCTTTGTCTCGGTGAGTAACGGGACTTGGTGCGCGCTTTACTCAATACGACACGATGACGACGCGATGCGATGACGCTCGGCGACTCGACGGCGCGGCTATGCAGTACTGGTAAGTTTGTGTTATTATTATGATAAGTGTTATTTGATTGTGCATGTTTAATGTTTGTTTGTATTATGTGTAATTAGTATGTAAAGTATTTATAGTACTTAGATATAAATATATACCTATATATATTCTAATACACATTTGTGATATATATTATAAGTATTAAATTTATTTAGTTTATGTGATATAGTATACATAATGTATTGTGGCTATGCCACATGACTCCCCCCTTGAGACCATCCTAGGATGGGCGATAATAGTCAGGGAATCTCACTCTTCTTCCTGAGCGAGTGATTCTTACTTCTTTATCTTTGCTTACAGGGTTTGGAGTTTCATTTTCAGGCGATCGAGTCTCTGGACGAGTATCTGGTGTAAGTATATAGGCTGGTTTTAACCTCTCTATTGATACTGTCAGTTCTTTTCCTTTAACTAGCAGCTTAAAGACTTTTGTGCCTCGTTCCAGGACTAGGTATGGCCCAGTGTACGCCGGCTGAAGGGATCCTCTCACAGTGTCATCTCGGACGTAAACGTGAGTAGCAGAAGGTAAGTCTTTGTACACGAAAATGTTACGTCTGCTGTGTCTTGCGGCTGGCTGAGGGCGAATATTGTTCATAATGGAACGCAGTCGTGCTGTGTATTCGATGAGGTCGCTGGTCGTATGTTGGTCGGTGATTGGCTGCATGAACTCTCCGGGTAGTCTAAGGGGTTCACCGTAGAGGAGTTCGGCGGGTGACGCTTGTATGTCCTCTTTGAAGGCGCTTCTCATTCCTAGCAGTACTAGAGGTAAGCTTTCGGTCCATTTTAGACTTCCATGGCACATTATTGCTGCCTTAAGTTGTCTGTGCATCCGTTCCACCATTCCGTTGCTTGCAGGGTGATACGCAGTGGTTCTGTTGCGTTGAAATCCGGCAAGTTCTGAGAGCTGTTTCAGCAGTGCGGACTCGAATTGCTTTCCGCGATCTGTCACGACTTCTGTAGGACAACCGTAACGTGATATCCAGTTGCATACGAGAGCTTTGGCGACCGTTTCAGCGGTTATATCTTGCAAGGGGATTGCCTCGGGCCATCGAGTGAATCTATCCACGGCAGTCAGGCAATAACGGTAGCCATCCGAAAGGGGTAATGGCCCGATAATATCGATGTGCACGTAGGTAAATCTGCCTTTTGGTAGCTTGAAGGTGCCCATCGATGGAGTTACGTGGCGAGTGACCTTTGAGCGTTGACATGCGTGGCAGAGCTTGGTCCAATCGCGGCAATCTTTATTTACTCCTGGCCATACGTAACGCTGAGCCACTAATTTTGCAGAGGCTGTAGCGCCAGGATGGCTAAGTGAGTGCAGGCTGTCGTAGACCTGCCTTCTGAACTCTTTTGGTACATAAGGTCGTGGGTATGGCGTGCTGTCGTCGCAGTATAGTTCCTGTTTTGTTCCAGGTACAGTTACTTTGACTAGTTTAAGCGAAGTGGCAGTTTCTAAGAGTTGCCTTAGTTCTGGGTCGTTACCCTGTGAAATGGCCAAGTTCTTCAACTGGACAGGTTGTACTATTTCCTCTATTCTTGAGAGTGTATCGGCAACTATGTTATCCTTTCCCGATATGTGTCGGATGTCCGTTGTGAATTGAGCTATATAATCTAAATGCCGAAACTGGCGTGGTGAGCACTTTTCTTTGTGACTTTGGAATGCGAAGCAGATTGGCTTGTGGTCTGTAAATACTGTGAAGTGCCTTGCTTCTACCAGGTGTCGGAAATGTTTTATGGATTCGTAAATCGCGAGAAGTTCTCGGTCGTATGGCGAGTATTTCTTTTGTGATGGGCTCAATTTACGGCTAAAGAAGGCGAGAGGTTGCCATTCCCCGTCTTTCTGCTGCTGTAGAACTCCACCGATTGCGACGTCTGATGCATCCGTGACTAACGCTAGTTTGGCGTCCATGTCTGGGTGCGCTAGGAGAGCTGATTGGCATAGACTCTTCTTGCAATCTTCAAATGCTTGAAGTGCTTCTCCAGTGACGTTTATGGGATGATTGCCTTTTATGGATCCGGTAAGTAGACTATGCAACGGCGTCTGGGTTGAGGCAGCGTCTTTTATGAAGCGACGGTAGAAATTTATCATCCCCAGGAATCTTCTGAGTTCTCGAACGGTTTTCGGGGTGGGGTAGTCCTTTATGACTTGGATCTTGCTATCCAGTGGTTTGATACCTGCACAAGATACGCTACAGCCGAGGAAAGTTACTTCTTCTGCTCCAAAAACACATTTGGAGGTGTTTATGACCATTCCATATTCTTTTAATCGCTCAAAGAGGAGGCGTAAGTGACGGTAATGGGTCTCCTCGTCGGGAGAGGATATCAAAAAATCGTCCAAATACGTGTAGCAAAAGTCTAGGTTCCGAGTCATTTCGTCCACAAATCTTTGAAACGTCTGTCCTGCGTTGCTTAGACCAAACGTCATAAAAGGGAACTCGTACATTCCAAAGGGCGTGGTTATGGCCGTTTTGGGAATATCCTCGGGGTTAACCGGTATTTGGTTATATGCCTTAATCAAATCAATTTTTGAGAATATTTGGCAGCCCGCTATGTTCTGTGTGAAGTCCTGGATGTGCCGAATAGGGTATCGGTCGGGGATCGTTCTTGCGTTCAACATCCTGTAATCGCCGCATGGTCGCCATCCGTTGTCCTTTTTTGCAGCGAGATGAAGGGGCGACGACCATGGGCTCTCAGACGGTCGTGCTGTCCCAATTCTCAGCATTTCTTCAAACTCCTGCTTTGCGATCTTCAGTTTGTCCGGGGCAAGCCTTCTTGGAGTGCTATATACGGGCGGTCCGGCGGTCGTTCTTATGTGGTGGACCGTATTGTGACGTATGACCCGATGTGTACCTGCTGGTCGAGTGATTTCAGGAAAATCTCGAAGAAGGTTCAAATACTTAGACTCGCCTGTTATCGTTTTGACTGAAATTATGGCGTCTGTTACTGGTACTGGATTTGCGCATGCTGACAGGCTGGTCTTGTTGTCGATTAGGCGTTTGTTACGACAGTCTACGACTAAGTCGTAGTACGATAAAAAATCGACTCCGATGATAGCCTTAGTGACGTCAGCTATAATGAATTTCCAGGAAAATGCACGTCAAAGACCTAAGTCTAGTTCCATTTGTTGGTCCCCGTATATGGCGATTGGTGTTCCGTTCGCTGCGAAAACGTTGTGTTCTGTTGTGCGTGGTCGTCTTTGTTTCAGGGCGGAGCGGGGAAAAACGCAGATGTCGCTCCCAGTGTCGACTAAAAACTGCATTTTTGTCCTTCTGTCCGTTATAAACAAGCGACCAGTAGTAGGAGTATGGCAATCATGTGTCGCTACTGATGATTGCCTTTGGCTTTTCCCGACCCTGATTGATAATCACAAGGTTTCAGGCATCTTCGTGCCTTGTCTCCATATCTGTGGTGGAAAATACACGTAGGGTACTTCCTGTAATTTGACTGGGAACGCGTGTTGCTTGTTCCCCGTTGGCTTCTACTCTTCGACCTGGATCTAGAATCTCTTGTTGAGAGGGCCTGCACTTGACGACTGAGCTGTGCAATCTCCTTTGACAATTTCTCGATTATTGAATTAGGAACTGCGTCCGTGGCGGCCACTTGTGGCGCGGGTGGTACGAGGTCGTGCACTTTATCAGCCAGGTCCGCGAGTGCTGATAGTGACGACTCCGGCTGCGATGCTACGACTATTTGTATATTGCCCGGCAGGCGGCTTGTCCACACGGTCTTTATGAAATCGTCCGGTATGCTTGGGCCGGCTAGATGTTGCAGGTGCCGAAGAAACGCGGATGGTCGCCTGTCTCCTAATTCCTCGTGCATCAGCAACTGTGTTAGCTCTTTTTCACGCGACGCAGATAACCTTTTAATCAGTTCACTTTTCAACTTTTCATATTTGCCCTTAGCTGGAGGATTAATTAAAATATCTTTCACCTCTGCTGCGTAACGGTTTTCAAGTTGAGCACTAACGTAATTATATTTGGTGTCGTCATCTTTAACACCTGAGAGAGCGAAACTTCCTTCTATTTGCGCAAACCAGACTGCAGGTTCCTCTGGCCAGAAAGGTGGAAGTCGTACCCCGACACGACAAATGTCGGAAGGTATAAATGTCCTTTCTTTGGAATGCGACCTGCTTCCGTCACTTTGTCCGTCGGATGACTTGCCATCTGTAGGCATTTTAAAATCTGGTTTTCACTAGCTTACGGTTTATGCTGCTCCGTGCTATGTCCAAGGTTCGGGGTCACCAATGTAGGAGGCGTATGTGTTGCGTGTGTCCGTAGTTTGTGATGTGAGGTTATCTTCAGGAGACACAATCAAATGGTCGAAACACTTCAACAACAGTTTATTCTCACCACTAATATTAACAGTAACAAGTACAAGCAGATAGATATAGTGCATAGACGATAGTTAGCGTTTTAGCTTAAGCGGAAGGATTGGATTCGCGCAGCAAGCGAGCGTGCGTCTGCCGTGGGGGTGCGAGACGGACTAAGGGGCACGGGCGCGCGCGTCGCTGCGCCGGCGATGGTTCTAGGCTTCCTTTGTCTCGGTGAGTAACGGGACTTGGTGCGCGCTTTACTCAATACGACACGATGACGACGCGATGCGATGACGCTCGGCGACTCGACGGCGCGGCTATGCAGTACTGGTAAGTTTGTGTTATTATTATGATAAGTGTTATTTGATTGTGCATGTTTAATGTTTGTTTGTATTATGTGTAATTAGTATGTAAAGTATTTATAGTACTTAGATATAAATATATACCTATATATATTCTAATACACATTTGTGATATATATTATAAGTATTAAATTTATTTAGTTTATGTGATATAGTATACATAATGTATTGTGGCTATGCCACACAGTGTAATATGTGTCACAGACTTTAACATGATTATTATATATTTGTCTAATCTTATAAGACGATTTTCAATAAATTTATCAACCCTTTATAACAGTGGGTCGCCGAGCCAACGGAGTAAATACCAACATAATTATTTTATTGCAATGACTATTATTTTGTGCCATTATAAACTTTTAAAAACATATGTACCTAATGCTTAAATAAGGACTACTTAATACGAATACACATACATAATCTCAAGCTTTATTCCCATGAGGGTAGGCAGAAATTACAGAACGATCCCTGCTTCGCCTTCTGTTGTTACATCTACGTTTATATTACCTACTATCAGGAAAGCGAAGTAACATTTTAATACTATTATTGTAAACTAAGTAAATTAGAACCTTGTTCTAGCAACCAATTTCAAGTACCAACCTAGTTTTGTGAGACTTATTATTATTCGTATTTTCTTCGGTCTTCCGTTTATAAAATTCAAGTTACATGACTTCAGCTAAACAATACGAACACTCCCACGGTACGGTACAGTGTACAAATAGCCCAAAGCTGGCTGACTCACCACACCGTTGGCAACTAATGGTGCGGAACGCGGGCTATAATATAGCGTGCCATAGTTTAATGTGTGCATACTTCAACTAATACATGCTTTTTTTATGAGTACTAATGTGATGCCAAGAATAATTCTAAACATGTTTTTATGGCTATTTTACAAAATATCTTATTATGGAATCCATTCCCACTATGCGTATGTAACCAAATAAATAATATTAATTGTAAATTGATTTTTAGAATTTGTTATAGAGCCACGGAATAAGGACAAAAAAAAGTTGAAGTCTTTTTTCCCCAAAATCTGATGAATAAAGATCTTCAATATTACAGGCTCTTTCTTATTGAGATATTTATTTACTGCGTTTGTGAAGACGTATAAATTACTCAAAAGCTGTAAAAATATTAAATCAGTCTGCTGGTATAATGATTGCTAAGTTATTATATTACCTATTGTCATCAAACAGGTCGTTAACCTTAGGTTCTTTCGGTTTCTTATTAAATTTTCCAGACAGCTTGACTTTCAAAGAACAACCATTCAATAATTAAAATGAAAACACTCTTTAATATTAACTGAATTCTACTGTAAAACAATTTGTTAATTATTTTCATCTTTTGATGTCGACAGAGACATAGGTACCTACCTACCCTTTTCATTCGTGTGAAATTTTTGTTTCGCGTTTACTCATTCAATTAAATTGAAGCACTTAAGGGTTAATTGAATGAAAAATAATTGATCCACACTTTCTTGCCTATCCAAAAATATTTTATTGTATTTGATGTAGAAAGTACCTACTTTTTAAAATTATTCCATTTTCTAAACATGATAATACGAAATGAGACAGAAAGTTTGTTTGTTTGTTACGCTTTCACGCTAAAAAGGCTGAAAGGATTTGTATGAAATTAAAGGCATATGGGTAGCACATTACCTGTGTTAGGACAGAGAGTACTTTTTACTCGACTGCCCCAGAAGGAGGGTAATGTTTTTCGAGAGCATTTATCTTGGTAGTACGTTCCCTTCCGATAATTTCCGGCCTCCTCGCGGGCGAAGCCGCGGGCAAAAGCTATTTATAGATAACATGAACTCTACATTTTTCTTACTTAAAACATTTGCCAACACTTAACCGCTGGTCATTTTTCCCAAATTACTCCGTCTAAAAAAAATTAAATATACGTTGATTTTCCAGAACAGGATCCAGTGATTTCGACAGAACAATTTCCTCGGAACCCTCCCAGAGTGAAATCTTATAAATAGACTGCTAACTGCACACACGGACGCTGAGATGAACTCAAAGGTAACGCCGTATGCGGCAGACCCTTTGATCTCGCTGACCCGCCTCTCAGCAGCTCAGTTCAACGATATTATCTTGTTTTTTTATCCCGACGATGATTTACGACGCAAATGAATAATAATAATTCTTCAATATACATTTTTTTTACCCGACTGCCCCAGAAGGAGGGTAATGTTTTTCGAGAGTATTTGTATGTATGTATGTATGTTTGTATGCATGTCTATTTCTTTGGCACGCTCTGTAGCCTAAACGGCTTGATGGATTTTAGCTAATAAGGTGTCATTAGATTCGTCTTAATTGTGGGAGTGACATAGACTATATAATATTAATATATTGCTTCTACAAATACAAAAAAAGGAAGGGAAAGGTTTAAAAAAAAACAATACAACAATATTAGTATCAAATAAAAGCTAGTAATGAGTCAATTCCATTATATGTATGTCGGCGTCAGCGATGGCTGAGCGATAATACCTCCATAATCTCAATTCGGTGTTACAGATTCCATAGTGCAGGTTTACAATAAAACACGATGATACAGTAAATCAGTTAGTATTTCACTTTCAGAATAATTATCACAGTAGGTACAAAACTAATAATGTTCACGCACTACTTTCTACGTTCGGGCAAACCGACAGTTTCGCATAGTAGAAGTGGAGGTCTGCATCTGTTCGTTGCCCTGACAAGACTGCTTCGTCGTTCAGCCACTTCCCTTAACACGACTCTGTCCACGTGACACCCCACTCCAGTGAGCGCGTCACGGAGTTTACCCTCACCTTAGTACTACAATAATCAAATGAGAGACTATTATCGCTCAACTTTTATAATCTGCGACATGTATATATAAAACTAAAAAGCTTCAAATAAAGAAAATTATTTAAAAAACAATAAACCCGCCTGCAAAAACGCATAACTTAAAAGAGAAAAACAAGCATTATAATTAGTAGCATTTTGATATTACAGGCGGGGAACATACCAATAACCTGAAATATGGTGTAACTGTTGTTCTTTGTTTGATGACATACGACATAATGCTGTGGAAGGAACTGAAATAGACCAATCGAGCGGTTTCTACATCTGTTATCTTCCTAACAGCATAAGCGGCCGAGCTTAGCCGCCTCGCAAGAGATTTTATATGAGGTCGCCACTGTAATTTCTCGTCTAGCGTGATTCCCAGGAAAACTGTTTCATTAATAAACTCCAGTTTTTCTCCATTCAATATGATGTCACATTCGCTACTTCTAACATTAGATAATTTAAATCGAATGCATTTGTCAATGTTTATTTTTCATTGAGTACCAAATTATTTACCGTAAACCAATCTTGGACCTGAAGAATAGAGCTATTCACGTCGTCAAGATTTTGTGACCGTCGATTTATTTTAAAAATCAATGATGTGTCATCTGCAAATACCACCATCTTCGGTTGATTTAGAAGTAATTGGGGTAGTAAATCATTAATATAAACTAAAAAAAAAGTTACAGTTAAAAAACTAAAACCCAACTACGATAAAAAAGTCAGTTTTTACTACCATAATCTTTTTATATTTTTTAGGGTTATATTATATATATTTGAAATATGCTAATTAAGTCCTTTCATTTGATAACTAACATGGTATGATAAAAAAATATTTTGTTTTTAGTTCATGACTTTAATTATGTTATCTAGAGGGTTTTCAATTTAATGTGGCGTCACATAGCCTATAACCAGCGGACGATCAAGACGCTTCTAACGATACCTCCTTTGTCAAATTGTGATTAGTCGTTTAGAAGAAATAAGGGAACAGATGAACATCCATACATACATACATATATACATACATACATACATACATACTTACATACATACATACATACTTACTTACATACATACATACCGGTCAAAACCATAACCCTCCTTTTTGTTTCGCCGTAGTCGGGTAAAAAGAGGAATGGACCTAATATCGAGCCTTGAGGAACGCCCATTGCCATTTCAGACCCTAGTGAGTTAATGCCGTTTACTTGAACTAAAGAATAAAGATGCCTACCAGCTTCTATAGTATTGTGTTCCTCGATTATTTGAAGTTTTTTTTTTAAACTAAATTCTCGATTACATTACATGAATTGATTTTGATCATCAGAATGGATTGATCCATTTATCCATCAGGTTTAAGAAATCTTAGCAATTTTTTTTTATTAGCTTGCTTGATTTGCGATGCTGTTTCCACACATCATGCGTTAGTAAATCCCGCCACTAAAATTCCCATTATATTCAAATTAGATTAGAAAATTCCCATGTTATCAGCTACTCAAACGATCTAAAAATATCTATTGCCTCACACATAGTACACTAACGAACACTTCACAGTGCTCATCTCCAGAAATTCAACCTCTATTCAAATTTCAAATCGTATTCATAATATCGATCTCTCTGCGGTTCTCACGACTTGCAAAACGTTTTCCAACGATGGTTCGCCAAATAATTTTCTAAGCAAAAAAGCTAATCTTGCTCGTATTTTCCCTTACCTTTTGTTTTACCGATATTCATAGGTTGTTTACCTTCGCCATGTACTGTAAAGTACAACGAGTACAACGACTGTGTTCGTGCAATCGTCCATTTTATTAAGCGCGGCCGGAATTCAGAAAATGCTTTTGTGTGTTTGCCCTCTCAAGTCTCTCTATATTTAAATTTGGTTGTGAATTTAAGTTTTTTCCCCTCGTGGCCAAATAATAACAGCCGCACGACTCGATCGATCAGGTTAAGCTACGCTTGCCGAGATCAGTCCGTGGATGGGTGACCATCTTAACGTACCGATCTCCATGCCTCGGAAAGCACGTTTAGCCGTTGGTCCCGGCTGTCTTTCTTGGATCTTTGAGAGTCGTTACGGGTCTTTAGAAGCCCGAAAGTCTGACAATCGTTCTTACCAGGGGGTATCGTGTTATCCAGTAATTGGGTTGTGGAGGTCAGATAGGCAGTCTCTCCATGTAAAAGACTGGTATTCAGCTGCATCCGGTTAGCCTGAAAGCCGACCCCAACATATTTGGAAAAAGGCTACGCAGATAGATTTAGGTTTTTATTTGGCACTTATAGAATCGTACAAGAGTCAAATCAAAAAAACTTGAAATCTCAAGTTTATTTTAATAACGCACTGGTTTTGTCTCTTGTCCTGACTTTGACTCGCCCCACGCGGTGGTAATCTACTGATCTAGCGGCATTTCAAAACCTCAAGATTTCTGTGCTGTATAACTAAATACATAATATATGAACGTATTAAATAGCGTAGCTTAGTAAAATCGGAGCGGTCATACAGACAGATACGAAAGGCGACATTGTTTTATATTTTACTATTTATAGAAAATGAGAGTCTTACAAAGCTATTGATTACTACTAGTTAATATATTTCTATTGTATAAATAGGAATAAAAGTTTTAATCGAAAGGTTCAAGCTTAGAACAAACAATTCAGAACATCTCCTGAAATAGACAAGTAGACAGATTCTAGCCAACAACATTGCTAGACACAGACAGTTATTTAGATAGTAGTAACATGATTATCTGCCTCGAATCTCTCAAAGTTGTTAAGTCGAAATAACATTCCCTTTAGCGGAATATCCAAGTTCAGATCTTTTTATCGAGAATAAACTTAAAAAATTCATACAATTTTGCACATAAAAATATCCAAGTATGCGGTTATTTGAACCTAGTGATTTATTGTGATTGTTACCTGTTGTAGTTGCCTTGTGAATAAATAAATAAATAATAAATAAATATTTTGTTCCTTTGGGAACGTATAGAAGTCTTGGCCAACAGCAGCAGGTAGTAAAACACAGTAGGTATTTATTTGCAGATTTTTAAGCTAATAAGTTGGTAAATACATTTTATTTAGTATACAATTTATATTCGTTACACTCAGTACACAAAATTAATTTTGGTTAAACGCTTTAAGCTGTTTATAAACAAACGAATTTCTGTTCCCGAGAAATATCTTACAGTTTTTTTCCTTATTATTCTAATTTCACTAAAGATTTAATTTCGCTCTATCTTATCCTCGTGCAAAATATCGCGTTACTGGGACGGAAACCATTTTGTTTTCATCGTTCTTAATGAGTGATGCCGATATTTTGCTTTCTAATTTGTGAAACGGCTCTAATTTTTGTTAAAGAAGAAAATATTCATTAAAATGTTAAAAACAATCAAATTGAAAATTTAGAAACAAAAGATAAAAATAGAATACAAATAAAATAAAGCCTGGTTTAGAGACCAATGTTATCTCCAATGTAGGAGAACTTATCCGCGTCGCAAGAGGTGCTGACTGAACGGCACAGGACCATAAACGTAGTGTACGAGCCATTGTATGACAATAAAAAGCTTCCTTTTTTATATCGCTGCGTCCTCGCTTTTATTCCCTTTGTTTCCAATTCCGCAGTTCCGAATAAAAAATGTTTCCTGCAACCCGAAATCTCTGTACCTCGCATACTTACCATATTCTCAATAAAAAATCACTCTGAACAGGTTTTACACGATTCATTCCATTCGATTGGCACCGAATGAAGAACGAACGGTATCTAGCTCGCATTCATTCACTCGTGCGGATTCCGCGGGACACTCCACTGTCGGAGTGATCCGCTCCGATTGATATTACTCTGTGTCAAGGAATATTTTATGCTCATCCTGTTCATCGTTTATGATTGATATATTATGTATCACACATTATTTGTTGCGTAACGTGAGTCAAAGATTCGCCAAATAAAGATTGTTTTGATTTGGATACCACGTACCTACTAGAAATTCGTAACTGTTCTAGAAATATTTTGGTTTTCGGTTTGCGCAATCTGCGACTGACTGAAGTATGGTTTCTAATAGGTTATTGCCGCACTCAACTAAACTAGAACTCACACAAAGCCGTAACAAACAAACAAACTCACTTCAATATTAGTTAGGATGTAATATTCGTCCTAACTAATATTATAAATGCGAAAGTGAGTTCGTTTGTTTGTTACGTTTTCACGCTAAAACGGCTAAATGGATTTGGATGAAATTTGGCACATGGCCATGACCATGACCTGGAGCAGGACATAAGATACTTTTTATCGCAATATTCCCACGGGATCGAGACTAACGCGGGTGAAACCGCGATGCGCAGCTAGTGTACCCATAATCTAAAAACAAACTTCAATCTTACCTACTACATCCGAAAAGATAAACCTTATTAGCGCTACTCTTTTATATTAATAACATGTTTTCATAATTTAACAAATTTTACTGGAACCTGTAATATAACATTTTTAAACCTAACTTTAACGGGTACATTTTGTCACGCTACATAATTAACTGTGACTCATACTATCACCTCCATGTCGTCATACTTTATTATTAATAAACCAAAACTCGCGAATCTCGCACTCTTTACCACGAACATTGTTACATGCTGCCCGTTTACTAAAATTTTATGTTAAACCTTTACTCCAGTACGAATCCTCTTTTTTCCATCTCGTTCAGAACGCGCAATAGAACGTGTTTTTTGAGATATTTCATTCCGGATAGTGGGGTCTTTGTTTTATTTCCCGAATAGAATAAGTTATGGTCGGGGTTTAAGGGAATATTTTAGCGAGATTCTCAGCGAATATCGCAAGTTTCTTTATCTGTAAAACTTGCAGCTATTTTGTTAAAAACTTCTAAGAGTTGAAATATTTATTATACAAGAGCTCAAATTTATCATTTCAGTTTTCTTATCTTGCAATATAAATTTGTTTTTAAGTTATTAATTTTGCTACTCCAGTCCACCTTTAATTATCAATGAGAAGCACTTCGTAAGAAAAGTCTTATTAGACTAATACAAACTTCATTTAAAATCAAATGTTTCAAATATTGACATGATTTAAATATGTGATGAAACTAAAAGTCATCTTTATAAACTTTACTCCATAACTCTAGCTGAGCTAAGCTCAAAATCATTTGAATTCATCTTTATGAGTAAATAAATTGCTATAAACTTCACGTCATACAATCATTTCATGAAAGTTAAAAAGGTCAATCTCAATAATCAAGGTGTAATCATGAATTCTCATTATCGACCTTAATTTGCTAAAACGATCAAGATCAACCCTCAAAGCATACCTTTTCACAAGTAATAAAACTATAAGAGAGCCTGAGTCCTTTGTCTTTATCATAAAGCACTTACCTCCACTAGGTATTGAAGCTGTGGTGGCGACACAGAAGCAATGCAGTAACAATGAGAGCAGCATCTTGGTTGTCATGGTAACGCAGATCATGCTCATGTTCGCCTCATCGTCACCGACTCCGGACCTCAGGCTGGCCGCTCACTTCACTTTCACCTTCATTGTGAACGATGGCAGTTACATCACTGGGGCGAAATTACGTCTGCAACAAAGAAATAAATAATGTTGTAGATTTTGTAAAAAAAGCCAATAGGTAATTCAAGAAGAAATAATAGTTATGTTAAACTAGCTTTTGTCCTAACCCAGAACATATTTTATTTTAAGACTTCGCAAATTCATATTTTTCTCTGCTTGCTCTCACATAGTATTGTTTACATTTCTTTTTCATTAATTTTCTCCTTGCAGATTTGCTCTTAAGAAATAAGCAGTACCTTTGTAAATTATGTCGTTTATCTATGTATTTTACTATGTGTGCATAAATAATAAAATGAATAAATAATGTAGCTACAACGGTATGTATTTACGTGCAAAGCAATATAAATCATCACTCAACAACATTAAACCTTGAAACTATAGCAATCCCGAGACTGCTCAGTTACAATCTCCCACGAATTCTATTATCTCTATTAAACAAAGAGCATTAGTTGCAGGGCTGCAACAACAATGTAATAGTCAAGTCATTAGATACTTGGCATCCTATAGTTAACGGTCGTCGCGCACATGTAGGCACTGCACCGGATCGGAATCATCTCTCCTCATCGGGTCGTCGTCAACCAGGTCGTCAACTCAACGTACAGTCATGAGCATAAATACCTTACATTTACGCGAAATTCAAAAGCGATGTTCTCCTAGAGTATTGACAGTTTTGTAGTATTTTCAAATCCATAACATTATGAAATAGGTCTTTTATCAAAGTTACAATCGTTATTTCGCGAGAAAATCGCTTTTGAAGTTTGTGTAAGTGTATGTTATCTATGCTCTCGTGACTGTACCTTCCTGGGGACGCTCCATTTACTTACTACTACGCTCATAAGTACGCGTTGCGAGGGTTTCATAGAAATAATCCTGAAAAGCTCGAGTTGAGTTGATGCTGATCCCTTGCAGTGTTTATACGTGTGCGTTGATCTCAAGCCTGCCCACCCGCTGCTGACCGCAGGCCGATCATCTCGACAAACTCAACGCTAACCAGAGATAATTGATGACATCTACGCAGCACTAGTTTGATCATACACATGGAGGTAATTACTAGTGCGTGGCTTGTGTTTGTCCAAGCGATAACGGGATTAAGAGATTTTAGTTTTGCGCAGTGTTTGGTTTGACAACAATTTAGTTGATGGCGACTTAGTGTTATTTTATTGGTGTCTAATGAGTGTAACGTGAACATTAGAATGTTGACTCGTCGTAGAATTTTTAGTAAATGTCCCTTCTTAGAGTTTCAGTCGTGTCAAGGTAAATCTTTAGGCTCAAATGTTGAATTCTTAAGCTAAACATCCATACTACATTAAGTATCATTAGATGTTTGGTACAGTTTTTGGGCTAACGGTGGCGGTATGTACATCGCCACATGCGAACTACGCATCAAATACCTGACGTCACACAAAAATCCTGACGTCACATAAATCCTGCATCGCGCAATTAAAGTTTACCGTGCAATGGACACATATATACAAGAACCTGACATCAATCGTTGGGCAGTTGCCCGCTAGACACAACAACCGTCTGGTCGGAGGATCCTCCCTTTTCTATGGTGGATGAGTGAACTTTACACCCAGTTCCTCATACCCCTATAACTCGTCCAAGAAAAAGCTAAATGATGTGCACAATAATGTTGTGCAGCACATTAGGTCGTCTTTTCATCACATACTATCATTATTGCAGTTGCAGTTTCGAAAACATTTCGCATAATTTATTATCTAAGATTTATAAAGGGATACTCGTACATAATATTATAGCCGTTCGGCTAAGTAATGACTTATTAACATGCAAAGGCTCGACAAGTTTTATTAAATTCATCTCTATTCAGTTCCTCCGGGAAGGTGAACACTTCCCAATGTTATCTCGACTACCTTCTGTAGAGAGAGCTTATCCCAGAAGAGCAAACTAAAATAAACCTCGATTGGCCTCACTCGGTCTATACAAACTCTAACTTTCCTACCTTCCTTTTTGTTCGGCTTGCGACATTTCACTGCTAGCACCCATAATAGGAAATAAAAATTTATATCAGCCTAGACTTGAAAAGAGCAGAAAAATCTACGTTTTCTAGAACCAGGACATGTAGTGTGAAAAATAAATGCTGCAGAGAGCGTCCGGAGTTATGTAATTAAATGAGCACTGATTTGGCACTGGATAAACTCATGCCAAAAGTTTTTAGAAGATAAGTTCAGAAACACGAGTGGTTCGTAGTTGGCCACCGACACTCCTGCTGAGGTTCAATGACCGAACTAAATAAATATAACGTTGCTAGCCATCTTCTGGGAGATATTAAATGTTGTAGATATCATATGTGTAACTATGGATGAGATTATTATTATTGTGAGAATGTAACGTTTATCTTCAACAGTAGGTATGTAGACACAGCAATTATCTTTAACAGTACAATCATTTTCCTAACTAAGAACGTAGGTATGTACTCTAAGTTACTGAACATTAATAAATCCAACAGATTATAATCAAAGATGAGACATAAATTAACATTAGGTAACACAAAAGGTGTGTGGGGTTAACTACTGTGAGGGATAACATAATTATAACAGAACTGATATTGAATCTCACGCACGGATCGATATCGTTTCAAGAATTACCAATTACTAAACTAAAATAATAGGTAGTCTTAACAATAGTGGAAACTACGACCTTCCGCGTACCTTCAATTTACGAGAAACGAAGTAAGGAGATCAATTAATTAGCAGTTCTAATAGATAGGTTGTGGTTCTGGCTTCAAGATGGATGGCTTCGGAAGATTTCGAGAGTTTTAAACGTAAGTAGTAACACCCAGATGGATGTGCTATTCTGTTTATTTTACTTGACTGCCCTTATAATAAAACTGCATGCTCTTTGAGTCAATATTATTACTTATGTAAGGAATAAGGAAAATGTCGTGAGGAAAGGTTTGGTATGAATGTCGATGGCTATAAGAGTAGGGGAAGACCAAAGAAAGGATGGATGGACTGTATGAAAGATGATATGGCTAGTAAGGGGGTGACTACCGAGATGACGGCTAATAGAGAAGTATGGAAGACAGGGACATGTTGCGCCGACTACAAATAAATTGGGATAAGGGCAGAAGAATGAATGATGTAATGAAATAATAAAATGTAATAACGAAACACTTTAATATCGTCAAGCTAACTAAAGCTTAAGCGATATCTTGATACAATACTAGTAATATAGGAACCCATAAAATACCTTATACCAGAATAGTTAGAGTATTTTCAAAGGCAAAATCTGTAATGTGCTCGTAAACTGTTAAACTCTACAGTGACTTTACGTCACACACAGGAATATCAAGAACACAAAGACGATCGTAAAACAATGAAACGTCCATTCGTACATTCGAAACAGAACATTACCTGCCCATAACATTATCGGCACCATAAACATCCTCGTTGTACCAAATACGTATAGCAAATGCGAGCAATTTACTTTATTGCAGTCTACGTATCACGGCCAACGCTCCGTGATCTGTCAGCACGGATAGCTTTACCCGTTTCTCCTCAACGGAATCCGGTTGCAAGGAGGCAGGGAAGGTCAATATAATTTGGTTGTAGATATAGGTTTCGTGAGCTCGTTCTGCGACAATTTTTTTCAAGCCAAATTCGGTGCACGAGATCTCTATTTGTCAAACATGCCCCGGGGGGCGCGTTGTGCCACGACGAGTGTCGCCATCGCGCCAAGTAAACGAGTACTGTGCCATGGTCTGACGTTATCATAAATTTTGGCGATGTTACGCGTAATAATATTATTATTATATCGTCCGCTTAATTTTCTGAGCTGATTTAAAGTTGGATTTTAGCACTCCCTCAGATACATCGCCGCTCAACTCTCTCTCTCATAATGGTGTCAAGATTGTATTACGTGCTTATAAAACCACAACGGCTTTACAAAACATTATTCCACTTTTTACCAACCATTTCATTTACAATGCATAGGTTCTAAGCTATTCATGGTATCGATGCAAAAAAGAACCACAGAACCCATAGTCATGACCTTCTGGCGCATTGAAACATTGACTTTATTTCATTAATGCACTTAAACATCAGAGAATTAAAAGGGGTACATATTATCTACCCTTTAATTATAATCTTATCAAAACCAGAATGGTCTCATTTTGAAGCCCTTTATTTGAGTTTTTTCGATAACTCTTTTTGTTTTTGAGAAGTTTAGATTCTTTGAAAGTAACCTCAAAAGAAACGGTAAAAAATTGGGGTTTAAAAAAAAAAAACACAAAAAAAAAATGGCCGTAGCCCTTTCAGAAACGCATCTTTTGATAGGTACAATTTAATTTATCTATCTTAATAATTGAGGAAACGAGTCACAGTTTTCTGGAAAACGACCTATTACTGAAGCGATCGGAAAGCATTGTCAATGCTAAGAAAGAACATTTTGCAATTTCACAAAGAATTATAATTTCAACGTCAAAATAATACAAGCAGCTTTATTTTAAGTATTATTTCCCAGCAAAACTTAGATGTCGAGAACGAGAACTGTCTCACGGAATTTTAAAATACTGACATTCTTCTAGAAAGTTCAGTAAGAACAAAATACACAGTTTCATCTGTAAAACAATTTGGATCCGGCAGAGAACGGAGGTTTTTTATCTCCACTCGCTCCCCTAATTAGTAAATGAATGTTTTAGTGGGAAGAGTTTGAACCAAAGTCTTCTTAAGTTAACTTTCATTAGTCGGTTATAATTAAAAGTTGTTGACCTTGCTCATCAGACTCGATTAGTTGCTACTTGTACCTACTTTCTTAGGGTTATATTACTTTGAACTTTGTATGAACACTCTAATTCGTCGACGTGTAATTTTAGAATTTGCTCAAATATTGCGCCCTACCCGAAGGGGCAAGTACAAATAAAGTTTATAATTTTCCAATGTATCTACAAATTGCAGAACTTGATTTAGTAAAACAGTCTTAGGCAAGTAATACTCATTTAATCTCAAAGTATGTACGTAGTATTAACATACTTTTTATTTGTGTTCAAATTATTAGTAGCCATTTCAGTCACAATTTTAAGGCAACTTTTAGTACTAAACGGAAATTCATTATCAGTATTCCAATTTTATTTTTCTCTCGTCATAATTCTATATCAATGTCCGCCAGACTAAGTCGATTATCGACAGGATGCACGTCTTAAAAGCTTTATGAGCACAGTGGAGTTTCCGTTGACTTAGTAAAGGGCATTAATATGTCAAACTTCAAAGCCGGAGCGCCGCACTCCTTTGTCGCAGCGGAATAATGAACATAGTTTACGATCAATTTCAAATTCATCGATAACGCACACACACCGAATCGATTTCCGACTAAAAACTTGTGTGTTTACGACGAAGATTCTCTATAAGATAATGGTAAACTAGCTTTGTCAAGATAACCCTTGTATATTGTAGAAAATTATTTGGTACCGACGCGTCGCGTATGAATATTACTTGTATGTTTTAAAACTTATCTTAAATATTTTATGAAAAAGATTCTTACAAAAAGAAAGTTTTAATGAAATCTACCTTTTCGTAATGTGACCTTAAATTTTAAATGATATTTATGAGGTCTACCTTCAAAAAGTTACGTAAACGTACTCTAAAATTAGATCAAATTATTTTATGAACATTCTAAGTAGTTGATAATGTTAGTAAATTATAATGCTGTCATTGAAATTGTAATTAGGAATGGGTTTCTTAGTTAATCAATTTTAATTGAAGGTAAATTTATCAATCAATCAACAATACAGCAATCGGTTGACATTGAAGTGCACGTAGCATCGTGGCTGAAACTAATACCATAATTGTATAGTGCGCTACATTGATGACCGGTGGGGAGGATTGTGCGATGACCTCCTCAATCCCTGTCTAATCTCTATCCAGATTACAATCCGACTGGCCTATTTGTACATTGAGTGGGCCTCACCCATTAGTTTGAAGAGGCTCGTGATTAAATCGATCCGTGAGTGACTTTGGCACTAATCTCACGATAAATTTATTTTGCTCACAAACTTGTTGCAAACACGTTTAAATTGTTAAATTGTTGTGCCTGGAGACATCGTTAACTTGAATAAATTTTCATGTGATAGAACACTCTGTGATTGTGAAATTATAAAAAGGTTAACTCTGATGATATCAATTGTTTTGCTTTCATTAGAGGGCAAGATCGTTCGTCATACTTCATTCATCATCATCGTCATTATTTGATTCTCCTGCCCTTATCCCAATTTATTTGGACAGCGCAACATGTCTTTTTCTTCCATACTTCTCTATTATTCGTCATCTCACTATTCCGTTTCTTTCCTATTTTCATACAATGGCAATTATTAAATTACAGTATTTATTTATGACAATACTAGCTGCGCACCGCAGTGTCACCCGCGTAAGTCTCGATCCCGTGGGAATATTGGGATAAAAAGTATCCTATGTCCTGCTCCTGGTCATGGTCATGTGCCAAATTTCATCTAAATCCATTCAGCTGTTTTAGCGTGAAAACGTAACAAACAAACTCACTTTCGCATTTATGATATTAAATAAAAATAAATAATAATAATAATAATGGCCTGATGGCCGAAAGCCTCGACCATGTTGGTCGAGGCTCTCGTTAGGTGGTTGGATCAAGGGCCTGATTCAGAAGGCAGTACTCCTCAAAAATCAAAAAATCAAAATCAAAATATTTTATTTCACATAAGCCTACATGGGCACTTATGAAACGTCAGAAGCTAGGTGCACGGTTCCAATTGGTCGTTTCCTATGGAGAAGAGCCGGCAAGAAACTCCATGGTTACTCTTTTAAAAGATAATTGGCTTTTACAATATTTTCGAATTACAGTGTTAATAGTTATGGGAGGACAGTGTAGGCCTGCCTTTCAAGGAGTTTCATGTAGGTAGTTAAAAGAAACTGAAATTGTTCCATAAAAAAAATAAAAAAAATAAAAGGTCTACAGTCCACTAAGCCTACAACGTTCTCACATTCACAAGGTCTATTAGAGGAGAATCTATATAAGATAAATAAGAAACTAAAAATAAAAACCTATTTAAACCAAATGACATGATTGCTATTACAACTGACACAAATCTGAATAATTAACATGTCCGCAAAAGCCACTATTATAGAGTTGAAATTAAATATGGTAGGTATATAAAGTAGTAGGTGTCAAATAATATTATAATATGATTATGTCTGTCAGGGATGAATGTAAAAAATAAACATGGACCTCGATTCCTGTCTCTGCAGCCCTAACCACCGGTAGCATGGACTCTGCTCCCGACACAGGCGGACCTCTATGATTATATTTCATAATGTTTTTTTTTAAATATTGTCATTTTAATTTAAGAAAAAATTAAAAATGTAATTACGTAATGAAATAAAATAAATAAACATTAAAAATAACAAAAAAATAAAAATTAAGTTAGAATAAACGGATTACTTCAGTGGTAGACCATAAATTCCTTAGCATTTATCTGACATGAAGCCTTTCGAGTTGATTTCGCTAATTAAAAAAGTCTATTCGTTAGTCTATTCATGAAACGTAGGTCCACATATTTTGCAGCTGTGTTATGCCACTAGACCAATGTGGCAAGTCAAATCACACTGCGAAGCTTAATATCCCAACACGGTTGCGCTGAGTCGGACGCGTGCCAAAGCCAGATTATTGTTAGTCGCCAGTGGGTCTTTGCACCAATCGCCACTTGGCACGAACCCCGTGCACACCACTGTTCTTTATTTTCATCTGTCAACACCAATTTATAAAGTTCGTAACTATTATTATGAAACTATATTTTATCAATGTGTCTTGGCAAATAATAAACGCATTTTTATTTCATTACTAAAATAATTATGTTTATTTTCAACGTTATAATCGCTTCTTTTCATAAGCCTTAGACTCATTTCATTACTAAAATAATTATGTTTATTTTCAACGTTATAATCGCTTCTTTTCATAAGCCTTAGACTCGTAAAACCATCCGAAGAAACACAAAAATATTAATGTCACATTTGACTATTATATAGTAATTAAAAGCCACACCAAACGTGTGAATAAAACCATTAAAGCAACAAGAACACTTCACTTTAGCGGTGTCCTAGCGTTCATTAAAGGGCGGAGTACCTCAAGGCAACGTAATGGGGCCGCTACTTCTCCCCCTTGTTATCTCATACGATGCCTCCTTTGTGCGACCGTATTGTATACTCTGTTACTTGTATATGTCCTGTTAGTTCCGAGCTTCACAGCTCCACCTGCAGCGATCGTTAGGACCACACGGTAACCGCATTGTTTGTATTGTACAATTAGTTTAACTGAACTGTTTTGAGTTTGTAAGTTCAGTGGTACTTCGCCTGTTTCAGTTACAGATTTCGTTTTGGTCATGTTGTTGTTTGCTGATCGTGTTCTATGTTTGTATTTCAAAAGCCCGTTTGCAATTACATTGCTACTGGATTGCAAATTCTGTTAAATAGACTGAGTCATATATAAATATGGAAATATTTCCTCTAATTTTAAAATGGCATTATTAAATTAATTGATCGCGAACTAGAAAAATATTTTCTGAGTATTCATAAACAGTATTTACGTTTATATGTTAACAAAGATTCAATTTTTATATCAATTCATCTGGTCCCACTATCCATTGCCGCGCAGTATTAATCGGATCACAATAAACGCAGAAAACACGGAATAAATCTCACCGATATCGGAAATTCTATCAGCATTTCATACATTTAACATCTGTTTCCATTTCATTAACCGGTGCAAAGAGCATTATTTCCTACCGACGCCGGCATTAACACTGTATGTACAAATAAAATAAATAATTTCCAAGGCGCGATAGAAAAGATGATGTCAATAATTTATTATTTTCGTTTCCTTTTAAAACGATGCCATTAGCGTTCCGTTGAGTGCTCCCCTCTCCTACTCGAATATTTCGCTTCTAAAGGGAATTTTCTAGAATAACCTCACCGTTACCGTGAGGATGTCTAAATTTTATCTTGCATTAAGTAAATCGGGTTTTTTGCGAGTTGTGCTTATCAAATTGTTCTGTCTGCCCACAAATAGCGAAGATAAATGTATCTTTGATCGGATATAAAATTTTCGCTTTCAAGTCTAGAAGTCTTTCTTTTGTCGCTGGCGTGAGTAATGATGATGAGTGTAGCAAATTTCTCACCGCTTTTTCATATTTTGAAGCCACATTGCAAAACAGCTCCGAGTTATAAAATTCATGCAACAATACCGTGGGACGCATTTGTATGAATCAGCGAGAAAATGCTGTTCGATTGACATCTTGGACCGCGTTCAAAGCCCGTTTTAAATAAAACTGTATTACTTACAGAACTCTTTGACTGTAAAAAGGTTAAAAAACGGCACGTAAGTGAGAAATTTGTACTGGCCACTCAAAAGGCCTATATCTGTCGTAACTGCATTATCCGATAGAAGCTCAGCCACTGAAAGAGAATCCAAAGTGGCTCTAATGAGAGCAACACAAAGGCTATCAAGTAGTACAGTGAAAAGGTCGCGGTGACGTAACCGCTCTGTAGTGCTTCTTATAAAACGTCGATTACCGTTCAAGCGTTCCCATTGTACTAAACCCTAAAATAGCCCGAGGCTGTCGGTAGTGCGTGGGACCATTATCGCGGGCTCTTTTTGTCCCCTCGTCCCTTTTTTGCTCACGGTCCCGTGTAAGACAGATACGGAATGGGTAATAATTGGAGTTTAAACCTTTTTTGTTGGTGTCGTTTTAGATTTTAATGCGATTTCAGTCCTTTTAACTCTTTCGTTTGATTTAATTTCGCAAGTCATTAGCTTGTATAAATTGTTGTATGGTGTACGAACAATTACGTTCCTACGCGTTTCGTTCAATGTTATTCGTAAAATGGTATTCCTTTTGAAATCATAAAATTATTGAACAAATTATCATCACTTTTGGGCTTAAAACGAAATGAATGCCTTTTATTATAATGATGATTTTATGTGTCTATTCACTTAAATTACATAATAATTTTATCTCGAAGCTCATTGACTAGTCGTAAAGTTCGTGATTTTTTTAAATTGAATTTTCATCGATGCTGTTACGAGCGCTCTTAGCTTCATTTTGCACAAAATGGAATTTATTTGATGAAGTTAGGAGAAAAAATATCGCAAGGCAATCTAAACGAAAACAGAATTAGAAAAATAAAACGTGATTTGGATGACACAAAATTTTCTGAAGCAGATAATTCACCGCATTTTTATAGCGGGAGAAGAGATTCAACTGAACTGCACAGATATCAGGGCATGCTTTATCTAAAAAAAGATCAACAAAACGAATATTTGGAATGTGAAATCGGGCTTATCTCTCCGTCTGTAAATGAAGTAAGGCTCGTTGTAAAATAGGATTACAGAACTTCAGCTAAATTTTCTTTAGACCATTTTCCTTTACTTTTTTCTGCGGCCGAGTTTTGTTATATAGAAATAAAAATAATATAGAAATATGTGTAAATATTTGTATAGGGTGCACCTCATTACTGGGAGACCCGTGCCTCCGCAGGATGAAATTAATTTACGACTTATTACAACGGTGCTTTGTGCCCGCCGCAGAGGAAGTGTGAGGTGAACAGCGAACATGGACGAGCTCAGCGGGAGGCTATTGTAGCTAATGAATCATTAAAACTGTCTCGCCCCGGGAAAGACGAACACTCGTAATATGTTTTTCTTGCTAATAAAATGGTAAGCATGCCAACAATTTGTTTGATTCGATTTTGGAGGTAGATATTTCACGTACAAGACTTTTCTTTTTATGGTTACGTACTTGAAATAATATTTACTCGAGTCGGTATTAAAACAGAACTGGAGAAAGCAATCTCTTGCGATTATTTTCTATATCGTGAGTAAATTATGTAGTATTTGCAAGTAGATGCTGAACGAATATCCCAGCAAAAAACCCATTCTCGCACATACTTCTTCTTTCGAACTGCTCCTTAGATATCGCTCAGCAATATTTAGAAGCGATTATCTTGAATTCCATCGCTTACCACTTGCGCCATCAAATCTTTCATCTCGGATAAACAAGTCAGTGAGTCCCGGCATTTCTTAAAGCCCCTGTTATATAAACTTTAGACCCTTTTCAACGTTTCGGCGGTGATTTTGAATTTAATTTTTTGGCTTAGCGCTACCCATCAAAAGAAAAGTAATGGCTCATTTTGTATTACGAGTTTTTGACGCAATGTACTGAAATCCATTGTGGGACAAATGTTTTGAAAAGACTACGGTCGTATTTACATTACCGATTTTCAATTCAGTATTTAAGATTGTTGAAATCTATTTAATTTGGTTTACTTCACTAAGAAGAAGTTAAGAAAACACTTTTTATAATTATACAATGCCGTGGAAGTAGACCTTTTATAAAAAGAAGTTCTAATGCGGCAGAACTAGCGACTAAAGAATTTAAGCAGCTATTTCTGCCACATTTCTGTGTTTCATTTTGAAGGGTTTTGCAGGCGCCGGTATAATTACAGGCATATGAAACATTTCAACTTTGTCTCTCGGGTGAACAATGCACTGCGAAGCCTCTGGTATCACAGATGAACATATGTGGCGGTGACAACTTACATTATCATCATGGTTCGCCTACCTGAATGAAAGAAAATTGCTGCTTTCATTCGTAGTACAAACACTTATAAAACTCAATGCACTTTAATGGCTTCTTAACTTTAATGTTGTTAAGTCGACAAATTTTAAAATTGATTGGTTTCATAGAAATCTGTATTGCTACGCTACGGGGAGTATTCTGAGCTCATGAAAGTATTTTCCACACAAATATTGTCGTCGATAATTCTCGGAACTTTAATTTTAATAATTACTTAACTACCTATACTTAAAGATCGCATTGCCACAAAACTATAACTACTATATAAGTAATATAACTTTGTATTTTAGTAATTCCTTGTGGCAGCCCTGGCAGTGCGACGCAGGTTTAGTGCCAGAGCGCACCACACGACAGCGGCAGCGCGGTGGCACCATGGCGCTGCGGTCGCGCGGGCTCTCCGACTGTACTTATGTAAACGTTACCGAGTTTACATTGCACCGAGCGCTGGATGATAGTGTTTAGTGGCATTGTAGGCTGCTGATTAAACATGTGTTGGAATTTGTTATTTACGGAAATGCTCGCACGATTTTTCAAATAAGTAGTTATTTAATTTTGAAGCAAGAAGGGTTAGTTTATTTGAAAAACATTTAAATTCTTAAGCACGATCTTAACTGTTTCAAACCATGCAGAGTTACGATATAATAACGATGACAACCGTCTTGCTTAACACATTTAATTTTAAAAGATTCATTTTCTTCTAACTTTACTGTGTCCGTATATCCGGTCACGCAGTTTGCAATCTTTTAGGAAAGCGATAGTTAGCGACGTGTTATTACTAAAGTCATATCAAGATCTAGGGCATCGCGTATCTAACCTACTCTACATGTGACAACTGTTACGCTACCTGAAACTACACACCGTATGGCCTACAAAGATAACACATCTTACGACTGAAGTTATGCTAGTTACGTGAACCCGATAATTCTCACTGCGATCAAGACGCAACCTCTCAAGTTCCGACTCGCGGTGTTGCGGTGAGAGACCGTACAATCTGCCGCACGCGCCAACTCGGTCGGTAATGTGCGCTCAACCTTACGGATAGGGTTGCCCCAAGACATTTTCTTGCTATACCCAGTGAGCGTGTGTATTACATGAAACTTTAATTATTAACAAAACATTGGGTGTGTATTTGTAGCTGACTGGTTTACATAATTTCCTTGAAATAGGGAAATGTTTTGGGATTACTAGGTGGTTCTGTGTTGCTTCTAATAATATCGTTCATTTCTAGTTAATGAGGGAGTGAATATTAATCAATATTGTGTTTAGAAGTAGTCATTATGTTTGGCTTTAACCTCGTGACTCTAATTGGGCCTGCTGGATGCCCGAATAATATTAGACTCAACTGAAGTCTGCTCAGTTTGGCCGGTAGAGTCTACTACTTATACTTTTAATTCCGGTAGTACGTTCCCGTGGGATATATTCCGAGCAGGGGAAGCCGCGGGCAGAAGCTAGTCTTGATATAAACCAGTTTATTTTACGATATTGTTGTACTAAAGTAAAATAAACCATAACATCTTATTTTACAAACACGCTACTTCGCGCGTTATTTTACTCGACACACAATTTCCATTCAGGTGCTCGCACCGCATAAACAACATCAGAAGCTCACGGGCGCGTCATAGCTAACTACAGCCACGTGGCCGGAATAGTGTTGCAGTCACACAACATGCGCAGCGCCGAGCACACGGCGTCGGGTGTGCAGGTCAGCAGCGAGGAATATTTGAAAGGATTCGTACGAAGGATTGTGTTACTAATACATGCTGAAAAAACATTCAATGTTTTCTGATGTGTTTTGTGTATAATTAGAATTTTGCGGTAGTTGCTGAATCAAAATTGTGGTTGATGGTGTGAAATAGTATTTTTAATGGCACAAAGTGTCCGACAAAACATGTTTCAAAGATGAATCTCAAGATAAATTTTACTAACCTAAAAAAAGATTAATAGTTGTACAAAGTGTATTAAGATCAAAAACTTGGCTCTAAAATCCCAAGACTAAAATCTTAATTTACGCCGTCTACAGTTTTCTTTACTTACTTTTTATGTGAACGCATAAATATTACGTCTGTAATTCATCACGACGTAGCTTTGTAAAGGCGTCGCTCCTAATATTTATTACGGGCCCTCGTATATTTTTCTAATTCAACACAAAAGTGACACTACAATCCCAGATAAGAATAGCGTTTGTGGAAGCGCCTTAATTCGGATGCCTTCATATAAAGGTGTGATTTAGTGGCCGGGAACACTATTTATCACCTCAACTCCAGCGCCGGATACCCGGCAACTCGGAGCGGTCCAACTTCAGACTTGAGTTACTGTCCTAATTAAAATGCATGCTACACCGTATAAATTATCATATGATTATTAACTTTTTGTTTTAATGACGGAGAACTCTTCATAGGGTCGTAACTTTACGGGATTCTAATGGGTTTTGTTTTATGTCGCTCCTGGGATGACCGGACTTTATTGTCTGTACTATAACGAAAATAAGTAATAATAGCTGTCCTTTTGCAAGAATTCCACTGTAATAAATCTGTGGCAGAAATAGCTACATAGGTCAGACAGAATTATTCTCTGGCGACATTGGTAACGATACCTAGAGGGCTGGATAGCGTAATATTTTTAGCCCAACTCCTAAAACTTTATTACAATTTTATTGTAAACTCGGAGGGTGTAATCTTTTTTACAAAACAAATTGAAGACGTGACAAAGAAGAATTCTTATTCAATTGTAATTTGTCGATATTTCTTTGAGGCGCCGCGGAGCGTGCGATGAGGAACAAATCGTAACGATCAGCAAAGTCTTACCTACAATAAAATAAAATAAAAACAATGCGCACTCCCGCGTCCCGTGCGGGCGAACATTTCTCGTTAAATCGTCACGGTTCATAATTCCGGGTTAACGGGATTGATTGGCTATCTCTTTAAACGCGTGCACAGCTATTGTAGGAAACAAATTGTTCCGCTCTTCGCGCAAAATTAATTGCTTTATTTTGCACAGTTAAAACAACATCTGTAATAATATGAACAACGTGTATTTTCATTTTCTTTTGAATTAAGTATGTGAGTCAGGAACTGAAGAGATTTTTATGAATTTCCTTGTTTGTTGTGGTACTTGCTTTAACACGCCGGTTTGTACTTCATTCATTTTGCAATGGTCAAACGAAATAAGTTTTGATAATAATTTTGATGAAATGCTAAGCCACCTTGAAACTTAATTAGTAGATATACACATTCACTGTTGAGCATAATGTCACTTTGCAATGTTAAATTTTCTTATGGGACTAATATTATCTTGAATTTTTTACAGAATGAAGTATGAAATTTTCTTAGTTTGGGGGAAATGGATAAGATGTTCACACGTTTAGTAATACAGAATTTGCATTGAAAATAAATAATAAAATTGGCCCGCCAAAGGCGAATGAAGGCTATTGAATGTCACAGATTAATAATTGGTCAATACAATAATAAATAATCACTATAAAATTATTTCATCACAGATATTATAATTCCCACGCTACAACCTTGCACTTGCACCGCACTGAGCCGCGTTAAGACGCATTTTAGCCGCGTCAAATTACGTATGATTGATGCGCCGGCCGCTGCCAGACCGCGCGGCTATGGCGCAATGTTACATGTAATCACGCACTCTTATTGGCTGTGTGATTTGTAGTTCTGCCCTATTAGTGCAGAATGGAAGAGTTCAAGTTATGTTTGGGGAATCAGTATTAAAGGTGCTTCTTGATTTAAGGGTTCATGTTTTTCAGTGACCGTTTTGTGTTGTATTTTGAAGGCCAACCCGTTCGAGCCCAAACCCGTAGGCACTTTTCGTGTAATATTAATATTTTTTAACGTAATTTTCAATTCTCCATACGAATTTCCTTTAAACGAAAAACGTGTGGCGTATGTTAACCCAATACATATACCTACAGCGTGTACATAAACAAGGCGATCACTTGGCGGCGTTTAATTCCGTCGTACAAACAGTCGCGGCGTGAGTTTATTTGCAGGCACGCGATATTGCGCCGACAAGCGCGTTTTATCGCGCGATCCCACACAATTTGTCTTCGGGATTCATTCTCTACGATATTGGACCGCGGTTTATCGCATCGCCGAATTTACGTGCGTTCGCCTGTTTATACCAACACCCTTTTATATTTATCCGTTTTTATTTCCGCATCGATATTCTAATGGAATGTTTTCTGTTTATTGATTGCAGTAAATGTTTTACTTGCTCGAAGATACTTTCAGGTAGAAGTTATTAAAGAATATAAAAGAACAGCCATTTTATGATATCCGTATAAAAATATCTACTCGGGTAAGACACAATTCGCAATATTTTAGGCAAATGCCCGAAGTGATTGCCCGTTGCTTAAGATATTACAAAAACAAGAGAAAGTTTGCGGAATAATTTATCTGGTACATGAATTTTATTAAAGTGTAGCATTCAGAAGGGAAAGCTGCATTAGTTATGAAAGTGTACCCTATTCCATACGGTTCAAAGTTTACTCATACATAAAAGTGTTGTTATTTGCTGAAATACTAGGCATAGAAAAAATTATATGTGAGTTCATCGTGTGGATTTAGCGGACATTTCATAATATGTATGGAACACGTGCGGTGGGCGGGCATAGAAAAGCATTAGATATACCTACCTACCAGCCATTGGTATAAGTTTTATGCTAAGCTATTTACAAAGTGAGCCGCTCCGCTTCGACATATTTTTTTAAACTATTTCTTGATAGCTAGAACGTTATTAATTTGTGATTATTAATTATCGAGATTATTTTTATTATCTATGGGTACACCCCTGTCTAACCCTTCGGGGAAACAAGGTGTGATGTAATGTTATTTTTATTTTTATTCATAAATATGTTAACAATTCATACGCTTAGAATGGTACCTACTAATAAATAAAGCTTGAATGCCTGAGCAACTCTATCGGGATGTAGAACTTAGTAGGTATGCGAGCTTAGCGGGTCACACATAATTGGTACATCATTACTCATGTCTTCTTAAATACTCCATGTATTGTGTTACGCATTGGCTCATTAGGAGCTGCTAATTAATTAACTCACACATCGCGAGTTGTTAAACGGCTTCATGATCTCATTATTAGTTCAGTAAGTTGGCACAATATGTTAGGTCGCGTGTCGTTTACATACTAAATACTATGTTGTTAAAAGAATATTTTCTTAACGAAATAGTTCTCAAGCTATAATTACCTGCTATAAACTTTGTTTTATTCTTTTTTGACGAGTCCTGTAGGGATGTAAAACGTAGTTTGATTACGTTATCATACTCATAAGTCGTATTTCTATATTTTGTATGTTTCTACTTAAAGTTCATTTCACCACTTTGTCTGTCTAATCTTCTGCAATTTACAAACCATAGTTATAGTGAAAAGCCTGTCTCATCTTTCACAAAACTCACAGCTATTACCACGGAATAGTATCAATTCCGTGGCTATTACCATACGATGATTATGTATTTCTTAAACTTGTTATAAACAAGACATGATCATTTACCTACGGATTCACAGCAACATCAATAAAACCGGCGAAGTGCATGTCAAACCACGCACAATGAAGGGTTCCGTAGTTGGGATGAATTTATCCAACAAACTTAATATTGTAGTTGAAAAACTGGTTCTCCGATACAGAATGTATGGGACAACATGTTTTTGCAACTGCAAATTATAGTTGGTCGATTATTATTCGGTAACTGGTGGAGCCTTCGTAGCGGTGATAGTTTTCCTTTTAATTTCGTTATATATACTACTGCCGTGAATTTTTTCACATTTCCACACCCAACCATTTAGCTGGCAGGGGGGGGGGACACTTGACTCTAACAAAAATTTGCACTTTAAAGCTTAATATTCCGCAAACGGATTCCTGAATCCAAAAATGGATTTCACAAACTCCCATTATTTTTAAACGACCTTCTTAACGATATCCCACACCATGGGATTGACGAGAAAAAAAAAAACAATCCCCACTTTAAATGTAGGGGAGGTACCCTAAAAAAATATATATTTTATAATTTTTTTTACCACTTTGTCGGCGTCGTTTATATGTATATCCATACCAAATTACAGCTTTCTAGTACCAACGGTCTTTGAGCTAAGCCGCGGACAGACGGACAGACAGACGGACATGGCGAAACTATAAGGGTTCCTTGTTGACTACGGAACCCTAAAAATGATACGTAATGAAAATTAACGGAATCAGAAATGGGAAATCCAGGTTAATTCCTCGAACCAGGAGTATTTCCACTTTTAAACCAGATATTCTCGTTTTGGCTTAAAGCCCATCGTAAGGAATCCCACTCGAGTGCTTATCGTATGAGCGGCCTGAGAGCGACGTTAAGTGCGCACCTGTCACGAGGGTAAGCTACCGGTGCTCTGTGAGACTAGGTCAAGCGTTCTGCTTACCAAGCCACGCTCAGCTGATTAATGAAATGTAATCTCACTTTTGGGAGGTCATTGATCTTATCAAGTTTCCGTATAGGTACCTACCTATATAATTATCATGAAAGTTTTATCTGCAAATTTCAAATACGATCACATCCGAACTAATTATAATAAATGGTTGACATTGACAGAGTAAAACCAATAAAGTGGAAGTTGATAGCAAATAATTAGTTTTGATCGTTCGATTCTACGATTACGTAAGAGATGTATCGAGGGGATTTAACGTTTCGGGAGAAGCATGTGTTATTTTCGACACTGTTTTTATTTTTACTTATTTTTGTGTTGCAATTTTCTTTCTAAAATAAAATTTTAATCAAGATGTTGTCCATCCATAATCATCCTTGATCCCCAATTTCAAAAAGTTTAATATTTGTTTTAACATCAGACACAAGCTATACAGTACGGCACAGTAGCATCAAGCAATCAATGACAAATAATAAAACAAAATCGCGCCAATAATCAAAGCTGGCAGATTATGCTCCGGTGACAAAACCCTACATAGTCCTAAATAGTGGCCCATTGATTCGGACCCCGGCAGACCTTCATAAATACTCGCCCGCTCCCTTCTAATTAAGCGCCTGATTGTAATTGAAAGGGTCTATTCTCTGATACTTGAACAACAATTCTTGAAAGGGATTAAGACGAGCTTTGCGTGTGTACTGTGTAGGTCTTTTTGTGTCCGTCCTGTATGGTAGGCCCGACAAGTTAAGGCCCTGTTCACGCTCTCGAGTGATGCGACTTGCTTCAAGCGACTCGCGCGCGTCCCATGTTTCCGTCTGTCGCTCCGCAAGTCACGTCGCGGTGACTCGTGGCTGCTCGTGGCGTGCTACAACTCGTGGGTGCTCTTGGACAACAAAAACTAACCAACTAAACAACAACAACAAAAACTTCTTTCTTTTTGTTTTTTCGCAGTCGCTGTCACAAGACGCGTGTCGCTTGAGCGTGTAGCTCATAAACATGCGGTAAGGTCGGAGGTACACATTGTACCACATCTGATCTGACCTTCTGCCATCTATTCAATAGATCAGCGTCAGTCAGAACCCGCTTTTATAAATTACGTGATTCTCTCCGATCCGTTTTTACGAATCTTTTTGTTGACTTCATCCTCGGTGGTATTTCAGGATTGATTTGCGTAACAAATACGAACGGAAACAATGTATAAAGAAAAAGAACACATTACAGGCCAACATCAAATTATATTACTTGCAATGAGAGAGCTACGAGCGAGCGGTAAAATGCTAAATTGGAAGACACGATGTAAAACGACTTCAGTGCTGAGCTGGGAATATACATGTATGTATACATAATGTAGGAACACTATTGCGTTTTACATTGCTGGGTATGAGCCTCATGTGCTACTACAATGAAGGTTATGTTGAGCGAAAGCCTTATTTGATATTTATACCAGAAATTGCGATGGATAAATGTCAAATTTGAAAAAAAAAAAAATACGATTTTCAATCCTCCTACTCAAATTCTTAAATTTTACTGAAATGCAGTTTATCCAATTAATAGAGTTTTTCAGTAATGAACCCAAGAGCCCGTTGACAGACATCGTAGGCAATTAATCACACAAACCAAAGGCATAACTCCGACTGATAGGAAGTCACATAAAGTTCACCGTCTCGAAGTTCCATTCATCGTGAAAGGGAGCAGGCACAAAGATTTGTAAGTAGAATTAATTTGGTAAGATAACGCCATCCCCGTCATCCCCGGGTGACGAGAGGGTGACGAGAGGGGGGCGGGATGATTTATGTCGGGTTGAGTCGAAAGTTGGCGCGTTATGTCAACCGGTGTATGCAAGTGTCGCCGGTTTAATTTGGCAAAAGTGGAGTTGTTAAACTTTGTGTAGTTTTACAGGATGTACCTAGTTGGAGTTTGTTCCTATCAGAATAGCAGTGTTTACTTTTGTGAAACATTATTGATATTACATAATCCTTTTGAAAAGTTCATCTTATTGTTACATCATGATATAATGTTTCGGCACTGGCCAAGAGTATAGAGGTTAAATTAGGCATGCTACAAGGTAGTTACGATACTCATAGAAAACCTTGAAAAGCTTTATACTTACACCACCAATCTACTTGAAATACATGATTTACATGCAATGATTTCAAATGGCAAATTAAACATCGATTGATAACGAAACCTATATTTTGTGAGAAACGACTCGCCTTGATTATTCAGTATAATTTTTCGGAAAAAGAATTCGTTTCTATACAGGATGATAGAGTACTCTCTGTGATACCGATCTTCACGATTCCAATACCATAAAAGTTTGACGTTTCATACACGAAAGTAAAAGTTTCCTTTAGGTTCAATATAAACAGATGATAATAACCTTCCGTATGAATATTTCACTTATAAGCGGGCAAGCAATTGTTCCAGCCGAATTATTTGATTATACTCGTATCCTCGTGCTCCACCCAAGGATATTAACTGGGGGGGGATTAAAACAAAGAGGTTGAGCTACAGGTGCGTGGGGACAGCACGTGAGGAACTACAGAAGGCTCACATCTAATCAGTGTGTAATTGAGCCGAGGAAAAACGAATAGCCGATGCACTTTATAATAAGAGTGATCAAGAAAGATATTTATGCAAAAGATACACTTTACAAGGGCATGCAATAGATACACATAATTTGTTTTATATCGAATGGTCATAGTGAAAAGATAACCGAGTTTGCGATGACCTTAGTAGAAGCGCTGACTACACGTACACAGGGCACATCCAATGTTCTTAATAACACCATTAGTAATGTATACATAACATTAAATAGCTCAATCACCGATATATTATGTTATCCCCAGTCGGCGTGACCACTGCTACGAAAATTGTACGATTGTTACCATTATCTAAAGAAAAATCCGTACATATTATGAAACATAGTTCTTCGCGGCGTCTGTCTGTCGTCCTGTACGCGATGAACTCAAAAACTACTGCACCGATTTTCATGCTGTTTTCACCAATGGATAGAGTGGTTCTCGAGTTAGGTTTTAGTATATAATAACCGACATCCACGAGGGCGAAGTCGCGGGCATCAGCTAGTATAATTATAAAAATAAATTTTTGAAAACAGATGATCAGAAATGGGTTAAGCTTATTCAAATTCAAAATCATTTATTTGCAAACATGGGTAAATAAAAGTGCAGATTTTATTCAGTAATAATTGTATATCACAATTTAGGTAACACCATTTATTTTACCTTTCGGCGCATGCAAAGTACTCATAAAAAATAAAAAATATTTTTTTTGAAACTAAACAGTATAAATTAAAATTAAGAATGAGATCAATCAAACTTGTTTAAAAATAAAGTATGCTATAGTTTATCCTGCAAATATTCAAATACACTGTAATATGCTTTATTTATCAAAAAACTTTTTAGTTTTTTTTTTTTTAATAACAGGCAATGATACCTCCATTAAGTATTTAGGTAGGTGATTGTACACACGGGGAGCCAAGCAAAATATACTGTTATTTAAAAGAGTTGTTTTATTATTAGGACAATAAATTTTATTAATGTGTCGTTTACTTTTATATTTTTCAAAGAGAGGAATGATCTTACAAAATTAATAATTTCATAAATGTATATGCATGGAAATGTCAGTAATTTGAGATCTTTAAAATATTCTTTGCAATTATCTGTTTGTTTAAGTTCAGAAATTGCTCGGACACATCTCTTCTGAGCCTTAAAAGCATCATCCTAATGTACCGAATGTCCCCAGAATATTATTCCATACCTAATTATGGATCCTACAAAACCATGGTATGCAGACAGTACAGTCGATATATCGGCCATTTTGGAAAGCATATGTAAAGCATAAGATTGTTGATTTAGTTTTAGGCATATACAGTATGTTAAATAACAGAGGGCGTTCCCTTAAACTCGATAATCTATATCATTAATAGATTCAAATAAAAATATCAGCGTATAAAAATGAGTTAAAAAAAATCCGAATAAAAAAAAAAACTAAATTGGCAATAAATTCGAAACGACCTGTTTAAAATCAAAATACTAACGCGGAATACCTAGCGTAGTGGCGTAGCCCAAACCGGCAACGTCGCAATTTTGTTCTCGCGCGCGCACGATGCCGAGCGAGCTTCTCACCGAGCCGGCCGGCCGGGCGGGGGGCGGGCGGCGTGACGGCACTGAATGGCGAGCGCTGACTTTGGTAAAGGCGGCAAAATTAATACTGTACCTTTCCACAGACGATATTAGCCCTTTACTCCGTAGAAATAGAGATTTTAATAGCGTGAGTCAACTGATGCAAATATGCAACAGTGGGGCTCAACGGTTTTGATTGATGCAACCTTGCATCACCGGAAAACGAGCGGAAAGACAGTGAAAAACACAGCGTCGTGTTGTTTTCAGTAAAATAAAACATTTATGTATGTTTTGATTTAACAACCCGTCTCAAATGCCCGGCTGACAAAGGAACGCGTCACTGAGGCCCCTTGGCCTTGTAATAACCTATTCGCAAACAGTAAAAACATAAATTCATGTACCTATCTAAGCCACGTTTCAATCATATTAGAATACAGAGTACAGCGAATTATTCTGATCGCAGCAGCCGAGTAATGGACACGGGGTGGCGCGTCGGCAGCGCTTTGCCGACACGTCGCGTCGGTCGCGGGCTCGCGGCCACAAAATAAACAGATAAAAGTACAGAAGGCCCACTCATGGAACAAGTACAAGAATGTGTCTTACCTATTCACTCAGATCGGTGACTCCGGTGCCTTACAGTGCTAATAAGAAAGTAATTAGAAAAATAAATAACGTAGTAGGTAACTACGCTCATAAATAGTGTGCGGTTAAGTATTAGAGAAAGTTTCATTTAAATCTCAGTTTTAGACTAGCTTTTAAATGATAATGAAGTATTGCACGTTAGCAATCACTGTCTAACGTTTTGTAATGTTTTCTGCAATGACATCGAAATGAAAAAAAAAAAAAAACTTTTACTTTATGCAGTTGCATTCGTAATAAATTACTTAATAGCAATCGTGTAACACCACAGAAGTAATACGCTCGTTGTACGGGGTAGGTACTCCCTGAGTATAAAAGTAGTTTTAGCAAAGAGTGGGCTTTCTGATCTTATTTATTTTGTGGCACAGTCGTTTCTTAGTGTTATTTCTTTTTTCGAAAAGGTTTTAGGTACGCACGGTAGGCACATTTAAATAATGTTTAAAGACTTACTTAGATTTTGAACTGCGCAATATGCTAACCTTCTCTCTCTACACATTGCTTGTTGCAATCGCCGACGGTTGTTTTGGTGCACTCGTCGCATTAAATTGTGCATTGGGATCCTCAAAGCACCATCACACAATTAAATTCAGCTTAAATATGCACCATGTTAACATACTCCCGACCACTGAACTGATAACGCGGCATTTTTCACACACGAATGACGAAAGGAGACAAGATGTTGCAATGCGAAAATAAATGCACATCCGGTATGTGCGCGAGATTAGTTCCGACTAAAATTAGGTGGACAAATCCTGTGGACATTCGGGGAGCAGGGGGCGGGGCTAGGCGCATCAATCAGATCGCCGCACACGCGGCTCGTCATTCATAGGTAAATTGCGACATTGCCGTACTTACTTTAAAGGACAAGTGCGCGTGTACAGAGTGTTTCTTTTACGTATCAATTTAATATTTTTTGTGAATATTTTATTATAAAAAATAAAAAAAACATTTTTTTTTTTAATGGTAATATTTTTTTTAGTTTGTATGTATGGTATACTATTGCGGGTTAACGGGAACGCCCTCTGTTAGTTAACATACTGTATTCTCAATGTGTGTTTTCCAATTTAAACTTCATTCAATATTAAGACCCAAAAATGTTGTATTCTTTGTTACTAGTAGTCCTTCTGAACCTATCTGTACACTGCCTAGGGTGGGTGGTTTGTATAAATGTGCGTATTTGGTGCGGGCCGGCCGAGTCAATCGCGGCGAGGTCGCGGGCGGCAGCTACTCCACGCAAAATGGAAGTATACGAGTATGTGCAACTTTTGGTAACCAGTAAATATACACCCCTTTGTTTATGAGAATGTACGGGTTTTTGGTGTGGGTTACATCGGGGTGTTTGAAACGGAAGGCTATTGTTTTTAGCCGGTCCACCGGTGAGGCTGCGAATGGAACTGTACAGACAACGAGCCAACTGGAGTCTAAAAATATTAGTAGTAAACCGAGATAATCCGTATGAGTATCTAAACCTGTACGTACGTACGTAATCCTAAATACGTACGTATTTTTATGAGGGTCAAACTACATAGGTTAATGTATTTGAGGTAGTTCTTCTACGCCTATAAGCCAGTAAGGTTCACTCATTTAGTAGTTTTAGTATAATACCTAGGACTTACGAATATGAATTGCTTTCAAGAATGTATACATTATTTTTCAGCACACTTGCTCGTAAAGTGGCTCTTATTGAACCGCTTTTAAGTTCATAATGCAGTATATTATGGAAGCGTGCTTTTTACTTTATATTACCGCACTAGTGCGGTAATGTGCGCCACAGATTACTATTTACTAGTCTGAGTAATGACATGGCAGTAAGGAATTAGTGAGTACTATCATCACAGCATGGAATTTGTATCCAATAGAAATTGTTTCTGGTAAAGCTTTTTACCAAAGACAAGCGCTCAAAAGCAAGTTTTTATTTAAAAAAAAGAACCATAAACAAAAAAAAAAACCATGCATCATGGGAATTTTTTTACCATAATTAAACGTCAGTGGGATACTATACATTGAATTAGTATGAACTATCCTACTAAAAAATTAGCATTCTCTATTTACATCCGAGCAGAGACTTGCGCTTTTTTCCGATAAGACCGCAACTGGCACGCGCGCGGGCCACTTGACCCGCCCCGACGACTCGCGCTGGCCTGCCTGTGTGCAACCGCGTTCACGCGAAATGAATCTCTGTCATTCTGTACTATTAAATAAGGGTTTATATCGTCTGTGGCTATTTCAGTCTATATTGTTCACTACCCTAACCCCATTTGCGTATTATGTATTATTAACATTATTATATTTGTATATAGGCTGTTCAGGGGTATTATCAGTGCCTTTATTTACACCACGCGCTCATTTCTAGCGGAAAAAACTAAAACTAGCCGCCATTTTCCATAAATATTTGTTAACTTTTTTGTTGTGTGGTTAAAATTATTATTAAAAATGTCGATTTCACGTAGGGGAGAAGAGCGTAAATAATAATAAATAGATTTGACTCCACCATCGTACGTTTAGTTACAGAAACATTTTTTTTCTTATTCAAATCATATCTTTTTGTATAGGCTGTTTAACTGTTTTGCCAGTGCCTTTATTTACACCTATGGAAAAACATAACCAGCCAGCGCGCCATTTTCCTTAAATATATATTATTGTTTTCGTTGTGTGGTTAATTAATAACAAAATTACAAAATTTAAAGTATTGTCACCAACCGATATAGAAGTTTTTAAAAGAAAAACCGGATAGTCAGTACCTGGCAACAAAGGTTAGTTAAACTTTATAAATCTATCATCTCTATAGTTACGTTATTGTAGCATAAGTTCTTACAAAAAGTCTGTTTTTTTCCTCGCAAGTGTGTTGAAAAACGTTGTATGAAACGCGTGTGCATTGATTATTGCACTCTCGGCTACCTTATCGCGCTCGCCTGTGGCTCGCACGAATAATACCGTCTCGACTGTAATATCCAATAGAGCACACTCGTATCACAATGTACTATTAAACGCCTCCCCTGGCATTGCGGATTGAAAAAACCACGTACAGTAGGTAATAACAGTTAGAGTTTCACTTTATTGATTTCAAATTAATAGATTGACCCCTGTTTAAAATTATATTTATAAGGTAACTTCTTCTGAGGTTACTTTGGACATTCAATATGGTAGCTAGCCTCTTAAAAATATTCAAAAGCGTGTATTCATTGCGCGGTCTTAGCTCTGCTTGCTACGCCATAGCACAGTGACGTCTACGCCGTAGCCCACCGCGTAGCACAGCAAAAAGCGCCTAGCGACATCATCTGCATCATGTGCCTGGTCTTTCCCCAGCTGGAACTGGATGCTGCTGAATACCAGAATTTTGCAAAGAGCGACTGCCTATCAGATAAAATGCGCCTAACGACGTCGAACAAAATTCTAGCTTTTGTAAACTAGGCAAGTACTTTCGCAAGAGGGCTTTGTAGAGAAAATAAATTTGTTTAAAATAAGAGGTTTTCATAATTATAAATTCAAGTAAATCCAAGCCATCCTGAGATGCTTGCTTATTTATATATACTTTGATTTTTATCCTAATCCAACAATTATCAAAGTATAAAACGTTTTTACAAAAAATTAAACCGACGAAAAAAGATAACAACAAAATAACAAAAAATAAAATAAAATAACCTTTTAGTGTAACTAAGCTCCGGCAGCGCCAAATACACGCTATAATTATGTAATTAATTTGTTTTGATTGTTTGTTTGGCGCCGCCTAAAAATGTGTTACTTAAATTAGTTTAGGAGCTTAGTTACACTAAAATGTTATTTTATTTAATTTTTTGCTTTTCATCTTTTTTCGTCGTATTATTTTTTTGTAAAAAAGTTTTTATTTTTCGCTTTTGAGTTACCATTTATTGTTGTGGCTTAAATAATAATCACCATAAACACCATAATCACCTTATATAATCACCTACCAATTTTTGTGTGCACAATTTCAGCAGAATCGGTTCACAGTTGGAAATATTTAGTAGGTGACAAATCAATCAACTCCAGTTTTTCTACCCTTAGGGGTGGATTTTAGTTTTCAATTTTATATGGGACCAAATTCGAGGTATACCCTCGCAATAAAAAAAATCGATCAAATCGGACCACTCGGAAAAAAGTGATGCATGGTCATACATAAAAAAATAAATATATATATATATATATATCTATACATGTCGACTTGAGAACCTCCTCCTTTTTTTTTTCGTCGGTTAAAAAGAAAGAAGTGACGAGCGATTCTTCAAAGTTTTTTTAACTTAAGATCAAGCCCGAAACTTTAAAAGCTTTAACGGACAGCCTAGCCCCCCAGTAACCCAATAAAGCTTACAAAGTAACCATAGCTTAAGCCAAAGTAAGTCTAAGTAAGACCGCTTCAACTCGTGTTTTGCAATAACTAATTAGGTTTAAATTATGATCTGAAGTTGTCGCACATATGCTACGTTTACTTAACGCTAACTCTACTCTATAACTACGCGCTAATAAACGTGCGCGGAGCTCTTAGCGAAATAGCTGAAAGATAAACGGGTTTTATGATATTATAAAAATATTGGAACCGTCGTACCTGGGCTTAATATCGTGCCTTCTGTAGTTAAGAAAGTAGTTAATGTCGTAAAATAGTCTAATAAATCGATTAAATCTGCCGCAGTGTATTTATAGTGGAGGTTACGACTAAGTATACCTTATTTGGGGTTGCTCTCTGCGTGTTGGCGATTCAGACCGATGTGTAAAGGTTTCCTTGGAAAAATTATTTTACCGAAAATAACTGGTGAAAGAAATGCCTACAGATATTTATGAAACCGACAAATTGGATTATAGATTTTGCCACAAACTGTTGTTTATGGTCAAGTGCTTCCAGTAAAAAGGGGACACAATCCAATAGTTAGAAATAAAACAACACAAAATATTTGGTGATACCCACGACTTACTCCCGGGCGTAGTCACATGCGCACCCTTCCTATGTAATAGAATTAGATTCCTTATCTCTGCTGTATACAAACATATACATACAATATACGTAGATAGTAAATAAATGCCATCGGCTCGGTCCTAACACCCATGCGGGTCATCGGTTCCCATAACCGATGACCCGCATTCTTTTATGAATTACTTTTCGATCCCATGCCTTGCATGTCAATATATACGTAAGCATGTTGTTTAATGTAGGTATAGTACTGGACAGTCGACCGGAGGTTGGTCCATAAAAGTGCTGGCCTAGCGTAGTACGGAGTGTCAATGGAAAAAGAGACCAGCTTATACTGGTTTGGATACCACTGACGTGCAGCCAAGAGTACTTGCAGCCAACAGTACGTGCAGCCAACAGTATGTGCAGCCTACAGTACGTGCAGCGTACAGTACGTGCAGCGTACAGTACGTGCAGCCTACAGTACGTGCATCCTACAGTACGTGCAGCCTACAGTACGTGCAGCCTACTGTACGTGTACTTATATGCTACTATTTTATTTTATTTTTGATGGTGGAGATTCGAGCGGACATTATCAAAATATGCAAAACAGTACCTAATATGTATAATATGTGTGCGTACGTAGACAGCGCTTTACTCACACAGTGTGACATTGTTTTAAGAACTTCAGTATATATGCTTATCAAATAACTCGAATACATTGATGTTTTGGTTCAAAATGTCTTCCCTTTCGGACTGAAATTCTAAGCATAACGACCTTGCGGCCACTTTGTTCAAAAACCTAACAACAAAAGAATAACACGGATTAAATATGAGCCAATTATGTTGACAGCATCCTGCTCGTTCGGCGTCTATTTACAAGTTATACAACAAAGAACGGACAATCATCTCCATGTCATAAGACCGACCGCTGACCGCACTTGACTCACTGCTACACACCCGATTTATACCTCCCCACATTACCTACCAACACGACCAGTCGAACTAGACCCTTTCCCTTACATTGTCAGACCCCCTGCACCGCTCCGCTAACACACATCTCCGAGGGGAGCGGCTGATAACATTAGAGTGGTCACGCATAGAGCACGTAAGGTTCTGTAGGATTTTCCCTTTTCGCTTTCACTCAATAATCCCAACAAAAGGAATACTTGAAGGGTCCACCCGATGGGGTTTTGGCAAGAGGTAGAAAATGTATACGCTATACAAATAATTGTAAATATTGGCGTGGGATAACGTTTATTCCGAACATCTATTTTCTATCTGATAAACCTCAAGGAAAGGTTTTGTATTCATGGATAAAATAAAGTAGAGCAATTTAGAATCTGTAAGTAGGCTAGCCTGAAGCCTGTAAATGGCGGAAACTTTTAAGTACTTCTAGAATGTTCTAATTACTTTGGTAGGTACTTGAAAATTGGAGCGTACTCATTAATCACATTTTAAAGAAAAATATTGTTCAATTTTGTAACTCTTTTCATTTTTTGACTTTATACTTAGATCCATCAATATGAATATTAAAAGTCAGCAAGAGCATTATAATTATAAACTATTTGTATAAGACATTATAAAATATTTCAAACCTACTCGACTTATTCGTCTTAAAATTGTTAAGCACTGAAATGTACAGTGATTCTAACGCAAAGGAGCACAGTTACGAGTATTGTAGGCAGCCTTTAAGGACTAGGGGATTATTGTCTATTGTCTAGTCTATTCAGCGAAACAAAAAAAAGGTCCAGAACAGTGGCTGAGGACGAACTGTTTCTTACCACGACCAATTAATTACAAGAGGATTACAATCGTTTTGTTGTTGATTATTTCGGTTTTATGCAGAATCACAAATAATAAATATTTTTTAAAGATTATAAACTGTTGGTAATTTCATGATGATCGAAGTTTTGGGGCTTTAAAGTTCAGAAACCCAGAGCACTATGTTCATTACCTACCACATAATCTAGCAAGTTGTCTCGACATTCATCCTATCCACAATATTTAACAACATCACCCCGACCAAGAAAACTCTACTACCTACTTGCTAAAATTCCCACCCGGATGACCTGACCATATTAAACAGCATCAAAATCATTAACAAGAGGTCCGGTATTCTGCGCATTTCATTAAGCCGGGTAAGATAATGTAACGCATGTTCGCGGTGTTGAATTTATGTGCGGTTCGTGTGCGTGTGAGTTGTGACGTCATAGGAAAAGCTAAGATATTACTATAGACGAATGTTTATTAAGGCTTTTTGCTTCTTTATTGTTTCTTGTTGAGGCATTCAAAAAGTGGTTGAAATTAAAATCTTCTTGTACTCATAATAGAAAAGAATAGAATTGAATAGAATATATTTATTTGCATTTAAACATGGTACAATAAATTCAAGCGCACGTCTTTATTTGCTCAATTATTTAATTTGACCTTGGCAGCGTTTTTATTTTGTAGCAGGAAGGATTATTTTCGTAGTTCCAATGTTAAGAATTATCGAAGACGTTCAATTAAATTTTCAATTTCTTTGGGTATTACTGACGTTCTATTGGCTGCACATTCTCATCCTCTTAAAGAGGTCAATTTTTCATCGATAGTGTATCTACAAAATATCATCATCATCTCCCTAGCCTTTTCCGAACTATGTTGGGGTCGACTTCCAATTCGGATGCAGCTGGATATCTGTACTTTATTTATATAGAGCAACTGTCTATCTGATCTCCACAACCCAGTTACTGGATAATACGGTACCTCTTGGTAAGACAATTTGTCCATTTTTCGGTCTTCTGACTACCCGTACCGACTGTCAATAAACTAGCACTTGCTTTCGGAGTAAATAGGGTCTAAAATACAGATGACTATATCATTTTACAAAGTCACAGCTAGCGCCTGCTAGTTTACTGGGTACAGTGTATCTGCAAAATAATGGTGAATTAATTAATGCACCATAAAATAAGAGTAGGCAGATATTTTATATTCTTAGTTGAAAAGAATTTTTTTTTTTCAGAGCGAAATATCTTAAAGTTACTTGGCACGGTGTCGTAGTAAGATTTTGTTCAAGTTGCCGGCTCCGTTTCTTGGGGTGACTGTCACCGAACATTATAGAACAATACATTAAATCACAGGAATACGCGTTATAGGTATCTATAAAAGCTGTAATATTTTATTCTGTAACTATTAGTTTTCGTTTCGGGAAAAAATGATCGCCAAAAACGTATATTTTTTGTAGATAAATCATAGCCAATAATTACAGTTGCGTTATATACTTGTAAAAAGACTTACTTCAAAGTAATAGATAATAAAAAACTTAAAATGACTCTCCAGTAAAATCTCAAAAATTGCAGTTATTCCCTTGTCTTACCGAAGGAGCGAATATACTATACCATAATAATCTGCGTCCAGCGCTCGGCGTGGAAACACGTCGTGTTCGGGTTCGCAACTGGTCAATCGTCATCCCGAGGATGCCTCGTTGACAGGCGAAATACGTGTCGATTTCTTAGGGTTTTTTAACTATAATAATCTGTGCTCTTAGTTGGGTCTTTCATCTATTTATGTACTCCGAACATAATTATTGTCATAAAGGTCTTAGTTCAGTAGGTATTTTGGCACAAAGACGACTACTTGGAAACCTAATAGGCTTTGTGTTTATAGTTGTATCTCTCTCCTTGTTGTGTGACTTTTCGTCTATATTTTGTACCCAAATGGTTATTTTTATGTCAGCCCGAGACCTTGCTATCCGGCAGAGAACAGTCATCCTCAAAAAATGTGTACAAATCAAGTAGAATTATTAATTTCATGGTCTGCAAATATCTTTGTTCCTTAATTTTGTATCTTAATCTGTAGTATCTCTCTTAATTTGTAGCCATAAAGCACACATTGGGCACAATGGTAGCTACTCATTCATGCAGTATTATGAAATACATAATGTAGAGAGTTTTTCAATCTATTCTCATTAACTGTGGAAAAACATCTCACATGAGCTCGAAATGACTACCAAAACTATTTTCCATCTTGTTGAAGGTTAATTAAAGCTACGCGTACTCTTGCTGATCTATTTGAAGTTGTTATGAAGAAATAAATAGAATCTCAAAATCAGCATACTTCACTATCACATTCAAATTGATAGACCTAAGGACAGGTCTACATCTAAACGTGCATATAAGCGATTGCACGGTTGCCTAACGCGGCGTGTAATAGAGGCCTCACAACTGGGCATTGTGGGCAGGCGACGCGCTACATTGCCCACTTATACGTGTATGCGAAATTATGTAACATTTCGAAATTTTTACTTATTGAATATGTTGAGAGAAATTGTGAAAAAGAGTAAATGAGAACACACAAAACAAAACACAGAACAGACAGAATTTAATGTGTGCTCTAATTACCTATGCGGATTAAAAACACAATATATAATTATTGTTTGTTCAACATTCGGTTTTGCTGGTTGGTTGTTAATATGCGATCAACGCCCAGCTTCCTCACTTACACTCGTATGTAAAAGAATCTTGCGCGTAGGGGATTAATGACACAGTAAGGTAAGTAGGAACTGACCTTGTAATATATTCGCCAAAAACCCCACATAAAGCAAAACGGAAGTTATTAAATAATGTAGTACAGAACCCGGGCGCGCTATAAGAGTTCACGCGCGACCGCCGTCGGACGGCGAAGTAATCCGCGATCATCCTGTGCGACGGCACGGTTGTACGCGTAGCGCTGCGGAAGCCAACACTTAGAACGCATTCACTGGATATCTGAACTGAAAGGTCATTTCATATATGCCTCACCTGGGTTAAATAAATTTATTTTCTATCTATTTCGAAAATGTGGTTGCAAAATTTTTAAAAGTCTGTCTTTAAGTAGCTAATCTAAGAGAAAAAGCTATCTTCCAAAAAAAACTATACTTTCTTATCAAAATACTTAAAATAACTTTGTCCGGTGTGGTAGTAGGGGCTAATTAGTGCTTCATGTGTGCTGCTATCGCCTAGTTATGGATAATGATAATTAACTATTTTAGTCAAACATTCTGTGCTAAATTCCGCCATTTTGGTTAATAAACTTCTATATCGCCGCGGATATCGATTAATAATTATGTACATAAATGATCATTAGCTAACATTTATTGTAACTAAATTCAAAATTTTACAACATACAAATACATGGCTAACATAATTAGTTAGTCTTGTATCATTAAATTGGTGCACACTGTTATTATTAACATGAATAATTGTAGCAAACACAACGCTCCTACTTTGGGAATTCTATTGAGAAATGAACTACCTTTTTTTTTGAGGTTGGGCAATCATCCAATGACTTCTCACGCTCTGGGCGGAGCGGAAGGGTGTGTCAGACTTTTACTGACTAAAACCCACCCGAGTTCCTTCAGTTGCCTGTTGCCAAGGTCCCGGTACGAGTATCCCTTTCGGACTTTCTCGCAACTCTGGCAGACATCGGTCCTGGTGGACCCCGCCAATTGTGCTGCCATCTCTTTGAGGCGCGCGTGGAACACGACGCGCCATCGACCCGGGCCTGGTCCTTATCGGACTAGCTACCCGTTGTTCGCCGTCCGCAAGCCCGCGCCTATGGTGGCCGGGAATCTGCCTGGGATTCCCGACGCCCAGGGCGTCTCCAGCGGCGGCGGTTAGGGGCGTGAGGGCGCAAACTTTGCCTCTCCCTCACGCGTTCCGCCTCCTCCTTCGCGAGCATTACTGCTTCGTAGAAGGAGGTGACGGCTTCCCATGCCCTTTCGCTCCGTACCATGTCCTGGACCAGGGCCAGACGCGAGAGGTCACTGCCACCAATCACCTCCACGAGGACATGGCGGTGCTCCGCCCAAGCAGGGCATACCTCCACCGTATGCTCCACCGTGTCCTCCGGGCGATCAGCACAGTGGTGACACCCGGGCGTTTCCTCCCGCCTAATCCTACACAGGAACCTCCCGAAGCTGCCATTTCCGGTGAGGACCTGTGTCAGGTGGAAGGTGAGGATGCCGTAGCGCCTCTCTTGCCACTCCATAAAGAGGGGACTTATCGCCGCAATTGTGGTGTGCCCAGCACTGGGTTGCGACAATCGCACTCTCCATGCCGCCATGAGATCCTGCCGGAGCTCTGTCCGCTGTGCCGCGAGTTCTCGCGGCAGCGGAGTTATGTCCCGGCGCTTCACCTCCTCGCGCCACTCCCAATTATGCGCGAGGACTTTCAACTCCAGATCCCATGGCGTAATCCGGCAAGGAGGCTCGCCGCCTCACGGGAGACCGTGCGGTATTCCGGGGCCAGCCGAATGGCCATGGCCCTTTGGGACGCGTTCAACCGGCAAGCTGGCCGCAGCCTAAGGGAACGTGCCCACAACGGTGCCCCATAAAGGGCCATGGACCGCACGACTCCCGCGTAGAGCCTCCGGTAGGACTCAGATACTTTTGGAATAGACCATAGGAATGAACTACCTATGGTCTGTTCCAAAAGTATCTGATTAACCTCAATTTTCATCGACGAGTTTTCAATTAAAATTGAAAAATGTTATTAAAACAATAATTTACAAGTATTTTCACTTAATCGATAACAGACTGTTTTCAACACCATCCACTGAATGCTGGGAGGTATTCCCTTGGCTATAAATACTAGCTCAATTTCGACGATTCATGCCGTACGGTACCAATATCATTATTTATAAAACCTACCTACAGTTAGCTATACATATTTCAAAACAATAGTAACACGTCCTACTACTAACTAGGTGCACACTACATAAATAGTAACACGTCCTACTACTCACTAGGTGCACACTACATAAATAGTAACACGTCCTACTACTCACTAGGTGCACACTACATAAATAGTAACACGTCCTACTACTAACTAGGTGCACACTACATAAATAGTAACACGTCCTACTACTAACTAGGTGCACACTACATAAATAGTAACACGTCCTACTACTAACTAGGTGCACACTACATAGATAGTAACACGTCCTATTACTACTCGTAACTAGGTGCACACTACATAAATCGTGGCTCACAATAACTCCCACTCCACGATATAACGAACACTCGGCAAAATTAAACATAAATTGTGAGCTCAAAAGTATACAATAAAAATAAACATGGAATGTATGAGGAAATGAAAAGCGTTTCGTAAACGAGCGTCGCTAATCGCTTAGCTTATGGCCCAACCGGCCTTAATGTTGCATTTGTTGTAACTTGCCAACGTTGCTCTTTTGTTTACCTTTGTTTTGCAAAGATTTAAGAAACGAGAGGTTTATTGTAACTGGACTTTACTAACTTTTTAAATGAAAAGGCCATAATGTTTTGATTTCTCAAGTGTATGGTCAATTACACTTTTTGTTTAGGAAATTGTCCCCGCTGATTAATTTAGCCTGTAAGTGTTGTGTCTTGGGTACTGTTTAATAAACCCTCAGAGTTATTCTTGAGTCACGGAGGCTAGAAAAATACCTATTGCAATCGTAACAGTGACCTCTAGTGCTAAAAGTCTGTTACTTAGCTAACGTCTAAAACACCGTCAAATTGTTTTATGATGAACACGATTCTAAAAACGACACAATGAAAGCATCTTACAACAGATTTCGACCTCAAAATAATACCCGTACCTATTCATCAAAATACATCATTATTATTAATTATAAGAAGCTACACATTACTGGAATTATACTCAACAGGTCGATCGTTCATACTTATGTTTTCGATCAATACTCAGGTAATATATTATCAGGTTAATATGGCTGATATGGCTATATTATAATTTAAGATACAATGCTACACACGTCGGTAAGAAATAACTCTTTTATTTGGAGAGTCACAGGTGATGCGTATGGATGTAGGTTGGTCAGCAATGTGAAGTTAGATTAAGTACAGTCGGTTATAAGATTGAGCGATTAATAAAAATATTGGTTGCGAGAAAACTTGTAGAGGTTTTGGTTTCGATATATTATATGACCTTGTTAGAAATACGAAGCATAATAAACAGCCTGTCTACAAGGGCTGTTTATTATGATATTTCTTACAGGACCAGCTCTAAGGCTATAATTAGAACTGACCGATAGCTCCCAATCATTATGACTACTACTCTTTAGAAGATAACACATTCATATCACTTATAGACCGGCAACCAATATACAGTCACAGTGTAGACTATACTAAATAATGTGGCCTACTACTAATTACTACTGCTAAACTTAATTGTAGTTTACAAACAAGCATCACACAAAGGTGTTAGTAATGTGAAAGCAACAGTCCATGTGTAAACTTTGTATTACTATACTGTGCAGTCTAGTATGTTCATGTAAAAGGTTCTTTTGCATCTTTTCAAATGCCTATGCCTACTAACGTAGTAAATAGTACCTTCTCTGATTTTGTACTCTGTGAATATTGACTTTTTTCTATTTCTATTAATATTCAAACGACACATCAGTATGGAAATGATTTTTTGAATATTTTGTTGTTTGGCACGATAACTATTCCGAAACGAATAAAAATAAAACAAACAGCAAATTGTGGAACAACAACCCACCACTCCAGTATTATAATTTCCAAATTTGAAAAGTTTTACTTTTTCACACGAATAGAGTATCGATATTTTGGAGAAGTTTTTTAATCTGCCCTCAGTTTGTATTATTAAGAGTTAGAGAATATATATAGGGAAATGTAATTTTGTCTGAACGAAAATAGCCCGAACTGCCAGTCGACTTTAATTCAGCGAATTTAACCAAGCCCAACATTATTTCATATGTATAATAGATTTCTTTCTATTATGACTTAATATAATTATGTAGTCTATCGGGCTGGTGTCCACAACTCCACTTCCAAGCAAATATTTTGCGTACGATATATCTTGAAACCCACCAACGACATCAAACCTACTATAATATTCCTTGTTCTTACTTTAACTCTCCAAAGCACATAATTAAACTTCTACAAACAACCCAAAAATTGTTGGAATAAATCAAATGAGACGAGTAAATCGCAGCACTCTGTCTGCGCGCGGTTGGTCCCGGTCACGTCCAATACGTGGCGCATTACCCACGACTTGCGCCATAAATAAAACAAACCCTATTACAAACGTGGGCTGAGTATGGATACACAATATGGAGTTTACGACTTTTGAAAGGTCTTGAATTGGGGATTATTGTCATGAGAAGCTAAATTCGGCAATACAGAATTGAGTTGATATAAAAAAACTGAACAGAAAATGGTTAAGAATCCACTAAAGCTAGGGACATGTACTCGCAGTTATGTACCTATAAGATTAGCAAACACGACATCGTCCGGATATTTGAGAATACCCCAGATTACACTAAGGATAACGTCCGCCATTTTATACAAAAACGAGGAAGCAGTCGGATCCTAATAAAGAAGGTAAACATTAATTACCTATTATTTAGCGAAATCATAATCTTTTGAGCAATCCCAAGCTTCTCAAATAAGATTAATAATTATTTACAAAAGCAACTTGTACCAGATTGTTTCTACAGATATTCGCAAAGAAACTCACGGAATAAGATTACGAGCTCTCAAAGTCAGGAATGAGAAGTATTGAGTGAAATGCATTCCGATTTACATTGCTTTTCTCTCAGATTTTTTGAGAATGGAATATTTGACCTAGTTTTAGATCTTTGCTTTGGTTTCAACTTATACGATGGACAGAGCTTTTGAGTATAGTCAAGCTTGAGCTTTTAGATGAGCACCTACTTTAGAATCACTCACAAACCAATCATCTTTAGGGGTATGAGGAACAGGGTGTAAAGTCCACACATCCACCATAGAAAAGGGAGGATCCTCCGACCAGACGGGTGTTGTGTCTGGCGGGCAACTGCCCAATGATTGATATTGGATTTTTGTATATATGTTCACTGCACGGTAAACTCTAATTGCGCGATGCAGGATTTTTGTGACGTCAGGATTTTTGTGTGACGTCAGGTCTTTGATGCGTAGTTCGAATGCGGCGATGTAGGTACCGCAACACATCTTTTTTTTTTGCCTAAGTCGTGAATGGTAACTTTTAATTAAAACATTCCAATCGTGTATGTAAATACTTGCAATTTGGGCCCAGTCCCCTTAAGTAGACTGCGATGGTTCAACAATTAACACCACTCTTAACTGCTTACCTTGAAAATAAAGAAAGCCTTTTATTAATAAACACAACAAATCGTCAAATCACACAAACGATCCGCAGTACCCAAACAGATGAATACATAACAAATGACACAAAGTTTTAACCCATAGGCGTACATTACGGAATAAGTAGTTCGGCAGATAGGAACTAAATAACTGTAGTTAACAACTATATAAAGTAGGTGGTTATCGCACAATGGGCGTTTCAGTCGTTAGTGATATAGGTGCGGCCCGTGCTGAAAATGTGGCCCGATAAGCTGAGGTAGCGGACAGAGTGATAGGCGGAGCGGAGGCGGGAATAAGTTTTGCTGTGTTGAATGGACAAGTTTTAAGGACACGATAAGAAGTTGTGTGGTTCTGAGAAGGAAAAACTTCCTTTATGTTATTTTTTAATGGTCGGTGATAAATAGAATTTTCAGAAATCTTTATCGTCTCTTTATAATATAAGAAATGAACTTTGGTATATTCAATACTTTCTTTGGGTCTCAACAGTTTCCCAGCCACTTGTAATTTAATCATCTGCTAATGAGCTTCTGTTCGGCGCACCATATGAATATAGGCAGACTTAAAAAAAATAAAAAAAATGCTATGTTCATTCTAAAGCCCTATTTACACGGTGCAAGTTTATTTTCTGTGGCATAACATAAAATTAAAGCATTCATTGACTAGCACCGTCTAAACAACACGTACAACACGTTGCAAGATACGGAAAAAGTTAGTTGCCATTCAAAACAGGTATAGGTGAAAACAGCACGTACAATAAAATCGCAATACAATAAAATAAAATCACATGCAATACATGACTTATTTTACAAGAAAGTGCAAATCTGTGTTTAGACGAGGCAAAACTTGGATGCAATACTCACTTGGAATAATTGCCTTAGTGCAAATAGAATTCGCATGCAATTATTGAATGGCAAAACTTGCATTCTATTATTGTATGCCATTTCATAAAAATCGCTCGCGTATAAACACTTACATGCAATTCTTGAATGGTAATAGCTGAACGTGTTTTATGTCATGCAATTATTGTTCTTGAACTTTCCAGAAACTTGCACCGAGGAAATTGGGTTTAACTCAGTTCCTAATACCCCGCTACTCGCTCCGCTTTTAACACTTCTCTAAATCGCTTTGGACTTTCCGAGCGATATCTAAAACCGAGGCTGGCAATTAGGATAGTTTGCGACCGCTCCATTGCCAAATGATCTGTGAGTTTTAACTATGTGCCGATACCGGCGGCGGCGGCGCCCGGGGCCTCCCGTCATTACCTACCAACTTTATACCAACATATATTTACACTCTCGAGTTACGCTTCGAAACTGATGGAACTGATTTTGTTTGCGAAACTTTGACTTTTCAAACTTTGCAGTTGTTTTAATTAAGTTTACGTATGGGTAATATTTTTAAAAGTAGCTAGCTATTCTCGGGACTTACTAGGGTAACACTGTTTAATTGCCGCTTAAAGAACGGAGTTCTGCTTCAAAATTATAGACTGAGTGTGCCTATGTACTGCTAAGGTTACTCTACTTGGCTGGTTTGTAAAGGTAAAACCTAAGTAAACACGCGACAGATTTTGTTGATTGATCATTATCCACCCTCCCACTACTGATTATTAAAGGCATTCCCCTATTGTACCTTGGTGTTCTAGTGCTTAAGCTAGGTTTAGCATAGCACAGTCCCACAGAGGCTTGGTGTATTATGAGTGCGAAATCACGATGTAGATATCCTACATAGTTTCATAGATAGCATACAAAAATATCACAATAGTGTCTCCCTTCTTCATCTTTTTTTAATATATTACTAGCAGAGGCCTCGCCCGCGTGAATGTCATTTATTATATACTAAAACCTTCCTCGAGAACCACTCTATCCATTGGTGAAAACAGCATGAAAATCGGTGAAGGAGTTTTGTAGTTTATCGCGAACAGACAGACAGACGCGGCGGAGGACTTTGTTTTATAATATACCAGCTGATGCCCGCGACTTCACCCGCGTGGATGTCGGTTATTATATACTAAAACCTTACTCGAGAATAACTCTATCCATTGGTGAAAACAGCATAAAAATAGGTGCAGTAGTTTTTGAGTTTATCCCCTACAGGATGACAGACAGATGCGGCGGAGGACTTTGTTTTATAATAAGTAAGGATGTAGTGATTATCTACTAGTTGACTGTTACTCGCCACCATAACGTGACGTTCGACCACGTGGTCAATTACTTCACAAATTGGGATGAGGAAAAACCTTAGTCAGCAGATTGAAATCCGTGGTTTAAGATATCAGAAACGAGAGGATAAATAAATTAGACTTCCTTAGGGAAAGACTATTCATACCAATTTTTATGAATAGGCTTTCCTAAGGAAGTCTGTTAAAACCAATGAAATTAATTTACTGGTTTAACAGCTACAAAATAGCGCCAATATTACTTAGGTAAAACAATTATCAAATAAAGTCTCTCATCAACCTCATCTTTTCCACGTATCCTCAGACCAGTGAACTGCTCATCGTTACAGTGAGTCCTTTATCATGTGAGCTTCCCTCCAATTACGTGATTCCTTGTGTTCGAGATCTCGCTCCATGTAACGTTAAAAACCGGTACATTACAGGTAGGTACGTCACGCGCGCAGGGGTCGGAAAATTGAGGTCATACGCAACTCGTCTTCAGGTCAATTAAACCCTCAACGGATGTGGTGATAACCCAAGTGGGATGATGTAGCGGAACTAAGAATTATGGAAGTAGTTTGTGAGGAATATCTGATTGAAATGTACGATGAACGTATTTAATTCCTTTACATAATGACACCGAAACTGCCTTTTCAAGATAGTATTTCATGAAAAAAGGTTTTTTTTTGTGATTTAAAAATTTACTTAAATCATTTAAGGAAAAGACGCATCTAATGAGATCAGCACTTAAAATATAATTTATTTGGTTCTGCTTGTCATAAATCGCTTTATCTTCCATCTCAGACCAACTCTGTCCGCCCAGTGTACAGTCATGTACAGTCAGCGTATATCGCGCGGTGAGAGCCGCTTTGTTAATTTTTGATGAATCGGATAGGTTAGAGTAGTTTGTTGCCTTCAATAATATACCGCTGTACGTGCTGACATCGCAATTTATGTTAAGACTTCACCGAAACACCGCTCCACTGGTTTCATGCTAAATTTTTAAACTACACCACACTAAACGAGGAATGAAATAAAGAGGTGTACTAAAACAGAGGATTACGAAGGCTTAACCTAGTTTCTTCGGCGTACTTTCGTAAGTCAAAGAGTGGATCGTAACTTTGCCAACATCAAAAGAGGACTTAACATTTCCTCAACCGAGATTCTTTATTATGAAAGGTAGGATGCTGGCCGAATACCGGGAATTTCCAATAGATACTTTTTTTTGGGAGTTTTGGAGTACAAGTAGTGGGAACTAGTGTCAGCGTCAGCAATGATTAATGGAGGTGCTGAGTTATCTGTGCTGACCGAGGGTGTCGGACGAAAAATCATTAGTCTCGGCTGCGTCGAGGCCTCGTCGCGAAAATCATTATGTAGGGACAAAAAATCATTAACTGCGGAGCTTTGGGCAAAAACTAATGTTTCATTAATGGCGTAGTCTCAAGTCCGCGGGCAGGGGGGGAGATGGATATTGATTGACGAACCTATTTATATCTAGACCTCTCGATACGCAGAATTTCTTAGAACGTGTGAATACAAAAGGTAGGAAGATTTTTTGAATAAATTGCGGCTTTATTACTAAGGATTACGGAAAAAAAATGCACCTACGATACGAAACGAACGATATTTTTGGGCCGTTACATAACTAAAACGCCAGTCTTAAAAAGATAAGCAGAGATGTGTCGACTATTCATACGCTATAGTTCTAGAATGACTGTAAGTAGCTACTAGGTCCAATGTGAAATAAAGCATAAAGCTTAATTACTTGTGACTATATTCTATTGCAGTTTAAAAAGGCAAACAGATTCTTTATGACCACTGACCAGTCCCAAAAATCTAATCCAGTCTTTAGTTAAACTAGACTAATCTCATTTATTATAGTATTACATTATATTTTCCTCTCAAAGTTCCACTTCTTGCACACACCCTCCTAATTCCATCGCAATAAGTTTTAATGACAGCACTCATACGCCGCTCAGCCCGACAATGGCGCTGATGGTCCCGATGTCAGTTCATTTTCCGCGTTGTTGGCTAAATGACGCGTCAGGAGCACGCGCGTCAGTGTCCGCTGTCCGTCGCCATATTCAAATAATTACGCAAAATCGTGGAGCTTTCCATACTGTATCACGTTTTAATACTCGGGTACACGCTACCGATCGATTTTTATAGAAGTTTACGGCTTATTGTTAAAAAATGTGCAAATCGACCATTATGTCGTGACCATGATTGATGTTTCCCATCTGAAATATATACCAGTAGCAGCATAGTGTCTGGATTTTTAGTTAATGGCAATAGGGCTGGCTCCCTATTGTATAGAACTTGGGTATAAATATGTATATTTAGTCAACCTTAAAAAAAAATACCGACAAGAACATTTAATCGTCTACAATTTTGTGTTCCCTAATACTGTATCAATGTGTAGCTCCCATTACGTCCCATTGTGTATTATAATTTGTGCCCACACTTTAATATAATAATAATGGAACAAAGATTGTGTAGACTATCAAATGTATTCTTGTCGATGTGCCGAACACTTCCGGGAATGCCGGCGTGATATTATTATGATGACTAAACTGCATGGTTATAATATTCAGCTCTAAAATAGAAAAGGTTCTCACTCTACACTATCTGTGTAAATGAAAGTAAGGAGCTTCGCTGATGTACGAGCATAAATACCTTACTATACATAAGCTCGCTTACATTTACGCAAAATTCTCAAAAACGGTTGCTACTTTCAGAAAAGACTTATTTCTTAATAGTTTGGTTTTCGAAAATACCATGTTCGTAACATTAAAATTTCTAGCCATACTTTAGGAGGTATTTCTCCTAAATTAAGGATATAAATTTTAATTTTGAGTCTTGCGTCGTGTCGTGTTACGTAATCTATAAGCTCGTGACTGTATCTACGATGATTGAAACCTCCGGGAGCTCCCAGCAATCAATCCCGTTACGAAGGTTGCTGACGGATTTTTTCGGTACAGCTTGATCAATACGAGTGGAAACATTGCTAACGCATACAGATTCACCTTTCTCCTGCGAATTCTAGGGATGTGTTATTGTGATCTCATTCTCAAGAAGAATTCCTATAGATCATTTCTAAGTCAGCATAATTAAACAAGTTCTAAAACATGAGATTGCATAAAATTATCCTCCATTCATTGAAAAAGCAGCAATGAAATCTATAATAGGTTTCTATAGATTCAAATCCCGGATCCTTTGGATTTTATAGATTATTTCTGTGTTTACAAACAGCCAACAGCTATTAACACAATTTAATTAAAACTACAATAACTAGCACTCGTTATCTAAAACCCGTGTTCCGAATGTTTCGAATGCTCCGACATAGTATTTAGCAAATTTCAGCAACTCTCACTAATTCGGCCAGTGTAGGCGGTCCACGTGATGTCCATACATCAGCTCGGGAGGCGGCAGGAGTGTGGCGCGCGGAGGTGAGGAGAGCCCGCTTGCAACACGTGCCCGACTCAAATTAATCATTCCTATGTCGTATTAGCTACCTGCCCCAACGATACCTCCGTCATTTTAATTATATCAAGGACTCTCTCGTTTTTGGGAAATTAATTTTCGGCATAATGAGGGAAATGTAAAAATTCGTGATTAGGTTAATTGCGAAGGGCAATATGACAAAGGGAAGACATTTTTTGATCTTATCTCGTGTTACAAATGTCATAGGTCGGCGTTTTATAGGAATCTGTGGAACTGTCAAGAAACATTACTTTGTGAAAAATAACATGAAAATCTCCCTAACAGCCATTTAAAATACACCCACACATAATAGTCGTACCTAAAGTTCTGGAAATCATCTTATCACGATTATGATTATTATTCTAGTTCAAGATACTAGACTTTACTATTGGGTTCATGTAGGTACTCGTACTCTATAATCTGATGTAATATGTAACAGTGCCAAATCTCGGCAAGTACTACCCATTCCTTTTCATCTTTCTTTCGCTCACAAGTCGAGATAAGCTGCTAGTCTATTACACTTGCGTCCTACTTCGTGGCAAAATAACTTTAAACTTTTTAAGGTCTGAGTAACTGCAAAGCTGTGTAATATAATGTTGCTGAGTTAAATAGTCGGTGTTCCGAGGGCGTGGTGGGGCGGGGCCCGACTCCGCGATTCGGTGGATTTATATCAACAGTCGGTTACAAATCATTGGTGAGCCGCAGTCGAAATACAGTTCACTTTGTACAGGATTTACGTTTATTAAGCGAGTTTAAGATGCGATACGTTCCTCGCAATCTGGCGAACAAAGCGCCTCTTATAAAATAGAGATGTACCCGTGATTAGATCACGGTTATGTTTGCTGTATTTAGTGAATAAATTTATGGTGAATTCGTCAGTATTGATAACAATATAACGTCTTACTTCGCTGGTTATACAAAAATGTGCCACGACTTTATAAAAATAATTAAAAATAACTCCGTTTTTTAATAATGCCAAGCCAATATTTAAAAATTAAATAAAGAAAGTAAAATAAAGAAAGTTAGACAGGAGCTATTTTTATAAGAGTGCGCGAAGAAACCTGCTAGGCCACCCACTTTATTAATTTTCACAGTAGGTACCTAGGTACTAATTTTTAAAGTTGTCAACACAAATTATATTATGCATTGTGACTGATTCCTTTTTCTCGATTTTTCCTGCCTCTGTTAGTAACTGATCTTCGTAGTGAGCGTGACTTCAAAATAGTTGTAAAAAGATATAACTAAAATATTCGACGTAGAATTTCCATCGCCTCCCGAAACTACCACTTCACTAAATAAAAGACAAAACCTGAAGTAACAAACAAGACACAAACAAAATCTAATTCAAATTCCGAGGACTAGAAAGCCAAAGAAAAATGAGAAAGAACAGGGAAAAGAAGCAATTGTTGACTACAGAAGATAAGCACAGAATGTCTACTCCTCCTGATTTATTAATCAACTTGAAAGTCCAGTTGGTGTAAATAGAAGTTACCACAAGAAAACTAAATCCTATTATTTTACGGAAGCCATTGTCCTTTAGAGGGAGATTAGGCAGACCTCAAATATCTAGAACGACTTCAGGCTTTAAAAGGTAAAAGTACGTATTGGGTAACTATCGACGTCCCGCTGAAGTTCAGTCTTCTTCAAATATTGGAAACTTTTGACCTATTGGCCGCGATTTAAAGATAGCTTTTTCGTTAAAAAAAAAGTCGAGAGCAGAAAATGTTTCAAAAGTATTTTTGACGTCACATACGCACACACACACACGCACACATACACACACATACGAACACACAAATAATCATACGAGTATCTTTACCTTTTCATAAACTTTGTAATTTTTTGTAAAATGTACTTAAAATGGTTTAGTTATCTAGTTTCCCAAAAACTTTGTAAATTGATCCTAGGGAGGAGCGGAACAAAGTTTTTAGTTACTACGCAGTCGATATTTAATGTTATTGTTTAAACTTAAGACTATCTTAAAAAATAACAATGTGGGAGAGTTGGTAACTCAACAGTTCAGCACAAACACTGACGGAGGACACGGTGGAGCATACGGTGGAGGTATGCCCTGCTTGGGCGGAGCACCGCCGTGTCCTCGCGGAGGCGATTGGCGGCAATGACCTCTCGCGTCCGGCCCTGGTCCAGGCCATGGTACGGAGCGAGAGGGCATGGGAAGCCGTCACCTCCTTCTGCGAAGCAGTAATGCTCGCGAAGGAGGAGGCGGAACGCGTGAGGGAAAGGCAAAGTTTGCGCCCTCACGCCCCTAACCGCCGCCGTTGGAGACGCCCTGGGCGTCGGGAATCCCAGGCGGATTCCCGGCCACCATAGGCGCGGGATTGCGGACGGCGAGCAACGGGCAGCTCGCCGTCCGATAAGGACTAGGCCCGGGTCGATGGCGCGTCGTGTTCCACGCGCGCCTCAAAGAGATGTCAGCAAAATTGACGGGGTCCGGTAGGACCGATGCCTGCCAGGGTTGCGGGAAAGTCCGAAAGGGATACCGGGACCTTGGCAACAGGCAAATGAAGGAACACGGGTGGGTTTTAGTCAGTAAAAGTCTGACACGCCCTTCCGCTCCGCCCAGAGCGGGAGAAGTCAATGGATGATTTCCCACCTTCAAAAAAAAAAAAAAAGGGAGGATCGGAACCACCCAATACAAGCATTACTACATGCTCCTGGGTGGTTCTAGCCACTGAATTATATCGTAAAAAACGTTAAAGAAATAAACTATATTTTTTATTTATTATTTTATAATAATAATTAGGTACCTACATACAGCTTCGAAAATCAAACGAATAGGCATCATCCTTAGCCTTTAGGAAATTAAGCCAGAAAAGGGATATAAAATAATATTGACTAGTAAGGAAATTGTTTGAGACCTAATTTTGACTTAATTTCGTTGTAGGGTAATTCTCATTGTGTAATGTTCATGGCCCGCTTACAAGTGTGGTGTCGTGTTTAGAACAGGAGCGAGTTCCCGAGGAAGCCTTCCGGTACACGAGTCACATCCGACATGACGCCACTCATTGTTCAAATGGTTCTAAATATAAGCCCTTGTTTGTTCGCTTAGTGCTTTTCGCTTTATTGTTATTTAAATTCAATAAAAACTTCTCTCAACTGTCAGTGGGCGCAACATTTAATTTTTCATCAACTCATCGATTAGAAGCCACGTAAACTCAAAGTTAAACGAAAAATTAACAAGTACAAGGTTCATTAACGTCTGTCTTTTGTAAAGTTCATTGAGTTTAGTAAGAAATGAAACATTTGTGAAACTCTCGCCGACGTCGAGTTCGCCTTCTTCGGCAACTGCTTTGATTGTTTAGCAATAAATCGGAAGGAATTTCGGTGAATAACTCAGCTAATTTTCCTTCCGAAGTTAAAGCGTAAATTGTAATGAGGAAAATGACGCCCGCTGTTTCATACACCTTAATTTAAATACAGAAAGTTGTCGTGTAATCACGGAGATTGCTGTTTTATTATTTACTATTTTCCTTTACGTTGAGCTGGCTTCAGAATCTGTACCCTCTAGAACAGTAAGTCAACGCTGATTGATAGATTTATACTCGTTTTAGACCTTCGTGCCTCTTTTCGCGTGCTCCTTATTTTAATCCTTCTCGCGTGAATGAAAAGGAAAGCCAATAGAAAGAAAAGGACAACATGCAAACACAAAAATACCGCCATAAAACAAAGGATGATTGAAACGAATCAGAAAAGATTGCATGTTGAGAGGACAGAGAATGTGGCCCTAAAATATAGCGGCGGGTCGCAGGGAAAGTTGTCAAATCTGGAAATACAAAAGCGCGGGTGATAAAAAGTTAACTCGACGACACTCGAGTTCATATGGAGAAAGTTAGTAGAACACTTTAGCAAATGTGCCGATTTCGACACCCCGGCCCGCGCCCCGCGCCCCTCGCCGCCGAAATAACAAAAAAGTTTTTGACTTATTGGCGCATGAGGGTCCCGGTTTGGCGTAAACATGGTGGATGTTTTTTAGGCAGCATTTAGGCCAACTAGTTTATAAGTTACAGACGTTTACGGAATGAAATCAGGCCATGCGTGAAGTAGTTGTTTGTGCACAGGAGCATACAGTAACATACTCATAACTTTGGGGAGAGTTATTGAAAATCAGCCAATTGTTCCACATCACTGGTTTTACGGTCATCTGTCCAAACTTCAGGGACACACTAAACAAACTAGTGTGCGTCAGTAAATAATTTTATTTATTTCCTACCTCTAGTTAGTTTGATCCAAAATATATATAAACATTCAAAATATTATCACTAGGTCACAATAATAGTAATGTAAAGCGAACGAAATCATTTAAAGTCGTTTTGAAATGGAACAAATGTTCCAATTGACATAGTCGTAGAGATCATAAGCGGGCACCGCAAGTGGAACTGATCGCGTAGTGTTGAGCCAACGCACAATCGGTTTGTATCGATTAACGTAAACGAGCCATTCAGCCGGCAGTACAATACTCGAGTAAGCCGACCTCTATTTACTAAGGAGCTACATTATCAATCCCATTACCTTCAACTTGAATGAACTCCTGACGCGGTTCTATTACCCTTTTGTAGTCACCATCATTCCATAATTCTTGAACTTCAAAGAACGTCTCAGTTTCCGCATACTTGTTAATTAACGAACTAATTGAAACATTTTTAACAACGCCCACTTTAACTTGATTAAACTCTGAAAATTCCTCGTCGACCGAACTTTGAGATCCATTGTCCTATCTGCGAAGTTTCGCTCTGTATAGAAGAATCGACTGCCGGCTCCTGTCAGTACTACTGTATACACTAAACTGTATAGAGTGAACTGCCTGATATTATACAAGTTTCTAACTCCTTAATCGCTATTACTGCAATTCTTTTTACTGAGGAATTTAAAGAACCGTTTCTGTTCCAGATTGTGGCTTTTGTAAATGTTTCAATAACTTGAAGTCTTCTTGTGAATTTGGTCCAGATTTTGCTCGAGAATATTCAGGAATCTTGCCAAAATGTTGAAAATATTGCAAGATAACGCTAAGTTACTGGAAATTACCGCCTTGGATATAGCAGCGGAGTGTAATACTACGCTAGTATTCGTTGTTAGAAGCAGTTAATCCACAACCAATCACTCGTATTGGTAGTAAGGGCGACGCGCGGATGGATAGCTTTGTTTTATTAGCATCGTTAAATAACTTTGTCTGAACAGCTTGTATTCAAACGTGTAGTAAATTCTATTTCGTAAACCGTCCACTTGTAGAGAATACTTGAGTAAACTGCTTTGAATAACCGACATGTACCTAGGTAAATCTGTATTAAGCTCCGAATAAGCTTTTTATGCATCTGTAAATAAAATGTAATTTCTATTATCTTCATGGAGTACCTACTTTTTTATATTTGAACAAATAATAGCATGTGCATTACTGAAAGTGGAAAGATCATGATCTTATAAGCATTGTAGTGTGAGCGATAAGAGGCCTATTATTGTTTTTACTCTAGTCTCGCTGTTTCCCAACCAACATAGTGAGCTTTTAAGGATGAGCCAAAACATTACTCACTACCTTACTTCAGAATTTTGGAATTCTGTAATACCGTACGAAATGATCTATTCTGGTTATCATCTATGGCATGAAGATTCTATGTAACTAAGACTGACGGTTTGCTTACAGAAATCTACGTAATCGCAATACAGTTTTTTTTTTTTTAAATATTACTGTAGAAAATACAAAAAGTAAGTACCTACTCCTACTACTCTTTGATACTACCAAATTTTTTGATGTTTTTGTTTAAACATCAAAAAATTCCGGATGTGTAACACTTGAGTAATATGAGTACTATTATCCTAACACTCAGCCCTCGAGAGAACCACTCGATGTTCCAGTCCAGTCACTTAAAATAATTCGTTTCTGATGTATTTTGAAGACATCAAAAGATTTACAACCATCTTCAAATTAGTTCCCTACTTATCCCCAAATCAAGTAAAACAATTCCCAGTCACAGTGTCGAATCTAATTGAAATCGCACAGCCGCTCCACCATCTTCCCATATTTAACTAAAATGGCTATTTAACAATTCGCCGGCGCCTGTGATCATCAATCATGCGAGCGATTAACGCGGCAAGGCGATAACTCACAGAAAGCCAATCGTTTAGCGTGGTAGGGGTACTGCAAGGGCCGGTATGATTCATGCGATGCTGAACATAATTTAGTGTACGAAAATATGGTCCACTTTGCTAGTTTTCTTGAAGAATGTTGTTTATTTTTCTTGGATTGGAATTTGGGTATTGCGACGATATTTCCCTTCCTTATTTTGCAGATGTCTAGAATACACACATAACATCAGGCCTGTAATCCTCAAAGGGTTATGCAGAGGTGTACCTATAGTACTCACACATTTCACCAGTCATGTTTAAGTCTCAAGCCTATTGCCATCAACCGGGCAGGATGATCGGGGATGTGCATTGATATTAAGGCTAGGACATGATTATCAGCATCAGAAATGTCTACGTACTTGTTATTATGAAACTAGGATAATTATGTAGGTATTTTCATCGGTTTCAAAATCACGAATGTGACATGACAACTGAGCTAATTGCAATTTCATTAATATTATAGTGCACTCAATTGGTGTTATTTTACCATTTTCACCCAATTTGGAAAAGATATCGACAATAACAAACTTTTTTCACACATTCCCAAAACATCTTAGATGTATCCGTCATAGCTCCCATCAATCAATCCACGTACAATACTTCAAACGGCACAATCATGAGGCGAGTGCCAAGTCTGCTGTGACGCGTTAGAGACGTGCCCCCTAGCGACTGCGCTCGACAACCATTGTTCAGTGACGGGGAACCCATCTCATTTGAGTCGAGTGTGGCTGCCACTGATCTGCGCTGAATTATCTTTTCAATTATGAGCTAGATCTGTATGGCTGATATTTTTGTTTGGTTTTGTAGTGTTTTGTACATGTATTCGTGAGTTCTTATAGCTGTAATTATTTGTGTGATCTTCGTGACAGAGAGCAACGTAAATGACGGAGATTTTTCTGAAGAGCTCTTTTAACCAAATTCATATAATGTTCATATGGCACTACACAACCCCAGTAGCCAATGGTTCTATGAAAGAAAAATGAGAAATTGGACTTTACTGAACATACCTTTTTCTGAAATTACACTGTTTTTGGGCAATATTTGGCTGTGAATGTAATTGAGGAAGCGATGAAATTGCAGACGCGTGTATTCGATACCAAACATACTGATTGAACAAAATGTCAAACTTAATTCAGGAATTGATTAAAACTAATTTTCTCGACTTCCAAAACTTATCCCGCGTTACTCTCGGATTTCTAATAACAAAATCTAGTAACTTCTTCCCGTCATATTATTGCTGAACAAACTTTGAAAAAACAAAGTTGAGACATAAAAAGGCTGCTTAATATTGGAGGGTATATCGCCTTTGCATACACGTGCTTCAAAGAGCGAGCAAATTGAGTACGAAAGAACGGAAATTAAAGTAACAGGACTTTGTGAGCGAAGCTGACGTGACGCGCACCAGCGAACACTGGATGCGGTATTGGAGATTAACTGTAGTGTCTTGTACATTTTTCATAATAATATTAGCTAGTACATTTAGTAAAATTAATACATATGACAAAATCATGATGGTGACCTAGCGCAGAGTGTGAAGAGAATTGTCCATCGTAATGACACCCCTCAGTCATAAGGAAGCGATTGTGTAGAAAAAGAAGATAAAACTTTGGAGCAGCCTAACCAGTAACTTCCCGAGATTCAATGTTCATCTGGAATTCTCTATAGATGACGTGACACGAGAATGGCACAAGTTCCGGAACCGCGTCTCCAGAAACAGAAATCCTAGTTTTGCTCTACTTCTAATATATCGTTAGAACAATCCCGGCCCGTAAATATTTGATATAGCTTAAAATGGCATTAGTAAACACTGTCACCGTTATATTACAGGTGCATAGCCAACTGACACACATCTCCAACCCGCTTCACCCCGTTTTCATTCAACAGCGTGACAATTCCGCAACATCCTCTATTTGTTGCATCCTCAGGAAATTAAATTGTCCTCTGTTTCCTTTGATAAAAACATCCGGGTTACAAACACACTAAACGTTGGCACAGTCTTACCTTTCATAAGGCAGACTATTTTGTGGAATTTCTCTTGCATCGTGGACGCCTTTAGTGATATTATTCTACGAATCGGATAGGAATAGACACCTAGACATGATTTTGTAGACTATTATTATATACAGATATTATTTCCTTCTGGAGATTAAACCTGAGGGTTCAAGGGTTGCGTTAACTTAAGTACCACAAGAGTCAATCTAGTCGTCGGTCTTTATTATTTCGATATTCGTCTTCTTATCGTGTCATTGGCAATCTAAAATGTGTTAGCCCAGAACTAAGCAACGTGTTTAATGCTATCAGTGCCGTTTCGTTCCATGTAATTTTAATATCTTTTTTGCCGTCATGTGAAAGTATTAACATCCAAACAACATTACAAAACAATCCTCCAAAAATACCAAATAAACTCTTTAATGAACCTCACCAATATTGCTTACCCGCTAACCTCACAAAAAGCGCTTCCTACTTAAGATCTTGCATCATTGGCATGCCATCAGTTCACCGGCCATCAGATTTCGTAGACGACCGGGGAGCAACACATGTTGTCGTCAGAGAGAGGGTGAAAGGTGGAGAGACGTGGAAGGTGACACTGTGTAAGGAAGCGAAGAAGACTTAGTGTTGTAACTAACAAATTTTTGACTAATTTGCAAATTGAATGTTATCTATTTCATTCAATGTCAATTCAATGTGTGATCTAACAAACTAACCAAAACCCTGAAAATTTATTTGTACGCCGGAAACAGTAGAATACTATGTGCTTTAAAATCTATGTAACATCTTTATGTAAAAATATTCTCACAATGAAATGGACTATTGCTATTATTGTGTAACTGTAAGACAGTTGCAGAAATATTCTGTTTTTTTATCATCCAAGTTCAGCAGTTAAAGCGTGAAAAATAACAGACAGACAGACGTACTTTCGCATCTATACAAATAAATTAAAGTCGCTTTTCGTGTCTGTCGTCGTTCTTTTAAACTACGCACCATTATGTAGAGAATTTATTCGTAATCATTACATTAATATTAAACCAACATAATATAGAAATCTCGATGTAAAAACAGTGCGAAGCAGGGACGGGTCGCTGGTTTATAATATAAATATTTCTATATTAGTAAGCAAAGGTGCAGAGACGCTGTAAATCATATTGACAAACTCAATGTTCAAACATTCTTCCACGATTTATATTGATCAAAATAGTATTCCAAGTTTCACCTTAATCGTATTGAAATAATATAATCCATAATAATTATTGATAATCTTATGTCAGGCTTAAAAGAAACAAAATGAATACTGTGTTTATGTGTAAGTTACATAGCTTTAACTAATGACTCGATAAGCTTAATAATGTTTAAAATGTTCAGTGTATAAAGCGTGTACACGGGCTAAAGCTCCCGCAGACAGGCGCGATGCGACGGCGCGGCGATGCCACTCCCCGTAGAACAATCTCCGTAAATTTTTCATAGAAATTGTTCCAGCAGAGTCGCAGCGCGCCTGCTTGCAGGAGCTTTAACACGTTTACACGCATTCACGTGTTAGTGATTCATTTTACATCTTGACAGTGAGCTGAAAAAAGAACTGAGAACCTACAGATTCAATAATGTTTCAATTGTCTCATGAAAAACAATGAGATGTGAGATGTGTTTCAATCATTTAACGGTTGAGGAAAATAACGTTATCTTTGGCGAATATCCGTGTTTTTGTGGCTTTTCAGAACCACTTTCTCTAAATGTGTATACAGAATGGATCTTCTCCTTATACTTGTAACATGTCATTCAGGATATACAGTAAACCTAAGTCAAACAGTGTCAAGGTTTAAACCTTATCACAATAAGTTAGCGGGCAACGTATACGGCTTTGTCACGTCTTCCGTCTGCGCTCTCAAAGAGTTAGTAGTTCTATATATTCTGACCTGATTCCTAACTGACACTTTTGAAAGGTATTAGTATTAAGTAACTGTTTTTACTGTAAAGTGACTACCTTTGTATTTCTCTCTTTTCAGTTGGGTACGTAAAGAGCAACGTTCATCTTGGCATTGATTTGAGTAGCCCTTCGACTGACAGCAGTCAAAATAGTCATTAAAAAAACTGACTTTCGGCCTATTTCGGCCTCACGGCGGCAATCAGACTCACTCAACGCTCTGTACCTAATTATTGTAAGAATGTCAAAGTTGCCTAGCTTGAGAGTCATTTTGCAAGTTTATGTGGTTATTGATGTATTACAAACGTTAAAATGGTTCCAATAGATTTAATATTGCTACTTTATAACAAAACCACAAAGCGCTCGACCACTACAGACGTCACTCACAATTTTAGTAAGAAAAAGAAAAGCTCTATGGTTCATCATTATTGATTAATTTTAATAAAAACTACATTAAATTAGCTTTAAATTATAAGCAGTTATTTTTTTATTATTAATTTGAGCAATTAAACATAAAAATATAATTTCGCAAACTTTGCGAATTTCCGCCATTTTCCGCCATTTTGTCGCCCTTTTCTTTGCAGTAATTTCTTTGTGCCATGCTTTCATTTTGCTTCTGTGCGATGTTGGTAGCATGGCGTGTTTTATTGTTAGCTCTGTCTTTCGTGCTTACCATACCACAAGAATGAAAGAGATAGGGCGCTTAGTTTCGCAAAAAAGTTGGACCATAGATGAACTGTCGTGGTACGAAGAGCATCAGTCAACTATGTTTTGACAGCTGCCGTAGTACGGCGAACGTCATTGGAAGGGGAAGGCACTTACTAAGAGTATAGTGACAATTTTCTACCCTAATAGGATCAGAGCTTAAAGCTAACAACATAATTCTTTATGCGTAATGAGTTATTTAACCACATAACATTCTGTATCTACCGAGAGTATACTCTTAAATAATATAATAGGTATGCTTGTATATAAAAACATAGTACCATCATGGATCAAGGATCAATGTAATCTGAGAGCTTTCAATCATAAGTATCAATAAACAGGCTCAGGCGGAACTGAACCCTTGACTCAAGGCGTCACGCGTGGATTTGACATTATACTGTGATTTTTAGATGAGATGTACTGAAACTATTAAACGTTTTGGTTGACTCATCTTAAGCTCGAAATTCAAGAAAGTTTTGGCTCACTTATAGATATTTTAATGTAATTGTATGATGCACTTAAATAGAAGCCTTAAAACCTGCCTGCTGTATAAAAACGTGTCCAACAGAAGGTAATGTTGTTTAAAAACATCATGTCAAATCTAACACCTGTATACATCCTGTATACATAAACATTTGCACGTGGAAGACCTAAGCAGACATTTTATTTTTCCGCTCACTCCAAGGTGTTCTTATCATGTTAGTAAATTGGAGTTTTTTTTATTATGACATATTTGATTAGTGTACCTATTCCCAATTTCATTCTGTAAAAATTCCCTCGATCCCCAAATTGTATGTACAAAAAATGTTTTAGTTATGCAAGCAATCGCGGAGATTTCTCCGAGACCGTTTTCTTCGGTTTATTTATCTAAGTAACTTAGTATATTTAACCTTGTATCCCTGGACTCGATATACTTTACCGAAAACGACCTCTTTTATCATAATGACGTACTTTACTGTTGCCAATATTCTAATAATCGAGAGGAAATATTTGTCTATTAACGACGACAGCGACCTATACCCAAAATACACCAATTTACTATTGAAAATAAACAAATCAACACTAATCGGATCAAATTAATTTTAAATGGCATTAGATAAACAAAGGGTCACTAGCGGGGCGATTTCAAAGATAATCTAACTCGTGCCCCTTATCCTGAAACTACAACGACTGGCACTCCAAACGGCTACTCTGATCCTAGCGCTTATATATCGCTAGCTATGTACGGCCGCCGAAGTAGATGTGTCTTGTTTACTCGGAAATGGACTTTGTTACGAATAACTTTACTAGTGGGAAGTTTAGTTTTAATGGAGAGCAGTTATCTTGTCGTGCATGTTTTTACATCTCCGTTGTAATGTATATTCTGTTACATTCAAATAAGGTCGACAGTTAGTTGAGCAAGTTAACTCTTTGCTGGATTACTGTGCAATTTGGGACGCTACAAGTAGGTATGTGTGCGGTGATACTGCTTACCTTTAAGACGGCTTGATGATAACAATAAGTATGATATTAAGTAAATGCGGAGGTACAAAGGGATCTCTTTTATCTATCGTACAGTGAGCCGAATTTAGTGAAATGGCAAATAGAGGTCTTAATAGTGCAAGTAATGGGAAGTTATGTTTGGAGGAATTGCTAGACAGGTATACAAGTGAATTTAAGGTTGGTATTTAAAGACGTAAGTAGGGTTGTTTCTGAGAGATAAAAATTATCGCGATCACTTGCTCCGACCAGACAACAGACCTTGAAATGAGTAAGTACCTATCATTTAAGTTCTGTGAAACAAAAACAAGAAAAAGTTGGGATACGAAGGATGATAGGTATAGTACAGTTCATAAGTGCATATTTTATATGCATATTTTTTATTATGCATATTTTGTATACATGAATTATATAATTATATGTGAAGACGATGCACCTACAATAAGATTACTGTCCCACAAAAAGTAAAAAGATTTATAAATGGAGCAATGACAAATAAATTAGTTATGTGATAGGTACATGGTGCTCAAATATTTACAAACATTGTAAAAGTACACGATATTACAATATTCCTAACATTTTCACAAGTTATACTAATAAGTCAGTGCCTGAGTTTAGCGGCTGTCTAGCGGTTTTGCTAGTGCCTTTATTTACACCTATGGAAAAATAAAACCAGGGCGCCATTTTCCTTATAGTTGCTATTGTTTTCGTTGCGTGGTAATATGGTTAAATATGTGTTATAAAAAATATGAAAAAGTATTGTCACCAACAGACGTAAAAAAGTTTTTAAACGAAGCTCCGGATAGTCGGTACCTGGCAATAAAGGTCAGTTGAACTTTATAAATGTGTCATCTCTATACTAAACTCGCAGAGGCCCCTTAGACAATTTTAAATGGGATGAGGCACCAACCGACGATTCCCTGTATACACTATGAAAGTACACCCAAGGACAACCTCCGGATGGTGTAGGACTATTGCAGAACATGGAAACAAAACATATTGGGCTATGGGTTTGGGTGGCTATAGTGGACTGGTTACCTAAAACTATTTATTTATTTATTTATTTATTCATCAACTTACATCTACCATTACAGGACAACCCAATGCGATAAATGCGCTTATCTTAACTTAATAGATCTATAACTAATTACAAACAATGCATTCCTTGTGAATTCACTCAGAGAACAACAGAATAAGTCCGTCTCACTCGCTATGAGGTTGAGCGTGCGCAGCGCACGCGTCCGCGGACGGAAGCGGATTGAAGGACTATGTCCCCTGCCTGATCAATGTTTTATATATACACGGATAATATGGCAGGGGGTGACTTGCACACTCAATAATGGGCCCCCGAAGACGGTCGCTAGCACATAGTGACGTAGCGACAAGGAGGCAACACTTCCTGAGGTGCTTGAGAGGAGTGGAGAGGTATTCCACGGCTATCAGGACAATCCCGGAAGTACGGTCAAGATCCCTACCAGCATCTTACTGGAATACTTCCTTCCTCCGAGCACGTTTGCTCTAGCGAATCTCCACTCAAGCCAGCCAATCAAGGCAAGAATGAGGTGGGAGCTCTATTCCTCGTCAGTGTTTATTTATTTATTTATTAAAACTTTATGCACAAGTAAAAAAAACTACTGTACAACGGCGGACTTAATGCCTGAGGCATTTTCTACCAGTCAACCTTAGGGTGATACAGAGATAACTTGAGAAATAATGAATACTAATTAATACATACATAGATACATACATAAATTATAAACAAAATAAACTTAGTCAGGAGAAATAACCGTGTTCACTCTAGCCGGCCAATAAAGGCAAGCCAGAGATGAGGAACGAGACTTCTCCCGGGAGGTAGGGTCCGTGGGGTCGCTACTGCCCAACAGCTCGCCACATGCTGCCCTGCGGATTTTTGTATCTCTCTTGGTCTGGCTCCTCACCCTAGACTCGTTCTGGCAAAGTAAACTCTACCGGCACAGACCTAGGGTTCGGAGCGCGCAAGCCCCACCACGACGTCAACAGATACGGCGGTATTATTATTAAAAGTGTGTTAGAATACTTCGAATGTTGCCGGAATCAACAGCTTTGTTACGAGTGATAAGATGCTGTGCGTAGGTGACCTAAGGTAAGAATAGCACAAGTTTATTACTTGTCAAATTGCTTTAAATGAGAACAAAACGGGACCTAGTCAACTCGATAGCCATTAATAGATAGGTAATACTTTCTTTTTCGTTTGAGAATTGGGAATATATTTTTCATTTTGAGCGTGTATACAAAGTTTTCAGCAGCTCGTATTCCGGCCCATTCGTTTTTCCTCTGAAAGCATGTAGGACTTTTTGTTTGTTAACTGAACATTTTCTCCGAAAATACCTAGAGATGAGATAGCGGATGAAAGCATTTATTTTCGAGAGCTTATTATTTTAAATTTTTGATAAAAATTGGAATGAAAACGTGGCGAAAATGGTTTTTACTGATATTTCCGTAAGGACTACAGAGTTTACCAATTTTCTTTTATTTTTCGTTGACTTTTTCACGACAGGAGGACAACCGGATCTTCATAAAATACAAAACAAAAAATATATGCTATTTTTCAACAACAAACCTACCTGTTATTTTTTTCTTTTATTTTTATTTTACTTCTCCATTTTGTAGTTAACTAAATAACAAACAAAAAAAAAAATGTATGGGAAGTGGGCATCCACATCCCATACATTTAAAAACCTGATAATAAAAGTTTATGTATAGTTATGAGGTATAGTAAAGACTACCTGTAAGTTTAGAAAATAATGTCTTATAGTTATTTTTACGGTTTAAACGCTACAAAGACCAAAAAATATTAATATGGCTTCTTAGGTTAGGATTTGCCGTTACCAAATACGAGTATAAAGAAATAAATCTGCTAGACCGTTTACCTTTACGTAGAATAAGCTTAAAGAAATAAGTTATTCCTGCGTTTCTTGTAACATTGTGATAAGCGTAATTAATAAACAATTAAATTAGCTGAACATAGTTTCTTATAATTTAAATGGGTAGGTTTTCCACAACAAACCATTCTCTAAATCTCCAGCGTGTAGTAAAGTGATACATAAGCGTGCCTCCATACTAAGCCGCGGTCATCCCTCATAATCTCGCGGCAGACGGGTGGGCGGCTGCCCGTTCGTGTGCCCCCAACCTAATTTCCAAAGATTCGCGACGTTTCTCCAAATAGAACATTAAGTATCATTCAATACAGTAAAGTGAAATGTCTAGTACTATAATGTGCGAGAAGTAGAATACCATGTTACTTAAATGTGGAAAAAAATTAAGAAGATTCATTTGTTGTCGATACTCTTTGTTTTATAATCGACGCGTGTTGAAAAAGGATGTTTTGTACATAATCAATCAAAAGTGAAGTAAGTCAAGTATGTAATGACTCCTATCAGTGAAAATAATAGATCATCACCTGCCCAGCCTTTTCCCAACTACGTTGGGGTCGGCTTCCAGTCTAACCGGATGCAGCTGAATACCAGTATTTTACATGAAGCGACTGCCTATCTGACCTCCACAACCCAGTAACTGGGTAATACGATACCCCTTGGTAAGACTGGTTGTCAGACTTTCGGGCTTCTGACGACCCGTAACGACTGTCAAAGATCCACAAATTACAACCGGGACCAACGGCTTAACGTGCTTTCCGAGGCACGGAGGAGTCTCGGTATGTAAAGATGGTCATCCATCCACGAACCAACCCCGGCAAGCGTAGCTTAACCTAAGGGCCACCTACCCATGCGGCTGTTATTACGTAGCCACGAGCTCCTCCGTGAAAATAATAGATCTAACCTATATATAAAAGTTTCTTCGTCATTATTACATCTACTGTAGGTATACGTACATAGTTACATTTCGATAGTTTTCATGAAGGGAACCAATTCGGTCGCACTAAACATTGTGCTTGTTTTTATTGTAAATGCCGCCGCATTTGCTTGTAGTACCTAATGATTTTATTTATATTATTTACATTGGATTCAATAGGAATAATACAAAAATAATAACCAAACCGTTACCTTTATTTTAAGGTCTAGAAGGCACGCAGAGCGTACATACTCTAAGGAGGAACATATTTATAGATATTATAATGATCCCAAAAATAATCAGCCCAAGTATATTGAAGGGCTATAATATGCCTGCTTTGACCATTAGTTATAAGCAACTGAAATAATATTTACAACCAACGGGCCACCTTAACTAACAAACATTTAATAAAGGCTGTGCGTATCTTGATGAAATCTAGCAATTTACCTAGTTCCACTACGTTACAAAGGTCTATTCATTAGCCAGAAAGGGGATATTTCAGTGTTTCTAGGAAAATAAAACATTGCTATTATTTTAATAATAATTATAAACTCGCACGCAAATGTCGCAAAGTTAGGGCAAGTGGTTTGCTACAGTTCAAACAATGAAGTTTTGCTGACAGAATGGGGCACGTGTGCGCTTATCTTTATAATTAAGTATTTTATTTATTTAAATGCCTTTTCAATACTGTTTGCCACTGAAATAATGTATTTCATTATTATATTTTTGTAATTTGCTAATATTAAAAAATAGTACATTTATTCCAGTCCTAGGGTTCTTCTCAAAGAGCGATAGAACAAGCACTATAGTCATCATGCTTGCGCACTAGCTAGCTCGCTAGTTTTACAAAGTCAAGGGTTCGTTAGGTACGATTTTTGTCTTAGAGTAACTTAGTTTTTTACTTATTTATTAAGGAACAAAACATAATATGAACAGAAACATCACAACAACCTCAATACGTTTGTCCGGATGTTGAAACACTTTTAAGCAATCTTAATACTAACGAAATATTAATAACGAATGTTTAAAAGATAAAATATTGTGAAGTAGTTTGTAAATAATAACTTAAAAAAATGCAAAAACTGCGACTGCGCGGGTCAGACCACCCGCGCCGTCGGTCGTATCAAACCAAACGATTTTTTTTCAGCTTTTTGTGACTGGCGCCACTCTCGAGCGCTTGCTTTATCCACGAGTACCAAAACTGCGACCTGTATTTACATTTAAATTACTTTGGTTCAGTAACTCGGTACTGTAACCTCCACTATATTACGTATCAATCCGCACTCATTTCGCTCCTGTTCCGTTCCGTTTGACATCCGGGATGAGTCGATTGACGCGCATTCCGAATATGAGTGGAATTATACAGGCCCGCTCCAATGACGAGTATCGAGTAATACTAGCACGGGATGAGTTCTCGGTGATATACTGTTGGTTTGGTATGAGGTGTTTCGAAATAATTAGGTAATGATTGGGGTATCTCTCTTTTTGATAGTGATATTTATTTGTGACCTTCTTGATATTTTTTTTATCTTCGTGATCCCTCACGATTTCAATTCGATGGTAGGATGATGAACTTATCTAACGTACTTGCATAATTTATAGTAAACAATAAGTTTTTGTTACTTTTTTTGTCTTGAAATCACTTAAAACCTCAATATTTAATGGATTCAAATGTCTTTACTTAAAATATTTGCAGGTTTATTGCGCCATTGTTAGCGTTGCCAACTGCGGATGGTGGGTAGGTAGTAGGTACTAATAGACAGCGTTTGTAAAGATTCGCCGCCATTAATATTACGCGCGGTTGCAGCCAATCGAATAACTCCACCCTGACCTATTTCTTCAGTTGATTCTTGCAACTTGTCGCTAAACTGGCAACTTACTGCCCGAGATTTTCTTTGATTTTTACTTTAACAGAGAAGGTTGAGAATATTTTCTGTAGGAATAGTACATTACTGCAGCGGTTTGCAAAGACATTTTCAATTTGTCTCGAAGAAGGTTGTCAAACTAATGCTCGGACTTCCAAGCATGTGTAAGAATATAGATTTTTAAAAGAAACTATCTAGGTACATAAACCTAACTGGCAAAATTAATAAAGGTATTATAAGGATTATTTTTTGCTAAATAAAATAGAGTCACAAATAAAAGGAAGACCATGAATTTTGACATTTGATGTGAAATTTTGTTCAGAAAAATGAAAAGCTGACATTGCCGTAAGGACATACAACTGAAATTATCGTAAAAAATGTAGTTTACAAGAACCAGTATGAAAGTTTCCAGGAGCTACAAGCAGAAGTTGACGTATTATTCAAAATACCCACCACAACAAGATCAAAAAATCGACAGGGAGCGAAATAATCAAAAGAGTGGGACTTTGTATTCAACAGGAAGGGACTGACTCATTTTGAGCATTTGATAAATTGATTAATTTTGTATTAAAAATTTTAAAATTCATGGTCTTCCTTTTATTTGTGAAACTATGTTATTTAGCAAAAAATAATCCTTATGATGAAGCCTTTCGATGGGTATGATAAAGCTACTGGTTGATTATTTTTCTCAGTAACGGGTTCGATTCCCGGTTCAACCATGTAATTATTTAAATATCTATGAATGCAGTTAAAATTGTTTTTAAAATTCAAATAATGTTTTCCTTCAGTAAAATGTTCCATCTACAATATTCAAGGTACTTTCCCTCCATGTGGCATATCCGTGGGACGCCCTGTATAATTAGATTAGGCCAAAGTTTTCGTTGGTGAACATAAAATAACCAACCAGTAACAGCATACAAAAGTACCTGCATTACAAAAGAAATATTAAATAAAAATAAAATGCCAAATTGAAGCCGGATGCAATATTTGTGCCTACCTATCCTGCTGTTTTCAATTATCTCTCCAGACTAGCAGTTAATGGCCTGCGCAGTCTACTTGTAAATTCTTACCGCCCGCGCCGCCGCGCGGTTGAAGTGGAATCTTAGATTGTTACATTACAGGCGAATGCTCCCGGTGCGGGAGCGCCTTTACACTATTATCGGGTGAAAAAGACACTTAACGAAACCGAAAGTGATTTGTTGTTCCCGACATTGTGATCTTTTTTTTGTTCTGGACCATACTTTAGAACCTTCTGGTTACGGATATAGTGAAGGTCAAAGTTCAAACTTTTTCAGACGGTTTTTAAAGAAAATAAGTTTTAAATTTTATAACTTAATTTTAAATACCTACCCATGCCACCCATAAACAGAATGTTTTCTGTTTTTACACCAAAATAAAAGTCGTTTCCCAGCAATTATTCTTATGCAATGTTACATTATTTGATGTACAGAATACGTAGTAATATAACACTATTCTTTGAGAACGCAATAATTTGTGCGGTCAGAGGGCTTAGTGTGAGTTTCTTTTAACCATCTCGACTTTACGCATCGACCGCGTTCGGCGCTCCGATTGGCCCTTCACCAGTGAAGGTCCGTGAAGGGCCAATCGGAGCGCCGAACGCGGTCGATGCGTAAAGTCGAGAAGGTTAAAAGAAACTCACACTAGGGCCTCTGGTGCGCGTCATTTGTTTATATTCACGTCCCTCTTCAGCCGCTCGGAGCCAACTTTTTCTTTGGTGACAGTCTCATGAGTGTCACTAAAGAAAATGTCGGCTAATAAGAATCGCATTAAGATTTTCACATTCGGCAGCCGCGTTTCAGAAAACTCTAGATTTTATAGAGACTGGGAGACTGAATAAATAAATTGAAATATTTGGTGTTATACTTAAAATACTGGTGGTGAATACCTAAAATAGGTTATAATAGTCATTGCTAAAATACTTAGGTAGTCTCCCCTAATAATTGAAATATTACGAATATAAAGAATTACAGATATTTAATTATGTATTATGTATAAATGTTGTAGCTATATTTGAGTATATTATTAAGGTTTTAAGTTAGACCTGGCAACAGCCGGGATTATTATTGTCTGGCAGCAAATTCCTTTGAGCCATCCCACGCAGTTCAATCTTATTCCAAATACATAATACTAGGTATCTAACATTTTATTATCCGTTAATCTTTTAGAGCCAACTGAAACTATTCCCAAACATTTTTAGTCACGTACTGATTAAAATCCAGAAAATCAACTGTCTTTCTTCACAAAAGCCTGTTTATTTTTAATTTAAAACCTTGTCTGCTGTTTCATTTTCACCCTACGGAAGTACAATCATAAAATCTTCCTGCTCAAAACTGTGGGTATCAAAAAACGGCGATAACTCGATTTTCCAGTACGACCCCCTTCTACCAAAAGCCAGAGGAAATCCACTCGGGAAAGAGGAAATACAATAATTTTACATTTCACAAGCGTATTCAATAAACAGGGGAGTAGGCCTATATACTGAATGCTAATACTTAATCAAAAGCTGTAGGAAAGTAAATATCCCAATATACCTTTTCACACTTAATAATTATTCTTATTGTTTTAGTTTTCTGGCGTAATGTGGGTATACAAGGCATATACAGACATATTCCCCTTCGAGGAAACAAGGCGTGATGATATGATGTTGTACGTCATTATTTTAAATAAAATAAATAAATAAAATAATACTTTATTGTACAAGAAAGAAACACATAAATTATACAGTAAAAGATGATTGTACAAGTGTTTATCAAAATTAGGTAGAACAGCTGGTTCCTGAACTAAGTAAAACGATACTTGTATCTCAGGAGCCAAAGTTCCTCACAAACTATGTAACTAAATGCAATCAGGTTGAGGTGACTCAGTAATTTCAGGTATCATTATTGAGAAAAGTATTCATGAGGAGATTATTAAAATACCTTCTGTATCGTCGTTTAATAATGAAATAGCCTCCAGTAATCCTTACTCATTCAAATAACACTAGTGAAGCCTCCTTTCAGACCTTAGTTACCAGGGTGCAAGAAAAGATAGGACCTTAATTATTAGGGTTCCGTAGTCAACAAGGAACCCTTATAGTTTCGCCATGTCCGTCTGTCTGTCTGTCTGTCCGCGGCTTAGCTCAGAAACTCTTTGTACTTGAAAGTTGTAATTTGGTATGGGTATACATATAAATCACGCCGACAAAGTAGTAAAATCATCCCAGCGTTAATTTGCTGGATTCCTTTTCTCCTCTACCTGTCGTTATTTCTCCTGACTAAGTTTGTTTTGTTTATATGTATGTATCTATGTATGTGATTGGAAACAGGTGTGGTGTCGTTGGAAAGGCCTTTTAAAAATATTGTGAGTTTGTGGAAACCATTTTTGGATTCAGGGATCCATTTGCGAAATATTAAGCTTTAAAGTGCACATTTTTGTTAGAGTCAAAAGTGTCCCCTCCCGCCTTGCCAGCGAAGGTTGGTTTTGGTTATGAGAAAAAAATCACGGCAGTAGTATATAATTATAACGAAATTAAAAGGACAACTCAGCCAGAGCCAGGTGACCCCATAACTCTCCTACAGGAGAGCAGTAGGGAGACCAGTACAGTGCACAAATACAGACGCCTCCCGTCATTCCGACCTCGCCGCCGAGGCCCTCCGCGACCGCGACACCGTGTAAATTCGTCCCCCCGTCCCTTGTGCGATGAAGTAGTGCCAGCTCGCGCCGCAGCTGAGCGCGTAGCTTTAAATTCCCCTGATAATAATAATGATGTATCTAATATTTTGATCCAGCCTGTCCCGTATTGCTGTCCTCCCGTCAGTGACGCCCTAAGCCGAGGTTCGTACCCCACAGGGGGTGCCCTTAGCGAGCGCTCACTTAGTATTAATTTAGAATAGTTTGCATTTATGCCCCTGGCTGGAGGCTTTGAGTGTAGTTCTTAAGGCAGCCACAGGAAAGTCCGGTTAAGAAGTCAGAATTTCAGAAATAAACTACGAGATGCCATAGTTAAAAAAAAAAGATAAAAAAAAGGCAACTCAGCTCACAGCTAAGTAAGCTCTACAAGTTGCCGACTAATAATAGACCAACTTACAATTGCAGTTGCTTCAATGATAAGTTAGTTCTTGGGATAAATTCATCCCATGTACGGAACCCTTCATTGTGCCTGGTTCGACACGCACTTGGCCGATTTTATTTTAATTCGAATCAATCAATGTGCCTAGCCTTTTTCCAATTTTGTTAGGATCGGCTTCCAGTCATACCAGTTTTTTTTATTCGAATATATTTTTACACAAAATATGGAATAATTTTATCAAATAGACAACTACCAACCAACATATTCATAATTGCAGAAAATCGTAATAATCTCTGTTAAGTACAGTTTGCGTCGAAACTTTGTGATATTTTATTAAGCTAAGCTATTTAAAAAATAAAACTAAGTTAACATAATTTATACTGACAGCATTGTAATTAACGGGTTAATCATTACCGAATCACTTTTGAAAGTGTGCAATTATAATCTACTAATACTATACGTATATATATATAATTATATTAATATTAAAAAACCAGCTGTTCCCTACATTTATGTTCGCATAATTCGTCAAAATGTAGGGAACAGCTGTTTTTTTTCGTGATGTGTGGTTTGGTCCCATAGTAAAAGTTGTTCATAATGATGAGTAAAATGACCCCTTAAAAGATTTCGTGTACGTAAAGATACACCTTATATACATAAATATATTTAGGAAGTTAGGATAGGATTTTGCTGTCGGTCCATAAACGTGAATGTTCTCGTTGTAGCAGGATTAAAGCACGCTTGACTGCCAAACCACAGCATACCCACTAAACTGCATAAGCAAGCACACAACACAACACCAACTATTTTATGAACGTGAATGTCAGTATAAATGTACAAATATATTGACTGTTTTGATTATTTACTTGAATATTTTATTCCTAAGCCGATTTCGGTTACGGTGACTATTTCTGTTTTGACGGCTTTGGGTTAAGACACGATAGAATACCATTTTGGTTTTGATTATACTTTACCATCAAATATTAAATCAATAAGCACACTTAAACATTTTCCATCACAAGCAAATATCAAGTAGAACCTTAAATAGTTAAAAATAAACAGAACATAACTGAGCAAATATAAAAACCCTGCGATATTTATAACCGCTATGAAATTATGTAATACTTAGTATAAATATGCAATAGTTGACTGGCAGAACTGTAACGGAAACATTACGACACAGGCCGAACACTGTATTTGACAGATGAGCAACTAAATGAACTACTCCAACTGAATGAAACAAAATTTAAATCTTGTATAAAACGCACACTATGCCGCCAAGCATATTATAAATTAGGGGATTACATTACGGATAAAAATGCTTGGCTCAGCGCTGGTCCAGCTCCACAGGGCGCATAAACTAATTGATTAGCATTCGAAATAATTGTTGGAGCTGCTGAAGATTGTAAAAACTATATTTACATTGTATAAATTCAATCTCCTAGTATTGTATAACTGCATAGCACATGTGTGTGAGCACTATGTACTTACCTAAGTACTTTAAAGCTACCATTTACTAGGTACGTCTTTCATTGACTTGAATGTGCCCTGGCGACTGAGAGTATGTCATGCTCACTTTAATGTCTCGCTGGTGGTGGCGTGTGTGTTGGATCATTAAGTTCCCTTCAAAATGGTTGAGCTGAATGGTGCTGATCCATGCGTCATGTTCGTGAACGGGCGCCATCAGTAGGGACTGGTCATCTCTTAGCTGCCACGGCTTATTTTAATTTATTTTAATTTTTGAATTGTTTTGTTTCTTTTTTATCTTTTTACGGACGGACATTGTTCTCACATGTATAATTTCAACATGAATGATGTAACCAATATATTGTAATAATATTCTGATTCAAAAGAGTGTCCGTGGAGTTTCTTGCCCGTTCTTCTCCATAGGAACCTACGCTTTGGAATGGGCAACTAGCTTCATCTTTCTGACTGACCGACCCCTTGACAATTCAAAAGTGCCTGTAATTGGTTTATTTGAAATAAATGCTTTGAGTTTGAGTTTGAGTTTGAGTTTGAGTTTGAGCACCAAATACTTCTGAAATTGATTCATAACTGTAAACAGAAGCTAGCGTATTACACAATAAACCACACACACACACACACATATATACACATATTTTTATACACTTGTATAAAAATATAGTAAAAAGGAAAAATATAAGCTAGAGTGCGCCGACGGCCGCCATTGCCGAATTCACCCGTAACTGTTGCCTCCGGGGAATATTTTTTCAGTGCTATATAGACAGAATTATCATACACCTTATTATCGTATGTATGAGTTTCGCAAGAAAACACAAGTTTATTAATATTAGGAAAGCAAACGGTTAACGAGCGAGTTTGTTATCGTAGAGATGAAAACGTTTTTGTAACGAGTTTCATAGCAATAAGTCTATGTGTTGACTGTTTCAAGCTGGGTTCACACGCACTGATTGAATCGACATACGTACTTGTCGTGTTGTCACTCAGTGCATTTAAAACAGAACAACAAAGAATAACAGGACGGCACCAGTGTGGATTATATAGCGTTTTACTGAAAATACACTACTTTGATTAAAAAAGAAAGAAATCGAAACTAGCTAGGCGTTTTAATGATTTTTCTAACTTACAACTTAAATTATTCGAAGAACTGTTTGAATTTTTCGTTAATAGTATTAGGCCTATTCAGATTTTATTGAATGCCAGTGGTCACACGCATCGTGCCAAGTTCAATTCCTTAATATTAGGCACACAAGCCATAAAAACCGTTTTTCCTTATTAGTCTCGACATTCTATAGCAAAAGCTAACGCTCAATAATAATGGATGTGTTCCGGCTTATAAATATGATGATGAATGATCTTTTGCGATTTTTCTTTCAATATTCTATGGTAAGCCTAGTTCTGGTCACACCCTATTTATTATACTTGGACATAACGGTACAACGTTAAGTGTACAATTTCCATCTCTATTTTGTTACTATTTTAGAAAGCGCCTCATTGGTTTTTAGACGACTTGGGTTCGCACTTTGGGTAAAGTAATGTGATTCTAGACCGGTTTGCATCTTATTTTAATGTTTCATCATAAATGACCATGTATCCTAATCCTAAAAAATATTACAAATGGGAAAGTGAGTTTATGTATTTGTTTGTTTTTTACGCTTTGGATGTTTGACATACAAATAGACCATGACCATGGGTAAGGACATAGGCTACTTTTCATCCAGGATCGCAGACGCAGTCTCAAGCAATAGCTCTAACATATGGTTTCCATCACACCAAGGTTATGTACATGCTGCTAAATAAATAGGGTATTTGATGAAATGCCTTTTTATGTAATGATTCTTTCTCTTCCGTCCTTTAAAATTTTCAAATGTTTTGGTTGCTATTATTTCTGATTAAAAGACATCTTCTTGTTCTTTGCACGTGTACCCTTAGCTTTTTCAAAGAGTTGCAAATCATAATATTAATATTATTAAAGTGTTTGAAACTAGAGAGCTTTCGAGCTCGTATAGCGCGATTTTGGGTTTCTTCGACCGTCTTTCAAACTCTTTGGATCTTGTTTATGTTCGTTTTTAAGTTGTCATAAATAACTCACCTGTCGCATTGCGTATATTTTTTAATTTCTATTCTCAAAGTTGGCTTAATAAGAGTCCTGTGGTATTAAGATTTAACTTGAGTTTTATTTTATTTTCAAAGTCAAATGTCAAAACGACAAGAATCATAAAATATTATTATTATATATTATAATTTACCTACCCCTTTACATTCTCACATGTATTTTATTTCATGCTTATGCTTTTTATTACCAATTAATTAATTTTAACAGCTCTGATGGATCGTCATACGTGAATTAATTTATATCTGCTAATTAAAATGAGTAAAATCCGAATTTTCAGAATATGCACTTACCATTAATGGCTTAAAATAATTTTATACAGTAGATAGTGTAAATAATACTATGAGAATGAAATTAAAAAAGAGGCTTTTCGTATAGTTAAAATAAGAAATAGATGGGTACCTAAAGTTTACTCTTTCAAATCCTTACCTTTAGTTAGTTTCGTTTGCCTAGACTAGCCTTTAAAATGGAAAGAAAGCAATAAAAAACGTGCGTTCTGTAAGCACGTGCATATAAAAAAGACAAGTAAACTCGCACTACAATATGCCTCCTTAGAAAAACAAAACAAATATATGATTATAAGTACGGAAAAAATATTGTGGGCTGCTGCACGTTGTGACTGTGACAAGAAGACTTTCAGAACTCAATATGGTGTTGTGCTATACGCACAGCACAGCGCTGATTTTCACTGGTCACCCAAAAATAACTTACGGAAACCAAGACAAGTATTTAAAATTATACAGACTAAACAAATAATAAAGTAAAATACGACAAAATAAGAAAATTACAATAAAGATAATAATAAGTTTCCAATCAAGAACCATATATTATGAAATCTACGTAAAGAATTTGTACCAAAACCTAATCAAGCGACTTCATGACGGTCACACGAACATCAAAGAAAACAATCCAGCCACTTCGTGATGGAAGTGCTAACAAATTTCCAATAAACGGCCCCGTGCTCACTTCCCACTACCCACTGCTCACTGCCCGTTGCCCGCTAGCCGTCGAATTTCAACTTTTCAGCACTTTTAAATCCAATTTTGCGAATAGGAATTTATGGAGTTCAGGGGCTACCTGCCACCAGGCCCGGGTCGATGGCGCGTCGTGTTCCACGCGCGCCTCAAAGAGATGTCAGCAAAAATGACGGGGTCCGCTAGGACCGATGCCTGCCAGGGTTGCGGGAAAGTCCGAAAGGGATACCGGGACCTTGGCAACAGGCAAATGAAGGAACACGGGTGGGTTTTAGTCAGTAAAAGTCTGACACGCCCTTCCGCTCCGCCCAGAGCGGGAGAAGTCATTGGATGATTTCCCACCCTCAAAAAAAAAAAAAAAAAAAAAAGGGGCTACCTGCCGGTTGGCTGGCGGTTCCATTTTATTCCGAGCTATTGTTCTGCGTCGGATTCGATTTCATAGTGGGCTATGTTGCCACCTTTAGGACATTGTGTATTGGTCACTGAGTGGTGTTCTGTGTTTGATTTATGAGAGACATAAGTAGTAAAGTTGTTTAATGAAAGAATTGTATAAGGAACAGTTTTTGCCTTGAACTTTAATTTTCTCATAAATACCACTAACCTTTATATTAAAGAGCAACGTATTAACTGCAATCTCCTCTCACACCAAGTGTGTATGGAATGAAGTATTGGCATTTATATTACTCTGTTCAGTGACAGAACAATTTGTTAGAATATAATAGAATATTGTTTATTGTTGTTTTAGATGGTTAATATACATATATATAAAGTTAGTCAATATTAAAAAAGTTTCTCCGTAAAATACCTCTTAAATAAATAAAAAGAATAATATTCTAACATCGATCGATAGGAAAAGGAAAAACAGAAAACAAAACGATGTACAAAAACTATTCTAAGAAATACAGAGAAGTATACAAAAAAAGTAGGCAAAAGCCTGAGGAGTCTTTACTTGGGATTCGTCAAAATATTCATTAATTGAGTAATAACGTAATATGTGCCAGACTCTGTTTTTTTTAAAATAAGAAATAGTCATTTTCCTTTCTTAATTTGGCTGGTAAGTTTTTTGGCACGCAGTTTGTCTGCATGTCGTGCTCATTGTCTTTGTTTGGCTAGGTACCACACGTAGTTTGTCTGCATGTCGTGCTCATTCTCTTTGTTTGGCTAGGTACCACACGTAGTTTGTCTACATGTCGTGCTCATTGTCTTTGTTTGGCTAGGTACCACACGTAGTTTGTCTGCATGTCGTGCTCATTGTCTTTGTTTGGCTAGGTACCACACGTAGTTTGTCTACATGTCGTGCTCATTGTCTTTGTTTGGCTAGGTACCACACGTAGTTTGTCTACATGTCGTGCTCATTGTCTTTGTTTGGCTAGGTACCACACGTAGTTTGTCTACATGTCGTGCTCATTGTCTTTGTTTGGCTAGGTACCACACGTAGTTTGTCTGCATGTCGTGCTCATTGTCTTTGTTTGGCTAGGTACCACACGTAGTTTGTCTACATGTCGTGCTCATTGTCTTTGTTTGGCTAGGTACCACACGTAGTTTGTCTACATGTCGTGCTCATTGTCTTTGTTTGGCTAGGTACCACACGTAGTTTGTCTACATGTCGTGCTCATTGTCTTTGTTTGGCTAGGTACCACACGTAGTTTGTCTACATGTCGTGCTCATTGTCTTTGTTTGGCTAGGTACCACACGTAGTTTGTCTACATGTCGTGCTCATTGTCTTTGTTTGGCTAGGTACCACACGTAGTTTGTCTGCATGTCGTGCTCATTGTCTTTGTTTGGCTAGGTACCACACGTAGTTTGTCTACATGTCGTGCTCATTGTCTTTGTTTGGCTAGGTACCACACGTAGTTTGTCTGCATGTCGTGCTCATTGTCTTTGTTTGGCTAGGTACCACACGTAGTTTGTCTACATGTCGTGCTCATTGTCTTTGTTTGGCTAGGTACCACACGTAGTTTGTCTACATGTCGTGCTCATTGTCTTTGTTTGGCTAGGTACCACACGTAGTTTGTCTACATGTCGTGCTCATTGTCTTTGTTTGGCTAGGTACCACATGTAGTTTGTCTACATGTCGTGCTCATTGTCTTTGTTTGGCTAGGTACCACACGTAGTTTGTCTACATGTCGTGCTCATTTTCTTTGTTTGGCTAGGTACCACACGTAGTTTGTCTGCATGTCGTGCTCATTGTCTTTGTTTGGCTAGGTACCACACGTAGTTTGTCTGCATGTCGTGCTCATTGTCTTTGTTTGGCTAGGTACCACACGTAGTTTGTCTGCATGTCGTGCTCATTGTCTTTGTTTGGCTAGGTACCACACGTAGTTTGTCTGCATGTCGTGCTCATTGTCTTTGTTTGGCTAGGTACCACACGTAGTTTGTCTGCATGTCGTGCTCATTGTCTTTGTTTGGCTAGGTACCACACGTAGTTTGTCTGCATGTCGTGCTCATTCTCTTTATTCTAAGTAGAGCAAACCTAAAATCCTAACTAATAATAACTGCGAAAATGAGTTTGTTTGTTTATTTGTTACGCTTCCACGCTGAGACGGCGGAACGGATTTGGATGAAATTTGGCACAAGATTAGACCATGACCTGAAATAGGACATAGGATACTTTTTATCCCGATATTCCCATGGGATCAAGACTTACGCGGGTGAAACCGCGGGGCGCAGGGTTAATAATAAATAGAACAAAAAAATACTTTCATCGGTAACAAACTAGACATAAACCAGCTCAGATTACCCAAACGCCAGTTTATTCCAATATGTGCCATTGAAACAGCTTTTATCCCACTAATGCAGTATGAAAGCAAATCGCAGGTTACAAACGACCGGATCGAAGTGGAACTAACGATATCATCGGCTTACGAGCGCGCCGCACCACCCACTACTTGCACCAACTTACTGTAATGTATGAATTTATTTAATTAATGTTCCTCAAGAAGTATGTATTTCAGAGCTGTATTTTGTTGCGGGATTAATACGGATCACGGTATATGGGTTAAGAAAATGTAGTAGTTGTACAGTTGGGTACATTGTTACAATTTAAATGAATATTGAACGCTTGAGACGCTTGCTAATTGAGACAATTCGTACTTTTAAAGATAAATTGAAATGCACTTACTATTTTTAAGTACACAAAAGAATTAGCTTATAAAATTTAATTACTTTTTTATGACGATTGTCCGTGGAGATTTTTGCCTGATCATCTCCATATGAACCTACTACGCTTTGGAATGGGTAACTAGCTTGATCTTTGCGACTGACCGACCCCTTGAGAGTTGAAAAATGCCTATAGGTAAATGAAATAATGCTTTGAGTTGAGTTGAGAATGTAGGTGTGTATTATTATTCCTGTTATTGTAATTATTCAGAAAACATTTTATTTTCCACAATATTTAAGCTAGCGTGATGAAAGGTCTGATTCTTCAAGAATTTTAAATTGGACAGTGTTTCAAATACCGAATCTTGCTGTAACACCGTTTTTCAATCCAAAGTAAAGTAATACAACAATAACAAGTAAAGCGAAATAAATTAAATACGTTTAGGTATTAATAGCTGATAGGTATTCTATGTCCATTTATATGTGGAGTGTTGAATTTAAATCCGAAGAGCATAGCAAACGATTCGATCATCGATTCAACGACTTGATTTGTGCGGTCCCATTCGATTCTGTTACGATTACGCAAACACTCCATACCGATTTTTCACGACGATTTCAGGAATAACATGAATGCTTCAACTGGTTCTTATCAATTTGAATCGTAATACATTTCATTTATACTATGCTGGTATATAAGTAATGGATTAGGAACGCCATAGATAAGTAATGGATTGCGAATGCCATACACCAAAGATTAAAAATAAAGATGGAAATCATTGGTCAAGATTGTCGGAAAATAGAAAATATGGCAAATCTGTGTTGCAGTTAGTAAACAAGTACGGCAAGCCTAACGACGCTTGCTTATAGAAGTTGCCTACGATATATTATGTAGGTTCACACACACGACTGTTATTTACCGATTTGCAGAAACACTTTACTTTACTGACAGCACCAACAATATGATAATTATGTTACTTCATTTGCAATTACAGCCTCACACCACGACATAATTAAGATAAACTCGTATCTCTCTTCTGATGAGTAAACAGGTTTAACTAGCAAAACTTTCTTGCTAACAGATTTTCGATATTATAACTGGGCTGGCCACTAATTCGATTCGGGCTAGACAGGGCCGGAGTGGGCCGAGTTGAGGCCGCATCGGGCCTCTGCTGGCCGGTGGGTCACTAATTAGTGTCTAGAGGTCAACTTGCTGCTCTTTGATGTTTAACAGACTCGTTAGTTATATTGTGGATAACGTTACGTCAGAACAGTGTAGTCATTAACGTTAAGAGTGCGGAGGTATTCCACTGGCGAAGTAGTTGGCTAGTTTTGCTGATCGTTCTGTAAGTCTAGAAAGCGTAGACAGCAGTACCTACTCCGCATTGTATGCTAAAAGTGACTGGTTCTATCCGAAGTTCATAGGCTCCAAATATATAAACAAATGTCATAATTATGTGTTTCAGAAAAATAACTTGAATAAATTCACATAAAGTTCTGTTTACGCAGCAACTTCAAAAAAAATTGTGACTTTTTATAAATATTAAAATTATTCTGAAATATGAAGTTGATATTTTTTTAAGTGGAAATAACATCTTCCTATTAGAAACAAGAATTTGAATATGGAATAGGAATTCTCGCATTGAAAATGAATTATAGGTACGTACTTAATATTTGTTTTAGTGTCGATTTTTCAATCGTCAGATATCTTTTATCTGAGGAATAAATACGGCATTTTGACATATTTTCTATACAAAAGCTGTCAAAAAGTCAAACATAATTCCCCAGGTAATAGCTATCTGACAATTGAAAAATCGGCCCATAATGATATTAAATGTCTATGTAGTAGCAGGTACTCGTATAACTGTTTGTGTTACAAGAGTGAGTGGTTTGACGAGAGTAATTTTATTATACGACGAGTGAGTTATTTTATTTTCATTATCATAACAAAAACTCACTTCACTTATTTATTTAATTATGTAGTATTTATATAAACTTTATTGTACACCACAAAATGAATAACAGACAATAAATCAAACACTGCATAACATACTTACAATGGGCTTTTAATCATGTTCTGAAGCTTAGATGTTTACTACATAGCGTTAAGACGATTAATTCGTTGTTATAAGGTTTATAAAGATCTTATCCAATTAGGTGCTAAACCATGATATTATTCGACAAAATCTTCAGCCTAAAACAACAATTAAGTACCTTGTTGATAGCGTAATTAAAAGATGAAACGCTATGACAAAGTAACTTATAAACCGACTTATTAATATCTGCTGGTCTACTTCGTGAACCTTGCGTGACCTCGTCTGGCTGAAGGCTCGTAAAGCTATTCAATATGGGAGGCTACTTGACCGCTCAATTGAGACTTTTTAATTCTCTATAAACATAACTGGAGGGCGCGAGGGCGAGGCCGTTGGAGGCCATAACTCATAAAGGCTTGCTCGGCTCAATAAATTACCCGAGGGCCGCTCGATAGAATATCGACAGGGCCACGTGACCACACTGCAGTGTGCCTTACTATCGGGTAGATCTATATCGACCTGACAAGCGGCTGATTCATTCATTGTTGAGGAAAAGTTATTTTAAAGTTTGAAAATTCTAATGAAGTTGTCCTAATGGTTAGATTTGCTTGGAACGTAACACTTCCTCTCTCCTTAAACATCGTTATTAAATATAGCTCTTTCCTCCTGTTTCATGTTTATTATTGTATTGTTTATATATATATATATATATTTATATAGATAAGTATATGCTTTATGTATATGTGTATTTATTGTATATGTAAATGGTACACCACTGACTACCTGCAGTATTATCTCTCCTTCGCGCTTTAATCCATCCAAAGGTTGTCTGTAAAAGATCGCTTTTAGCGATAAGACCGCCCATTGTGTCACCCTATGTTAAATTTTCTACATTTGTATCTGTATTTTTTATGGTGTGCATAATAAAGAGTATTCTATTCTATTCTATTCTATTCTTAGTATCAATCAGTAAAAATAGTGTTAGGTACACATCTTACTTACACAACGGATGATTTCACTAACAATCTCCAAGAAGATAATGCCAAAAAATTAACTCAAGTCTCTTGATCTTATTTTTCAGGTTAAGTTTTAAGTAATTACGAAATAAAGAAATAAAACTCCGATAACAATTCCATGTCATTTCTGGAACGGCAGAAGCACTCTAACAAACACAAAAGAATCGCTAAGCAGAAAGAAAGATGTTCCTATAAAATTCGCTGCGGAGATAATTAAAAGAGTCTCAAAAGAGGCCGGGACTGGTTGCGATAGTTTCAACGTTTTCAATGCGAGCGTGTCATTTTTCATAGTGTCGGTGGTGATAAATCAGTGCTCACACGGCCGCCGTATTTCATAGCCGGTCAGTTCTCAAGCGATCCAATAAATTGCGGCCAGTGCGGGCGGCGTGACTGCTGCTCGCCTGAATCTAAGCCATCATGGACACCGAGCCACTGAGCCACGCCGAGCCACCGAGACACGCCCCTCACCGCCGGCAGAAGACTACATTATCATGCATTTAGTTTAATATTATGTAGATTTATATTTATGATAAAGATCTAAAACGTAAGATTTAGATAAACTATAATATTTCAAACAATGAATATTGTTTAGGGCATTATGATAATTATCATAATCTGCCAGATCTGGCAGATTATGATATCTGTCATCAATTTTCATCAGAGATTTCATCAACCGAAGAATAACCATATGTGTTCTAAGTATTCACTGTGTATTGCCTAAACACAAACATATTTTCAGTAATTTAGTTTATTTTATCAGTCAAGTGGTAACAAGAATCACTTCGATAATTCAGATTAGGTAAATTTTCCTAAAAATACTCGTTGTGGCCTAGGATCTGTGCCTACGTCCGCTAAATTACGCTAGACTTGCGCCTTATCACATAGAGGACCATTCGCACGGGATTTTATGAAAAGTATTATAATAAAAACTGAACTACCTGCTCTTAGTAAAGGATCCACAGAGGAACGACCTTCATCCATCTGTTTAATGGATGAAAAGTATTTTAAATAAAATAGTATGTTAGAAAATATGTATAAATCGAGAGTGGGTTGGCTAAAAATTCCTGGTCAGACTGTGATTAATGAAAAAGTCTAAAAAGACTTTTTTAAACATTGCAATTTATACACCAATTGAAAGAGCTTTTTAAGGAAAACCTTTTCTACTAAATCGATTTTTGCCAATTGTTAGTCAATTCAGCGAAATAGAAAAATTATGAATATTGAAAAAAAAAGAACGACCCACATACAGAATTAATGACTTAAATAGGCGACTACTTGGTCACCTAAGTTTAAGTGATATATCAATGGATAGTGCTTTTTTAAGGGAAATATTTGTTACTAATACGAATTAGTCGTTAAACGAATGCGTTTAAAAACATATATTTTTTAACATTCTGTAGTTGTAATTATGTAACCCACACATGCAGACAAACTTGTGAACTCAAGTACCTATGACGTCACACGTCCGTTAGTTCGAATTCAAAAATCGACAGTCGGTTACTAGGCGCCAATCGCATCACTTGCGTCGTTTTATAATCATCCTAATCTTAATTATTGTATTGTCTATAAATCGTATTTAGTTATAGTAACTTTATTAAATTCATTGTGTAATACCCTGTTAAAATTTAATTTCATTACACTATAGAACCTGCATCATATCCTAACAAAAGTTCTATATTGATACTAACGGACGTGTGACGTTTTAGGTACTTGAGTTCACAAGATGGTCTGCATGTGTGGGTGACATACCACTACAATACTATATTTGATATAAAATACTTTTCATTAATTAAACAGGTGGGTGAAGGTTGTTCCACTGCGGATTACATTTTCATTTGCACTCCTTTATACTAAGTAAAAAATACAAAAACGTAACTAAATATCAAATGGTAGTTTAGTATCTGCCATTCCTGTCATCCCTTTCCTCTATAACTTATGACGCGCTCGCGATCTGTAATCCGTTGTCTCTCAATACATCGGCGCTCTATTGCCGCACATTCCTCGACTCCATAGCGGTTCATATTTATTTCATACTAACTTTGCTCACTGTTTCACATTATTTATTACTTTACCCTCCATTTTTTGTCACAAATGTGATTAAATTCTTGGTTTAATAAACAAAGATGTCTCCTCGTCCAGTACAAAATAAACATAGTAACACACCATTCCACGTTTTAGATTTATTCTTTTATCTTGTATACTGAAATAAATATTTACCAGTACAACGGTTCGCATACAATCGCATCGAGCTCAACAAATAAAACCAGTTTTGCATTACAATATTCGGCGTTGCCATTGTTTAAATTATATTCTCTCTCCAAATTGACCTCCACGACCGTAGCGAATTGTAAAACCTGAGCTGAGATAAATTACTTTTTTCCAAATCAGCTCCGCTCCGATCCCGGTTAGATTTAACAATAGATACTTTATCTTGGGCATAGGCTCATTTATATAAAACGTCAAATAATCTCTCGCAGTTCCAGAAAGCCTACTCGTATTGAAAAGGGTCCTTTCCGAGCTGCCTGAGATACGCTTGTTTATGAGTGGAGGTCCCGACGTGGACCGCGATCGGCTTCTATATAGCTTACCGGACCATAAACGTGCACATAACCTTCAACTCTGCAATGGATACAAATCAATTGAGAGAGAACGAAGATGGTTACAAAGCAGACGGGGATAACGGTTCTTCTTGAAATTAGCTGTCGAAATGCTCGGCGCAAAGTTTTGGATTCCGAATCATTGTGCGGCCGTTGTCCTGTTCATCACTAGAAAGGAGTTCTTTTATTTATTTCAATAAATTCTTCAGTTTCTAACTGAGATGAAAGATAGAATTAAGGCAGCCTTTGTTGTAGGTACTCACTTTCCCGAGAATCCATAGAAATCAGCTTCGAGCAGCGAACATGTTTCTCTTTATTTATTGATCCTTTGTCTTTGAGCGCCACTCGAATATGGATGTATGAGTTTCCTTGTATCCCAACAATTGGATCGAGGGTGTTTTGTTTCCCTTTAAGAAAAGATAAAAGATTCGATTGTTAATTGTTACTGGCGTTGTCACGATCGTATTTTTAATAATCACATACGCTCCCGACTCTCGAGAAACAATTTATTTTGTGTCAGTGCTGTTAGTGTTTTTTTTTAAATATTATTCAAGAAAGATTGATGTGCGTGTGTCTTCTTATGATGTATTCTCATTGTTTTCCGTAGGGTAGTAAGAACGATTGAGTGGATACGTCTGAAGGATATGTAGTAGTATTTGAACTTTCTTTTTCATCTTCCTTTGAGTATGTTTTGTTTTGTAGTACACTACTGTTGTGGCTCTCAACAAGATCATTAATGGACGATTGTGTAATTGTCGACCAAGGCGAAGCCGAGACACACATACGTAAGTCTATCAATGCTTGGTTGCGGCCAAGGCTTGTATAGTACTTTTCTCATATAATGCGCGGAAATTCAAATTTTACTTAGTTTGAATTTTCGCGCATTATCCTAAGTTTGTTTGTATGCTACGCTTTCACGTTAAATCGGCTGACCGGATTTGGATGAAATTTGTCACATGGTTAGACCATGACCTGGATAAGGCATATCTCGAGACTTACGCGGGAGAAACCGCAGGGCGCAGATAGTTAATTATAAATTCGAGAATCAATGACGGACAACAATAATTTTTCACGCGCCAAGTTCATTTGTTGCTTCTTTATTTTTAACAGGTCTATTTGCAAGCCAAATCGAAGTTTAAATAAAATCTTTGATAAGTTACCTCCTCCCTTGGTTGCCATGAGTTGAAGTAAAAATTTCGTTCTATTTTTAAATAACACGATAGTAATGTGAATTTTCACAGTAATATATTCGGCCGCTAAACACGACAGATATGGATTTTCATACAAGCCGGTTATAGAACTTAGCGATGGTAAGTTCAAAACCCACATCAAACGTGTCCTTATCAAAAAAGCATATTATAAGATTAAAGACTACGTTGAAGACAAGAAAGTTTGGCAATAATTCCTTCTGCACATGTGGCTTCCCTGGTACCTCATTAACGACATAATTTAGTAAGAGTCTATTAACTGCTCCCAAATTAACATGTTTATTTTTTTTTACATTCATCGCTGACAGACATAATCATTATTTGACATTATATACCTACAATTTAATTTCAACTCTATAGTAGTGGCTTTTGCGGACATGTTAATTATTCAGATTTGATACAGTTGTAATGGCAATCATTTCATTTGGTTTAAATAGGTTTTTATCTGTAGTATCTTATTTATCTTATATTAGTACATTACTGTCGCGGCTAGCAATAAGGGGATTGATGGAAGATCGTGAAAATGAGGGCCGAGGCGAAGCCGAGGCACTCATGCGTGAGTCCATCAATTCCTGATTGCGGCCAAGGCTTGTATAGTACTTTTCTCAAACAACGCGCTGAAATTCAAACTGAGTAAATTAAATAGAAATTCCAGAATCAATGACGAACAACTACAATTTTTCATGCGCCAGTATGTTCATTTGTTTCTTCTTTGTTCTATTTGCAAGCCAATTCGAAATTTAAATAAAGTCTTTGATAAGTTACCTCCGTGGTTGCCGTGTGTTGAAGTAAAAAGTTCGTTCCATTTTTAAATAACACGACAGATATGAGTTTTCATAGTCATTTATTTGGCCGCTAAACACGCCAGATATGGATTTTCATAGTAACTTTGCTGGCCGCATCGTCACTCGTTTTTGACCAGTACAGCAATTTTGATTTATCTCGAAGAAGGTTGTCAAAATAATGCTCGAATTTCCAAGCATGTTTGAGAAAAGATTCTTTTCTACCTTGTGAATGTGAGAACGTCGTAGGCTTAGTAAACTGTAGACTTTTATTTTTAATTTTCTTATAAACTTTACCTGAAACTTTTTGAAAGTCCTACACTGTCCTCCCATAACTATTAACACTGTAATTCGAAAATATTGTAAAAGCCAATTATCTTTTAAAAGAGTAACCATGGAGTTTCTTGCCGGCTCTTCTATCATAGGAAACGACCAATTGGAACCGTGCACCTAGCTTCTGACGTTTCATAAGTGCCCATGTAGGCTTATGTGAAATAAAATATTTTGAATTTGAATTTGAATTTTGAATTGAATTTCAATTTAAACATTGCCGGTCGGGCGCTTATATGTATTCGACCAGTAAAGCAATTTCGATTTATCTCGCAGAAGGTTGTCAAAATAATGCTCGAATTTCCAAGCATGTTTGAGAAAAATAAAATACCTCCTTTATATTACCTCCTTAGTTGCCATGCGACGAAATAAAAACGTCGTTCCATTTTTAAATTACACGACAGCTTTGAGTTTTCAAAGTAATTTATTCGGCCGCCAAATACTACAGTTATGGATTTTCATACTAAACATTGCCGGTAGCATGCTCGCATGTATTTGACCAGTACAGTATTTTCGATTTATCTCGAAGAAGGTTGTCAAAATAATGTTCGAATTTACACATGCATGTTTGAGACTTTTTTGTTTTTGTTTCAGTCTTCTTGTTATTATAACGTACCTAAATAATCAACTCCATCATTAAATTCAGTTAACTCAGAATAATGAGTATTTGATAACTAGAACGTTCAAGAAAGAAACCTAATTACCTTTAACTAACCCTCGGAAAGTTACCCATTAGAAGAAATTTTAATATTCAGTCCCGATAAACGTCTTACTACAAAATTAATGTTATTATCCACTACTTCGTTGTTATCCACTTACTTCGTTGATATCAATTGACAGGGGCAATTAAGTGCATTCATTAATGTCAGTGTTGCACTACTAATAATGTAAGTCTCGCCTAACATCATAATAACTTAACAGAGTTACTGCGTTAATCTTAACGCGTAATGCAGAATTATTTTAACTCCCAATCCGCTTTGGCTAATCCCTCGTGAACCGTTCCCTGTTAGCACACAGTGTGGGGCTGATACTCGGTAATGAACAGTTATCGGCAGCGAATGAGCAGCATGACGTAAGCTCTACATAATAATACCATTCAGATACACCAAGTGCTTACAATATCGGAATTAAGACTTTCCATATCGGTACTGTCACCGTATGAATCCTATTCGATAACAATACTCTTCAATCGTTTGACCTATTAAATGCGCTTGTTAAACCCACAAACGCATAACAAAACCCTATCTGCTTCGAGAACCATCATGAGTATGTCAATGTTTTCCGTACCCTGTGATATGATATTTTACCTCGCAATAATACGTAGGTACTGAAATGACCCATCCACCAATCATGGTGCGTATATAAACAGAGCACTCTCGAATTCTCCATTCTGCGCACAAACGGTATTTAATATGAATACAGAATATGGCATCGGTACTCCGGACCCCGGAGTGACAACTTTTTGTTTTGTTGACTTATTCCTGTTCGCGCACGGTGACAGATTGCTTCGCGTAACCCCGAAAATTGCTTTTTGTTTCTCTAATAATACTCATGACAAGTATATTTCAGGAGATTTTGATGAATTACGCTGACGCTGATTGTGCAGTATTCCAAGAGAGGAGTTAGACAATGACTGTAAAATTGACTTGCATGAAGACGTTGCAGACAAAGCTGAGATAAGTATTATTAGAAAAAGTGTGCTTTGTGAAAGCTTCGGGACCCGACTTCGGCCAAATTGAAAAAAAAAAGAATCAGTACCGTTGACCTCGTAACCTGAAAATCTTTTTAAACCATTTTAACGAAGGTCCCTTAAGTATTGTCGCAAAAAGAATATTAAATTACAAGCTATTTTCCAAAATGGAGATAATGAACCGAAGAAATACAAATCTCTTTGTTCGCAAAGTGATCCTTACTTAATTAATTCCTTGGAGAATATGAAAAAAAAGTTTGTTAAGTTCGGAAGCAAATAATGCTGGCTGTGCTCAGGGGACACTCGACTCTACTTATAATTTGTTCCCAAGTTTTCTGTTCACATAATGTTCTCAGTGGCTGGCGCCTTTTCAATTATACACAATGCTCTAAAAACAATTTGAAGATCTCGCCGAGTCTCTCAAATACGAGAGGGAGAATTTGGACATAAGACTTGACCTATTTATTTAATTCAGACTGATGCCAGTTGCGCAACGGTTCATTAAACGTTGATCACATAAAACGTCTGTCATCTGTTACTGACGACATGTTTGTATTTATTCCCTTTCAGTCGCCGCGCGATCCTTTTTCAGAAATAGCCAGAAGTTTGTTTATTGATAATAAACATTTGTTCGGCCCACTGGTCCAGTAAGTTTGCTCTATCAATCATCCGCAATGTATCGTAAACTTACTTACTGAGAAAGTACTTACCTATTCTGTGAAGTTCCGTTCGAGAGGGAAAATATCACGTGCCACTTCACTTGTATTGTTACTTAGTTTTATAACTTTACCACTGTTATTTTTGTTGTCACAATTTTGTTTGTTTTTTATCAATGAACGGTCTCCAATTTTTTTGTTTTAACTTTTTTCTTAAATTTTAGTTATGTAAACACAATTCACTTGAACTTTTGATTACAGTAGATCCGTCACTGAGCACAGGTCTCACAGTGGCACATGTGATAAGGTTTAATTTGACACGTAGCAATAACACGCCGACATCGCGGTATAGATTGATGGCGCCCAACGTGGGACCGAGCCGAATGAGGCACAGCGCGGACGTGCGTGCGCTCCGCCGACCGGCTAGACACTGCCGGGTGCGCACGCCTGAGCCCGGCCATCCCCCCTCCCTGCGCGCGCCCACACCCCCTTACAAACCCTGCTGCAATTCGGCACACAAAAAAATCACATCAGAAAGAAACCTTTCTCTGTCAGTGAGCTTCAATGGTCGTTCTCTCACCCTCAGGACTTAAGTGCTCCTCGTTCAGTTATTAGTTATCTTACTTCTATCGGCCTCTAATGACTCCTTTGCAATAATTTATGATGAACGTGTGCACGGCTGTTCATTTATTTTTAGATATAAATGCTTATGTAGATTCTATTTTCAACTTGAGGGTAGATAAAAAATTTGCTTTTTTGCCACGTTCCAGTACACTCAAACATCAAACGAAGCGGGCTCAAAGCGTTTTTGCTTATTTTCATACATTATTTCTCCTCTCGCCGTTTATGGAAGTTATTACCATGTATTCTTTTATTTACGTACTTCGTTATTTGTAATCTTAACAGAAACGTGTATGCTAGATAGCCAAGAAACCAAAAGAAAATGACTTTGCCATTTTTCATTCCTTGAAAGATTAAGGTTCTTTAAAAAAATTCTAAACATCGTTCTTGCCGAACTCTCTCAACCCGGTGCCACCACCATCGAGGTGCTAGTTTTGTGCTCCAACGAAAGTCAGCCAACAAGACGTCAGTTAGAAGTTATGCGTCGCACTCGGGGCACTCGCGGGACACTGCCGCTCAACTATTGTGTGAAGTGAGCAACTGATGCATACACGGGATGTGCCTTATAAATATTCAAGTACATTATAAGAATTCTAAAACATAGGTGTCATAACTTTTTTTCCTGTAATAAGTTAAGCTTGTAGTTTCTGTTTTATTGTTCAGAACCTGTATTTTACACAGGCCTCAAAAGATATGACATTGGATTCCCTATTTCCTCAATTGAGGGAGCTGGCGCATTAGCCAAATCTTTAAAAATACTTTGAATCGATTCCGAGCCTCACAAGGGACTTTGAATTCGTAGTCACCACATAATATGACCCCAATTACCTGCACGCATGTTATTGCCATAATGATTGGTCTAGTAACTGATTTTCGAGCAGAATCAGCACCAGCTAGCTATATTTAGTTTATCTCGAAGTTAACGCAAAGTCGCAGCAGCAAGGTGCCTCGGACAAGCTAGGCCATTATTGTGAGAACTTCACGCCGATCCATAAACAATAATTTGGCAGACAGACTGCAATAGACTGACTTAATTGATTGATTGGGGTACCTATGAAACTATTTGTTTTGACCTTAGCAGTTAGTTTGAATTCTCTAGAATTTATCAATCTAATTGATAATGGAATGATAAACATTATTAATTGAATTTAAAACGTTTTGTTGAACTATGAAACATAATCGTATGTTATTGTAGCTATATGTTCTATACATATTTTAAGTGCCCCGCGGTTTCACACGCGTACGGCGTAGGTCTCGATCCCATGGGAATATAGGAACGTATCCTATGTCTTATTCCAGGTCATGGTCTACCCGTGTGCCCATCCTCTCCTCTCTAGAGTAGCTCTCAAAAAGGAATATTTTTCCCGTTTTTGCAACATTTTTCATTTATGCTCCTGTCCTACTGGTCGTAGCGTGATATTATATAGCCTTCCTCGACAAATGGAATATCCAACACAAAAATAATTTTTCAATTCCAACCAGTAGTTCCTGAGATTAGAGCGTTCAAACAAACAAACAAACTCATCAGCTTTATAATAATAAATAAATAATATTAATATATTATTAGTATTAGTATAGAATTCTTCAAGGACATTCTAATTAACTACAATGGTTTTTGGTACGCGGGTGCAACGCGCGGGGTCATACAGCCGCTTTTCGTGTCTGTCTGTGTGACCCCGGTGTTCTTCTAGTCTTTGCAACGGATTTTGATTCCGTTGTCACCTTCATTTAGAGAATTAATTTCGGAAGGTTTTTAAGTGTACAATAAAATATCAAACTTACATCTATCTAATCTAACTAGCCCGTATTGTCCCACTGCAGGGCAAAGGCCTCCCTCTCGGTTTTCCACACAATTATGCCTTTTGCTAGTGCCGGCCAGTCCTTTTGGTAGGAGTCAAACTCATCCCACCATCTTCATCTCGGCCTGCCGCGATGACGTCGTGCGTTTATTGGGTCCTAATCAGTGGTTATCTTAGCCCATTTGTCATCCTTATACGGTCCGAAATTCGAACCCCCAGAATACTGCGCTCCATGAACAAGACCTTAATATGAAGAAATCTCGGTGTTAAGTCAGGTCGTTGAGGCCTTACAAACCGTGCGTGAAAGGGGTCGCAAGTAATGATATAAAACATTGTATTGTATAATCAATGTAATAGCCAGAACAACGGCTCTGTGGGACGACATCATAATCCCATGATATGGCCAATAGAGGCTATGTATTGATACGTATCTCGCGGTGTAGCGCAGCTCAACCAACGCCTCGGGGGATTCTCATCCGCTAGGAAAAGAGCATCACAATTCATATTCTAAATAGTAATGGATCGCTACGTATGAATGCTATAATGTCGTTTGTTCGAAATATTATTGAATATATTGGTACAGTTGGGTCGGCTGCTTACTTTTAGTTTAAGGTTTACCTAGTTGAAACGTTTCATAAAAAGTCCAATAAGATGATTTGTTTGTGAAAATCACTACAGTTTACTAAATTAGAGAAATGGTGGTGGTGATGCCCTTCCATGTTCCTACAACCACGAGTAGGGTAGTCTATAGTCCAAGGTCATTATTCTGTACCGGATGCCTCTCGGTCGTAGACTTTATATGAAAAAATCGGTAGAAACTTTTCTCTATCAGCATATCCACCCCAAATCCATAACTGGGAGTGGCGATCCACATAATTATCCGCCAGACAGTTTTATTCCTTTGATCATGAAACAAAAAATAACTTAAGAGATTATTACTGCGCGGGCCGTCACAGCCGACTAGGAAAAGAATGGGCTACTACAAATAATTTATTGAATCAAGCGTTACTTTGTGGAGAGCCGTTTTCAAAATAATGGTATGGGGGAGGAGCCGTCCGTTCCCGCTCTCCGGCGATTAACAAATCAAACAAGTGACTCTCGATCGGATGGATTGAGAAATCCATTCACTCGACGACCATTCCCATTCTTAGAGCTTTGTTGATGCACGGGTTGCGTCGGGTAAATATTTAATATTCCCAAAATCTGTTAATACTACGAAAACATTCGAATAATCTGGGAATTTGTTTTGTAAGTACGTACATTTTGTATATTATTATGCGTATAATCGGTAGTGCTATACAGTTAATGACCAGCTAATAAGTTAGGCGGATTGGCGTCCGGAAAGTATAATATTCATTGCGAAATATGATATTCCAATTCACATGGTATTAAATAATATATTGATATTATTTTATTCTCCACTAGCTTTTGCCCGCGGCTTTGCCCTCGTGGATGTTGGAAAATACCCCACGAGAACGTACTACCGGGATACAAATACCTAATAGCTGAAGAAAAGACGTTGGGCCCGCCCGCCGCACTATGGTAATTTTGGTCATGTTCAGATCAAAAATGTGTAACGTTTTAGCCGACGACGGTGAAGCAAAATGGAGGATTATGATTTTGACCGGTATGTTTTTTTATCGTACCATGTTGGGTATCAAATGAAAGGGCTTAATTAGCACATTTAAAAAATATGTATATATTATAACCCCAAAAAATTAAGAAATAATAATTAAGTAATAAAATCTAAAACCAAACTACGACAAAAAAGTAAATCCACTAAAAAGGTATAAACAAGACATCACAGACAGACAAGTTAAAAATCCGGAGCCACACGCAATCTGTTCGATTTATGCCCTAACACGTGTGAATCTGGATTTTTTATTTGTCTGTCAGTGATGTCTTGTTTATAAATTTATAGTTGAGTGACTTTTTTGTCGTAGTTGGGTTTTAGTTTTTATTACTTTATTTTTTTTTGTTAATTAGATACATGTTTTGTTATAATATAGATAATTATGTATAGTCATTTTATTTTTCAAACAATTCGAATTATACATTCGAGGCCTGATCTCAGAATTGATCATTTCATGAACAGATCGACTATTTTATTAAATTGTCGTGTTTCATGAAACGGGCAGCTAAAATTTACCATAACGTTTAAACGTCAACTTATAATGATTTGTCAGTCGTCGTTCGACCATATCTCTAATGTAGGGTCCATCCATGGTTAAAGGTGTAGTAAAAATTGCCAAGTAACTGCGACATCATCAGGTAGTCGTGCGTGTAACTATTCATATCGTCAAATGTTCAATATTTAATGATCTGGCCAGGCCACATCACGATGTGACCAGCGGTCGATTTTTTATTTCATGAAATGATCAATTCTTAAATCTGGCCTCGAATGTATAATTCAAATTGTTTGAAAAATAAAATGACTGTTGAAATGGACACGATATTTCTCAATTTTAAACAAAACTATTTAATAAGACCACAAAAAAGACAATCAAATATCTTTATTGTGGATCATAGGTAGGTACATAATACAGGTCTAAAATAATTAAATTGTGATCAGCTTAGGGCTTACAATAGTTACATGGACATTTTTTATATAATTGTTACAAAATTATTCATAACAAAATATTTAAAAAGATGAAAACAAAACGGAACGAATTTAGGTACGCATTAGTGGGACACTGGACGCATCATGACTGAGAGGGACTGTATTGGAGAAGTGATTTGTCTGATGGAAGTCTTTTATAGAGTAGCAGCACTTGTTTACTAACAGATCTTGGAGATTATTCTTAAACTTTTTTACTTCCGTATTCACAGTATTATCAATAAGCAATGCATGTAAATATATAATGTTCACGTCCATGCAATTTATTTAAACAACTGAAAAATGAGAGGAAAGAGTATTTACTCATCTTTATGAATAACATGAAATATTTTTATTTATTTGTTCATTTACTTGAATTGTACAAAAGCAGAGAAAATACCTACAGACTTTTATTCGCGCAATCTTCAGATACATAAAAATGTGTGCAAGCAATAACGAAATTGATTCGGGGAATACCGTACAATATTAGTCATAAATAAATAAACGCTTCAAATTCATAGGCTCCTAGTACTGCTCGTAATGTGGCCGCCATTACACACACAAATCACATGCACACACATAAACATAGACGGGACAAATATGTGTAGATCATACAAATATTTGTTGTATTCTGAGAATATCCTTGTTATATGTTTATGGAAAATTCACTAAACAAAATTAAAAAGTATTACCATTTTTAACCGATTTCTAAAAGGTTTTTTTTAATGTTTGTTCGGGCATATCTTCGTTATTTATACACGGACGTGCAAAATTTTTTTTTTTTGTATATTTCCGAGATGGTCTCTTTGTCACCAGGTCAGTATGTGATGATGGGATCCTGGAGAAATCGAAGGAACTCTTCAAATATTATAGGCACATCTATAGCGATTTGGGTATTTTTTATAGTAACTTGTGCAGTTGCTCTCGGAAAGTACTATTTGATGAAGTAGAACTAATGAAGAAGGCCACAGATGGCCACCAGAACTACTCAATAATAAGTATTTCACGGGTTGCGAGTCTAGTACTTTAACATGGTTGGTAAGCAATTTATGCTCGTCACAATGAATATGGTAAAGTGGAGCTGATGGTGAAGTACCAGGAGAACTCCTCAACGATTAACGTCCCTGCATCGGGAAAAGCAATATTTTGTATTAGGTGAAGAGCAGTTGACATGAGGCTATTGTTGTTGTATACATAGTATACCTACAGATTTATCATGCAAGCGTTACCCAATTATCATAAATTATAAATAATCGTCGCACCACCACTGACCAAAGAAGTGACACCATAAAAATAAAAAGTATAAAGTATTAGTAAACCTTCTTAAAAGTTCTCATACACATAAATTAATTGGGAAATAACCGCCCACTAGGAAAACGAATATCGTAGTGCTCTCGTAGCCCGTAGCGCGCTACACCGTAGCTCACTACGCCGTAGCTGATATAAATGTTCAAACGCGAAGCTACAAAAGAATTCGCTGCACCAACACGGGATTTCAAAGAAAACCTTCAAAACACTAATATTTCAGAGCAAGAGCCGCGCCACCTCACTTATCTTCGATTCTGATTTTTCTATAGTGCGTAAACCAAAATAAACTCTATTGTCTTGTTAACTAAAGTCCAATATATTTTTTTACCAAAATTGTTTGATTATGTTGCTTATTCAAACGATTAAAACTGAACTTTATTGCCTACTGTGTAGCGTAACATATCGTTTGACGTGCGACTGGTATCAATTTCTCACCTACACAATTCGGTATCGGCTCTTTTCACACGCCTTTGTTCCTAATGTTCATTACGTATTCTCTCTACTGATATCGAGGTTAGATATAAATTTTATAGGTTTTATTGTGGGGTCGTGTCTATTGTGCGAAGGGATTTGTTTTTCGGCTCCGTCGCGTTAAGTACAGAGCTCAACAGAATGAATACTTTATACTGTGTTTACGTTTTTGCGAGCGATTTGAGCGAAGGCTTAGACGAGTCGAATTGATTTGCACGACTCACTGACAACCGCTTTGTTGTTGTGGAGGGAAGCTGCGAATACTTTGACAAATTTCATTTGGATTGTTATACATATAATATTTACTGTTCGAAATGGCGAGCAAATAATTCGACATGCACCAATAAATTATATCTAAAATTTTGTTTGGTTTGGAATGGAATGGGAATAATGAAATACTTCTTGTTAAGTTTTATTGTGACCCGTATGAAATAGATCCAAGTGTATATGAGTGTCTACAGTTTGCTTTTTAGTTAAATCGCAATTTACGATACCTTTCCTACAAATAAAGAACACGCTGCAACAAAAATCAATTTCAATATAAACCGACCAATTTCTATTAGCACAATCCTAACAATAAATAACAATAAACACTCGAATCTATTAACATACCCGGCGAATTACTAATTATCGCCACAAGCCCTTTGCACCACCACAACACTTCGCCGGATACGCCATTACCATTTTATTGGGACACCCTTAATTTTTATGTTATGTATATCTTATGGGAAGCGCCACATGTAAACATTAAAAAAACACTACAAAGACTGACTATTTGTTTTGATAAACGTGAAGTTATTGGACTGAAAATATTTAACAACAAAACCTCTTAGGGCATTGTTAAGTTGGCAGGTACACTTTACTTATAAGATCATTTTCTATATTTCGCTTAGTGAACCTAATTTAGACAAATTGCCTCGTATTTGTCAAGCAGGAAATATTATGTTACAAATATATTATTATATTTTTCTCAAACATGCCTGGAAATCCGAGCATTATTTTGACACACTTCTTTGATACACATTTAAAATGCTATACTTGTTAAATACATGTATACACGAATTTTTTTAAGGGGTCATTGTAATCATCATTATGAACAACTTTCACAATGGGACAAAAAATGAAACCGCAAAAAAAAAAACTGCTATTCCTTATATTTTGACTAGGTATGCGAACATAAATATGTAGGGAACTGCTGATTTTTAGGGTTCCGGACCCAAAGGGTATAACGGGACCCTATTACTAAGACTCCACCGTCCGTCCTTCCGTCTGTCTGTCTATCTGTCTCTCTGTCACCAGGCTGTATCTCATGATCCGTGATAGTTAGGTAGTTGAAATTTTTACAAATACTAAAAAACTGAATAAAATAAATATTTGAGGTAGCTCCCACACAACAAACGTGATTTTTTTGCCGTTTTTATAGATAATGCTACGGAACTCTTCGTGCGTGAGTCCGACTCGCACTTGGGCGGTTTTTTTTTCATGTGTTTGATTCCTATTTAAATATTTTGTAAAACCGCTCGTAAACGTAGCGGCCATAAGGAGCTCTTTGTCATAGCTACATTTATTTTGACAACTTGAAAAATCTGGTCAGGAATTCATGATTGAAGAAAGCGCGCTTAAAAGGTATTATCTATCGAAGCCATAGTATCAAAATGTATGTGTTTACAAATAGTGGCATCGTTTTATTATTTACTAGCTGATGCCTGCGACTTCGCCCGCGTGGATGTCGGTTATTATATACTAAAACCTTACTCGAGAAACACTCTATCCATTGGTGAAAACAACATGAAAATCGGTGCAATAGTTTTTGGGTTTATCGCGTACAGAACGACAGACAGACGCGGCGGAGGACTTATTGTTTTATAAAAATAATATGAAAGGATGGGGTCAAAAATGATTTTTCTTCAAAAAAAATATTTTATTTATTTATTTATTTAAACTTTTCGCACTCAAAAAAGAGGTACAAAGGCGGACTTAATGCCTTAGGCATTCTCTACCAGTCAACCAAGGGTGGTGTATTTTCTAGACCATTCTTTTTTACAGACTCAACTATCTATGATCAGTATAAAAGCTTGGTATAATCTGACGACGCGTCGTCACAGTCGTTACGTCTCATCGACGCAGTTGGTTTTATCGTCACGCGTGGCCTATTGAAAGTAAATTGTTAATTTAGTTTATTTTACGTACTCTTGTCTGATACCATCAGAGGGAGGAACTTGGGCGTTATTACGAAGTTAGTGCGGCGATTTGTTTGTACGGAACATGTCTAAAAAGCCCATTAGCTTTATATACCAATGAATTTTGAATATTACACATTTTGTGGGATAGATGGGTGGGAAATAAGTCGTTCAATTTCAAAACAACTAAACAATTGTATATAATATATATTCTACATACATCGACCCGTGCGGCTGCAAATTAGCCCCGAACTCCTAAAAAAAAGAACCACATAAATAGTTAAGGTACAATTCCGTAGCCGACTGCAGGCGAACGTGTCGCCGTGACATGACTGGTTTCTCTGTATTTTATGAAATTAATGGCTAGCTATGGAAGGTATTTCATAGAAATTCTACTACCATGCTATACACTGATGACATGGTTCTGGCTGCTAATACCGCAAGATATCTGCAAGAACTCCTCAATACGTGGACACAGGTTTTTGAAAAGTACGGCCTGAGGGTAAGCAGGAGCAAGATTGAGTATTTGAAATAAATGCCCCTTTAGTGGTAATGCAACATCTGAAACCATCTGTATTGGGCAAACGCCTATTCCTACAGTAGAGAAGTTCAAATATTTAGGCTCCATGCTCACAACAGATGCCAATCTTGATGCTGACGTGACCCATAGGATCAGCGCCGCTTGGCTAAAACGGCGATCCCTTACTGGGGTACTGTGTGATCCATGTATTCCTATTAAAACAAAGGGTAAAGTCTATAAAACAGCAGTTCGTCTGGCGTTATTGTATGGATCCGAATGTTGGACAACAAAGAAGAGGCATGAACAGAAGGTCCATACCAGTGCAATGAAGATGCTTAGATGGGCGGGAGGTGTGGCTAGACTTGAAAAAGTCCGAAATGAATACATACGAGGCAGCTTTCAAGTCGCACCAATCAGTGATAAAATTGCCGAAAACTGCCTAAAATGGTATGGTCACACTAAAAGACGCAATGAAGATCATGTGGTACAAATTGCACTAAATCTGCCCCAACAAAAGAGAGGTAGAGGCCGACCGCCATTGACCTGGTGGTCAAATATAAAAAGAAACCTCAAGAAAGCCCAATTGCCAGAACCGACAACCGAAGACAGAATAACCTGGCGCAAATAAGTGAGGAGACCCGACCCCAAATAACGGGACCAGGGAAGGAAGAAGAAGAATCATGGCATATTATAAGAACGGCTATTTTAGTTAGCTTTCAACAGAGCTTTGTTGGTGATTTGACGACTGCTTTACAAACCAGTGCAAGTGGTTGCAAGGTCGATTCGCAAGTATTGAATTTTTTTTTGCCTTTTTAGGACTCTTCTTCTATCTATGTATAATAAAAATAAATATTTATGAACAGGTGTCTCCCGTGTGTCTACAAACGACGGCTGTTATATTATTTTAGTGGTAGCCGTTGGTCACGAATAATGTATAAGAATGTATCAGTCAGTGTTAGTATTAGTTGCCATTGGGTAGTATATGCAAGAAAGCGCGTTCAGTAATTCACTAAAAACGAAAAACTACGCAAGCAATGCTACTAAAGGCTGCAGGTGTCAACCTCAGGACGAGCTGCTTCTCACACGGACAACTATACGTCGCGTCGCTTGCTGCCGCGTCACCAGTCCTGACTCTTTATATTTTGGCTGCTGACACCAAAATTACAAACAGTACTTATACAGAGAAGTTTTCAATAAAGGCTATTATTTTAGTTAATTGTGATGTCTTATGACTTCCAAGCGAACGAAGTCGCGAGCAGAAGCTTGTATCATACGAAAACACTTTAATGAACCTTGAAAAAGTTGGATTATCAGCGAACCGTTTACTATAATTTCCTTGTTTACTACCTTCAACATAACAACTCAAACTTTCAAACAGGAAGTCATGAAACTGAAAATTTACAACACTTCATAATCGAAGTTGAAACTATACCAGTATATTTTGGGAGCGATCCAATACCAACTCACAACATAAAATTTACTCGCCTATCTTAAGATAGTACTTTGAGAGACAACTTTAGGCTTGGTGAAACTTCTAAATGGACTTTGGTGTGCCAGTGTACCACTGACATCGTACTTTACATCCGATGGGCCGAATTCGAAGTCCGAAATTGTGAATAGGAGCTTCTATTCGGAGTTTGTGCGGTTATCTGAACTAGGAATGGTTTGATTCAATTATTTTTAATTGTCTCTGGTGAGGTTGTGTCGTTCGTTTTAATGGATTTTTGTAACGGCATTGAATAGAGAGATGGCAGATGGTCAATAATTGTTCTGGGTCTACTCTGATTTTGCTTTAGTGTTCACACAAACGAACACTGCCTTATGTGGAATGAAATGTAATTATTATGTTAATAGGATATCGTCATAGTTATCGGAATCACTTTTACACATCATATTGAAAAAATAATCTAACTGGAGTCGATATTTCCTATCTGACTACCCCCTCTTTTAAAGTCTTAACATAATTTTGTTCAGATCATTGTGAGGACCATGTAGATTAGTGTCTGAAATGGTCAAAGTTCAATAATTTATTTCAAATAGGCACATAAAAGGCACTTTTGAACGTCAGTGAAAAACAAAGAAATATAATTGATTCTAGTTGCCCCTTTTAAAAGTTATTTTTCGTATGGGGAAGAATGGACAAGAAACTCCATCGTTACTTTTTTTTTAATGTTTTACAATATTTTGTATACATGAATCATAATTATAATTATATGTGAAGACGATGCACCTACAATAAGATTACTGTACCACACAAGGTAAAAAGAATTATAAATGGAGCAATGACAAATAAATTAGTTGTGTAATAGGTACAGTCACGGACTTTAATTGATGAGCCACTTGGCACTGTTCGTATTTTAGCCGTGTAATGCAAATTGGGCTTAGTCGGTTATACTCGTACATCCAGAAACGGAAAGTCATGTCTTCGTATAAAAAAAATATATTTACCGGTTGGCTGACCTAAGAGCCAGAACTACAAACTTGACAGCAGAGTGACTATCTAAAGTCAACCAATTGCAGGTCTAGCAGCCGTAACCTAGCGACGATTGTTTTAGCGTAGCCATAGTAACGTTAGCGTACGGAGAAATTTTAATTAATCATTCCTACAAATTCGAAAAACACGTCTCTGACATCGACATTTCAACTGTAACAGTCTTCGGATAGGTTTTCAAAATTATCGAGTTAATGAGCTCTGATTCAAAGGAGGTCAGTATCAAATAGATTGGATAAACATTATTTGTTTATCATTGAGAACTTATTAGTCAACCTCTGTGGATAAGACTATTTCCGATTACTAGTAGTAGTATTCTTGCGTTGGTCTATCTTCTCTGGTTTCTACCTTCGTTTGGTCCAAACCAACCTTAACTCACTCATTCATCACACACCTACACTACACACGTATACAATACACTACACATGTTTAAAAATGCACGTAAGTCTATTACAATGTTTAGTTTTATTATATTGCAATTACGCTTGATTATTGTCTAAATAATATAGTACCTACTTTATATGTTATAATGCTGTAAGACGAAGGAGACTAGCCTCCACGACACAGGGAATCCTAGTGTGGAGGCTAGTGTTAATTGAATTTTGTACCGCTCTCTTGAACAATAAAGTTTTTTATATTTTAGTTATTTGTCATCTTGTTTAGCATGCGACTTGAGTTCGTGTTTAATCGTGTAATCTCGTGAATGTATGAAACAGCAAAATTGAAAAGTTTGAAAGTGGCTCATCAATTAAAGTCCGTGACTGTACATGGTGCTTACATATTTACAAACATTGTAAAAGCATACGATATTACAATATTCCTAACATTGTTACAAGTAATAATAATAAGTCAGTGCGTGAGTTTAAGCAACCACAAAGTGTAAAAATCTATGACATACAAATTAATACAATATACAACTAAATTAGCAACCAGTTTGATTTTGTCCAGACTCTAAATTGTCCTATGGAGCAAGATCAGCATGTATCCAAGCATTCTTATCTTGGATATAATCCTCTAAATTGTAATAAGCTTGTTTACATAGTGTACTTTTTATATGAGTTTTAAATTTTCTTTCATTGAATTGTAATATATCACATGGTATTTTGTTATAGCATTTAAGGGCGCTAATACAAAATCGAAGTACACAGTTTTAGGTAAATTTGACGGCGCGCGATAGCAGATATGCGCTCGTGTGCGTCTAGTGAAGTACGCTACACACATGCAAACCGCAATGCGTCGGACGCGAGGAACAAACAAACTTGATCCTTTCCACTTTACTTTCGAAATAAATTAAATAACTGATATTATATTTTTTTTAATATTATTTGAATCAACGAATGTTATTACCTAGAACGGCTTATCTATTGATTTACGATAGGGTCATCAGAATTTGCTTGAATTTTTATACAACTAAAGCGGCAAACTAGCATGCAACTGCTACTAGTAGCATGTAACTACTAATTTTCTTTACTTATATGTAATTAATTCAGCAGGTAAGTACACATTTTTAGTAATTATATGATATTGTTTCTACAGTTTGAATAATGTTTGGATAGTAGTATAAAATGCATACGAAGGTAGGTTAGTAGGTAGTTATACAAAATATGCGTATTTAAAGACTTCATCACTATTTATAGTGATGCAATCCTTAAATGTGTATCGTTCAAGATAACTTATTATTTAATTTTTATGGATGAGTAAAAATAGTAAATAAAAAACAAAGACAGATTACAAAAGTATAATTGTAAGAATAAATTTAAATAATATTTTGCGAAGGGTCATAGACCGTGCTTTCCTCGAAATGTGCTTTCATTATCCTGTAAGAAATAAAGAAGTCCATTAATTATGCGGTTGCGCATAGAGTATTTAAATCTGCAGAAAAGAATATAGCTATTCAAAATAATTAAATATATTACATGATATGAAAACGTACCATACCGCATTTATATTATTAGTTAGGATAGGATAGTTAGTTAGGATAAATTACCATGTTATTTGTATTTCTGTCAGAAGGCACTGTAAAAACTGTCGTTGGGTCAAGTGTGCTTTCATTGTTCTGTAAAAGTAAAATAGTTCGATAAATGTAGGTACATAAATATTATATGGTAGCAGTAATATAATTAAATAGCACATGAAATAAATTATGTTGGTAAAGTGGTGCAAAATTTACCTTTTTTAAATCAGAATCAATATTTTCATTTGGCGAATTTACTTGCCTCTGCTGCATTTTAGCTTTTTTCGAGAGTATTTGCTTATGAAACATGTTTTTTGGATGAAATGGAAACATGTTTTTTGGATGAAATGGAATAAAAACCATACGTACAAATATAAACATGCATACAAGTACTTATCTAAGAAACATAACAGACCTCTTTTGAGCAGTCGTATAAAAATACAACAAAAAAAAAGTTATAAAACTAAAACCCAACTATGACGGGTTTATAATGGCGCCGATTCTCTTGTACACCGAACTAAAATATCACTAAAATTCCTTACTTTTGCTATGAATCTTGGAGCTATTCTACTAAATAAATTCTCCAAAAATTAATTTGACACAACTAAAATTGAATTTGACAATCGCGCCTCCACTTGGTACTTAAAAAAAATTCATTTAGAGCCAGAGCCGCGCTATTACTGCAACCTCGACGTGTTTTTTATGGAATTTTTCACTTTTTGTATGAATTATAACGAAAATATAAAAAAAAAATATCAACATGTTGAGAAGTAGTGATTTAAGTGTTTCCTAAAGGGGGTCGAAATTTTCATTATTTTTGCGATAGGACGCACCATTTCTGAGATATAAGCAAAAGAAAATAAAAAAAAGATACGGTATTGTGTTGGTTTGAATTTTAGTTCATGACATCTAATTTTATTCCACACATTTTTAATCGCGATTAAAAATAGTCAAATTTATTTAGAGGATTTTAGTTATAAGACAAAATTTTAGGTTAAATCATCAAATTCAGAATAACATTTTCACTAAATTAATAACTCCGTGCCATCTTAGTGCTGTCAAACTAAAATATAGTTAAGTTGTGGCACTATAGTCTATTTCAGAATAGGAAATCGTTTGACAGGAATAAAATAAATTTTAGTGATTTATAATCTAGTTTAGACAACTTTGTGACAAGAGAATCGGCAACAATATCTATATTATTGAAATGTGCTAATTAAGCCCTTTCATTTGGTAGCCAACATGGAATGATTAAAAAAATTTTTTTTTTAGTCATGACTTTATGGCACCTACATGGCGCCATTTTAAATTTAATGTGACGTCAAATAAATCGTCTTATAACTAGCGGACGATCAAGACGCTTCCAACGATACCTTATTTGTCAAATTGTGATGAGTCGTTTAGAAGATACGACGGAACCGATGAACATACATACGTACCGGTCAAAATCATATCCCTCCTTTTTGCTTCGCCGTAGTCGGGTAACAAGATACTCCTCAACATCGAGAAGTTTCTAGCGCGTAAAAGTGAAAAGAGTATAAGGCGTGTGTTGTAATGTAAATATTTGTTACCTACAATATTACAGAATAAATATAAAGTAAACATTTCAAACATTAAAAACAAAGTTCTTACCGACAAGCTTCTCTTGCGCATTTCAAATTATCGCCCAACCTTTTTTTTTATTTTGAAGGCACCGTATGTTTTATTTCTATTTTTGCCCATTATTATGAACTTTGTCTGAAAATAATAAATTGAATTTAAGTTGGAGATTACATTAAATAAACAATAAAATAAAAAAAAACAACTGTAGTTACGTATGTTCATTTTCATTCACATTAGAGTACTTATCAGAAGAAAACACATACTTCCATATTTAAAATGCAATCATATAATAATTAATTTAAAACAAAAAAACTCACGTATCAAAATGTGTTGGTTGCACTATATTTTTAGCGATTTGGCGAGATTACGCGGCGCACACAGGCGCACGACGCTATGTCAGCAAGCGATACGTCCTCCCTCTGAAAGCGCTCGGCGCGGACTAAAGCTAAAGTCTGTGCGTCCCGAGATTTATATTGATTTTTAGCATTGCATACAACAATTATTTAAAAATATTGTTTCACTTTAAAAACGTCTGAATTTTTTTTTCAATCAAGGTAACGTACTGACTCTTGTTATTAAATACTTTTTGTTTAAATTTGGAATCTATGTTCATAGATAAAAAATATAATTTCGGACGAAAAATTCTCAATATCGATCTGTTTTACGGAATTATTTTTGGTGTATTACTGAATTAAACATAAAAAATTGGCATATGCATTCCCAAGTTCAAGAGACAGTTGTACCACGGACATTTTTATAAATGATTAAATTACTATATCTTCGATGTAACAAAGCATCAAAGGTCGCCCAAAAGTTAAATTTTATGAAACATCCTTTGCAAAGACAAGGTTTTTACTGACTTGTGTAGACAAATTGAAATATCTATTACCAACATTCCCAAGAAAAATAATCAAACATTCCCGGGCATATTTTTTTTTTAATTTTGAGTCTATAACTATACCATAATCACACGTCAAAACTCGAGTAAAACGCTCAAATTCAAGAAAAATTGTGAAAGCGCTCTTAACGCAGTACCCCATAAAAGATGTTTGTACATTAGCTAATCTGAAAAATGGTTCATCTATTTGATCTTTATTTCTAGTATTAAAATTATGTCTATCACTTATTTTCTTAAAAAGATTTAATTTTTTTCTTACTTACATAATACTGCATACATATACATGCATGCTTACTTACCGCCAGATTTTTTGAAAACAATTGTTGTGCCAGTGATAAAAAACAAAACGGGTGATATTACTGATAAAAGTAATTACTGACCGATATCTTTGGCAACAATCATGGCAAAAGTCCTGGACAGGCTAATTGATAACCACCTAGCTAAGTATATACTTTTGCAAGATGGACAGTTCGGGTTTAGACCTGGCCTATCCACAGAGACTGCGATACTTTGCCTTAAGCACACAGTCAGATATTATGTGGATAGAAAGACCTGCCTGCCTGTATATGCCTGTTTCTTAGACCTGAGCAGGGCTTTTGACATGGTATGTTATGATGTTCTGTGGAAGAAGTTACGCGATGCAAATGTGCCTAAAGAACTATGTTCTGTTCTTGGGTATTGGTACAACAGGCAAATTAATTATGTTAAATGGAATGGGGCTCTTTCAGACCCATATACAGGGGGGTATATCTTCTCCACTTCTTTTCAACCTGTACATGAATAATCTGATAGATGGACTCAGCAGCAGCCTTGTCGGTTGCCATATTGATGGAGTTTGTATTAAAAACATCAGCTATGCGGATGACATGGTGTTGCTGGCTCCATCTATCAGTGCTCTCAGAGAACTATTGCAAATGTGTGAGACGTATGCTGCCAGCCATGGCTTGCAATACAACGTGAAAAAAGCGAGTTCCTGGTTTTTGCTCCTAGATGCAAGAGATTGGATAAGGTTCCACCTGTTATGTTATGTAAGACTGAATTTCTAAGAGTTTGTGAATTCAAATATCTGGGGCATATAGTCACGGACTCTTTGGACGACGAATGTGACACGGAAAGGGAACGCAGAGCGCTGACGGTCAGGGCTAATATGCTGGCCCGCAGGTTTGCCCGCTGCACAAGAGAGGTAAAGATTTTGTTATTTAAATCTGTTTGTCAGACATTTTATTCCAGCAGCCTGTAGATAGCCTAAACCCAAAGGGCTGTCATTGCTCTGCGGGTCCAATACAACAACGCATTCAGGATGTTGCTGAGGCTCCCTCCGTTTTGCAGCGCGTCCACTATGTTCACGGAGGAACGCACAGATGGTTTTGCGGCAATCTTACGCAAGAAAGCGGCGTCGCTGCTGTACAGAGTGCATATGAGTAACAACAGCATCCTAAGTGTTGTAGCATTGTGAGGGGTCTCAGCGGAAAATAGTCGAGTGGTTCTAAATATATCACTATTAGTAAGTTCCTAACCACATCACTAAAAATGTGGCACAACACTAATTTCTTAAGGACGCTCTGCCATTTCGACATCCGCTCGACTAGCTGATAGAAGCGATTCCCTGATCCTCAAGATTCTACGTACCCCGACCTAGGGTGAGTTCCACATTAATATGGTATTCGTACCAGACCCTCTGCACTGGATAATCTATATTGATTTCATCACATATGTATTATCTGACTTCGCGAGTGTCAATGGCGGACCGCGCGTCAGGGGAATATCCAGTGCACGGAAGACTGTAATATGTATGTATTGTTACTGCATCAAGGTTGTGTAGTGTCTCATAGTGTATTATAAGCGATTAAGCGAGCAATCTGCTATGATCATTGTTACTTTGTGATTTATGCTCGCGTGTGCTCGCATACATAACCTCTTATTTTCATCTGTCATTGTGCTACGCTGTGTTTGCAAACCCTCTGCCTGTAAACCGCTGCGATGTGTTGAGCTTTCATTTACTGTGCTTCCCACGCTGTTCCTTGGTGGCTAGAAGAAGGGAAGAGGCTGGCACATCGCATGCGGGCTGCTGCTAATTGCACCGCTTCTGACATGCGCTCCCTAATGCGCTTCCAGGGTTCTACGTTCCGGCTGGGGACAGGACGCATTGGTGTGCTGCCAACGTGCGCTACCGATGCCTTACGAGGCCTATTAAACCTGCGGCCTACCGCCGCGAGCTACCTGCGGGCCTGTGCGGACATGTCTCCACTTCAGCCACGTGTCATAGACACGTACTGCCGGCGTCTCACGTAGGCCCTACCGGCCTCTCTAACGTAGGCTTTGCCGGCCTCTCTCCGAGCCTGTATGGACAGGCACCTCCATCTACAACCTAGTGCAAGGAAGTACATTCCTATTCTTATTCGTGTGCGAGTGCTCGGAAAGTCAGCAACCTTACCCGCGACCTAGCTGTGGTCTTACCGTCCTAAATTATATATATTAAATTATCAGCTGGTTTTAATTACTCACCTCTACACACTACCTATCTACCTATCTATCCGATAACGGCCTGCGCAGCCTACCTGCAAAGCCCAAGCCGTTACAGTGTGTTAGCGGACAGGTATGATCGTCCGTTCTTTAAACATTGTATGCGTTTATGTGCGAACTAGCATAGTTTTTAAGCACTATTTTTACTAACAAAATGGATCTTGTTGTCTGAAAATATAAATAAAATAAATAAATAATATTCTCTTAAATGAATTGGCAAGGTACCGTCATAATATTAATTCTTTTAAATAGTTCCCTGAGAGATTCGCGGCGACATAGATTACGAGTATAAATGGCTCTGACAGCTCTCTTTTGCAAAATAAAGATGGATTCAATGTCAGCAGCCCGACCCCACAATAAAATACCATACGACATAATGCTGTGGAAGTAACTGAAATAGAACAAACGCGCGGTTTCTACATCTGTTATCTTCCTAATAGCATAAGCGGCCGAGCTTAGCCGCCCTGCAAGAGATTTTATATGAGGTCCCCACTGCAATTTCTCGTCTAGCGTGATTCCCAGGAAAATTGTTTCATTAATAAACTCCAGTTTTTCTCCATTCAATATTCACATTCACTACTTCTAACATTAGGTATTTTAAATCGAATGCATTAGGTTTTTTTTTCTTAAACCAATCTTGGACCTGAAGAATAGAGCTATTCACGTCGTCAAGATTTTGTGACAGTCGATTTATTAAAAAAATCAATGATGTGTCATCTGCAAATAACACCATCTTCGGTTGATTTAGAAGTAATTGGGATAAATCATTAATAGGAACTAAAAAGAGGAATGGACATAATATCGAGCCTTGAGGAACGCCCATTGCCATTTCAGATCCCAATTAGATTATGCCGTTTACTTGAACTTTAACTTTCCTATCTTTCAGATATGATCTTCGTAAAGTAAGAGCTGTATTCCTAATAGTGCTCTAGTTTCAGCAGAAGTGTCTCATTGTCGACGCAATCGAACACCTTCGAGAGGTCGCAAAAGATACTAATGGCATCTTGTGCTTCTTCCCAAGCATTAAAAATGTTCTTTATTAAGGTGACACCGGCGTCAGTGGTACAACGCCCTTTGGTGAAACCGTACTGTTGTTCATGAAAGATGGAATTTATGGGTCTTTTGAGGACAGAACGAATGGACTACTCCAGTCAGTGCAATCATTTAAGGAGCTCAACGACTCAACGAAAAATACCAAAGAAAGAGGGTAGGCCGCATATAGTACTCAAACTGCCAGACCAACATTAAAACTAACTGAGAAAAATAAATTTAAAAAATTAAATAAAATCCCTCACATTCACAATAGTTAAAGTAATCTAATAATTTACAATGTAAATATTCATGTCACTTCATAAATAATATCTATGAATATCAATTAAAGGAATTAATGATGATTTTGCATAATAATTAAAATGTCAAGTTTTACGGTTTTATCACAAGGGTTAGCAGAGCGAGCAGCTCAATCCCAACCTTTTCTGTCTTCTAAATAATTAGAAATTGTTTAATACTCTTTTTACAAAGTTTAGTTTTAATGCAGCTTTTATGTTTTTTTTTTATAATGGTTGATAGGTACATTTACATTACTCATGAACGAGTTGCCTTGGAATTATTAACGGAGTTCTCTTAACGTTATATCAGAATAACTTGTAACTTGTAAAATGAAAAACTGTTATTTTACAGTAATCAGTAATCTTATTAGTCAGCTGCTCAGTGAGGCGTGGCTGTAATAACAGCCGCACGGTCCGTGGATGGGTGACCATCTTTAGATACCAAGACCACTCCGTGCCTCGGAAGATACTGGGTCCCAGCTGTCATTCGAGGATCTTTGACAGTCGTTACGGGTCGTCAGAAGCCCGAAAGTCTGACAACCAGTCATGCCAATATGGGGTATATCGTATTACGTAGTAACTGGGTTGTGGCGTTCAGATAGGCAGTCGCTCCACACTGATATTCAACTGCATCCGGTTAGACTGGAAGCCCACCCCAAAGTTACTGACAGCTGTGTTCCAATTTAAAAAATAATTACTTATTGACATTACCGTGTCTTTATATTTTATAAATTGCTCTTTTTTATTAAATTTAGTCAACACCTATTTTTAACTTTATCAGAAATTAGATACCAAGATGTATCTCAATACCAAACCTTGTTACGCACAAGTGAATATAGGACTGCTTTGTTGAGGAAAAGTGTTTTTGGTATGGCACCGGCCATTTTAACCATATTCGTAATTCTGTAAAAGAGGAACCAATAATAAAAAATAATTTAAAAAAAAAACAACTTTCAAAAAGAAGCTAACTTTATTGTTATTAAATAAATGTTATTATTCCTTATTGGTTTTTCTAGCTGATAAGTTAAGTATCAATGTTTGTAAGTTAGATGATGAATCAATTTTTGTATTCCAAAATGGTAGAATGTACAAGGATTCTTTAATATATTGTAACCGCCTTATTGTAAATACCTACATTCTGAGCAAATAAATATTATATTCTATTCTAAAATAGTTGGGAAAAGGCTAGGCAGATCATCATATTAGTCAGATACTCCTATTTAACAAGGGCAAATGAGGAGCTCCGGAACAAAAATCGATATATCCACTTTACGTAATGTTTGGGAAAATACAAAACATTGATTTATTTAGAAATAGTAAAGCTTTTCGATCAACTAAAATATGATAAAAATGGGTTGTAGGAAGGGCTTTCATATAGTCATTAAAAAAAAAATCTAGTATGAATAGTGTCCTAAGCATTATAATTTAAAACATGGAATTATCGGGTTTTGGTCCGACCATTACGTAATTATCGGCTTTTCAGCGGCTTAATTGTATATATCGGTTTTTGTTCCGGCGTATCTGTCATTTTCGTATATAAACAATTTTTATATTCCTCTATTTTAGGGACAGTTTTATTTTAAAAAAAAACACGGTTTATGGACCAATCTTTTATTATCATTATCTATCTTCTATACTAAAACATTATTTGTTTCTTCTTCAATACAATCGCAAGTATTTCCTTCATCAACCACAGATTATGAAATTAACTACCATAGACAATGTAGCAATCAACAAACAAGAAGTGTTGTTTTTAAAACTAGAATGCTAGTGATTCCATAAAAAAAAACATTTATCGGCAAATGATCCGAACGGAATTCCGCCTTCAACAATTTGCATAGGATTTATCGGTTACTGCCCCGAAAACTAAAAAATCTGTTACGAATTGATAAAAAAATATGTAACTGTCGGATTTTGTTCCGGCTGCCCATCTTTAGAGTCTCATTTAGTACGTTTTTAACGGGTTTTGACACGACCAATTAAAGTATAGCATGTAAGAGTACTATGAAAGACGAAACAAAAAAAAAAAGTGGTTTGAAAAAAAACGGAATTATCGGTTTTTGTTCCGGAGCTCCTCAAATATTGTAAAGTTGCCATAATCACACTAGTAGAACAATCAGACCGTTGATGTTTTGTTGCAGTACAATTCTACAGCTAATATTAATAACTTATTTATGTTTATGAGAGAGGGATTTCGACGGGCAAAAAGAGTACAGTCCATCCTCTGCCTGTACTCCCGGTTGTACTCGTATCAAAATAATAAAAAATAAACTCATATCTAAGAAGTTGTTCGGAGCGCTCTGACGTAGAATGTACATTATTTTCCCCAGCATTTTGAAACAAAGAAACTTATCTTTTTCATAAAACACGCGGAGTGCGCTTTCTTTCTGGATTTCTTTTCTGCTAATTTCCGTAGTCTGTTAATTATTATGAGTATTATGATAAAGATGACGTCTCTGTAGCTAGTGCAGAACTAAAAGGCTTTTGATTTATATTTTCAAGCTTTTCTTCTTGAGATTTTCTTGTTTTGTAATTAAGAAAACTTGTAACGTGCGTCACTATAATATGTTGATGTGCGTTTTCTATTTTCTTCCAACGTTGTGGCTGTTAGAAGCCTGCCTTCCCTTACAGCCTTCACCACTGTCGTGTCAGGAACATTACTTTGTAGGTAATATCTTGGTAGGTGATTTGTATTTGTACACCTGAATGTGATGATAAATTCTATCTCCGAAAATACCAGTTTCGATTTATAAGACATACAATAAATATATTATTAACACCATGTTCTTCATTCAGGAATTAGTCAAAACTATGAAGCATAGAACTAAGTTCCAAACACCCAATATCTTAGGTATATAAACAGGTATTATCGACTGCTGTACCAAATATCATGATACGACTAGACATTACGTTTCCAGTAGGTCGTAGTCTCTCGAGATAGTTCAGATGTGAATATAACATGTTAGGCCTTAGTACGAGGCAAGGCTAGAAGTACTAATGTGGGCAGGAGAGGGGGGGGGGGGGCGATTGGAACTCGATACTTGGTCGTCTCGGGTTGGAGGCTAGAGAAACCGCGAGTTGGAAGTCGTATTCTTTGTGTTTACTTCAATCAATCAATCATATTCTTTATTGTGTATCATGTGGGCAGAATATAGGTTTTTTTGACGGAGTGATATGCTATGTCCCGTCGTTTAGTATATGCAAAAAAAAACTGTAGTTATGTATTAGAATAGAGATCAGTGGTGGCCCAGTAACGGCCGCGACTTACAAGTTGCAGGTCGTAGATTCGAACCCCGACAGGCGCTTTTCTATGTGTAAAATATTTCATCACCACTCACTACTCTCAAAACGGTGTAGGTTATCTTCGTGAAATAACCGGCATGTCCTAGAACCAACAACTCGAAGACATTGTGACATCTACCAACCCGCACGGGGCCCGCGTGGTGGGTTAAGGCCCACTCCCCCACACAGAGCCTGTCGCAGCAATGAGATAATATAGGCTGATTATGTATGTTATGTTAATAGAATTAGGTAGGTACATCCCATCGTTCATGAATGGTTATTTGCTTCTGTAATTATTGTTTTGTATGAACGTTCAAAAATGGAGCTATTGGGCTGGATTAGAAATCCTTTTCATTCTTTTTTGTTCTCTATTTCGTTTTTCATTATACGTACATAACTAGACTTCAATTCCAATTAACAATTCAGAATCTTATTCAAAAAGTTTTGCGATACTTTTACTCTAAGTTTCGTTTCAAAATCTACATAAGTAAGCACTAACAATTTGATCAACAAATTCTTAATATGCGTTAACTTTTACAAGTGTTAAAATTGTCTAAGAAATCTTGCAAGATTCAAAAGTTTTACAAATACAAAGGCACTCGTGAAAACCATATTTCTGTATAAAATCAGTGATTTTCAGAGGGATTTATTAATTTATTTTCCTGCGAAAATCTCCGCGCTTCATCAGCGTCATTCACGAACTGTGTCCAAATAAACGTTGTTCTTGCTTTCTTTTCTTTTCATCATTCAGCCTAAAGACGGCCACCGCTGGACATCCTCTCCCAAGTATCGCCACAAAGACCGGTCTGTGCTTCCCGCACTCAGCATATTCTTGAGACCTGCATCAGGTCACCGGTGCACCATGTGACCTACCCACGCGTTTTGGAACCTTTATGAAGAACGAAGAAGTAATTTAAGAAAATTGACACCCTCCGTCAGTTTGCCGTGCTATAGCAATTTCGTACAACCGTCAATAAAAGACACTTATGATTTGAATTTATGGACAATTATTTAACTTGGTAGTCCATTTGCTTAACAATTAATTTCCCGACTTTACCTGTAGTGTTGTGGCCCCAAATAATCTGTGTGAGTAAGTCTCGCACATATGAACCGCGTCTCTGACTTGCTACCTACGCGGTGAATGCAGTGTCAGTAGAGCACACGAACACTTTGCCGTCACTTTACTAAACCTAGCTTCACACGTTATGGTTCGGTTTAATATGAGAAGATTCTGTCTTCATGACAAGGTTAAAATTTGGTATTAGAACACAAGACTTGATCTTTGATCATAAGTGACGAAACCCGAAACAGAAAAGTATGATTATAATACTTAGATTGATATTCAAGTTGAAACCTAAAGCGAATGCATGGGAATTTCTCTTCTGTTCTGGTCTTATGAGAGCAAAAATGCTCTTTAGGAACAACGATTATTGCTTTTTGTGATCTACGAACTATTGAAGGGCGTAAGCGCGGTTATATTAGGTATAATAGGATAACACATTTCAATGTCAGTCGTAATGCAAATAACTTAATAACGTTGCAATTTGTCACTCGAAGTGGCACATTTCTTTACAAATCGACGGCTTATTCTCGTTCGTGTACGTCATAAGAAATAATATTGATACTCTTCTCTTTCCCCGAGTATTAGCCTGAGTATGTGCCTGTTACCTAGCGACCACCATTCATGTGCGACTTATAATTTTTACGCGTCAATGTTTATTACGAGCGTAATATTAGAAGTACGTAAGAAGGCAGGTTGTCACGTACCTACACAAATTGGAAAGTCGTATAGAATTTTTAATGAGAAAATGGTGTATAATAGCCCTTTATTTTGTTTTGCACAAGGTACGAGTACTCGTATAAGACGATGATGCTGTACCATTCTGTAAAACTTGAGAAACTCCTTCAATGTAAGTTTGAACTGCGCTATTTTATAAAAGTTATTTTAGTAAACGTGGTAACAGATTGCGAGTTAAGAATCTGAGATTCTTAGTACTTGAATAAGCGAAGATGCTTGTGACGTATTGCAGAGATACACATTACATCAAGTTCTATCTTGAACCTCTTCAAATGATTAGTGATCGAAAGGACTGGCAATTAACTTATGCTGCCTACTGAGCCCAACTCGTTTAGCTTAATACATGTATTTACCATCGACTCGAAAATAAGAGGTGACAGAGACAACATCAAACACAAAGACAAAGCAAAATAAAAATAAAAAGATTAGGTGTCAGTACTACTACTACTAACTGATCAAACCTTTCATTAAAATACCGTTATGTACCTTCAGTACAAGACGCAGATAATACGTAATTCCGAGTATTTGTGGAGCCCAAATCAAAAGATACCCCTCGACGGAATTGACGCCGGCCTTCGTCTTACACTTGAACACTGCTCACAATAGACTAGGCACATATATATATGTACTATGTAATACATTACCTATAGGGCCTCTAGTATCACGAATTATCAACCTATTAAGGGAGCTTTCTAGCAAATAATAAAACTATTATTTCCTCGAAACCACTTTACTAGGGTAAAACCCCTGACACCGATTCTAATAATAAAAAGGCATACTTATGTATGAAGTATAGGAACAGGGCTTAAATATGACACTTATAGAACCGATGATATAAACACAAAATTAATCTAACTTAATATTATTATCTTCTTCATGCCAGGCACCCGACACCGACGAGAAAGGGACTAATTAATAAAAACTTTTAACAAAAAAAAAAGTTTTTATTTTTCACTTTTTTACTGTGGTACCTACCCCACACAAATTCGAATACCACTACCTGCTATGTAAATAACAGTGACGGAGTCAAATAAAATATAGTCTACATAGACTAAGTGAGAAAAATACGTAATGTAATTATTGAAGCTAACTGAAAAACTACGCAAGAAAAGTTAATAAAATTTATATGGGACCACCTCGGGAGTATACCTGTTCAATTTTAAAAGAATTTTTTAAATCGGTTCACAATTGGCGAAAATATCGATGAACATACAAAAAAAAAATACGTACAGACGAACATGAACACCCTCCATTTTGAAGAAGTCGGTTAAAAAAGGAATAATAGTTCATTTTTATAACAAAACACGTTTTCAATGAGAAATTAATTAATAACTAAGTATATTGTGTACAGTATTGTTTGATTCGGTAGGTCTGCTCGATGCCAATTAAAAGTTCTGCCGCGGTTTCTCTCAGCGATCATGGCAACAACATTATGCAATTAAGTAGGTTCATCTGTCTGTACTTCTAAATACTAGTTAGAGTTGTGATTAACTGTCAGATCCAGTTTGAACCAGTTGTAGCCGGTTCAAACTGTATTAATGTAGTTATAACTAGACTGATCTGCGATACCCCTTTTTGTGTAACTGAAATCTGTTAGTACGTAAATTGATGACATAAAATAACCAATATTATGTTATTGATTTATTCTTGGTGTTATTACCTAAAGAAGGATGAGGTTGATGTTAGTAATAAATATAATAATAATATAACAAAATGGATGTAGGAACGGGTCCCGCGGTACTAAGGAGCTACTCCTCATTGATATGGCCATTAGCCAACAGGTTCGTCGTTCCCGAAAGGATCTGTCGACATGTTGGATAGATTATAAGAAGGCCTATGATTCGGTGCCACATATATGGCTCATGAGGGTGCTGGAGTTGTATAAAGTAGATGCATCTCTGCGCACCTTCCTGATGTCGTGTATGGGGCAATGGAGGACAGTCCTCCGCTATCCAGGATGTCGAAATATCCAGAGGAATAGTGAGCCGATAAGGATCGAGCGAGGCATATTTCAGGGCGATAGTCTGAGTCCACTTTAGTCCCTGAATCCTCTAAGCACACTGCTGGTGGACTCAGGTCTAGGCTATCGGTGGAGGAGAGGTGGACAGGTTATATCTCACCTCCTCTACATGGATGACCTAAAACTCTTTGCCCCCAACAATTTACAACTGATGGAGCTACTGAAAGTAACTGAAATTTTCAGTAGAGCCATCAGGATGGAATTTGGTGTGGACAAATGTGCGGTCATGCATGTAAAGCGAGGGGAGATTGTGGAATCCGTGGGAACCCAACTCTCGGATTCCATATACCTAAGAGCCCTCTCTGCATCCGAAACCTATAAGTATTTGGGTATGTCGGAAGCGTTAGGCATCAATGTTACTGACATGAAGCAATCGTTGAAGGAGCGCTTCTTTGGCCGCCTGAAGAAAGTATTTAATAGTCTTCTATCGGGCGGGAACAAGGTGCGCGCCTTCAACGGCTGGGTCCCGCCGGTTTTGATGTACTCTTTCGGCATACTCAAATGGACTCAGACCAAACTTACCGCCCTGGATAGGAGGGTCCGTACGCTGAGCTGACTGCATACCGAATGCATCACCAACGGTCATCGGTATGAGACTTTATATCCCGCGAAAGTGTGGTGGTCGAGGCTTTTTAAACGCTAAGACCCTCCACAATCGCGAGATATGCAGTCTCAGGGAATATTTCCTAGAAGCCGATGTGGGAATGCATTGAGATGTGGCCGCGGTGGACAAGGGCCTCACCCCACTCTCCTTGGCGAAAGAGAACTGGTACAAGCCTGTAGTGCTTGACACTAACGATCGCAAAGAGGTATGGCAGAGTAAGGAGCTTCACGGACGTTTTTTCCGGGCCCTGCATGGACCCGATGTAGATTTACTAGCGTCTGTAGCCTGGCTGCGTTTCGGTGACCTCTTTGGGGAAACCGAAGGTTTTGTCTGTGCAATTATGGACGAAGTTATCATGACGAACAATTACCGGAGGTTTATTGTGAAGGACGGCACGGTTGACATCTGTCGGGCATGCCACCGACCGGGAGAATCAATCCGTCACATTATCTCCGGATGTTCTCATCTAGCTGTCTGGCGGGCAACTGCCCAACGAATGTCGGGTTCTTGTATATATGTCCATTGCACGGTAAACTTTAATTGCGCGATGCAGGATTTATGTGACGTCAGGATTTTTGTGTGCCGTCATGTCTTTGATGCGTAGTTCGCATGTGGCGATGTAGATACCGCCATAAGTACTTGCATAGACACAACCTTGTAGCCAGGATTATCCATCAGCAACTTGCTCTGAAATACAGCCTTGTGGAATCGGAAGTGCCGTACTACAGGTACGTGCCCGACCCAGTTCTCGAAAATGGAAATATCACATTGTACTGGGATCGATCCATCATCACCAGTGATCGGAGTAGGTAGATTGATTTTTGGTACTTGTATCATAAATGCAAACAGAAAGAATAACATGGATAAGCCATTTTTCCGGAAAGTAATTCCGGTATTTCCGGATTCAATTAAATATTGTTAATGTTGGTAGTGATATTATTACTACTCAATTCAAAATTTAAAGGAAGGTATCAAAACTAAATTAATTCATTATTTATCTGTTGAATAATAAAAACAATCGAATTCCGATTTTCGATTTCCGTTTTTTTTTGAGGATGGAAAATCATCAAATGACCTCTTCCACTCTGACAGAATACAATTCCTACATAAGTTCCGGTTTTTTTTTAATAATCCACCAATTCCGGAGGAATGTCCATATTAATATATAAATTTCGGATCAATGGCCCCAGTTCAATCTACCTACTCCGATCACTGATGGGAATGGGAATTAAATACCAATGGGACCAATGGGAATTAAAAATAAAATTACTAAATCATTCCCGTTCGTCTCACTAGCAAAATCAGTGGAACGAGCGGGAATAAATCCTTACTAATATTATCCTTACTAATATTATCCTTACTAATATTATAAATGCGAAAGTAACTCTGTCTGTCGGTCTGTCGCGCTTTCACGCCAAAACTACAGAACCAATTTAAATGAAATTTGGTACACAGATAGTCTAGAGCCTGAGAAAGGACATAGGCTACTTTTTATCGTCATACCACGCGGGCGAAGCCGCGGGCGGAAGTTAGTTTAATATAATTTATTAAATTCCCGTTCGTCCCACCAGAGGGACGACGGCAGTGGGACGAACGATCGGCAGGCTATTTAGTTTTAGCGCAAGGTGTGTTACGTCGCAAGCAAATGATATACCCGTTCAAGATTTGTCGGTATTATTTTCGTTAGATTATAAACTATCGAAAAATAATGCGTTTAAATGGTTTGTTGCAGGTCACACAATTTTTAGACAGTTTTTGTTCCAATAATATTCCGCAGGAGTCTTCCGAGCGCCAGATTCCATAGACACCTTAGTGTTTTTTACGTACCAGATAACTAAATACATACCTCAATTTGCCGTGGCATTTTGTAAAACGCGCGGGCGCGGCGATTGAATTGTCCATCAAATGTTGTGGCATATTATAAAGTGACAAGGCAATTTACATTTTGCTTTCGGCATATTTCATAACTGCCAGTGTTTTTAAACGGAAGACGACGCGACGTTTGTAAAACGCGGAATAAAAAAATTCACAAATTGCCTGCGACTTGTATATTAAATATTGGTTCCACCGGGCTACGTGGGGCATTTCTATACGTACCCAAACTTGAACATGAATAAAACCTGGATTAACGATAACTTTAAAAGTAAAAGCCAGCTCCAGCAAAACATCCAAAATGATCTCAGACACCCGACACCCTTTTTGCACGACAACATCCTTGTGCCACAGAGGCTTACAAGCCGTAACAGTTTTATAAAGTATATCTATCATCCCACTCACTAGCAAACGACCAAAAGAGAAACTGAAACTGACAGTGCTTCCTTACCCAAACCATTTGTTCTACCTGCTGAAGATCTCCCGCCTGGCCATGAGTTGCCTTGGGGAACGTGGAAGTCTTTAAACAGAACCGGACCCAAGTTGGCCGAAGCAAGGAAATTCATAGACGACTCCGCCTTGGAGTGTAAATGTGGCGCTGTTCCACAAACGATGGGATACTTAATGTCGTGTCCTGCGTGTCCTGTCAGCAGCAGAAGTCGCACGTAACCTGGGTCTGATCACTGATCCGGAACTTCGTTTTGAGGAGCACATTAATGACGTAGTAAAAACCTGCTACAGATTGAAGGTTCTGTACAGGGTGAGGGACTTCCTTAGTATAGTAATGAGGAAGAGATTGGTGGATAGCCTAGTATTATCTAAACTAAATTATTGTGATGCTGTATACGGGCCGTGTCTTCTTTCCCGTACAGAATGTCTAATTCAGCGTGTACAAAATGCGTGTGCTCGTTATTGCTTTGGCATACCCCGGAGGCATCATATCACACCGTATTTAAATGAACACAATATTATTATATTAAAAATGGCTGCACGACGGAAACTACATTTAGCCGTTTTGATGTTTGGTATCATAAAAACACACAAACCGGAAAATCTGTTTAAAAAAAATTGCTGGAGGCACGAGCACTATAGCTATTCTGCTCGTTCCACATCCAACCCGATCTCGATGCCTCGACATAAGACCACTGCCTTCAGGGGATGCTTCAAGTATGCCGCTTCTCGCTGCTGGAATGATCTACCACACTCTAAAAATTTTAAGTTACATTTGATAAAAAAAACTATTAGAAAAACCAAAGTGTGAGCAGTAAATGTTTTATAAATAAATACTCACGTAAGGTTTATCATCTATGGGCAAGGAACATCAATACCCAGACGGCTCGAGGCGGCATAGCAATGCGTGAGACGCGTCTCGTCATCTTCCCTCATGCCGATAGCGATGTAGGTATAGGTACCAACTAAATTAGTACTACTAATACATAAGTAGTATCACCAAACATTTCACGTTAGTCACGTTGATCAAGCGTCGACATAATTATGTAAATACATAATTTATTGCAGTATGTGAGCGTCGACTAAAACGCGAGCGCAAGCCAGTTTCCCACTGACGGTGTGTCGGTTGGCGGTAGTAGCCTAAGTCGCGTGACGCGTCGCGTGACCTCACAGGACTCGTGAGCCGCGTGCGCCGCCGCGCCGCGCCGCAGCTGGTCGGCCGACCCGACTTGGTGACTCACACACTAGCACTTCATCACACGCATAGACGTAATAGGGGAATGCAACTTTATTCTTTATATAGTGAGCGCGTGCGCTGGCGACTGACGGCGACGACCGACGCGAAGGTAAGGATGGGAGCGAGGCAAAAACTGCATATTCTCACGTAGGTACCCACATTATTTATTTATATACGCACAGTGATGCCTGCTGATTTAATAATATTTATTCATCTATTTCGTTTTACTTAAAGTTATATTATATTCTAAGTACTGTTTATTTTATTTTATTTATTACCTATTTATTTTGTACAAATCGTTGAACCTGACTTGAGTTCCGTACGTCTTTTTCGGGTGACCACTGAAAATCAGCACTGTGCTGTGGGTCCCCTTAGCGCAGCATCATGCTGAGTGGAAGCCTTCTTGTCACAGTCATGACGTGCAGATGCCTAGTACTTATCTGTAAACTCGTGATCTCATATTTGTATTTAGATCTATTTTGTTTAATATTGCTGATTATTTATCTTTTTGTATGCACGTGTTTCTGAGACAAATAAACCTATTTTTCTTTCTTTCATTTTACACGTTACAGGAACTGATGGACGCTAGTGATGTCGCCAAACACGTGGCTGAATTCTGGGCCGAGTCTATAGAAGAAAATAAATTATTGATCTTCTCTCTCATATACATTAAAATAGCACGAAGAACGAACGAACGAAGTCAACTGTATTTTTTTTTTCAATTAGTTCCTTTGATGTGTGGGACCGAGTCTGATGTCGAAAATATAGTTTTTTTGACAATTTGTCTGGATGTATGTTTCGGGTTGGCGGAAAAACGGCTGAACGGATTTAGATGTAATTGGCACACGGATAGTTTATAACCTGATTTTAACACAAAGGTTAGATATATCCATGCAGGAGACGCCGCAGGCAAAAGCTAAGCTTTTTGTAAATAAAACATGAAACAACTGCTTTTCTTCAAACCAACACGATGTTCATACGATTTACCAACGGATTTTTTTTCTTTTATTAATCGCAGTAACTTAGCTAATCCTATTCCACCGGCACCAAGCCCACAATAGGCAAGCAATTAATTAGCATTAAGTCAGATAAGCGTGTGAGTATAAAAAGGAGCGCCGTCGCACAGTGGGCTGAAAATCGACCTATATGTATAAACATATAAAACTTTTTCCGAAATATCCACTTTCATGACTTGAAAATGTTTCAGAAGACTAAATGCATGCCTTAAAGTATCAACATTATCGAATAGCATTGCAAACAACGCAAACAGAATTTTTTCTTTAAAAATTACTATGGAGCTGACATGAAAAACTCTTATATCTCCGCTATCATACAATTGGCCCTAAGTTCCTTCCTAGTGACTAATCCTTTAATTATTTAGAAATTTTTGACATACTCTCGGAAATGGCGAAAGGTGCGACTTTAAAAAAAATGGCTTATATTTTAATATTTGTTAATTAATTTTTTCCATCAAATGTTTAACTTAATTTATGGTTAAAATCTACACGGACTACTTAAACGATGAACCAGATCACTATTTTGAATAAACACGCTACAAAGTCATTAAAAAAAAAGTTTCAAGGGCCTAATTATCTAACGACCTTAATTATCGTTATTATTTTATGAGTTTAATATCTATTGAACAGATATTAATAACAGACGAATTAGCTAATGAGGGTAGTGAGTAAATTAGTTTATAGATAATACTAATTTAATTTCGTACTATCAAAGTACTCGGTAGGAGAGGCTGGAGGTAAGTATAATGAAATAATTTATATAAAATATAAACGGTTCTAATAAAAATAAATAAAAAAACAGGCAAAATAACAAAAGATGAACTAGGTATGGACAAAGTAAATTAAAGCGACAATGTTCAATGATAAGAAATTGAACTTGTCGAAAACAAAAGAAATGAGAATTAAAATAACTTATTACATAATTATAATTAACAAAAAGAAAGGGAATAAAAGAAATGAAGTACCACAGATAAAAGTAAATTAAAGCAAAAATAACTAAATTAACAAAAGAAAGAACTAAATTGACCTATTCTGAATCACTGTCATCTGAGTCTAACTCAGAGTCGGAGTCCAACTGAGGGACGTCTCTAAACTCGTATTCAGGTTCTTGAAGTTTCAATAGTGTCAGGGTTTCTTCAAATAAATTTTTCATTCTTTTTGCGTCCAAAATGGGTCTTGTTGATGAAACAAGTGGATCTGACGAAAGAAGAAGGAAATTAAAAATATCCTCATTGGAACTCACTCTACTCTTCTTATGGGAGTGGTATTCCCTGAATCTTCTAAAATCCTTGTTCCGAGCTACCAATGCTTCTTCCGAAAGACTTCCAATTGAGACAATTGCGTTGGAAGCAATGATATCAGTTCCATGAAGAAGCACTTTGGGGACTGTTATCATTAGCTAATTCATAGAATAGAATCTATTATATGAATTAGCTGTTATTAATATCTGTTCAATAGATATTAAACAATATTACTTAAACTCGTAAAATAATGACGATAATTAAGGTCGTTAGATAATTAGGCCCTTGAAACTTTTTTTTTAATGACTTTGTAGCGTGTTTATTCAAAATAGTGGTCAGGTTCATCGTGTAAGTAGTCCGTGTAGATTTTAACCATAAATTAAGTTACACATTTGATGGAAAAAATGAACTTAGGGCCAATTGTATGATAGCGGAGATATAAGACTTTTTCATGTCAGCTCCATAGTAATTTTTAAAGAAAATATTCTGTGTGCGTTGTTTGCAATGCTATTCGATAATGTTCATATTTTTAGGCATGTATTTAGTCTTCTGCAATATTTTCAAGTCATAAAAGTGGACATTTCGGAAAAAGTTTTATATGTCTATGAAAGTCGATTTTCAGCCCACTGTGCGTCGCGCCGGCGAGCAGCGGTGTGTCGCCGCCTTAATTGAATAACTTCCGTCCGAAGCCACGTGGGGGAATATTGCCAGGTGGGGTTATGTGGCTGTAATGTGCCGATTTGTGGATTATTCTAAGGATATTACAGTGCTTTGTGTTACCAGTGTTTTTTTATACTTATTTTGGAAGTACGTACGTTAATCTATTCTAGAACTAAAGAGCTCTATTATACGCTATTGTCGATCCAGCACATTCAATGGGAAAGGCAAGGGCCTAGACAAAGTGACATTCTACCTCAGCGATAACGATGATGGAAAAGATAAAAATGCGAATTGACATAATCTACCAAAAACATAATGTCAATTCTGTTGAAAGTTATTCTAGAAAATATGAAACGCTTTGAAAGCGATTGTCACTTTTGCCGGGGCCCTCTCGAAGAATCTATCCAAAGATTGTTATGTCACTTGATTGTTTTTGTGAACAATTCCTGTAAATTTTAAAATAAAGTAATGATTTGGTCGTAAGTCAGCGCGTCTCATGCGGAGGTATGAGGTACCCATGACGCATTACTCATGGGGATTCGCCCTAAGATTGCCGTAAGATGGATAGGACATGCCAATGTTACATAATAACTAACGTGTACTGTCCCACTGCTGATACTTATATCATAATTTCAGAACCACTTTTATGGTCTTCAGCAAAAAAAAAAAAACTCAAAATGGAATACGTCATAACAGATTAAGGTTTTCATTTGACTGGAGTAAATATTTTTTTAAATAGAAAACTATTCATTTGCGTCTCTGAATCCTATCCTGTTCTGCTATAATCTTGGAGTTTTATAATACACTAGCTGTGCCCCGCGGTTTCACCCGCGTAGTTCTCGATCCCGTGAGAATATAGGGATAAAACGTATCCTATGCCCTATTCCAGGTCATGGTCACCCGTGTGCTCATCCTCTCCTCTCTAGATTAGGGAAGGTCGGCGCGGCGCCGGCGTCGAACGGTTCGCGTATTGCATTTCGTGAAAACTTCGAAATTAAATGTCCAATTCGAATGAATTAAAAAGTATTTTACTGCTACATAAATACCTTTGATGTTAAAACTATTTATTTGAATAAGAATTAATATTATGTTGATAAAACTCCTTCGCAAATAATGCATTAATTTCAAACAATAGACATAATGCTGTCGCGGACTTTGTTTTAGAACTTTTGAAGAGGAACAATTCATCATACATGATATTTGCGTAACTAAAAAGCTCTACTAAAGCTCTCAAAAAGAAATATTTTTTCCCGTTTTTGCAACATGTTTCATTTATGCTCCGCTCCTATTGGTCGTAGCGTGATGTTTTATATATATATAATAATTATTATTATTTTATAATTTTCTACATTTGTAAGTATCTGTATTTTTTATGGTGTACATAATAAAGAGTACCTATTCTATTCTATTCTATTCTATTCTATATATATATAAAATATATATATATAACCTTCCTCGATAAATGGACTATCCAACACAAAAATATTTTTTCAATTCCGACCAGTAGTTCCTGAGATTAATGCGTTCAAACAAACAAACAAACTCTTCAGCTTTATAATATTAGTATAATATATAGATAGTACAGATTAATATGTAGTAGAGATTGCAAACTTCCGGAAACGATCTTAGCAGATTTATGAGCCATGAAATTAAATAAGATTATCAATATGGCCGGGACACCGTCACCCACCTTCGTGTGACATTTCACAGAAGGCATAATCAAACAAATAATATTAAATACATGGGCCTTTACATATTAGTATATTGTGTAATAAAAACCCCCCATAACTAATTCCCAAATGGATCTCAATTTCACTATCCCAATATCATAATCTCTAACTGTCTATTATAACCACATATTAACAGTAGAACGAATAAACAAATAAAAAATAAAATAAAATTTTTACCTTCCTGTTTAACTATGTTTCTACCTAAGTACTTAGAGATGTTTAATTAGATCGTGTAAACCAAATGTTTTAAGACGAGCACTGATCCTGCCGACAAACTGCCTCGCAGTTTGGCAGGTTTATAAAATGTGTACAATGTTTGGTCCAAATAAATGATTTATTTATTTATTATTTATTATTATAGTATTTCAGGGATTAAGTAAATAAGATGAAACACCAAGATATTTCGTCATTCATTTACTTTGCCAATTTGCCAACATCAAATTCAATATTCTCCACCATACCATCACATCTCCTATTCCCCACATAATATCACAATTTATTTAATATTCCAATATTTACGACAAAAGTAATAGGTTACCTTACTTTACAATAGATTTCCAAGCATTCCATGCCAATCCATATTTCAAACCGACATGCGACACAGCCACTAACACGTCCTACCGTAATGAGCGCCCGACCCAGAAGGCCGTTGTCACGCCATTTTAACATTTCGAATCTTTCGGTGTTACCAGTACAATCCAACAACTACGTATGTATTAATAAATTGAAACCGAACAATTGACTATCAAAATGTTAGCTGGATTTTGCCAGATAAAGTATAGGTACCTTGGTTTGCATTGACGCAAACATATTTATTTAATGATGATTATTTAGGTCGATTTTTGCCGAAAATCGAAACTAAATTGAAGATTGACAAATAAAACTCATAAATACATACATACATACCGGTCAAAATTATAACCCTCCTTTTTTCTTCGCCGTCGTCGGGTAAAAAAGAGAAATCTACATAGGCGAGCTGTCGAGTTCAAAAGTAAGTTAGGTACTTACTAAAAGTCCTAAATGCCTAGCTAAGCAAAAAACAATACCAGTATAAAAATCCCCCTCTCTTTCCCGACACATACGCTCCTAACTTTCTGCAACCTGTTCCATCAACCTTTACAAGTGCCTAACTTGTCCCAATCGGTACCCTACCCACCTACCTAACTACCTACCTACCCACACGAAGGATCAACTTCCATGTATTCAAATTATATTAACTGTCTTTGTCTTTTTCGCCGTCCGTCGGATCCAATCTACATATTTGTTGGAAACTTCAATAAGTTGCATTTTGATGACGGCCCACAGATGGTGCCACTTGCATAGTTCACGACGTTGAACTGAAATTATAACGTGGAGTTCGTCATACTGAGGTACTTTATAATCGAGTTAAAAAGATAACTTAGTTATGAGTAAAATATTAAACAGTGACGTAATTAGTAACATGGGCAACACAAATAAATCTGTATGAATACAATATAAGACTGTGTGGGTATACTGCGACCATACATGTTTTCCTGGAATACATCTCGATTTATTATTCCTGCAGGAAATACAAAGCAGGTTAATCGAAGAATACGACACTTTGTAGTACGATCAAACCCCTTATTCTAGGAAAATCAGCAGGCAATGTGAGTAAGAGAAATGTCTTCGAAAAATATGAGGCTGTTATAATTTAGGTACCTATACCTTATATTTTTTATTTAGAAAAGTATAGCTTCAAGTTGATGCCACAGATATAGTACCTACCCTAAGATCCACAGAAAATCTCAAAAACCTTTTTGTTCCTGACGTCACATCGGGCCAAACACACCACCACGATCGCGAGCTTCCCCCACCTACCGCTCGCTCGTCGACACCTTGAGCGTGCGCACACATATCGGTCGTCTCCTATTTTTTAATTGTAATCAGCTAAAGAAATACAGTACTTGTCATATCGGAATCAAGTAGTTTTTATTCAAGACCACCAGCAGCACACCTGGAGCTTGATACTCAACACTTTTTGATAAGTACAATGAACATCTCACTCAAACCTAAACCTAACAGAAAAAATAATTAGTTTAAAAAATCCCACACGTAGCGGCAACTAAACCAAAAGCGTGTCAAAGTTTCACCTCTTCCGTATTATTATACAACACAACATCGCCCCGATCCCGTCGACATGAAGTTGCTAGGTATACGAGTACATCCCAGATCTCACATTACGTCTCGCTGCTGTATAAATCGGCAATAAATAAATGAAAACTTGTAAAGTACTCGCGAACGGAGGAAACTTCTCCAAACTTATTTAATAACTCTCTGACCATTGAATACCGGTCGCTATGGCGACGACATCATTCATACTTAATTAAATTGTTTAACAAACAATTTATAAACAGGTCGGAAGAGTTTTTATTTGCTATATTGTTTCCAGAACAATGAAACAATTAAGTTGGTAGACCAGTCTGTTCCCTATTATGTACGAAGAAGCAAGCTCAATAATAATATGTAGATATGGAACAATGGCATAATAAGAATGATGTTTAATTATATCTTTTAAAACACTTTACAAGCTGTGTGGCAAGATTTTGACCACTTAGAATGAATCGGAGATGACCCACGATATTGCTGCCCCTCAGAATCTCGTGGCAATGGACACCGTCAGATCTAATTAGGTATCTACTGAAAGTGATGTTAATACAATTCGACAGCATTGTAATGTTTTTAAATACGTACTCCCGCTGTAATCCCTCTTAGCTGCATCATTCTAAAGTAGTCACCACTGTAGGTATCTGTTTATACCTACGGGATTTGCCACGGGAGTTAGTTGTTTGTATATATAAAGACACTGGCTTGACTACTGTTGTATACTTATTTATTTCCGAAAAGGTCCCATGAGTAAACAGGAGCACACGGATCAGCCAGTGCGCAGTAACTGACAATCGCCCATACATACTTCTCTTTCATACTACAAAACGCTGAGACATAACATTCATACTTGCATTGTCCCTACACCTTATTACCACAAAACCGTGTTTATAAGTTGTTTAGCTTAAACACCTTCTGAATACTATAATATTTATGTATGGAGTTTGACTTAAGACTGGCATTAGACACACGTTGAACAAGTGGCTAAGTTTTTGTAGTAAAACCCTTAACTTTAGTGGTTTAGAACAGTGTCATACCTGGAAGTATTCCTTGCTATGGTTTTGTTATCTTGACAATGCTAGGAAACTACCAGTCCTTTCAAAGTTATTTTTCATCTGACAGCAACAACCCAATAGCAACCTTGGTATATGAATGACAATACAGTTCACTGTGTTTGTTAGTGATGCAAAAACACAACATGTCCTTCGATGTCACTGTTAATGTCACTTAATATTGATCATCAGTAGGTATTATGATAACACCCCCTTGAGATCTCACAAGACTGAACGACAAGACGACGGTGTTCACGATTAGTCAAAGAAAGTGTAAGTGTGTTTGCACGTTTGTTCGTCACTCAGTTACGACCCCTACAGACGAGGGGTGAACTTTATGCCAAGTATATTAACGGTACGGACGATGACAAGGAGATCTTACTATTTTACTTGTTGTTTTACTTAGGACTTGTTTAGCTTGGTTTCTGGCAAAGAGTAATGTACTTTCACTTGTCGGTTTAAATAGCTGTTATCCACGAAGATTGAGGCAAAGGTGATTAGGTCCACATTTCGCCAGTTATATTATTGTATCCTATGTAATAGGGGGCGGGCACATCGCATTCAATGAGACACAATACCAGACACTGCCCTCCTACATTACCGCTGCGAAATTCCCTATAACATTTTGGCAAACTTGGGGTTCAAACTCAGGACACTATCCTTACAGTCGCGTTTTGATCACTAGACCAACGAGGCCTTCAACAGAAAATAAGTCGAATCCTCGTTTGTAAGCACCTATTAATTAGGTACAGTAATAAGTATCCCTAGCACAAAAAATAATCAATTGCGCAAAGAAAGTGTTTTTTCCTAATACAATTTATAATATAAATAAAGTTATTTAATTTAAAATCAAAGCGCTCAAATAACTAGAACAGTGGATTACTCTCTTTGGGAGTCCATTACGATAGTGAGTGTCCGTTCAAAGTGATTGTAATCGCTCTAAACCGATAAGGTCATCGAGAGTAGTTATAACTGCTAAGTCAGCAATATGAGGGTGAGACTTTAATCTTCTAAATAAATTGAATAACTTAACGAGATGATGGTTGCCTTTTATTTCCAAAGGATTAGTTCAATGTAGCATAGCTATATGTATATATAGCTGCATGGGACCCAATGACTATATAGCCTCTTGACTGCTCATGCGGGCGACTCGGGCTCACGACACATAAGTTGAATTTCATTTTAGTTTTGACCAGTTATTGGATCTCTGCACACGCGGTTATTTTGATACCTTTTAAAACATTTCTGCATAAATAAAAACCATTATGAGTTCCTGTTCAATTAAATGGTGTGGGAAATACTCTAGAACATCCAGCCATAAAAAGATTGCATTACTTTTCATCGGTAAGTAAAAATACATAAAGGCAATACGTCGTCTTTATCAGAAGGTCTTATTGTCTCATATGCGTGGGTTTGCGGGCTAGGAGATGTAATTAAATGAAAATGAATAATAATGTAAACGACGTTCCACCGAGTACGTGAGGCGCGAGCGCAGATCTTTCAACTCACTGCCCTGCCATTGATCCTTGCCGGTTTCCCGGTTTCGATCCATTTCCGCGATCTTCCATTATTTTGGCGGGGGCGGCCTCCTCCGTACTCGGGGTTGCGTCAAGTTGACAGCTGTCACAAACGTTCGAAAATAAACTACGTAAATTTAGCGTCGTATAACCTTTAGACGCGCCGACATACATATTTTATTAAGAATAATTGCAGGGCTCAAGCTAAACTGTTTGTTTACGTAAAATGGCACAAAAATGTACACCGCGTTGATGTATTTTTGAAAAGTCTCTTTCTCTCACTAGGGTATTACAATAAGTATGTCCCTTTCTATTTGCATTTATACTGTAGAGTGTTGTGACAACTTCAAAATAAACTTCGAAATAAAATTACGATGTTTCCTAATGGTAAAGTAACATTAAGTACTTACGGTTTTATTCATAAAAAAAGCTTATAGAAGGTTTAAAACACTCTTTAGTTAAAGTGTTCGATAAGCCTTTATAACGTTCGATAAAATTTTGTATTCATAAACGTTCTATAAACCTTCGATAACTAATATGTCGTTAAAATTCAGATATAAATCAAAATGTTGCCATTTTATTGAAGTCATCCACCACACCACGCCATCATCGCCCAACTCATCGAAAAGTCAAACGAGAATGTCTGTCTACGCGCCGAATAATTAATAATAATTAATAATAATAATTTATTGAATAATAATTAAACGCTTAAAAAGTGTACATTTCAACAACAGTAAGACTTTCCACACAATTATAGTAGGTTCCTAAAGATAAACTTCAACTAAAATATTTTGAGGTGCAAGTAATGATGGATTGGAATTACAAGTTTTTTGGTAGCGACCCGCCCGATCTAGGTTAATTCAAACCTGTGTTTCAGGCCATCACTTTACATTTAAATTGAACTGGGACACTAAAATTTAAAGTTAAACTGATATAAAATAATAATTAAATTAACAGCTATAAGAAAAAGCATATTGGTACATTAATGTCTAAAACTAAACCTATGCAATTAAACAAAAGTAAATATTTACGAGGGAATAAATTATGATCATGATATAATTTCTAGAAGTTTTTCTGTGTCTGTGTAATTGAGTATCGCTAAAAATCCCGATAACAGTATACTACATTTTTTATAACTTACACTATAATAACAACACACTATAATAACTATAATATATAATTGTGACTATAGACATTATTACGTACTCTAAACTATTTTATTGTCTACTGTTTCGACACTTTTGACGCGGCGCGTCTTTCAAATTGTTATTATCATTCAAGGAATATAATATCTACTCTCTGAATATATTGAAGCGACGAAAACTTTTGAATAGTTACTTATAATTAAAAACATGGAATCAAGACAGGAGACCAGTGTTCTAATAAAAGGCAATGTGACAATTGGTTGGAGGAGGATAGGCTGCCGCCTACAGCCAAAATGTGTTCAAAGTAAGTTTTTTTTTTGTAAACATTCTCAATTTCTCATATGCTTGCTTGCTTTTGCTTCTATTCCTTAGATTGTTTTGAACGAATTGGTCAGTGAGAGGTTCTTCTTAATAGACATCGCCAGACGTTTCCCAGTCCAAATTTTAAAAAATCCCAAAAAAATAATGATTCACTACACGCAACTCGCAATTACAATACACGAAATATATCAGATAAATTAAAATGCCGGTCAGTTATAAATGAAAACCTCAATATAATGAAGAGAAATAATTTATTTATTACATTAATTTTGTATTTCAGGTTAGAAGTAAGGATGGCGCTGTACTACAAATAGGTAGCAGAAACTGAAAAGTCCTACAGAAAAGAATACATGAGGATGAAGCACAGATGGCAAACGCAAAACAAAATGAGAAAATTTTGTTCTAGAGTATTATAAAAATAAATTAAACTGATACTTTTCATACAAGCTTTTTATTAATTAACTACTAGCCAAAATGTCTCCTTTCTTGGATTGGGCACTTGTATGAGTTTCATTGATATTGCTACCCTCTAACTGCATGTCTCCATGGTCAACTGCAATGTTGTGAAGTTCTGCTAGCACCTTATGGTTGTTTTCGCAATATCTAGTTTGCAGGTAACGCCATTCAAAATATATTGAAGCGGGCGGTTTTCAAGATGTACAATTCTTTAATAGAATCCAATCCAAGCTTTGTATAGGTTGCATTACATAATAATAAACTGAATTGGTTAAATAGAAGTGCAAAATAAATTAAATAGCAGCTCCTTGAAGTTCGATTGTTTACGAAACTGACATTTGTAGGCTAACACAAGACATGTTACATTTGTATGTCAAATGTCATTTTCTTATTAATCAGCTGATACAGAGTCGGCCATTTTTTCCTTATAGTACTGTTAAAGTAGGGTTCTGGCTTCGATAACTTTATAGTAGGTTTATAGAACGTTTTTGTGCTAAAATGCGTTTATGAATAACAATATTTGACAACCAGACATTAGCAAGGTTTTAGATGTTCTATATCTTTTTATGAATAAGACCGTAATCTCAGCCTAATTTGAATAAATGACTTTTAATTCTAAAGTTCTAAACATTACTTTTAGGTTATCTTCGTTATGTTTAAAGTCAAAGTCAAATTCAAATAATGTATTTCAAATAGGCACATAAAAGGCACTTTTGAACGTCAATGAAAAACAAAGAAATAGAATTTATTCTAGTTGCCCATTCCAAAAGGTAGCTTTCGTATGGAGAAGAATGGGCAAGGAAATCCACCGTTACTCTTTAAAAAAATGTTTTACAATATTTTGTATACATGAATATATATGTGAAGACGATCCACCTACAATAAGATTACTGTACCACAAAAGGTAACAAGAATTATAAATGGAGCAATGACAAATAAATTAGTTATGTGATAGGTACATGGTGCTCACATAATTTACAAACATTGTAAAAGTATACGATATTACAATATTCCTAACATTGTTACAAGTAATAATAATAAGTCAGTGCGTGAGTTTAAGCAATCACAGAGTGTAAAAATCTATGCCATACAAATAATAAAATATACAACTAAATTAGCAACCAGTTTGATTTTGTCCAGACTCTAAATTGTCCTATGGAGCAAGACCAGCATGTTTGCAAGCATTCTTATCTTGGATATAATTCTCTAATTTGTAATAAGCTTGTTTACAAAGTGTACTTTTTATATGAGTTTTAAATTTTATTTCATTTAATCGCAATATATCACAAAGTATTTTGTTATAGCATTTAACGCAGTACCCCATAAAAGATGTTTGTACTTTAGCTAATCTGAAAAATGGTTGATCTATTTTATCTTTATTTCTAGTATTAAAATTATGTCTATCACTTATTTTCTTAAAAAGATTTAATATGTTTCTTACATACATAATATTCTCATAAATGAATTGGCAAGGTACCGTCATAATATTAATCCTTTTAAATAGTTCCCTGAGAGATTCGCGGCGACATAGATTATAATGGCAGCTCTCTTTTGCAAAATAAAAATGGATTCAATGTCAGCAGCCCGACCCCACAGTACAATGCCATACGACATAATGCTGTGGAAGCAACTGAAATAGACCAAACGCGCGGTTTCTACATCTGTTAACTGTCTTATCTTTCTAACAGTATAAGCGGCCGAGCTTAGCCGCCTCGCAAGAGATTTTATATGAGGTCGCCACTGTAATTTCTCGTCTAGCGTGATTCCCAGGAAAACTGTTTCATTAATAAACTCCAGTTTTCTCCATTCAATATGATGTCACATTCGCTATTTCTAAATTTCTAACATTAGGTAATGTAAATCGAATGCATTTGGTTTTTTTTTCATTTTTTTTTTTTTTATAAATTTGTTTGCTCAAACATGTTTACACATACAGAAATAAACGTGCATGCAGGATAACATTAATAAATACAGGTTCAGACATGTTTGTATAGACATAAATGGTTCTGTCAGAAATTCCTTAATATTATAGTATGCCTTGTCGGCTAGAAATGACTTCAGTTGTTTCTTCAATTGTATATTATTAAGCTCTCTCCAAGTTTTCGGTAACTTATTATAAATAATGGGGGCCATGCAAAACACACTTTTGCGCATAAGTGCAGTCCTACTACTATGCACACAGAGCTGGCTTTGATCTCTCCTGTTTCTAGGAAATTTATCTGCCATTCGTGAAAATAAATTACTATTATTTCTAACAAACATTACTGATTCCAGAATATACAGAGATGCCCATATCAATATTTTATAGCGTATGAAATAAGGCTTACAACTATCGGTTGTTTTTAACTTAAACATAGCTCTGAGGCATCTCTTTTGTGCTTTAAATGCCACTTCTGTATTAGTTGAGTTACCCCAAAAGATAACACCATATCTGAGAACAGATTCAGCTAGCCCGTAGTAAGCAGTTAGTAACGCATCTATGTTAACAGTGCGTGAAATAATATACAAAGCGTACGCACTACTGCTTATTCTTTTAGTCAGGGTCTCAACATGCGCCTTCCAATTTAAATTGCGATCTATTGTTAGTCCTAGAAACTTAGTTGTGTTAACTGTGTCAATTTTAATGTCATTGTATGTTATGTCAAGATTGGAAAGAGCCAATGCGCGTTAGCTAAAATGCATAATTTTAGTCTTATTTAAATTTATTTTTAAATTATTATTGTCTAACCAGTCTATAGTTTCTCGTAATGTATTATTTATGTCCTCTTTATAAAAATCCCTTTGATTACTAGGTATCGTTATTGTACTGTCATCCGCGAACAGTGTCATAAGATGTTTGATTGCCATTGGCAAGTCATTAATATAAAGAGTAAAAAGCGGTGGTCCTAGTATACTTCCTTGTGGAACTCTGTAGATAATGGTACGTTCCTCCGATAGAAAGATTTCTTCTGTTTTGGTGCTTATATTAATTCTGCTTATTTCCGTCATTTGTTTTCTCTCGTATAATGAGCATTGAGTACCAAATTATTTACCATAAACCAATCTTGGACCTGAAGAATAGAGCTATTCACGTCGTCAAGATTTTGTGACCGTCGATTTATTTAAAAAATCAATGATGTGTCTGCATATAACAGCATCTTCGGTTGATTTAGAAGTAATTGGGGTAAATCATTAATATAAACTAAAAAGAGGAATGGACCCAATATCGAGCCTTGAGGAACGCCCATTGCCATTTCAGACCCCAATGAGTTTATGCCGTTTACTTGAACTTTAACTTTCCTATCTTTCAGATATGATCTCAGTAAATCAAGAGCTGTATTCCTAACCCCATAGTGCTCTAGTTTCAGCAAAAGTGTCTCATGGTCGACGCAATCGAACGCCTTCAAGAGGTCGCAAAAGATTCCAATGGCATCCTGTGCTTCTTCCCAGGCGTTAAAAATTTTCTTTATTAGGGTGACACCGGCGTCAGTGGTACAACGCCCTTTGGTGAAACCGTACTGTCGTTCATGAAAGATGAAATTTTTATTGAAGTGACGTAACATTTGATTGAGCATCAACTTTTCAAACACCTTACTGAGAACTGCAGAATTGACACAGGCCTTTAATTGTTAGGTTCCTTACTATCACCGGATTTGAACAAAGGAACTACTTTGCTGTGTTTCATGAGATCCGGAAAGACTCCTTGGTCTACACTGGTGTTAAATATGAAAGCTAGATAGGGTGCAATGGTTTCGATGATAGATCTACAGACTTTTACAGACATTCCCCATAGATCTTCTGTTGATTTAACTTTAAGACCTTTAAAAGTTTTTATAACTGCCTGGGGGTTTGTATGCTGAAACCTTAACTCCAAAGGACATGCCTTTACATTCTTTCTAATTAAGGCAGCAGAAAGCACGGGTGAGGAATTTAAAGTTTCAGTAGTTTTAACTGGAAAATTACCAAAAAAGTTTTCAAATTCCTGAGCTACTTCTACATCGGAGTTGATTGGGCCATGTGCAGTCTCTAAATTAAATTCATTACTACGCTGTTTTTTCCTACCTGTTTCACTATTTATTATTTGCCAGGAAGTTTTTATTTTATCATCAGCTGATTTTATTTTATTGCTAATGTAAAGAGCTTTAGCAATTTTGCACACATTTTTAAAAGTTTTAGAAAAGGTCATGGCCCTTCAAAGTATGAAAACCATACCTACGGCGTACAGAAATGAAAAAGGGCTGTATGTACAGAGAAATATGTATAGTTTGCAATGGTATGTGTCGCATTACTGTGGGGATTGTGCATTATGGTAAAAAAAAGAAAAACAAAAAAAAAAGTGAATACAGTTGTATCATATTTTATGGGTGATTAGCTACAAAGTGAAGTATAAAAACCATACCCACGCCGTACAGAAATGACATAGGGTTCTATTTATACAGAGTTTATAGTTCACGTAGAGGACGATTTTGCTATTTTATAATTATTATCATTAAGGTAGCTTATAAAACTAGGGAACTAGGGAATTAATTATAAAAAACAAAATTAATTATTATTATTTTAGTTTTATTCAACATGATCTAAATCTAAGGGTATGGTCACATAGTTCAAAAAGGCAGCAGGTGCATTTATATTGTGTTGATGTACAGCACGATGGCTCGTGGCTAAGTAGCAGCTGCACGGGTCAATCCATCAGGTTAAACTACGCTTGCCAAGGTTAGTCCGTGGATGGGTGACAATCTTTACTTACCGAGACTCCTCCGTGTCTCGGAAAGCAGATCTTTGACAGTCGTTACGGATCGTCAGAAGCCCGCAAGTCTGACAACCAGCCTTACAAAGGGTATCTTATTACCCAGTTAATGGGTTGTGAAGGTCAGATAGGCAGTCGCTTTATGTAAAGTACTGGTATTCAGCTGCATCCAGTTAGACTTGAAGCCGACCCCAACATAGTTGGGAAAGGGCTAGGCAGATTGATTGATTGTACAGCACGATCCAGGCGTACCCCAGTATGCATGGCAAAGTGATCTTGAGCCATTAAATGGAATCTGATGTAATAATTACAAAATAATTAAAGTAGCTATGTCAGCGGCTACGCTCGCGCAGCTTAAACCTGGAATGCGTGGGCACATATTTTTTTAAGTCTTTACGTTTAAGTTAAGTTCATAATATTTAAAAAATGTTTGGAGCAGATATAAAACACATTAAAATCGTTGTGATATCTCTGTTCGTTGTTGCTATTGTGTAGAGTGCCACCAACTTATCTGTTCAGTAGAAAACAGCGTCCACTAAACTTAAAGTTTAAATAAAACAATCGTAACTTATCTCACGGGGCATTATTTCTTGTAGTAATAATCCGGCGTGATCCCAATAACTTTCGAGAAAAGCTTCAGTTGGACTGTAGTTTCTGCGACGCAACACAGATCGGCCACACGCTACAGTTTTTCCATTTTAGCAAGATCCTTATCCAAAAGCAAACAAAGTCCAATAAGCACGCCAAAGTAGTAAAAAAAAACAAATAGTAAAAACTCGGTAAACGCACAGATCGCACCGAAAAAATGATAGAGGACTGCGAGAGGCGAGTTGGGTACTGCACTTTTTTTTTTGGAAATTGTATCTCTTGACCTCTGAGGTGATCTGAGGTCGTGACTACTTATACCGGGCTATCCTGTGGCTGCCTTAAGCTAACTTAAGATACGAATTATAAACTAGGCGACTTCTCGCTAAGGACACCTCCTGTGGGGGTCCTCGAACCTCGGCTTAGGACACCGCTGGGTACAGCAAGATGGGACAGGCTGGATTATGACTGGTGAATACTGCGCGAACACAACAATACTATTCTACAGCTGTGCCATCCACGAAGACGCGCCCCTCTCCGCGATTGCTGTACTTTAGTACGGAGCGGAGCAGAGTGGGGCGCATCTTCGTGGATGGCACTATCTATATCTGACTGCGCAGAGTTTCTGGACGAGTGTTACGATATTTATTTGACTTTAAGTCAACTACAATAAAGTAAAAAATGCGGTTTTAGTACATTCAAAAATATGTTATATCAAATCTTTTCTATTTTTTTTACGTGCTCTCCCATGGTTTTTCAATATTTTTTTTATATAAAATAAAAAGTGGGATAGAGTGCTATAGTTTAAAACTGATTTGGTTTTTGTACGGCAACTTTTACCAACCGGGTCAGATAAGGGCCTTTTGCAACATACTGATGAAAGGTTCTATTATTCGTAATGTTGCTTTAGGCCATAAAGTTCAAAAAGATTTTCCCTGCTTTTACGAATACCTGGAGTCGCATAATCACTAAATAAGAACTTTGTGTAAATATTTACATTTACAATAGTTTACATTTTAGATTTCAAAATGTTCCGTAACTGTAAGGAAAGTGGATTAATGCAGTTTACAGGGAAAATTGGTTTCCAAATAAATATAGCGTTGTTTCACAGCAGATTAAAATTAAGTAATAGCAATGTCAATCCCTGTCAGATAGAACAATAAATTCTCTTAAGTGAAATTAAAATTTAAATAATTTATTGTTAAATTAGAATTGTAGACGTCGATTTGATCGATATCGATATTATTGTTGCAAAACTAACTTGTGCATCACTATGTTTGGAACTTTCGTCCTAACACTGTTGCATCGGTCAATCACAACCGCTGTAATTTCTTCGGCCCCCGGCCCGCAGTAGTGAGTCGTGTGCCTAGACGAAATCAGTCTATCAGCTCTCAAGTGGTTTAATTCCCTTTGATGAGACCCAAAAGTCTAGACAAAAAAAAATTTTTTTTTTTTTTCAAGTTAATTGAATTATATCTACCTAGTAGATTAATCGTGTAAATGAAACCCGGTCGTCAAACCCACCGCAATTAATTAGAAGTACAAAAATAGCAGGACAATTTATTGCTACGAAAACAACATTCTGTTTGTCCTCTGCCTTTGAACGAAAAAGAAACAAAAGATCACTGCAGTAACGAACGATTTCAAAAAATCACGAACCATTCTCATCGTGATAAGCCTTGGAGTACAATTGGCGAGCTTGCATCCGTCGTGCCCAGTAAACAAGGGGCGACTCTCAAGCGATTCGATCAAATTAAAGCGCAATTGTCACCTCGTAAAACTGTGTGCTGTGGAGATACAATCATTAGATATTCAGAAGGACCAATCGCCATAATTAACAAGTAAATAATTATAAAGCAAAATTGTATTGCTTGTGAATACATATAAATATCGAATGTAATACAACGTGTTCATGTAGCCTGGGAAACACTAAATTAAATTTACTAATCTTTTTTATTTGCACTTCTTTCTGTGGAAAAAAAAAATCTACGAAACTCATCGTCACATGACCTTCCGGCGCATTGAAAATGACTTTATTTAATTAAGGCCCTTAAAAATCAAAGGAGTTAAATAAAATCAGAACATCAATCAATGTTAAGAACACATGAAGATAAAAAAGTAAATTATTCAACGTCGAAACATACCTATTTATTTTTATGAATGTAATGACCAGATTCTGAACGAAATAATGTGAAATCACCAAAAAGGTGTCTCCGAAAGGGGTAAAACATCTACCTTTAAAATTATAATCCTATCGAAACCAGAATGGCATCATTGTGAAGCATATTAAACTGACCAGGATCTCAAAAAAAAAAAATGAATATGGGGAATTTCAAGGGCTTCACCTTTTTAACTCCTCTGATTTTTATAGTGAAATAAAGTCATTTTCAATGCGTCAGAAGGTCATGGGACTATGACTTCTGTGGATTTTTTAACACAGCTACTGTTAATTTTAAAATCAACCTTCTGCTAGCATCTGTTTTGGAACACAGCGATTTAAAGCGCTGTCTCCGTCTGTAAGCCGCTCTGTCCGCCAAGTGCTGCCGAATTAATCATAATCGGATTTCTATTTTGTTCGTACTGCTTCTTGAGTAAGCATCGCATGTGAGCACTAAGCTTATGTGAAGGATGAGTGATCGAAAAGTAACTGATTTTTAATTCGAATATAATCATAATAAACGTCTGATACTACGAAACCGTAATTAAAATGAGGTATTCTACTTTTAGCACCGATGTCAACGGCACTTCTCCGAACCGCACTTGAGCACGTCTACTAATAGCACTGAAACAAAATTTTGATAAGTGTGGTTCGGTGGAACAGTTTATTCATATTATTTTCAGTCTTCGAACGGCACCTGCGTACAGTGGCCAATAGGATTAAAATGGAACTGACACAGGATTTCTTTTATTTCAATATCCAAGGCCTCAGCTCCTTTTAATGTTTTTTTCTTTAACATTTTCTATTAGGCTCGACTAGGACGAGCTATTTATAATCCACACGATGACCACAAAGTCTTGTAACCACAGTTAGTCTGTAGAAAATTGAGTTTGCCATAATTTAACTGTTAAGTTGACGGTAGCTACTGTTTCTGATATAATTTTGGTACGTTTTATTTCAGTCTAGATTTTTTTAATGAGACTATTTCGTCATTCTATTTTTAAATTAATTTTACTTTTCTAGAGTAAAACTTTCATTTGATTTTAGGTGTTATGGTTGGTATCAGTACTTTCCCATCTGAGGCACGCCTTATTTCGTAGTGTTAACGCCTCGCATAAGTGTACTGTATGCACACCAAGCGGCATAGAAGATTCGAGATGTCTGCGCAACGGAGGCGCGCACTTGTGCGCCCTCTTTAGTTTTTACAAGAAATTGAATTTTCTCTCTTGAAATATGTCATCTTTACAAGAATTACCTTAGAACATATTTAATAAATTAATATAATTAATATAATAACCTATTGGAGATCATTGATGTTATTTCTCTTACGACCGGCATCATCGCCCCCAACATTGGTCCTTAGCCGGATTAAGAAAATTAAAAATTAAAGAAGAGCAATGATCGCCGCGTTGTTGTTGAAAAATTATTGAAGATTACACCAAGAGGAAAGAACCCACCCTACTTCAAAATCTTAAGGCCTGTTGGTATTTGGAGTAGCGTTATTGTGAGTCCGTTCCATTATATTAGTGAGACGACATAGTGTATCCCATAGCATTACTTTCATTATTATTACTTACAATTAAACCCTTATACCTAAACTACAAATAAATATACAATTAAAATTACCTTACAATTACTTATTACATGCTTATTACTAAAACATTATGGATCTGAAAACCCTCGTTAAGAAACGAGGTAGCCTCAAAAGCAGACTAACCATATTTAAACATTATTTAGAAGGTTTAGAGAAGTCTCCTGAAATAAGCAAGTCTCAGAATACCGAGCTGTCATTTCGATTAGCCAAAATCGAAGATCTGTATTCTGAATTTAATGCTGTACAAAACGAGATAGATAACATTTGTGAAATTTCAGAAGAGCAAGTACAATATACGGAGCGTGAAGTATTCGAGTCATCTTACTTCAGCGTGGTAGCGCGCGCTCGAGAGGTGTTGGCGCGGCATGAAGTACATGCCGTAGCGGCTGCAGGCTCCGGTTCTTATTCGGACGCAGGTTCAGGTACTGCGATTAGAGGTGGGCCAAAATTAAAGTTACCAACAATACATTTGCCTACCTTTTCCGGTCAACATCAGGGCTGGCTCGAATTCCGTGATACTTTCGCGTCACTGATACACTGTGACCTGTCTCTGCCTAAAATCAGTAAATTTCATTATCTGCGAGCAGCGCTAAAGGACAGCGCAGCCATAATTATTCAGTCGCTAGATTTCACTGCCGAGAATTATGACGTGGCTTGGGATCTTTTGTGCGATCGTTATGACAACCAAAGACATCAATGAACCTTTATCTAAAGAATCAGCTACATTGTTAAGAAACATCATTGACACGATAAACAAAAACTTACGAGCTCTGAAAACTCTTAAATTACATACAGAACATTGGGACATAATTATCATTTACATTGTTTCTCACAAACTAGATCCTATAACTAACCGTGAATGGGAAGTTCATCGTTGCAATATCGGCAAAGAGCTGCCTACGCTCGATAATTTTAAGGAGTTCTTAAAGAATCGTGCTGACCTATTAGAAACTTTAGATGGTCAAATCGAAGATTCCCTTCGAGTAAAGGGTAAACATGGTGATGTCACTTATAACCGTCATAAATCTTTGATAGTAAATTCTCATTTACCATCTTCAGAGCGATTTCCTTACGTTTGTCCATTATGTAAGAACAACCATGCAATTTATCGCTGTTACAAATTCAAATCATTTCCAATAGAAATTAGAATCCAAAAGGCAAAAGCTCTAAAATTATGCCAGAATTGCTTGCGCCAAAGTCATGATTCAGATGCATGCAGATTCCAAGCTTGCCGTTTCTGCAAAAAGCCGCTTAACAGCTTATTACATAATTGCAGACGTGAGTCAGTTGCACCAAACACGCCAGTAGCTAATAGTGCCATGGCTCTCTGCGCAGCTTCACCGTCGTCGCTGTCATCATCTGAAAAACAAAATTCTGAAAACATCAATGATAATAATGTTGTTCTGTCAGCAATTCACAAAAATTGTGTGTTATTATCAACAACGTTACTCGAAGTTGTAGACTGTAACGGGGGAAAACACATTATACGTGCATTGTTAGATAACGGAAGCACTTCTAGTTTCATGACCGAAAGCTTGTGTACAATTTTAAATCTGCCAATTACTTCAGCCTCTTCCTTCGTTGAAGGGTTGAATTGCCAAACGTCAAGAATTTCCGAACAATGTGATGTCATCATATCATCGCTTGTAGAGTCGTACTCTGAAAATATTCATTGCTTCATTGTCCCTAATATTACTCAAGCATTACCTACTTTAAAATTAGATCTCACATTATTCAACATTCCACAAAATATAACATTAGCTGATCCAACGTTCTCTACGCCTTCCAAAGTAGATATGTTACTTGGAGCAGATATTTTTTGGAAGGTTCTTTACTCTAACATCATTACGTTAGGCAAAAACAAACCCACTCTAAGCAAAACCAAATTTGGATGGTTGATTTCAGGTTTAGTGCAACTGCAGAATAAAACAAATACAGTCCATTGCAACTACATTAATACATCAAACAATACTCAACTTCAAAATCAGTTAACACAATTTTTTGAATTAGAATCTGTCTCTACTCATAAACAAATGTCAAAGGAAGAACAAGAATGTGAACAAAGCTTTATCGAAAATACACAACGCGAGTCAGACGGACGTTTTTTAGTTACTATTCCTCTGAAAGACACACCTGATAAATTAAGAGATTCACATGAGCAAGCTTTGTCAAGATTCTTGTCTCTAGAGCGCAGATTCAATAAAGATATATTATTTAAGAAACATTATTGTGATTTTATAAAAGAATACATTACCTTAGGTCACATGACAGAGAATAACAATCCTGTCAAGGACAAATATAATTACATACTCCCTCATCACGGGGTTCTTCGTGAAACAAGCTTGTCCACAAAGTTGCGAGTTGTTTTCGATGCATCTGCAGTGACTACTTCCGGGCTGTCATTCAATAATCTTCAGATGGTCGGTCCAACCGTACAGGATGATCTTATAAGCATTTTGATAAGAATGCGTCAGCATAAATTCGTCGCAACCGCAGACGTTGAGAAAATGTATCGTATGATTAACGTTAACTTAGAGCAGCGACAATTGCAACAAATCCTGTGGCGTTTTGAACCTCATGAAAGACTTAAGCAATATAAACTAAATACTGTTACATACGGCACTGCGTCCGCTCCTTACCTTGCGATTAGGTGCTTAAAACAGTTAGGAATAGATTGTCCAGATAAATCTGTTTCTGAAGTGATTCAGCATGATTTCTATGTCGATGATTTGATTACAGGGGCGTCAACTGAATCTGGACTTGTTGAAATATGCAAAGGTGTGAAAAAGCAGTAAAAACAAGGCCAATTTCATTTGAGAAAGTGGTGTAGTAATCACCCTGAAATTATTGATAAAATTGTTGACGGAAATAGCAGTGATGGTTTGCTTAATCTTAGTGCTAATGAATACGCAAAGACTTTAGGTTTGCTTTGGAATTGTAGAGAAGACAAGTTGCTATTTTCAGTAAATATTAAAGGGAACATTCATGTTTCCAAACGTACAATATTATCCATTATGTCACAAATATTTGACCCATTGGGTTTAGTTAATCCATGCATACTAACCGCTAAACTTATATTACAGAAGTTATGGTCTTCTAAGATAACATGGGATGAAAATGTCCCAGATGATATTCAGATTTCTTGGCAGAAATTTGTTGATTCGTTATTGTACTTAAATAACATTAGAATCGAAAGATGCATAGTTAGTTATTTTTCAATTATTGAGCTTCATGCATTTAGCGATGCATCAACACAAGCATATTCAGCATGTGTTTATATTAGATCAGCATCTGGCAATAATGTTTCAGTTCATCTAGTCACGGCAAAGAGTCGCGTAGCTCCCATAAAACCTATGACAGTGCCGCGCTTAGAACTCTGCGGTGCTCTACTTGCTGCTAGACTAACTCAAAAGGTGATTTCCGCACTTAGATTGCACATAAGTAATGTTGCATATTGGTGTGATTCAACAATTGTCTTAGGTTGGATAAAATCTAAAAAAAAATCACCTACTCAAACCTTTTGTTTCCAACAGGATACAAGAAATTCTTGACACATCGCAACCTTCGATGTGGCGTTACATCCCTACAAGCATAAACCCAGCTGACATCGGGTCACGGGGTTCAAATGCTGATCAGTTAGAAAGTTGTAGTCTGTGGTGGTCAGGGCCAGAATTAAAAATACAATGTAATGTGTCAACAGAACGAACTCATGATACATATTGTTCAGATGTGATAAAACATTTTTCTAGTTTTAGTAAACTGCAACGTGTTATAGCTTATGTTCAGCGTTTTATATACAATTGCTTACATTTCGGCAATAAGCGAACAGGCTATTTAAAAATTCACGAACTCAATTCGTCGTTGAATTCTTTATGTAGATTTGCACAGCGAGAAAGTTATTCAACGGAATATAACTTACTAGAAAAAGGTAAACAATTACCAATAAAAAATGTATTAGTTAGTTTAAATCCATTCTTTAATAAAGATGATAACTTACTTCGCGTGGGGGGAAGGTTGCTCAATTCCTATTATGATTATGATACAAAACACCCAGTACTTCTCCACTCCTCACACCATATCACAACACTTATATTCACAGAATATCATTTACTGTTCATGCATGCAGATCCGCAACTGCTTTTAGCTACTTTAAGACATAAATTTTGGGTCATCGGCGGCAGAAACCTTGCACGGAAGGTTGTGCATAACTGTGTTAGATGTTGTCGGTATTCAGGAAGAATCAGGCAACCAATCATGGGAAATCTTCCAAAAGAACGCTTACATGCTGATTTTCCATTTTCGAACACCGCTGTAGATTATGCCGGACCAATCATGATGTTGAACCGGAAAGGTAGAGGTAGTAGATTGATTAAATCCTACTTATGTATTTTTGTTTGTTTGGCCACTAGGGCAGTACACATAGAACTTGTGACCGATTTGAGCAGTGAGACCTTCTTAGCGGCTTTAAATAGATTTATATCACGCAGAGGAAAGCCCACCAACATCTTCTCTGATAACGGTAGATGTTTTGTAGGCGCGTGTAATGAATTATCAAAATTCTTGAAACATAATTCAGATTCACTAGCTGAAAGAGCGGCAGAGTTATCAATTAAATTTAAATTTTCGCCTGCTTATAGTCCACATTTTAACGGTTTAGCAGAGGGCTCTGTAAAATCAGTTAAATTTCATCTTAAAAGAGTTGTATCATCTGCAAATTTAACTTACGAAGAAATGAATACAGTTCTTGTACAAATCGAGGCTATTTTAAATTCTAGACCTCTTACTCCTATGTCTTCAGAGCCCTCTGATCTTGCAGCGCTTACACCGTCTCACTTTTTGATTGGACGGACCACAGCGTTGCTCCCTGTACCACAGGTCAAGGACGATGCTGCTGTGCATACTCTCTCTCGTTACAAGAGAACGCAGCTATTAAAAAACCACTTCTGGAAAAGGTTTTATAAAGAATATCTTGCAGAGTTGCAAAAACGCCAGAAGTGGCGTCAACCAGGCGAACAGTTACAGCTGGGCGAGATGGTGCTGGTAAAAGATGACCAGGCCCCCCCCAATCGATGGCTGCTCGGGCGCGTGATAAACCTGCAGCCCGGCACTGACGGCGTAGCTCGCGTGGCCGATGTGCTCACCACGTCCGGTACCTTGCGACGAGCTTCTAATCGACTTTGTCCACTCCCAGTGAAGGATCAGAGTTGCACTCCTGGGGTGGCAATATGTTAACGCCTCGCATAAGTGTACTGTATGCACACCAAGCGAACGGCATAGAAGATTCGAGATGTCTGCGCAACGGAGGCGCGCACTTGTGCGCCCTCTTTAGTTTTTACAAGAAATTGAATTTTCTCTCTTGAAATATGTCATCTTTACAAGAATTACCTTAGAACATATTTAATAAATTAATATAATTAATATAATAACCTATTGGAGATCATTGATGTTATTTCTCTTACGACCGGCATCATCGCCCCCAACACGTAGTAAATCGTAATTCCTCCCCCGGGTGTATTTAAACAAAGAAATTAGTAACATTACTCGCGTTTAACCGAGATAAATACATTACAAGTGGTAATTATCTGTTAGCCCGAATAAAAAATGATAATATTAAGAATAAACACAGATATAAATTATCCTTAGCACTTTCGATTTGTTTTAGCCGCTGCTTTTGGCTGTTGTGAACGAATTATAAAATGTTGCAGAGAGTTACCTGATGGACTAATGTCAGAAACAGACTGCAAGTTTGTCAATTTGTATCTGCTCAGAAGTAATAATTTAACCTAAAGCTTTAATGAAATGAGTTTAGTTTATTAAAAATAGAAAACTTTAAAAGTGCTAGCAAAGTAAATATTCTGTCACACTATGCATCCTGAGACGGCTGTAACTGCTGTAAGTGACGGGTCTGCAGTCGTCACAGCCCAGCGTAGAGGGATAGGCAAAACATCTGCTATACGTAGTAGGTTCTAATGTTTCAGCAAAATGATGTTCAGCTCATAATATCTTAGGAATATTCGTGGAAGACAACATCTCCAATTATAATAAACCACCTAATTCTAGGTATCTCTCTAAACTGACCGATCCTACCCAGAATAATAATGTATTTATTACTTGAGCTGAAAATAGCCTAGCAGGAATGCCTCTCAGTTATACAGTCGGATACCTAGATGTACCGGCTGGGACCCTGCCCAACTTATTTAATAACTACTGCTTAATCCCGCAACGTCGCTTCCTCGCTAATCCCGGTTTTATTCCCGGCTCCGGGCCGGTTACGACTTACTAAGATACGCTTATTAATTAGTACCTACTGAATCGATAATACTTTTACAATTATTTATAAATGAAGCCATTAATGTTGGTTTAAGTACTTTTATATTTAAAAGCACCTGTGAGCTGTGACCTGTGACATGTGACATGGTGTTTTTTGTAGTTTATGGAGTTTGAAGTAGAAATTATAAGTATGTGAACAAGTTTCAGGTGCCGGATAGCCATTTCTGATGACGGCAGTTTACCCAGGGTGTCTTTTGAATGATAACCAAGAACACGAGAACTAATACTCGTAAACTTTTTAATATAAGAAGATGTTTTCAATTAATTCATGATCACTCGTGACACATTAAACAGAAAATGTTTTTAAGAGGATGCAATAACTAAGTGTTTCACATCTGTAGTTCGCTGGCTGGTTGTGTAGTTCGCTCTCTCCGACACTTAAGATCCTTAGCTAGACGATCGTCCTTCTGTGAAGCTTACCGGGTCAATGGTAAGTTTCAAAACCGGTGCCTTATAGTTCACGTTGCATATGTTTAGTAGGGAGCATTGGCTGACCGCTGCGTCGACCAGCAGAGTAGGTTCACTAATTGGTTGAATGTTTTCCCAAAACAAGCCAATACACTACATTGAGTGCTCCGCCTTCTGCAAGATTAATAAATAAAAGCCAAAGGCCCTTTTATTGAAAAAATCTACAATTCTATCGTCTTTCAGCGCTACCCAAAACATGCGTTTTGCAATATTTACCTCACAATTTAATTTTGAGCATGAATCCCTGCTACCTCGCACATGGCCTTCCCAACAGATTTATTTTTTCGCCGCTATACGCAGTGAAGTGTTCAATTTTTTCGACAACGCGAAAGTTATCACATTTTGAGGACCCTCCTGTCTGCCACGCTACGAGATGCAGTGAAGGGTAATGAAAAGGTTTTGACATCTAGGTTTATAATAAGTTTAGTTAAGTAAAGTAGTAAAGTAGTGTTTAGATAAGTTTAGTTTAGTTAATATTGAGGTTAAAATTACATGGGTTTAATAGTAGATGAGCCATTTAAATTCCAAAGAGCTTCTGTAGGTTTTAATTATTGGATTGTCACACGATACATACTCTTGAGAAAAGTCTATCAAGTTACTATACAAAGAGTATAAAAACCAACGACCTATCAACTGCAGAGACTATGGAACACTATGTTTATTCCGGCTTGTTCGACACTCTGGGTTAGCGGTTTGACTCAAATATTACAATTATTTCACTTAATTCAGCGATCAAAATAACTGGGGGATGATTGCCCCCATTGTAAAACCACGTTTCCACACCAAACAACGTAAACAAACCTATAACTCTATCAACGATCCCATCGCAACGCAATATGCGTGTCTATACGCAATATCTGATAGAAATAGCCCCTAAATATGTACAAATTTAAATAATGCCCGATTAAGCGCTGCACGGTGTGCAGTAATTTAAACATAGCCCCGAGCCAGATACATGGGGACCAAATTAATTTCATGGACATAAACCTACTTCAAAGAGAATACACTTACCTAATAAGATGTGTTTTTACGAGTACATATTTATCGTGAGGATTAAATGTAGTCATTAAATCAATGAAGTAACCTTTAAAATTAGGGTATTCCTGTTTTTTTCTGTAGTTCCGTTCAATTAACCAGAGGAATAATATTTAACGTAAAGAACTTTTTTATTTTATTAAGAAAATCACTGCCATTTACTCCAAATTCCACAAACGATAAAAATCTGTGTTAAAATGAAAAAAGTCTTAACAGTTTCGGAATTTCTTCCAAGAAATAGTATGTGATTCACATCAGGCACAAGACATTCATTTTCTTGGCATACACTGAACTTTCAAGCGAAATACGTCAAGTTACCGTGGAGCTCATACATGTGTATATTCAGTTCGCAGCACTGACGTTTTGGGCACGCCACAATTGCGGCGATAAGTCCCCTCTTTGAGGAGTGGCTAGAGAGGCGCCACAGCGTCCTCACCTTCCGCCTGACACAGGTCCTCACAGGACATGGCAGCTTCGGGAGGTTCCTGTGTAGGATTAAGCGGGAGGAAACGCCCGGGTGTCACCATTGTGCGGATCGCCCGGAGGACACGGTGGAGCATACGGTGGAAGTATGCCCTGCTTGGGCGGAGCACCGCCGTGTCCTCGTGGAAGCGATTGGTGGTAGTCACCTCTCGCGTCTGGCCCTGGTCCAGGACATGGTACGGAGCGAGAGGGCATGGGAAGCCGTCACCTCCTTCTGCGAAGCAGTAATGCTCGCGAAGGAGGAGGCGGAATGCGTGAGGGAGAGGCAAAGTATGCGCCCTCACACCCCTAACCGCCGCCGCTGGAGACGCCCTGGGCGTCGATAATCCCAGGCGGATTCGGCAATGGGTAGCTCGCCGTCCGATAAGGACCAGGCCCGGGTCGATGGCGCGTCGTGTTCCAAGCGCGCCTCAAAGAGATGTCAGTACAATTGACGGGGTCCGGTGGAACCGATGCCTGCCAGGGTTGCGGGAGTTCCGAAGCGAGGAGTCCGAAAGGGATACCGGGACCATGGCAACAGGCAACTGAAGGAATACGGGTGCGTTTTAGTCAGTAAAAGTCTGACACACCCTTCCGCTCCGCCCAGAGCGGGAAAAGTAACTGGATGACATCCCACAAAAAAAAAAAAATGACCTGTCGTTTGACTGTTTGAATTTTATTTTTAAACTAGGTTCTTAGGCTTAAGACACAACAATATAATAAAATAAAGGGCACATGTTTATAAAACTTCTCTGTGCACTACGTTTGTAGTTTCGGTCTCAGCAGCAAACATATACAGAACTCAGAACAGTCAGAACTTGGAACGCGTGAGCAAGCGACGTACAGTTATCCGTGACAGCAGCTCAACCTCAGGTCGACACCCGCAACCTTCAGTAGCAATTTCCTATTTCTTCCGCAGTTTTTAATTTTGAGTGAACTTAGGAACACCTGCGTTTTTGCCCATACTACCTAATAACAAATGAAATGAACTGAAGTGAACAACACTGATAGGCACACTGACTAATACATTCTTACAGCTGTCACTAAAATAATAATTTGAACACATGGGATTTCTCGTTAGCAGTCACATTAATATGTATATATATTTATTTTTATTGCATATAAGACGATAAATTAAAAATAAAAAAAACTCCGACATATACAAAGCATCTTAAAAGTAAAAAAATAATATGTAGTTATTGGCCTTATAAATTTAATATAAAAGTTGTAGTTAATAGCTATTTTGATCCAAGCGTCCGCGTCGTCACGTCGGGGGACGGCTAATGTAAATAGGAAGTTAACGGCAACTATCCTTGCTGTAACAGCATACATTCATTATTCCTAGTTTGTGTTGGCGTTTTTATTAGCCGTCCCCGACACGACGACGCTTGGTTTTATTTCTTACAAATATATCTGGATGCTGTCATAATTGACTCCTTAGCTGAACTTAGCTCATTAAGGTACAACGGGGTGATTATCTCAAAAAAAGGTTAAATCTGTAACAATTTTCTACATTCCCTGTTCAGCTCAGTGGAGAAATGGAATATTCTAACTATTGTCATGTATACTATGTTCTCTCTCATCTCAATCTCAGTTCCTACGAAATTTACTTATGACAAAAGTTTTTTTTTTGCGATTTTTGACTGTTCTAGTACTCAAACCTCAGTTGATCCGATAGAGTTTTTTAATGCTTATAAGAAACATGATAGATTGGCATCATAGAAAGTATCTTTGAAGATTGCCCATTTTCTTGTTGACTGTATTTTTTTTTCAAAATCTGTGAATGCTGATATTAATGTGTTAAAAAGTTAAGGTCAGTCTCCTAAGACCGTTTTCTTGTAACGACAACGGTTCCAAGTTCTCAAAAATACACTCTGTATTTGTCATGATTGACTTTTTAGCTCCATAAAGGTATATCGGAATAATCCTATAAAAGGTAAAATCTGTAACTATCTGCAATATTCTAAACTTTTGGCTCGTCTTTTTACAATTTGCGGTAAACTACAGAAGAAAGCAAACGTAATGCAATATTGCTAGTCCCCAATAGCAACTAGCGTGAAAATTTATAGCCTACAGACTGATCAGACTTATAAGGAATAACTATGCATTTGAACCAAATCTATCCAGTCCTGTTTGCGTGATGCAGGAGCATACATTCCGACAAACAGACAAAAATTCTATATTTTCGCCAGTAGAATGGTTCCCAGCAATTACTTTTTGTCAAAAATATTCATCGTACATTTTTGGCATCGCTACGATTTTATTATTTTGTATATGTTTGACATCCAGACGGCAGCAGCGGCAGTGTGGCTATATTTCAAACAAAAGTGGTTTTGTAAAAAATTAAAAATTAAATTATTTATTTTTATAGACAACAATGATCCATTTATGTTAGTTGGTTAGTTACAAAAAACTTAAAAGCTATGTTAGTGTGTTTAAGTAGGTACTAAGCTCACAGAAAAAACAATATTTACATACAAAAATGTGAATTCACCTGTTCTAATGAATCACTCCTGCCTAACCAACACCTGCATAAAGTGATTCATTATCGGTGAGTCAAATTTGTCCACTAACATCTTCAGAATGCTATTAAAAAGTGAAAAGTGAAAGTGTAGTATTAAAGTGTGAAACAAAATAATTAAGAGCCGTGTAGGACATGTATGTAGTTTCTGGGAAAAGAAAACTTTAAAATAAATTAAGATGCACGCACAGAGGCAGAACCAGGGAGAACAAAAAATAACGCTTCACATTTCTATATTTTTAAAGTCACTTCCCACTATCTCCTCTGAAATCTAACCACCTGCCGAACTCAAACAGAAAGCACGAACTCCCGCACGTTGCAGTAAACGGGTTGTCACAAGTCCCCAGTCCCCAGTCCCTAGTCCCCAGTTTCCCGGTCAGCGAAGACATAAGTATTTAGTTATTAATTCGTCGGGTATCGCTATCGGGCGCGCGCAGGCCGCGGCTATAAATCATTAATAAAGCAAAGAACACTCTCGGCGCAGTTTAATTGGCAACAGTTGTCGATGGTAAGTAATCAGTCGAGGACTTGGATTATGATCAGGTGGCGAGCTATTGGTGCGTATCAAAATACTGTTTTTCCTGATTGGTTGATTTTTTTAATAATGTTCTTTATAGTCTCAAACTCAAATCATTTATTTCAATTATACTAATTACAGGCACTTTTAAATTGTCATTGGATCGGTCAGTCAGAAAGATGAAACTAGTTTGCTCATTCGAAAGCGAGGTAGGTTCCTATCGAGAAGATCGGGCAAGAAACTCCACGGCCACTCGTTAACTACTCAATGGGATGTTTACTAGACTCTATTCTTCTACGCATATTTATGTTAAATTTTTTAATTGTTACGCATATTTATGTTACAATTTTTAATTGTTTGTAATTTTAATGCAGAAGGTTAATTGCTTCATAATTAAGTCCTTGAATGAATACAGAGAGAACATAACTTACCTACTTTCTTTCTTTACGGCACGGTCCCGCCGCGCGCCGCGGCGCCGTCCCGGCTGTCATTTGTAGATCTTTGACACTCGGTACTGGTAGTCACAAGCCCGAAAGTCTGTTATCCAGCCTTATCGTTTTACTCTATAACTGGTTTGTGGACGTCAGATAGGCAGTCGCTCCATGTAAAATGCTGGTATTCCCTGCATCTTAGGGACGGAAGACAGTTAGACTGGAAGCCGACCAAAACATTGTTGGGAAAAGGTTAGGCAGATCATGATGCAGACCCGTGTCTTTATTTTTTTTAATACTTTCTTTTACTTTAGGTATGTAGGTACGCACTTTATTGGGACTTGACCCTTCGCCCAGCAATGAATGATACAGGCCAGAATAGAAAAGGATTGATTTTTATAATGCAAATAAACAAACAATTTAACACGGATTTGTAGTCATAAAACCTTTATAATGAAGGATGTTCGTACACTAGGCTCGTACTCTCGTTCGAGGTACTCCTTAATGAGCGAAGTTAGAACTCCTTTGTGCAGCTAAAGTCGTATTCTGGTGTAGAGCGACTCCCAAAAAAATATTGAGTTCTGGCGATGGTACATTACTCTTCACTCGAGTAGGAATATACGAGCAATGCGAAATAGCTCATACTGTGGTGAAATAAATAAGACAGCAAAGTTGGCAGTGATGCTCACACAGATTAGTGCATTGCAAGATTCACTTAATTGCATACGGTGAAATGATCCAAAAATAAATATTTTAATTTGATTTTATCGTTTTAAAGTTTGCGGGGTAATTGCGTAACACACAGTAACAATACCTTTCAGTTCAACAGTTCAACAGCATCTATTGCGTTATGTACCTACGTTGTTGAGTAGATAAATATTCGCAGTATCCTTCAAAACCATTCAGATTGTGATTGAAATTGTGTTACTTACGCAATTATTGTGTTCGTCGATTTGTGTTGTATTCGTGCTGGATAGAAATACAGGAAACAAATTAAACAAACTGTACCGATGACCTCCCCAGTAGATTCTATTCCATGCCGATTCATGCGCCACTGGGACGCATCGCTGGTGACGATGCAGATGACGTCACACGCTGGAATAGGGCAGCGCGAATACTTCCGCTGACTTCTATTGTATCCTGGATGCTAGTGCCAGTTGCACACACTGTGCTAGTTTTATTTTGCGGTTAAGTTCGAGATTTCGTAAAAAAAACATTGACTACACTTGGTATTTCTATTGCCATTACCTCTTCGATATCTCATATTGTGCAGATAATGAAAAAGCCAATAAGACTGGGACTGAGGCCTACTTTCTACGAGAAGCAGCAGGTCTATAATTGCTAGGCTAAATAAATCATGATAAATTATACTTTATTACTATAAATTGATTCAAAGAAAGAGGAGCTTAGTAATAACAGCCGCACGGGTCGATCCATCAAGTTAAGCTACGCTTACCGGGGTTGGTCCGTCGATGGGTGACCATCTTTACATATCGAGACTCCTCCGGGCCTCGGAAAGCACGTTAAACCGTTGGTCCCGGCTGTCATTTGTGGATCTTTGACAGTCGTTACGGGTCGTCAGAAGCCCGAAAATCTGACAACCATTCTTACCAAGGGGTATCGTATTACCCAGTTACTGGGTTGTGGCGGTCACATAGGCAGTCGCTCCATGTAAAATACTGGTATTCAGCTGCAACTCGGTTAGACTTGAAGCCGACCCCAATATGGTTGGGAAAAGGCTAGGCAGATTGATTGATTCAAAGAAAGACTTACACGCCAAAAATAACTTATTTTTTTACACTAGATGATCGGTGTGTCTTATAGTCTTATCTGACTACTCTGAGAAGAAAAGCCGATACAAACTCAGAGGTGACCTCTGAATTGGTTTCGGTCTTTCTTCACTAAGTCTATCCTGCAATTTCTATCTGCACCCTAACTACGTAATTCGCGATCAATCACAAACTGAATCATTTTGAAAGAGATTTCTTCCTAGGTTCGAAAAAAAAACCTGCTCAACAACGTAAATAACGCAATGAATGTTGTTGAACTGTCAAATGAAACAGATTAGTCTTAGTCATTTACCGAAAATGTGTTACTCAATTAGATAGCTGCAACGATTTCTTATTTTGAGCCCACATTGTAATTAAGGAACAACTGTTTATCAGAGACGACTGCTCCGAAGTGTAATTTGGAGGTAGTTTTCTTAAAAACATTTGGTGTGTCGCTCGGGAGCAATTTTTTGTAGATGGCTTCTAACTAAGGTGTTTTTGAATGGCTGACCGCTGCTTCAAGTCAGAAAATGAAGCGAATCTTTAGAAACGAGGCCATATACCAATTGCCAAAGGATATATAAGTTAATTTCTGTATTGTTTTAGGTATTCAGTAACACAATTCGAGAAAAACTTAAACTTCTCTCGAGTTTCTCTGACAATTAAAAAAATTTCTTTCATAGTAAGTACCTACGCTTTATAATGAATATTACCCAAAAAGTAAAACAGTGAACATAAAAAGATAACATATCGGCAACCAAATAATAATAAGTCTGAATAGAGTGATTGTTGTAGAATGTTTATTGAACATTTTTATTTATTAATTAAAACTTTATGCACAAGTAAAAAAATAAATACTGTGCATAGGCGGACTGAGGCATGTCTGAGGCATTTTCTACCAGTCAACCTTAAGGTGATGCAGAGACAAACATGGCAGGTGCAACATACGGGATAGATAACTCGAAAAAGAATAACTATTAAAAGAATAAGTATAACTATTTATTATTTTTCGAGTAAGTATATTTAATTACATACATACATATAAACAGAATAAAACTTTATCAAGAGAAATAACGATAGGTGGAGGAAAAGACAAGCCCAGCAAATCAGCGCTGCAATAATTCTGCCAACATTTTTGTAATTTACTCATGACTACAACTACAACGCCACAAAGTTACTTTGTCGCGTGGCCAGAATCAGAACTAACGCCGCCATCTAGTTAATGCTAACCAACGTAGCCCCCATGTCAATGTCATTCAGGCGCCAAAAGGTCCTTGTAGCACTTCTATGGTCCTATTAGTTCTACAGTTGACATCGCTCCGTAGATTCGTCAGTCCCGCTCACTTTTACGCTCCTGCTCTCGCTCGTGTGTTGCGCCACCGCAGCCGGTGCGCGGCCGTGAGACCAGGTGCGAAAGTTGTCCGCTTGTTTGACACTTTGCTGAATTTATTCCGGCGAGTAGGCGAGCCGACGTTTAAATTGCTGGCGGTGATATAGGGCGCGTCTCATTGCGGCGCTCGACGACTGGCCTGAACCGGCCATTACATATTGTGTAGCTTTATTAGCTTTAATATCAGTGGAGACGGTTTCTGTAGATGAGAGTAGTGTATTGCAGCTGCACCAACAAGAGAAGTTATTGAGATGACTTAAACTAAAGTCAAGTTGTGCTAAGTTTATTTTGAGTTTACAATGCTTACAGAATTGCATGAAATAAATATTGGGCAAAAAACATCTATTTTATAATCAACCCATTTCATTTTAATTTAATCTTATCACCTTATTTATTTTATAACTACTTAAGATACACGTACTGAAATTGAAATCCAGTTCAAATAATCAGAATAAATAAATACGAAATAAATAAAAATTCGTTGCATAAACGTGAGAAGAGTGGCGGCCCAGGAGTAACGGCTGCGACTTACGAGTGTTCGTAGATTCGAACTCGGACAGGCGCTTTACTTTGTGTAAATTATTTCATCACCAAACGGCGCTGCTCTCAAAACGGTGAAGGAACATCGTGAGGAAACTAGCATGTCCTAGAATCAACAATTCGACATGTGACATTTAGCTACCAGCCCGCACTGGGACCGCGTGGTGGATTAAGGACCACTCCCTCTCAAAGATAGGAGGCCTGTGTCCCAGCAGTGGGAACATTATGGGCTGATTATGCTTATGCATAAACGCGTATTATAGCCTCGTGCTACGTATTTCGTAGAACTGCGGGGTAATTGCGTTACACACATAAAATGGCAATGGATGGTAATGGCTCTCATTCTGATAGTTGAACCGCATTCATTGCGTTATTTATTTATTTATTAAAACTTTATGCACAAGTAAAAAAAACTACTGTACAAAGGCGGACTTAATGCCTGACGCATTTTCTACCATTCAACCTTAGGGTGATGCAGAGACAGACATGGCAGGTGCAACAAAATATTGTGCGTATTTACGTTGTAACCGACGAAAAAAAAAGGAGGTGATTCGCAAGTCGACGCGTATATTTTTAAGCAGACGAATTTTTCAAAATGCCTACGAGGACACTACGAACTACAAGATCATAGCAATTTAAATAAAATTTAATAATATTTTTAATTAAATTTAATTAAAGGCCTACACTGTCCTCCCATAACACTGTAATTCGAAAATATTGTAAAAGCCAATTATCTTTTAAAAAAGTAACCACGGAGTTTCTTGCCGGCTCTTCTCCATAGGAAACGACCAATTGGAACCGTGCACCTAGCTTCTGACGTTTCGTAAGTGCCCATGTAGGCTTATGTGAAATAAAATATTTTGATTGATTGATTGAATTGTGTTTAACGCTTTATTAAAATAAAAAAAGCAACCGACTTCCAAAAAACACTACAAAAAGTGAAAAATAACTTAAATTTCGGAAGTCGGTGGCAAAAATCAAAAATAAAAAACCAAAGGCAAAGAGGGTTATGTGTTTGACCTGTATGTATGTAAGTATGTATATATATGTATGTCTGTCCTACTTTCTATAAATACATACAGTTCTTTTTACAAAAATGACAGCTTAGTCCTTAGCTTAACTAATTTTATAAATGCGAAAATGAGTTTGTTTGTTTGTACCGCTTTCACGCTTAAACGGCTGAACGTATTTGGATGAAATTTAGCACATGGGTGGTCCATGACCCGGAGAAGGACATAGGCTGAAAAGCCTATGTCCTGCCATCCTGGATCGCAGACGAAGTCGCAGGCAACAGCTAGAGAAGTTATAAATAAAAAATAAACTGTTTTTTTTTAAAAGACGGTCTTCGTGTCATCCCAAACTGTGCGACAACCCTCGAGAGCGTGCTGCCCTAGTCTGTCGTTGCGACTGTTGCGTGACTCGACGCCAAGTGTGCGGAGCTTTGAACAAAATACATGGAAATTATCGGCCGCACACACACAAAACCGCGCCTCTATTTCCCAAACGGGTAGTGTAGATTTATGTGTGTAGGTTGTGCCTTGAAAATTCCCGATAACCCAATAATACTTTGTCCGACCTGAAAATCGAACCCAGTACCGCTCAACAGTTACATTTGTAATCACTAGAACATCGGGGCAGTCACACGCACGTGACACACGTATCGCACTTAATTTTCTTTTTTATATTTGGAATAGAAGTAATCAACTTATAGAACCCCCTTTTTTTAAAGGTACATCCTGGATGTGTCCATGTGTTAAACCACGCCTGCAGGCATTTGAGTGTCTGCGTAGTACATCTTCTATGTGGCATGTGCGCAGTGGGTCGCGTTCTCACGTCCCAGCGAGGCAGCGAGGCAGCGAGGCAGCGTCTAGACACCTGCGTTATTAGGTTTATGCCCTGCTGCACGTCACTCATCGTTACTATGTCTTCTATTACACTGTATTTTGGGAGCATATTTAAATTGTTGTTTTATCAAAACTTGATTTGATAGTGACACATGAAATTAGTAACTAGGGATTTTATAAAAAATAAAAAAAACATCGCCTGATTTTACTGGTTCATCTATGCAATGCGCATACCAAACACTGTCCATTACTTTCTAAGATTAATTTTTAACTTTCTATGAACGTAACTATGTAGAAACGTTTTCAATTATTGATTATTCTAATCTTTTCTGCCGGTCCAATTGCATTTTTCTCATAATAATCTGTTATTGTTTCCATATCTGAACAAATTTGGATTTTTTGCAGCCGAAAGTTAGGTAGTAGGGCAGACGTGCACAAACTGCACAACCACGCGCGCCGCCCCTTAATAGTTATTTAACACTAGTTCCCGACTGCCGGGCCAGGTGCGCTCAACCGTTGCCCGCAACAACGGCTTCACACGCGTTCTGAGTTACGAGCGGAAGTGGTCAGCTAAAAACTGAGGTTAATTGCTTCATTTATGGATTTGAATTATGATACAAGCACGTCTGATGCAAACTATTTCTTGATGGTTAGCATACAGCTTGCTGTATTCACTGCCTAAGCATGAAACTCCCGATTTATTCTTCTAAGAGCATATCATTCAATGTCCAAGATAAGAAAACTTTTAGACAGTAAGAAATAATGCTTGATGCATCCATTTTTTGTCGTTGTTTGTTGTTCACTTGTGCCGGTCCGTCGTCATGCTCCCCAGAGGCGTACTGAACTTAGTTAAGATTGTTTAGATTAATCCGCTCGGACTGACAGCGCCGCGGCCGCGACACACGATTATTCGCTGCAGCCCACACCTTCACATGCCCTGGCTGGCACTGTGTGTGATGAGGTGATAGATGAGAAGGATTTAAGTTGTTAACAGTTAGGAGACTGTTTGGAAACTGTTACTTAGGTGGGTACATGTATGGTTACATGGGAGGTATGTTATTATGAAATTGTAATGACAATATGATTGAAGATTTGATTTGAAAGCACATTCAAGCTGCTAAAAATATTAAATTCTTGGACTGACAACTAATATCTACTGACTCAACGAAGAAGAGAGAATTGAGCCAACAAAACTACAACTTAGTTGAAACCTGAGAAGTGCCAACCCGCACTGGGCCCACGTGGTGTATTATAATTATAGCCCGATCCCTCTCACATAGAGGAGGGCTGTGTCCCAGCCGTGGGAACATTAAAGGCTGATTATGCTAAACACCTGAAAAGCATTAAACCTAAATGGTCACAATTGATATTAATGAGTGTGACTATAACACTGTTATCGTACAACATGACTTATTTGCCGAGACCGCAGCGCGCGCGCCATTTATCGCAAGTGACACACACATTACGCTATCTCGATAGTGCCGCAATCGGACGCTTTGTGTCCCGCTGATATGATATAAATTACCAATATTATGTACTGGCAAATGGACATGAAATGTGGGGATCTTAACTAACTGTTTTGGAGCAAACTGAGGCTCCACTTTCAGAAAACAAAATGTAAGTTTGTTAAATAAGCGTTCATAGAAGAATTTATTAGTTTCGAACAAACTTAAGCAAATGGCATACTTATACAACTATCCAAAATAATCAGGCTGTCCATAGTATTGGTCTCGAGTCAGTTTGAATGTTTCTGACGCTCCAGTTGGTCATAGACCCGGCTTGCGGGTCGTCAGTAGATGGCACCATTGAGTCCTAAGAGATTGGCTTAGTTCCGTCGCATATTATCAAACACACCTTTCTTTCAACATAAAATATTTATAATAACGAGTCATCTGCGAAGGAGTTGGCAGAGATGTACATATTATTGTTCACCCACAATTCGCCGGTTACGTTCAAGTCCCATGTAATAGGGGACGAGCCTATAGCCATCAACCACACAACTCCAGACTCCGGGTTGCTACCGAGAAATATCAGATAGAAAAAGCCAATAACACTTTGCCCGACCTGGGAATCGAACTCAAGACCACTAGACCAACTATACTTATACTATACTTTATTGTTATACATAAATACAGTCTGTGGTAACAATCCTCTACTTACTACCTTCAATTATGCTCACTCAAAAGACTTACAAAAGCTTACATCACAAAATAACATAAAAGAAGTCATAGTGCCAACATTTGACATACAACCCAGATGCGGGTGGAATCACGACACGACACGACACGAGATGCTACATAAACTGCACACAGTGACACAATGTACCTACAAGTCGCAGTGACTGCTGATGACACAGTTACGTACTAATTTCTTTGTGCGGGTGTGTCACTGTGTTTATTTGTGTACAGTTACGTACATAAACCAGTAAAACGGCTGCTCAGACAATAGTGAGATCAACGAACCAACATTTCTTTACTTGGTATTGTTTATGGTTCGGATGTCTGTACATGTTTTAGATTTGTGTCCCACGTTATACAACTTCAAAGATTTCTATGAACGCTATGATTGACTATCACTAACGATGTTTGAAAATAATAACAATAGAAAGTCTCCTACCTGACTGACTCGTTGCGGTCGTGGTCGCAAGCTTGTGAAAATGAGCTCCTGGCATCGATTCCCAGGTCGGGCAAAGTTTTCTTGGGTTTTCTCATCAGTCGCAGCTCGAAGTCTGAATTTGTGCCCGGTCAATGGCAATAGGCTCGCCCCCTGGCAAAATGTGGGTAGATACACCTTTACCTTACCGTTTGGGGATTACAGGCGTGATGTTATGTAATGTTAAACGCTCCAGTCCAATGTTATTGACCCTCAAAGTTATAATAAACGTGTAAAGCGAGATAAGTAGTCAGTTACGGTGTTAAACCGTTTATTTCAGCATGTCGGGGGATTTCAGCACTTTATAAATTCAGGCGAAACGCGGCGAAATATTCAAGAAGTGCTGAAAGATATATCGCGACCTTTGCTGAAGGTTTCATAAGTTTCACTAACAGTCGTTCATATTCAGAGCTCGCGACCGCACGCTAGCCTTACCTATGGTTACGAGTACTACCAGCTGAAAATATAGATGATCACTCAAATGAGTAGTAATAAAGTAGTTATTATAAAAATATTAGATTCAGTAAATTATTTGATATTTAGGGAAAACAATAGATCATTGTCATCTCGTCTTCGCCTAAACGCAACGCAGACAATAGTCAAAATCCTCGCACTGCTGAACCAAACCATGTGTATCCTTCATCATCATGTAACTTCAGCTAATAATCCACTGCTGGACGTAGGCCTCACGCAAGCATCGCCACAACGGCTGGTTCTATGCTACCCGCAACCCAGTGGATTCCCGCATTCTCCTTAACAGGTAATTTTTGACCTCTATGTTGCTAAAATAAAGCCATTTCAGAATATAAAAGCTTGAGTGAGTCTTCAAATAAATTAAAACAATTACAATTTCTTTACACTAATCTTTCTTTACAAAAACGTTTAAAGACCGAAAAAAATAAGGAAGAGGCAAAGATTTACCTGTACAATTAGTCAAATGATACCGGGAGGTGGCCAGCAAACAAATTAAGAAGTAGGCGGAGCCTCCGAGCGCGCCGTTTGAAACGGTTATATTTATCGCGGGAGACATGCCGCTCACGTACACACAACACAAGTTCGGAGTTGCGGTCAATGGATCGCACTAGACTGGCTACACGCTGCGATTGTTGAATATTTTTGTCAACAGCTTCAACTAGATCATATGGTTCTAATATTGGTAGCCGAGTTGTTATCCACATCTCTATTGCTTCCAAAGTCAACACACAAAAATTCCACCACACAAAATTAAACATTACTACGTACATCTCCATTACATAAATCTCCCAGAACAAAGGTGATTCAAAAAGTCTTAACATTAACATTTGCAAAACCAAGAATACTGACACAAACATGGTTACTCTCTGAAAATGATTCCGAGGATTGAGGTTTGACAAAAGTGTATCCAAGGTGACTTTGAAAATATTAACAAATGGAATGACTGTTTCATCATGACAATGGAATTTTATTAAATCTCTCAAAAACTAAATGTATGCATATACACTCGCCATAGCTAAATCTGTAAATAATGAATATCTCACAGTTGACATACATACGAATTAAATGTAATGTTTGCATAGAAATAAATATAATTGTAACTTTGCAAAATTGGAGTACAGCACAATACCAATATTACAGATAAAATAAACTAAGTAAAACCAAAATCCACAGCGTTCCTCCAGCGAGTGAAAGTTCCTCAACAGTACAGACGCCCGTTTCCCCCAGCGAGTGCGCAGTGCGCCCCCGGTGAAAGTTCCTCAACAGTACAGACGGCCGTTTCCATACTTTTGCTGGAGATTACCCCTCATGGGCCGTGACAGCATTATTCGGCCAGACCTGGCCCGCCTCTACAGTACCTCATAAATGGTTTTTGGACTATTTTCTCTCAACGACTAGTTTATTTTGATAGTCTTTTGTATTGTTAGATATTATCATATTTTTTATTATGCATTGACTGTGGTAAACCTACACAACTTAAACGGTAGTATTATGATCATGATTGTATTTACTTATGGTTTACGACTATTACATCCTACTTTTATAGAAGATAAGTGGAAAATACTTAAGATACATCCTAATTCCTAAGCCACCTTGGCCTTGTTGGGAAAATAATGTCAGTTTTCAAGAAGTTACTCAATCATTTCACAATCCGTCATCGTTCTGATAACATGAACAACAATATAAAACTTCTTGTCAAAATTTACCTGCCTCATAAACCTTATTTCAGTATATTACGGAAACTTCTCCCGACAGATCCGGAGGCATGAAGACAAAACTTTACCCAAAAACTTCTGGAATACGTGTCTTGTAACATAAACAGTTCATTTAAAATACAAAACACAGCGTTTAAATTAAAATTAAGCAAATAATGTCGCCAGGTGCAATAATAGGGAATCTGGGAACGAGTCATCCGGTATGCCAGTCACGGCCGCCCGCCCCGGACACGGGCGCGGACCGCATCCGTGTCGCGCCCGAGTGTTGCCGAGAGATGCCGGGCGGAGCCGATTCGGTAAGCCCGTGACTTTACCAACTTCGCCAGCTCGGAGCAGTTTATTTTTATAGATCGCTGTGAAACTTCCATCCCCGTCAGAAAGGTGAAAAATCAAAGTTTATATAAAAAGTCGGCGAAAGTATGTAAGATAATGCAAACTGCAAAAGTTTGGTTGTTAGGTTCCCTTCAGACATGCAACGTATTCAAATTAGTTTTTCAAAGTACTTGTAAAGGATCCGTCGGTCGGTTCGTGTAAAAATGAAGGTTTTATAGAAACGTATGAAGGATAACTTCAATATTCCTTGTGATGAACCTGAAGTTATCAAAGAAAATCTAAAGTAGTTTCCACTAACGTATTTTCAAGTAGATAAATTATAAAGAAGCAGCGGTTTTATATGAAGTTAAATTCCTCCTCAAACATATTTTCTTACTCAATATAATATTTATGTAAGTAATTATTTCTTCGTCAAATTTCTCATGAACGACTTCCACTATTAACTATTTATAATTATGCTCACGGAGGCTATAATCACGTGGTAGACAACATAGTCATACATACAGGACAGAACCGAGACACATTCGAAGTAAACACGAGGAGACTGCAAAACGAACCGGAAAAACTATTTTGCGACACCTCGATCACACGGGACTATCCTAGACGCCCCCAATAACCGCTATATCGAATCATAACCCCACGACCAACTGAACAAGACCCTCCAACTAGAAGGCAGCTTCTCAGACAGTGTTAGCAGAACAGGTCCAGTAAACTGGTGACTCAAATCTCAACTTGACTTTAGGGAGTGCGCGACCAATGCGATCCCGGCGTCGGGAATCTTATCCCGCGATTGGATCCCGCGACTGTAATGAGCCCGGGAATAAATACCGCCGATAATATTCCCGAACAGATTGCTGAAGAAAATTACATTGTGAACGCCTTGAGGACTGGCCGTAAACATGTTTTGGATATTTATTCGAGCGGCTCCCGGCGGGCGCGGCAGCCTGATTGTGGCGGCGTGTGGGGAGCTCGCAGATTGCTATTAATATCATCAATATCTGATCGTATGTTATCCAAAAATACTCCAATAATCGAACATCAGTGGAAAAGCAATTCGTGAATTATGATTCACGAATTGTTAGTTAATTGATTCTTAAGTGGAACAATTAACTAACATAATAAACAGATTTGTACCAATCAAATTAACAAATTGAAAATCATTTTGATTGTTTATAAGGTTTAACTTGAATTCCTGAATGTACATGTCAATAGTAAATTAATTGAGGCGTTGACGTCATTGCAGGAAGAGTAGGCCGCACGTCAGTAATAACATGACCAGTATAAGCTGGCTTCTGATTCTATTGAAACTGCGTACTATAATACCTGAGCCAGCTCAAGGTCCGAGTGTTACCACCGACTGCGACGTGACAAGATATTAATATTCTAATTCAGCGTCTCCGTTTTCAGTAATTAAAATTATCCACAATTTTTCTTTTATTAATATTGTCGCTGATGTTTTAAAAAAATCGGTTTTTTCTCAAGGTAGGGAATGTAGGTAGGAAATATTTGCACGGTTGCAATATTGTCTCATTTCCAATACAACAAACAAATGAGTAGTTGCAATTAGAACTAAGTAATAAACTAGCAGCTTTCATTAAAATACCTGTCCTTATCTGATTTGTTCGATCCGACGGGGATCAGCCCGGTGCGCGGTGGCCGTGTAAGATCCAACTCGTTGAATTTCCAACATCGTTAGCTTATTTGAATGATAATAATCTACCAATTTGAAGTAAAGTAGAAAGTGTATTAGCTTCTTGAGAGTCTGAGTATTTTGTGGAAATTGAGAAAGATATGCAAATGATACCTTATTGATACGTACCTACATAATAAGTGCTAGCAGTCTTCGGACGTTTTTGTATTTCTTTCTTTAAAGAGGCTTTGGTCTCTCCGCCCTACAGTAAACCCACATTATTTAAGTACCCATAAAGGCGAGCCTATTATTGCTATAAACCGGACTCAAATCTAGACCCCAGGCTGCTACTGAGATAGAGAGGTGCCACGGCGTCCTCACCTTCCGCCTGACACAGGTCCTCACCGGACATAGCAGCTTCGGGAGGTTCCTGTGTAGGATTAGGCGGGAGGAAACGCCCGGGTGTCACCACTGTGCGGATCGCCCGGAAGACACGGTGGAGCATACGGTGGAGGTATGCCCTGCTTGGGCGGAGCACCGCCGTGTCCTCGCGGAGGCGATTGGCGGCAATGACCTCTCGCGAAATCGGTGGCATATTTTTCATATTCGCCTCAAAATATTATTTAAGGAGACTATAAGCAAATTATGATCAACTTTCTAAGCTACAACTTCTAGATAATTAAAAGATGGATACCAAAGAAAACAAGCCACTATTTAAACGGTAAACCGTAACCCGGATGTTCGAGGGTTTTAAACGGCTCCTTCTAAAAATAAAGGAGCGAGAGGGCATGGGAAGCCGTCACCTCCTTCTGCGAAGCAGTAATGCTCGCGAAGGAGGAGGCGGAACGCGTGAGAGAAAGGCAAAGTTTGCGCCCTCACGCCCCTAACCGCCGCCGTTGGAGACGCCCTGGGCGTCGGGAATCCCAGGCGGATTCCCGGCCACCATAGGCGCGGGCTTGCGGACGGCGAGCAACGGGCAGCTCGCCGTCCGATAAGGACCAGGCCCGGGTCGATGGCGCGTCGTGTTCCACGCGCGCCTCAAAGAGATGTCAGCACAATGGACGGGGTCCGGTAGGACCGATGCCTGCCAGGGTTGCGGGAAAGTCCGAAAGGGATACCGGGACCTTGGCAACAGGCAAATGAAGGAACACGGGTGGGTTTTAGTCAGTAAAAGTCTGACACACCCTTCCGCTCCACCCAGAGCGGGAGAAGTCACTGGACGACTTCCCACTCTCAAAAAAAAAAAAAAAAAGGCTGCTACTGAGAAACTAATTGGCAAAAACCCAATAACAGTTATCAGAGCTGGGTTCCGATCCCAGGACGCCCTGCTCATCACTAGACCCACGAGGCCTATGCTGACCTATCTAGAGCTATAGCTATATATAGAGCTATATATAGCTTTTGCAATAACACATTGCGTCACTGGCCATTTTGTAATTATTACATCAATTTCATAATTCTTTGGTGCATGTTGGGTGTACGTCAAAGAGGACGCTTCGAAATGTTGCCACTACATAAAACGTAACACGGAGGATGATATTCTCATATCTTAACCGATAAGTTTGCCAATTTCTTTTATTTATTTTTATTTTTATCTTTTTTATGTATAGTTTATATATAGTATATTCGTCACTTGTTTATTCTATTGGGTAATAATAATGGTTCACCCGTGCCGCACCGGTCGACGTCATTACGTCAGCGCCGGCTGTCGCTGAAAACCAGCGCTGGGGCTCTGTCCTGCATAGGGTCGCAGCATAATGCTGAGCGATAGCCGTTTTGCGTGAATGTGACGCATGTTTCCCCCAACCTTTTGTATTTGTTTTTTTGTGTTTATTTTCTTTTTTTTGCGTCATGTTTACCGCAAATAAACGTATTTTCTTTCTTTCTTTTCTTTCTTTCAGCTATTCCGTCAACCTAGTCTGTATTTCTGATAAAACTTAGCAAAACAGGGATTCACCGCTCAACGCTTCCCGTTTACATATAATTAGCGCCATGATGCACACAGCGCCATGACACACAGTGGAGTCTTCTTTTAGCGCGGGTCGTGGATTCGATTCCGGCATCGTCACAAAAACTTTGAGCTCTACAAATATTTGTGCTGCGTCTGGATATTTGTGCAAGATTTTTATGTTCGCAATGTCAACCGACAAACACCGACTTGAAAGAATGCAGTTTGAAACGGTTGTTTTTACATTTTCTTTGATTGAGTTCCTGACATACATATTGAAGGTGACGGTGTGGTGGTAATTTTGAATTAATGAAAGCTCGTTTATTCAAAATGATGGCCTCTGGATGGATTTCTGTTCCATGTAGATCGTCATTGTAAGTCAGGACAGCTCTAAAAACTCTACAGAATCTCGACCGCTCGGAGTTACTTATAAGGAAATACGTCTTCAAAGGTCTGTAACGTTTATACCCATAAAATATATAATCAAGTATAGAAAATAATTCCGAATGATATTGTTTCTAAAGCGCGAGTTGCCAACTATTGTATTGGAACAAGGGGAAAGGTAAATAATTCACGAACGGAAGGAAAAATCGAGAAGACGTGCCCAAGTTTCTTCAGACAACTTTAGACCTACAACTATTTATTTATTGTGCTAGTGGGCTTTACGACTTACGAACAACAACTTTCACTTATACACTTACCAATGATCCTATAACAAGTGGCGTAGGATAGAAATTGGCTTTGTCCGTGTGAATGGGGAAGGTTGTAAGTGGTTTTAGTAAGTTCTCGACCCGCGCACCTCCGAGTTGTGTACAAACACAAATAAACATATTTTGTTAAGTAAAGGTACCGTTGTTAACGCGTCGTGATTTGTTGTAATATTCATTGTTTAATTCAAGTTTCTTTTTAGTTGCGAAGTTCGCGAGCCTCCCTCGAACATTCGCGGAAACAAATACAACAACTATATACAAATACCAATTACAATTTGAATGTCTACGAAATTGAATGTGTTTTGTTGAGAATTCTTTCCAAGGACTTTGTAGAAAAGTCGAGTTTAGTGTAACGTTTCTTTGTGTAATAATATAACATGATATTTGAAAGTTTCACAAAGGAATGTGTATTTTCAAAGTTCGTATTAAGTAGAATGTGGAGTTTCTTTTTTTACTACTCAAACTGTCTCCTACAAATGTCAAATCTATTCAAGATCAAAATAAACAATTTTCTTTCGTTCCAATCACATGTCGATAACTAATCTACAGTCCAAATATTAACCTTGTCTAATGAATTCCTCTTTCTTGGACGCCGCAATTACCAACAGTCCTGGTCATTTATGGTCAAAATGCCTTATCGTACCAATGCAAAGAATAATACCGACAACATACGGTGGAATGGCTAAAATGAAATAAGATGAGCAAAAAATAAAAGTTATAAAACTAAAACCCAACTACCGCAAAAAAGTCAACTAAAAGGAATAAACATTTATAACAGACAGACAAATTAAAAATCCGGAGTCAGGTTTTAGGGCTTAAATGAAACAGATACGTGTGACTCCGGATTTTTAATTTGTCTGTCTGTGACTCTTATTTATACCTTCGACGTCACATAGTCTATAACCAGCGGACGATCAAGAAGCTTCCAACGATACCTCATTTGTCAAATTGTGATGAGTAGTTTAGAAGTTATGAGGGAACACATGAACATGCTTACATACAAACATACGTACATACATACCGGTCAAAATCACAACCTCCTTTTTGCTTCGCCGTAGTCGGGTAAATAGAAGGTCTTAATGTTGTGAAGATGGCACTAATTCCACGTGTTAAAGAAAAAGTCTAGTGCAAAACATTCCCCCGCAGGAGCAAAAGCCATCTCACAGTTTATTCTACATAATTCTACCAGTATACCTTCCAACCTCCCACCTGTACAAGTGAACAGTATTGTTATTCCAATCTACCCTGCAGGCGCTACAGTAGTGTTACGCCACGCGGTGCCGCCCGGATTTGAATGCATATTATATGAAGCAAATCTGTGCTATGTCGCAGTAGCTACATAACACAGACGGCGCGTTTTACAGACGTAATAGGAAACGTACTTCAAGTATTTAGGAAAATGCCTGACATCCCTCGTACGATCAAGGATGTACGAAGCGTGCGTCGATTGTTAGAAATTGTTTAGAAGAACTTTTAGGTGTTCGATTTTTGAAAGTCTACGAGTGATTTTTTCAGTTATGAGCTGATTTTTGTTTCCTATCGGGGTCATCTAATGTTGTATCGATGACCCATAAAACCGTACATACCTCTTGGCCTATGGTATAACTGATCACGTTTCCTAGAGTTGAATTTCTCCTTAATCATACTTTTGTGAAGTAGAATAGACTGAACCGACAGCACTGTTATCTATGACTCTGGTACTGCAAAACAAATAGAAGAGCAAATTAACGATAGCCTTATTCCTATTATCGACTGGTTGAATGCTAATAACCTTAAAATAAACCTAAACAAAACTAAAATAATGAATTTTAAAATTAGGCATAAAGAACATTCGCAGTTTCAAGTACACTATAAAGGGAACGAAATACTTGAAGCTAGTGTAACAAAATTTCTTGGACTTTATATAGACAATGACATGACATGGAGGACTCAAATTGAAAGTGTATGTGGAAAGCTTAGTAGATTTTCATATGCTCTTTATATGCTAGGCAAAATTGCAAATAAGACCGCCCTACTAGAAGCATATCATGGTTATGTCGCCTCAACTTTGAGGTATGGCCTCATATTCTGGGGTAATGCACCGAAGGTTCAAGAGGTACTTGTTGCACAGAAAAAATGCATCCGAGCTATTTGTAAAATAAAACAAACAGTATCATGCAAGCCACATTTTCAAAAACTAAATATTTTAACGTTACCATCTCTTTATATTTATGAGGCCTGTATTTTTGTAAAACAAAACATGAATTTATATAGATTTGTAGAAAGTAAACGTCGCTCCCAAAAATTGCAGGTGTTAGCAACTAAAACCAAATTTCATAGCAAAAGCTTTTATGCAATGGCTCAAAAACTGTATAATAAGTTACCAGGACAAGTTATCTCATGTATGAACATTAATGAATTTAAAGGGAATCTTTTCAAACTTAAATAATAAGGTGTATTATTCTGTTGACGAATATTTAAATGACAAATTTTAATTAGTCTGTTTTATCATATGTGACATACTGAATGATTTTGATTATTGATTTGAATTTAATTATTAGTGACATATTTTTTTCATTTTGTATTGTTTGGCCCTTTTACTTTATTTAACTGACATATTTTTAACAATTTAATCTAAATAATTTTTTGTGATACCACCTACTTTGAAATAGTTATGTTTTATGCATGTAAAACTTGTTAAAATTTTGTATGCCTTTTGGCGGAGCACAGCTCGGATCTTATTATTTATGAAAACATCTACTGTATGTACCCTGTGTTCACGAAATAAATGAATTTGGATTTGAATTTGAACTTTTCAAGTAACCAATTTGTTTACAAAGGATTATGATGACGTTATAATATCAAACTCTCACAAAACACTCGTCACTTACTATCGTTACAAAAAGGAGCGAGTGGCTGTATACCACTACATTTATTGAACAGTAGTACAAGTGATCCACGATAGCAGGATTCCAAGAAGAAGAACGACACATATTATGTACTGGTTTGGTTCTTGAGTTCAAGACTAACTTGTTGTTATGATTGTTATTTTGATTGATTTTTTTAATGCCGTTTTGGATTTGTAATTGAGCTTTGTTGAATATTGGTGTACAATAAAGTTTATTATTATTCTATCTATCTATCTGTTTAATGTATTGCATTCGATAGGTTCTTTTGGCACAAGCTAGACTATACACTTGATTCGTTGACTAAAAAAATTGTTTTGAACCACTACCAGTGGTAGGATATGTATGATCATCATGGAATTACACTATGATTACCGACAATTACACTATGATCACCGACAATTAAAAATGGATTGGTATTGTTGACAGTGTCTTCATCATCGCTGATAAAATCTTTTGAAACGATCGATAACTATACATACATATTTTATTTTATTAATATTTACACAAATTAAAAAAAAAACAATCGCTTTTTGTGTTTGTCTGTGTGACGGGGTTGTTCTACCTCTAACTCTGCAATGGATTGCATCGTTCTCACATGTATAATTAAAACATGTTTAATGTTGTGTTTCGATTTTCGTAAATAAACTAAGTACATACTCGTAATCCTACTATCCTACTAATATTATAAATGTGAAAGTTTGTGTGTTTGGATGTTTGTTACTCAATCACGCAAAAACGGTTGAATGGCTTTTTGGCAAACAGATAGTTTATAACCTGGATTAACACATAGGATACTTTTTATCCCGATAGGATCGAGACTTACGCGGGTGAAACCGCGGGGCGCAGCTAGTTAGAACATAAATGATGTAGCCAATATTTTGTAACACTATTTTGATTTAAAAGAGTGTCCGTGGAGTTTCCTTCCCATTCTTCTCCGTAGCTACCCCTTGACAATTCAAAAGTGCCTTTAATTGGTATAATTGTATTAATAGCTTTGAGTTTGAAGGTTTATGTGCTTAAAATACATTAACATTAAACATACGTAAAATAAAGAAATCTGACAAGTCGTAAAAACTTTGCTAGCTAGGGGCGGGCCGCTATAGTTAGCTATATAAGCCTTCTGCGATTTTTTATTTGCTGGTCCCGCCGCCGGCTGGCTGGCCAGCCGGGCGTTGGCGGACGGGCAAAACAAACGGCGCTGATAGATGATGATAGATACCGCGCTGTGCACACAACTCTGTTTGAGAGAGACACCGGCAGCGGCTCGCCACCATTGACGGAATTAAAATGATGCGACGATTTCTTGTTATAGTTGATAGGAGGAAACTTTTACACAGTCATCATCTGCCTAGCCTTTTCCCAACCATGTTGGGGTCGGCTTCCAGTCCAACCGGATGCAGCTGAATACCAGTATTTTACATGGAGGGACTGCCTATCTGACCTCTACAACCCAGTAGCTGGGTTATACGATACCCCTTGGCAAGACTGGTTGTCAGACTTTCGGGCTTCTGACGACCCGTAACGACTGTCAAAGATACAGAAATGACAGCCGGGACCAACGGTTTAACGTGCTTGCCGAGGCACGGAGGAGTCTCGATACGTGAAGATAGTCACCCATCCACGGACCAACCCCGGCAAGCGTAGCTTAACCTGATGAATCGACCCGTGCAGCTGTTATTAGTTATTTACACAGTGATACACACATAAACCCACGTCTTTTTCATGGAGGTAGGCAACTACAGATGGTCACTGTCTACGATTCCCTTTTGCTTTATGTACCTACAGTAATTATTGCCGTGACATCTTGAGTTATAATGCTCACAGGGTTCTTTGACGTTGCTGTCAGGTTTTAAGAGCAGCCTGAACTAGTCAGGTTGAGAATCCCTTTAGAGGCCATGTACCACTACACCATGGCCACATCAGAATCTGTGAACAGTGTGCGTCAGCCCGAGATAATCAAGAATACCTCATAATCAGTTGAACGTTAAAGAACGTAAAGCCATAAAAGCTCGAAATCAAAGCAGTACGTTAGAAGTCGACACGGAACGAAGGCTATTAACATTGTTATTGCAGTATGGAGGTACAGAGGTACCGAGAGGCGAATTGTGTTCCCTCTGAACGCTAACCGGCACATTTCTAAAGCCTTTATACATAGTGTTCGTGTAATATATTGTGCCTATGGAAAAAATATAGTGGCTTGCTTTGTGGGGTGCCAGTGGTAGGGAGGGCTTCTGGGATAATGAATTTATGTGCCATTCTAATTAAGATTCGAGAAAGGCCTCATCAAGATTATCACGCTGAAAACATATGGAAGATAGATAGATTATTTTTGACAAGACCATTCATTTGAATGATGAATAGATGAAAGAAAGATTGAATAGTAGTTCTTTTGATTTTTACAAACTATCCAATCGAGAGTACGACATACATTCTGATAACATTAATACTAAACTTATGTATGTTCGTTAAAATGACCCAAACATTTATCGTTCAGCAGATCAGAAATAAAACACCTAGCAATAAGAAACATAAAGAACCAAGTATTTCTGTAAAGGAGCCACGTGTCGGCCGCCACAAGTGGCACCGCACTCCAGTATCGAACCAGTCGCTTTTTAACACTTTTAATGGCGTGAAAGGCCCACTATCGTCGGTCGTTAATCCACTATGAATTCCGCATTTCAGAGCGGTAGGTTTCGTCTCTTTCCTCCCTCTGCCCACACGGTGACCTCACCCCCGCTATGGTCCGTACAGTTAATGTAGTGACGTTATTGTTGAGATAATCGAATGTGACATTATTGCTAATGGTTTTTTATGGATCTAAGTTCTTGCTTTTGAGACTCATGGATCAAAAGTTTCGACTGTATCGCCGGAAAAGGTGTTATAAACTGATATCAGTTTCGTCATTGCGAGACGGACCTTACCTTACAATTATGCAAGTTACACACTTTGCCAATTTCAGACAACATTGCAAAGTAGCTTCAAGGAAAACTTAGTTTACTTTATAGTTGCTTATTTTGCAGATCAAGCATCGTAACTTATTAGTAATGTTGAGCTTACCATAAACGTATTCATTGTTTACACATATAATGAATGAATGTACTCATAGTTAGCAGTAGCTTTAAAGTAATAAAATGAAATAATTTAGTGAACCATGTAAATTCAGTGACAGTACACAGGTACTTCCGAGTGAGCGGGCAGCGTTACAATGTTGCCACAACGCACGGACGGCAAAGATTCACTCATTACCTGTGCAGTCACATGTCACATGGCAACACTCGTTTGATAGGGCTGGCTTCTAGTCAAAATTAATTTATGACTCATCATGACATCCCTTAGGAAGTTTTGAGTATGAATATAGATGATGAACGACGCATGAATTGTGTGTTATTTTCATTGTTTTTGTTGTGGTACCTACCCCACACAAATCGGTCCCACCCAGAGAGGTAGTTTCCAGGCCCTATCCAAAGAATAAAATCAAAACAAAAGGAATATTGAGACAAAAATAATTAGGCTTAAACTTCGACTATCAAATGATTGCACAGGAATCGGGCCGCCTGCCAAGATAGTATTATGTCATTTAACGTCTAATATAGGTCTGTATTCATTCCACTGTCGTTTTCAGTAATTATAATTATTTAAATGCTATAATTATGGTATTTATTTCGGTAAATAGGTTAAAAAAACACTTTTTCACGTCAAAAATTAATTATTTTTTAAAACTAGACAAGTTCCGTGTTTTCTATCCGACTACCATGAGAAGAAACAACAGTCTCTTGTAAACTCCACACATGATCTTGGTTGGTAGTAGTGTACCTATTAGTATTGTGTGACAGACCTGCGTGGCCACCCGGCCGGCCGGTTTGATCGCGATGTTCCGATCGCGACTGATTGCACAATTCATATCAATATTGATTCGTATTGGTTTGCATGCTGGAGAGGAACAGAATCAAATGTATAGCTTTGTTTGTTGCACAGTTTTGCTGAGTTTTGAATTGTTTGCTTGCGTCAATTTGCAGGAAATACAGGAAAATTCAAATAAGTTTCTTTGATGAGATTAAAAAAAAGCGCAAGTCGTTGCTCAGGTGTGAACAGAGAATGCTCATTTATTAGTAGGATATTTCATACTAATTCAATGTATAGTATCCCACTAACGTTTAATTATGGTTAAAAAAATCCCCTGCCTGCCCCTGGGATTTTTTTTTACCTTATCTAAACGCCACTGGTTGGCTTATGGTTCTTTTTTTTAAATAAAAACTTGCTTTTCTGCGCTTGTCTTTGGTAAAAAGCTTCACCAAAAACAATTTATATTGGATACAAATTTCATGCTGCCATGGTAATACTTACTAATTCCATACTGCCATGTCATTACTTCGACTAGTAAATAGTAATCTATGGCGCACATTAAGTGCGGTAATGTTAAGTAAAAAGCACGCTTCCATAATACACTGCATTATGAACTTAAAAGCAGTTCAATAAGAGCCACTTTACGAGCAAGTGTGTTGAAAAAGGAAATTAAATCACTAAACTTATTACTGGAGGCGAACGGTGACATCGTCCGTATGGTCATAAACGGGTGAGCAGCGACTAAAGTGCGTTCTCAACCTTCAAGACATCATCAAAGAGAATTCCGAGGGATTTAATTCATTCGGAAAGAACAGTCGTATTAGCAGGTCATGCATTGAATTGTGGATAAACGTGGCGTAACAGTGGAACCCTCTTGTTGGCTTAAGTCGGGTAATTGGACAAACTAGAGGTGTCGAGTGTTGTTGGAGGGTAGATTGTGTACCCACTTGTGGTGGATTTTGAATGATAATCCTGCTTTGAAAAGCGATTAAATTGTTATGTGTAAAATCATCATATTATTCGTCTTATTGGCTTAGTACTTACGGATAGAGCTTCTTGATGTTAATCAACGGTGTAAAGCAGTTAATTAGGCAGTTTAAGAGGTGCATTCAAAAAAATGGCTACATCGCAAAAAGCTGTCAAATATTTCATTGTTTTAATTAATTTGTTAATATTACAATGAATTTATGAAATATTGCTCTGTAGTGCACTAAAACATTGATTGGTGACTTGATGACTAATGAATTGCAATATCTAATAATATTTTTCGCAAAACTGAATATTTAGTTTTAGGTGTAAAGGTATCTTGGTACTTCACCATCAGCTCCATTTCACCATATGCATTGTTATGAGCATAAATTGCCTGGCAACCATACTAAAGTAATAGAATACTAAACCCGTGAAATATACTTATTATTGAGTAGGTCCGGTGGTCATCTGTGGTCTTCATCATCAGTTTCACTTCACCAAATGGTGCTTTTCGAGACCAACTGGACGAGTTACTGTAAAAAATACCCAAATCGCTATAGGTGCGCATATAACAATTGAAGAGTTCCCTAGATTTCTCCAGGATCCCATCACCAGATCCTGACGTGATGACAATGGGACCATTTCGAAAGTATACCCTTTCAAACAAAAAATAATTTGGCAAATCCGTTTAATATATAAGACGGAGTTACGCCCGAACATACATAAAAAAATATATCCTAATTGATAACCTCCTCCTTTTAGAAGTCGGATAAAAATATTATCAGTAGAACTTAAGCTTAATTCGGTAGAAACGATTTCCTTGGAGGAATATTGACCACTGACGCAGCAAACAATTTGACAGTTTCAGCATCATAACACAATGGTGGCAATGCTGAAACACAATGAAATGTTTATTCTAATTATTATGATCTCGGTCATAACCAACCACCACTGCTACGTAACTTCTGGGTAAACACAATTCTTAAACTTCAACCAACATCAGTGTCTAGAATAGCTATAGAATAACAAGAAACCCATTACTTACTAAATTATCTACGCGAAGTCATAAAAAAGATGCAATATAACACAAACTTTTTGACTTTTTGACAAGTTTATGTTTTTACAAGCTTTTGCCCGCAGCTTAATCCACGTGGATGTCGAAAAATATCCCACGGGAACGTACTACTCGGATTAAAAGTACCCTATGTGTTAATCCAGGTTGTAAACTATCCGCGTGCCTTTCATCTAAATCCGTTCAGCCATTTCTGCGCCAATCCAGAACATACATCCAGACAAACAGACAAACGGACAATAATTCACATTTATGAGCTTCAGCAAACTTTGTTGCAGTCCCATCACTCACTGACGACTAATGGGACGAGACAGACGAAGACAAAAGTACTAATTTACAACGAACATGTCCCAAAATACAGTTACCTAAATCCTCTTTCTAATTAAACTCAGAGCAACTTCCGAAAATAGCCGAACCTCGGTACCTACTTACGAGGACAAAAATGAGAACACACGAGGAATCACTAATAAAGGCCCACCGGTTTTATTTTACACACAGAATACGGGGTCTTTATTAGCCGCTCAAAAAGCTAAGGTTAGTATAATTATGGTCATGAGAAGGCAGATTGGCCTTTCGCCCGGTAATTGGATTAGTCATTTGGTTTTATGTGCGCGCCCGCACGTGATGTGACGACGCAACCGGTCTTATTGTCCGCTCTACGCAGCTTATGATTTTTTTGCCTTTTTGGGGAATCAGAAAGGGGCAGATTTGTTATTTTTATTTATAATTTGGTTGAGATATAATAGTCATGCTATTACATGTTTTTGTAATGTTAAACAACTGTTTGATCATGGAAAATATATGTTGGAAGTCATTTTGTCGTACGAGACGCCATTAATACGGTAAAATCCAAATCGAAAGCATTCTCCTCAAAAACCTCTCAGAACGCTTTTAAAAACCTTTATGTTAAGCTTTACTTTTACACAAATACCGTTGGGTTCAACAATCGGATTACTCAGTAATAAAATAAATCCACGATAGTGCAGCAGTGGAGGAGGGGAGGATATTCAATCAGTAAGGGCATTACTGGCGGCAATCTGTGCCGTAATGACGTCATGTCTTGTAACTGTGTGAGCAACGATTAAATTTCCTTGACGGCACTTTAACACCCATCAAAGGGAAATTCAGGGGGACGAATCCACTTTGATCGTGACGAAATAGTTACTGTAAGTGAGTGTCATTATCACGTCTTGTCTCCTTCGTTACCAAATGTATATAGGGTAGCATCCAATGAAAAACAGGTATTGGAAAGCCCATTTACCTAGGTATTGATTTTTTCTCAAACTAAAAACGGTAAACTTTGAAGATTACTTAAAAATAAAAAAAAATTGGCCACAGAAGGCAGTTATTATTCATTAATTGAAGACAAAAACTTTCACAATACTTACTTATAACAATTTAATGCTGCGTAGCGATGAACAGATACCCATTTGTGATCTCTTGTCTTGATTACACGTACTAGTGAGAGATAGTGCTCGGTAGGAACTCCACCCACCTACTCACTCTGTCTCGACACTGTACTCGATGCGTGTAACCAAGGTATTAAGTGTTGACCACGACCTTGATCACTAGAGTGACACACATTATTGGTGTTACAAAATTTCACATTTTTTTTGTATTTTTGAGTTACCAAAAAAACGTTATTCATTCTTTATTTCTAGAATTTTGGTGTTTGGGGATACTTACTGCCGCCCCCGCTCCCGCCATGCCCTGCGCCTCTGTATCCGCTACCTAACCGCGGCGGCGGGCGTCACACACGCGGTCGGTATCGCACGGACAAGTTCCGCGGAACGTGTATAAATACGCGCAGGCACTTGACTAACTTTGTTGCACGACTCACTAAACATTCGCCTTACGTAAGTATGTGACCACTTTACTGATAGTTCGGAACGTTCAGCGTTAATTGTGTTAACGAGATATTTGTATTTGTTCCAACATAGTTACATATTTGAATGCAATTAAAAACAGTCTGTTTGGCCTTCCATTTAACAACCTAATGTCATCACACATATCCGCACATCACCACACATAGCTATTAAATAGATAAATCACTCGTCACACCGTCAGCCTTCCTTAACATGTATACAGTTTTTACAAAGACGGTGTTGGTGAGTCGGCCATTACTCTTCATAAGTCCGGGTTCGGTTACCGGCGCGAACACGACGCCTATTAATGACACTCGACATCAGACACACTCCGTCAACACGTCAACACCGTCACCACGACGCAGATAACACTCATTTAGCTGAGAGTTGGTCCATCCCCTCAGATGCTGATCCATACTAATTCGCATTCAGATAAGGATGTGTCGATCTCCATGGCCACTTATCCCTGACTAACAGCAATCTCTAATAACAGTCAATTCTCATCACACTTTATGTAAGTAGGAAGAAATTCGTTGAATTTTAATTAGGTATGTTCCTTTTAAGTAATGAGTTCATTTGGCCGGTTGTTATATCAGGCGAGCGGGCCGGCCAAGCTCTGGATTAAAATGTAAAAAGGCCGGGGCGATGCGGCGCGGCGGCGGCGGGCGGCGGCGCCACGCTCAGCATAAAGAGATTACGGCGTAACGCCCAATAATACCGGTTATGTGAAATACCTGCCGAATACTCGCCTCCTCGCTCGCGCCGGATATTTTGTGCATTCTCACTCGATATTAACTTTTGTTTCATCATTGAATTTTTCCTTAAAACACGGTGTCCTCCACGCTTTCAGCTATATATATTTTCAGGGTTTGTACTTAGAACTGAAGTGAATATTGACTCTGTAAGGAAATCGATGGAACAACCATCGATTTCCACTTTCCATATAAAATTTTATACGTTGTGTCTGGAAATATTTGTCACTTTTCGTTTAATCCTTTGTTAAAACCCTCTTCGTGTTGTTGGGAGGACGTGTTATATATTAATTTTTTTTCAGCAAACGACAACTTTTCCTTTTTTTTATTGAACTTAATCCGCTACTAAATAAATATTAACAAATCTAATATAATCGTTGCATTCATAAATTAATTTACTGCGATGCATCCGTCACTTATTTAATTATATTTTATCTCCCGTATTTAAAATTCTTCGCTGTAGAAGATGCTGAATTTAAGGGTCATCATAATTGGAATCTATAAGCCTCTCATAGAACGTTGAGAAATGCGACGTTCGGTGGTGTAATGGGCAATAGTCAGTGTAATACAGGTTGGCGACAGAAAGCAAGGTGCGGTGCGAAATGGCGGCGAGTAAATCAAGCCCGTCCCGTCCGTTCGCTCACGCTTATTTATTTTTTGTCCACGCGTCCCCACCGACGAGTCACGAAATAAGAACGTACCTACCTAAAACTGTTGATATCTGTATGCCTAAAATGACAACTTTTATTCCTACTGTACCGTTGAATAGACTAATCTTTCGATATATTTTGATCTTTTTATACAAAGTGAAAGAAGAAAGACAGTTTTTTTTGTCACAGAAACTCGTGCTAATAAAAAAAGATGAATTAGAATGCGTTTCATCAAATAGTTCCTATGCCGTAATGTTGGCTCCACTGTTGTAGGACTAATTCGAATACGCTACGCCGGTGGTCAGGGCTCCTGGGAGAGGAACATCCTAACGATAAGCGCCGTGTCCAGAGGTACCGCTTTGTGGATCAAGCCCTTTGAAAAACAAGCTTATAATGAACTAAAAAGTAACATACTCCTACTAGTTCTTTCACAAGATACATTCAAATTGGCCGAAACACAACAGGACTATCTTGTTTAGTTGAGGAGTGCCCGTGACCACCTTCCAGCTCCATCATCAGACCCTGGACACTGCCTAGTGTAAAGCACTTGTCAATATAATTATATTCAACGAGTCCAAACACGATGGTGCTATCTTGTTTGGTTGAGGAGTTCCTATGGGTACCTTCCGGCTCCAACACCAGACCCTGGATACAACCTTGGGCTATACTAGGTACTTGTCAAGACAAATCCAACGAGTCCAAACACGATTGTGCTATCTTGTTTGGTTGAGAAGTTCCTATGGCCACCTTCTGACTCCATCATCAGACCCTGGACACTGCGTAGTGTAAAGTACTTGTCAATGCATATTCAACGAGTCCAAACACGATGGTGCTGTCTTATTTGGGTGAGGAGTTCCTATGAATACTCTCCGGCTCCATCATCAGACCCTGGACATCACCTAGTGTAATAGAACTTTTCAATACGTATCCAATGAAACCACATACGACGGGGCTATCTGCTTTACTTGAGGAGTGCCCGTGACTACCCTCCAGATCCAGACCAGACCCGACACCCTGTGAGGCTATAGTTGTTAAGATAAAACCAACGGGTTCAAACTCAACGACGCTTATAGATTTCCAATAATAAAATAAAATTATTAAATAAAACTAGGTACCTACAAAAACATTAAATGCAATAACTTTTTAACCCTGGAACCGTTTTTTTTTTTTTTTATAAATTGATGCTAGGCACTATTTGGAAACACTCCCATATCTGGGCAGCATTTGGTCAAAATCGGTCAATATCCTTTTATCGAAATCCATTCAGTGGTACAGGCGTGAAAAGGACAGACAGACAGTTACTTTCGAATTTAATTAATATTAATTATTAGTGTGGAACCATGCATTATTTTATGTACAATTCAAAACGTGCCAAATGATCCAATGATTTGAATTTGGCGAACGTGATTCTTCTGCGGAGAATCTTTTAACACCGCGATTCAGAAAATGAATTCAACGCCATCTATCGAGCACGAAGTGATACTGTCAAAATATATGGGAAAACGTTCGAACGCTCTGTAAGATTATGTTGTGGAAAATTCCAATAGTATAAAATTAAAGTTTATTCTTAAATTTTATATGTACCTTTGGACTTTTTTTTTTTTAAAGAAATTATTAACATTGTCACAATTTTTTCGTGTTAAATACCCTAATTAATTTGTATCATCAGTTGAAAGATAGGTAGCGCCATCTATCGCACTAATACTAAACAACGAATTTAGAAAGTTTTAATTAACCTAACTTTAGACTGGGTCATTAGGAGTTATAATTATTCTTTCACAATGTATCGCGTTAAGTTTCCGCGCGAAGTATGTGAAAATACCCAACACACGATCTCACAAACCTACCTTATTTTACGCTAGTAGGTATCATTTCGTCAATGGATGTCGTTACGTTTATGTAATGAAAATTTCTTCTTGAAAACTTTAAACTCATATATATATCTTTTGATATTTGGAAGCGATTGCGATGAAACAAAAACTAAATGTAACGTCCAGTTACACAATATTTGAGTGTAAAAGTTTAATTTCGTACTTTTTACGTCATACTGGATCAAAACCAACCTCTCACATACAAACACATCAATAGCGTCAGTATTTATGTATCTATTATAGTATATTGTATCTATTGGTAAGTTTAAGTACCTACTTATTACTTTGCACCAAGGACAACCCCATTTTTTATGTCCACGCAATCACTGTCCATTCTAAGGTTGCCTGGAAGAGATCGGAGAAAGCGATAAGGCCGCCCATTTTATGTTTTGTAGTGTTAAGTTTAGTTATTTTCGCAATGTTTTTTCTGGTGTACAATAAAGAATATATAGACACAGACAAAAATTCTAAAAATGGCCTCTGTTGGTTATTCTTGGACACTCCACCTACTATTTTTTTTTTTTCATTGTACAGAAACGCCTCGTCGACAGATTTATTATAAATAAGAGAAGAAGAAGAAGAAGATAGATAGAAGAAGAAGATAGAAGATATTATAGATAGAAGATAGATATGGAATATAGAAGATATAGATGTTCTACGTGGATACATTTTCGCTTTTCCGCGTAACAACTACGATACCTTGAATTCGTTTTACCATAATATTCCGAAAAATACCCTGTGACGGTAATCTACAACCCCTCATGCAAAACTACGCATCACTGTAACGTCACGCAAAATCCTGCATCGCGCAAGCAGCGCTTACCGCGTGACGAGTATAGATTCAACGTTCTGACATCAATCGTCGGGCACTAGCCCACCAGACACGACACCCTTCTGGTCAGAGGATCCTTCCTTTTCTATAGAGGATAAGTGAACTCTACACCCTGTTCCTCATACCTCTATAACCCTTTCAGAAAACATTCGAACATTATCACACGGCGTAACAACAATCACTACCGCGGTGACGTACAAATTTTAATACGCAATAATCTGCTCGTCATGTGTACCCAAGCAGCTCCAATGATTAGTATTCGTAGCGCCATGGCAACTCAAGTAAGATTCCTTTGTGGGGGTGGTGGGCGCGACGCGACGGTTCGCGTTCGATTCCCGGTCGTGATTAATGTTTTTGTTGTACACTCACGAGCATTAGGTCGTCCGTCTACTGTTGAGATGACTTCATTGTGCTCGTGGTGTGGTGTGGAACTGGACTTGTGTTTTTCTAAAGGGGACGTTAATGAAGCAGATAACTATTGAGCTATTAGTGAAATAAAGTGGAGTAATTAGCTGGTAGATTTGATAGATAACTATTGTTTTGAATCGTAGTTGCAGAGGTAGGTTCCTATGCTTTAAAGACGACCTAATTTTGGAAGTTCACAAGACATCAAACTAAAATATGTATTACGATGTGGATTAGATGAGTTACTTCGGGAGGAGTCTGAGTGTGTCTTAGCGAGTTGTTAATTTCATTCAGGTAAAAGATTAATTCAGTAAAGTTTTCAAAAAGAATTTCCCAAGTAAAATGAACATTACATAATAAAGTGTACCGTTGTTCAATATCTATCAATCTGACTAGCGTGCTTTCCAAGGCACGGATGGGTCTTGATATATCGCACCCTTATGGATGTTTGTTTTAGTATGTTCTTGTAGTTATGTGTATTTGTTCCGATTTTCATGCTGTTCTCACCAATGGATAGAGTGGTTCTCGAGTAAGGTTTTAATATATAATTACCGATATCCACACGGGCGAAGTCGCGGGCATCGGTTAGTTATTTGATGAAGACCCCGAAAACCTCATTTTTCAGAAATTACTCAAAAAACCTCAATTTTCAGAAATGACGAAAATCTGGTTTTAGAATAGATAAGAAAGATGTCAAAGATCTAATGAGACATTCATAAAGGTAACGTTTTCTTTGAAGGTATCGTTACGGGAGTTATATTGATGTATAGGTAATATGCGTAGGTATTCGGGTCAGGAATTCGATAAAGAAACTCGAAACTCGTAATTTTTGAGTTAGTGAGGTTTTTATCTAGAGGTGCGATATGTAATAGATAGTCACCCATCCACGAACCGACTGCGGCAAGCGCAGCTTAACCCTCGATCGACCCGTGCATATTATCATTTAGCCACGAGAACCATAAAAAAGTGTATCGTTCGTGCCTGTGCTAATGATACAAATAAACAATATATCACAGAACCAGCGCTTGCCATTCTTTACAGTTTGCACATAGATCCAAGTTATCGGTCAATACAAGTAGGAACACATTAAAATCATAAAACAATGTTAAATGATGTATAAAACTAAACAAAATAAGTTAAATCAAATAGTTGAAATTTCCTAATACCTTTATGTTACACAAGTTTTCAAACCTATATACAACCTGTTTTTTTTGATATCCCATAAGTCTAGGGTTATATTCTGTAGGTAAAAATAATACTATAACTCCTAGAATAGGTGGTCCAAAAATGCATCGTTTCGGAGATATCATCAATCATAATTAAATTAGGTCAAAAATTGTCACCAGTATGACGAATCTTTACTTTTGCGAGGTTGCCAAACTTCATCATGACATGAATGTTTACTTTGTAAAGTATTATATTATTTTAATTATTGTGAATGTGAAGACTATGTGGATCTTTGTTTCTTTTCTTTTTTAGTATTAATTTTTCCTTAGTTTTAATTAATCATGGTCTGGCAGTTTGAGCAATTTATGCGGCCTAACCAAATGTCCTTTCTTTGGTACTGTTCGTCAAATCGTTGAGCTCCTTAAAATTGGAGTTGAGCTGCACGATTATTGACAAATGCTTGCACTGACTGGACAGGTCCACTCAATCTGTGTGGTTCTTTCCTCAAAAGTCCATTTCAGACACCAATCTACATGGTCTTCACATGATCTGACCAAGATTATGTCTGGACTTTAAAAGAGACTGTGACCTATGAGTTTGTTTCGGCCTTTCTTCTCAGAGTAGTCAGATAGGAAACGCCGACCTCATCTAGTTTTAAAAATGTGATTGACGTGTAAAAGTGTTTGTACAAACCTACTTACAGAAATAAAAATCATTTATCATTTATCATTTATCATTCGCAGTAGTGTAGTAAAATAAATAGACCCTCGATGTGTCTAGGTATCTAAGTTTCATTGATAAATACAAGTAATTCATTTTTATTCAAACCAATTATTCATATGTAAAGCTAAGAAAATGCGACGTTGTCATATTTCACGTAAGGGTGTTTTACATTAATAATCGTGACTTTGCCGAATTATTTAGTATGAAAAATGAAAAAAAAAAATAACGAAGGATTTTTATTTTTGTTTTTGTTTTTGTTTTTATTTTTGTATTTTTGTGTGTAATGGATAGATTGATCCTAGAGTAGTCAGTGTGATTGTATCAAGTACCTACTAATAATAGTTTCTAAGTTTTTCTTTTTGTATACTAACCTTTGGATCTAGTTGTCCTAAAATAAATAAATTTGAATTTGAAATTTGAATTTGAATTGGAACATAACTCATATGCCAGTTGATTCTTTGATATGGCCTCAATCATACCCTAGAGTTATGGGATATCAAAAAAAACACGTTGTATACGTCACGGCTCTTCCTCCAAACGCAATTAGTGATGAAGCTCCTTCTTCTGTAGAGATTAGAAACAAAATCCCAGAAGTCTCGTCTGAAGCCGTCGCCGTCGCTACAACTTATAAGTCAATTGAACGGATAACAACTGTCACGCCTAGCTGTTACCAATTCATAAAACCGGCCAAGTGCGTGTCAGACCACGCACAATGAAGGGTTCCGTAGTTGGGATAAATTTATCCCAAGAACAAACTTAAAATTGTAGTGGAAAAACATGTTCTACCATACATTGCAACTGCAAAAGTAAGTTGGTCGATGATTACTGCTGTGACAGTTTTCCTTTAACTTCGTTATATATACGAGTATGTCGTAGGCAGATTGTATGATTTGTCATTTTACAAACTGCGCCGTTCGTTGACAAATGCTCGCGGTTAAGCAAAATGCCGAAATGAACCCATCCTCTACTCCTGCACATAACTCAACACATCACCGCCATTGTCTCCAATGTCTCCGCCGCGTGAGCACTGTTAGCCTTTCCGCTATCGTAATAGGATCATCGGACTTGACCGAAAACTACGCTCGCTACATTTGCCCTGTCATTACTCAAACGACCAAACACATTTTAAACTCCCACAAGCAATTATAAACTTTATTCAAATAGTGATAGGGCTTACGAGAAGTGTATAGATATTGTAGCACCGTTCAAGTGTCGTTTTCGTCATTTTCATGTGACATTATCCGTATAAAGTATGTCACCGTCATCGGAATCCCCTCTGACGTGAAGGAAAATGATATTTTTTATATGAAAGCGGTTTTTTCTTTTGGTGTAAAGCTTGCGCAGAATGAATAGTGGAAATTATTATTGTTCAACCATTTGGCAGCGCTCGTGGTTGTTGTTTCGAAGGACGATGTTTGTGACGATTGGGAATAATCGTCTGTAATCGTATCAGCTTAACTGACCTTTTATTTCAGAAAACCTTTTTATATTGTACTAGCTTCCGCCCGCGGCTTCGCCCGCGCCGCGTGGTATGTCGATAAAAAGTAGCTTATGTCCTTTCTCGGGATGCCATCTATCTCCTTGCCAAAATTTATCGAAATCTGTTCAGTGGTTTAGGCGTGAAAAGGTAACATACAGACAGACAGAGTTACTTTCGATTTATAATAAACTAGCTGATGTCCGCGGTTCCGCCCGCGTGGATGTCGGTTATTATATACTAAAACCTTCCTCGAGAACCACTCTATCCATTGGTGAAAACAACATAAAAATCGGTGCAGTATTTTTTGAGTTTATTGCGAACAGGACGACAGACAGACGCGGCGGAGGACTTTGTTTTATAATATGTAAGGATATTAATTAGTATGGATTTACAATGTTCAGCTTTTCCAAACAAGCGTGAAATGACCTCTGTTATAGCGCCCTAAACTCAAATATAGTGTATTTGAGTTTAAAGTGTAAAAACATTAATTTAGATGATAATCCTCTAGTTACGTTAGTTAAAATAATATTCACATTCATATTATTCTGCTTGTAATTTAATTGAGAGTGGAGCAGTGTTTTGTTTAGTGCGCGCTATAATTGATTATCGCGGGTACATCGAAATGTTCTAATTACTCGTGTTTCATTGCTGTACTTTCTCATTTTCTCATCAATTTTGAACAATAATTAAACACACGTGTTACTTGTGAACGTAGATTAATTAATTTACAGGTAAATAATAAATGCTGGGATTTATGGATTTATTAGACATATCCAAATAATGGGTGGTAATAATGAGGCGGGTTATAATGAGCCTCCACAGGTTGCGATTAGATATGCCATGCAATTTCGCTTGTTACGTAGCTAATCTTTTCAAAACAACAAGATAGACGAAATGCTAGAATGGTGATCACTATTTAACTATGACTACCCTACAAATTTTTAATTGACATGAAACGACATTTAGTTTTATACAGCATGGAGAAACCTACTGAGCTGACAAGAAGCTTTTAAGTTTAGTTTTTCATTCTACCAGATTATTTTGTTTCTTTCGGTATGAGGAGAATGATAAACAAAGGACAGTGCTGGTTCAGTTTGAAATGATCGTGGTTCTAATCCCCCCCGCTGTGTGCGTTTGATTCGAACGCGTTATTCTATTCGTGTAATTTCTTCGCTTCGATGTCACCCACGGTGCACGGTGCAGGGCGGGCGACGACGCATGACGTCAGCAGTCTGCGACCTATAATGTATCGATAGAACTTCTTCTATTAAAATTTGTGGTATTCTGCATTACTCAAAGATTTATAACTTCTCACATATTAATCGAAATTGGTTTTATGAATGCCTGAGATAAGTGGATTTTATTGTATATTTTTAGCTTTTAATCTAAATGAAATATTGAATATTGGCTTTAGCCCGCGCCTTCGCCCGTATAAAGGTCGAAAACTATCCCACAGGAACATACTACCGGGATTCAAAGTATCCTATGTCCTAACCCGGGCAAATAGTAAATTCAAATAATCTTTTTCAGGGTTCCGTACCTCACATGAAAAATTGGAACCCTTATAGGATGAGTTTGTTGTCTGTCAAAACCCTTTTTCTCAGCGTTAGTGAAAACTGGGCCTGAGTCAACTCAACCTGAATAATAATATCAGATACTACGTCGTCAAAACGCCTAAAAAAGTGGTGTGTACCGTCGGTATGAAAAGTATCGACCTCTTAAAATATTGAAGATTTTTATTTTAATTATTTATTTTTATGATTATTTACTTAAATTTATATTATCTGCATATTATTATTATTTTAAATGAAATTGAATGCTATGAACATTCTGCAATAAAGACAGTTTTTATTTATTTAAGTACTTATTCCTTAACTTATTCATATAAGCAGAAATCAGAATTGCAGAAATCGCCTTCTTGTCTTTTATGTTCTACTAGACTATGTTTGATGAGCAAGCAGGGTTGGAAAAAAAAAACAGTATAAAACAAACAGTTCAAAATGTTTTAAACAAGAGTTTTTTTGTTTTTTATTCCTTTGAGCAATTTATCAAATTTATTATCAACATAAATCAATCAGACCTAATATAATTCATTTACAGACTATTTAAAAAAAAAACATCAGAATATCATACTAGTTATAGATAGTTATTACTAACTATTATTGTATCTGATCTGTGAACATACTTTTGTTTTCTAATCAATCTGAGAACTTATGTAATAGATACTGAACCAATTACATAAACCGTTCCGAATTGCGAATTCCGATGCTCGATCTTAGACGGGTAATTACCATATCTAAAAGTATATTTAAATAAGAAAGAAGAATTCCCCAAAACAATTGCGGGGAATTACTTTCGACAAGCGACAGAACGGAACTTTATCGGCGACGAAGTATAGATATACCTACATAGCTCATAGGTAAAACGGATTGTGTTCTATATATGATAAGGGGAATCCCTAAAATAGTTGCAGGGAATTACTTACTTCATAAAAAATATGCCAAATCTAATAATGTAATCTAATATCTAGAAAAAAGCAACGGGTCCATGAAGACGCTAATGAAGGGCAATCTACCGATCGCCCTGAAGCGAAAACTCATCGATATGTGTATTTTGCCCGTCTTAACCTACGGTGCCCAGACCTGGTCGCTCACCAAGTGGCAAAAGCTCCGCCTTGGGGTTTGCCAAAGAGCAATGGAGCACAGCATTCTAGGCGTAAACCGAACTGACAGAATACGAAACACCACGTTGCGCTCCAAAACAGGGATCCTAGATGTAGGCAAAAAGGCTGCCAAGCTGAAATGGGATTGGGCGGGTCATGTCAGCCGCATGCATAGCGACTGCTGGGCAACAGTCTCCACACGGTGGGGCCTGAGGATGGACGGTGCCGCCGAGGCCGGCCCAGGAAGAGGTGGCGAGACGATCTGGACGCGTATCACAAGGGTTGGATCGAGGTGGCCCTGGAAAAGGATGTTTGAAAAGATTTGGGGGAGGCCTTTGCTCAGCAGAGGGACAAAAAATCTACCCTTTTTAAAAAAAAAACTAGCTATTTCAAGTCCTTAATTTTATAACTTTTCATTTATTTTCATTCATTAGCTATTCAGATTTAAAACCATGTTGTTTTTTTTTCTTAATGTTTAAAACATTGTATCTTGTTTTAGACTGTGATTTTAAACACTTAATAAAAAACATTGTTTTATTTCAAAATGTTTTAAACATTGTATAAAACACGTGTTTTAAAACAACTTGTTTGTTTTATGCCAACCCTGTGTGCAAGAGTGAGATAGAAAACTTTTCTATTGTAATCAGATCCGACGTGTTATCTTAACAAAGGAACGCTTGTCTTTTTTAGTCCAGATAATTTAAAAAACCATGGACTTAGGATATGCCTGCGAGTGCGAATAAAAAACCAAAATTTTCGGAAAACAAAATTATATTCGTAATAAAACTAAAAATTAATATTTTTTATTACAGAAAAAACACTTATTAGTTTTTTCAGGTTTATTTCAGCAGTCGATTGGAGCGAAATAAAAAATGTTGGACTCACGATAATACTGGTTTTATTTTATTTTACCAGATTGAGATCTTGCCTTGACCGGCATCTCAGGAGAAGGAAGTGTGTGTTGCCATACGTTTTTCTATACTATTAAAATATAAATGTTGCCAATTACAATATTCAATACACCCCCCCAACATTATATATATTTTTTTTCTTTTTAGACAACCCTTTAATTTTTAGTTTTACCATTTAAAAGTTTTAAACATTTTACATAACTCTGAACTACACCCCCTAACATTAAATCTCAGATGTATTCCCCTTAACATAACTTCTGTATGGCACCCCCTTAATAACATAAAACATAACCTCTAAACAAATAGGCAAGGCCCTAAACTTAGGAACACTAAACTATAACACCTTTACTATACCTATAATAACCCAACAGCATCCTATGCATGTATCTACTTTAACAAACTTATGTTTAAAAAAAAAAACAAAACAAAAAAGGACTACTGTACTAAAACCAAACAACAAAAGTACTTCTTTAAAAATAAGAGAAAAATAAAAAAATAACTTTAATTTCGGAAGTCGGTGTCTTTGCTTTTAATTTTAGTTTTTGGCCACCGACTTCCGAAATTAAAGTTATTTTTTTATTTTTCTCTTATTTTTAAAGAAGTACTTTTGTTGTTTGGTTTTAGTACAGTAGTCCTTTTTTGTTTTGTTTTTTTTGAAGTCGGTCAATTTTTTTTTTAAAAGTTTTATTATTTTTCCATTTTTTGTGTAATTTGATTTTTGTAATCACCATGGGTAGACCAACTAAAGGAGCCGCCCGCATGAAGAAAAACAGAATTAAAGAGACTAATACTGCTGAAAAAGAACGCCTATCTAAGAATCGCAAACGGAGTGCTATGTCCGGTTCCCAAGAATCACCGTTAGCTCTTCATGCTAGGTTACCTCAGATGAGAAATTACATGCATTCTCATTTGTCGCAGGAGTCGCCAAATGATAAGATCTGCCGACTCAATCTTATTCAAAAACGATTAAGTGGCGAGTCGTCTGAACAGCGCAAGTATCGTTTAGATGTTATACGAAACCGGCTGGCTAATGAGACTCCCGTGCCTTCTCAAAAATATAAGGGTGAACACTATACATTTGCTTACACTGTATAGTTCCCCTCATCATCATATTATAAGGTGACCATAATCAGATCTGTAATGTCACTTACAACCTATATGGTTGCAAAGTTCTTATCAATATAAATGAATTAAGTCCAAACACAATGTAATTACTGTGAACCGTTGAGGAGTTCCGTTAATCGTCCTTCGTCTTCATCATCAGACCCTTAACGACAGTCACAACCCATCCAAGTGTAAGGTTCTTATCAATACAAATTAATCAAGCCCAAACACAAGATATCTGCTGTAAACCACTGAGGAGTTCCCTCAACTGTCTTTCGTCTTCATCATCAGACCCCTAACGACAGTCACAACCCATCAAAGTGTAAATTTTTTATCAATACAAATTAATCAAGCCCAAACACGAGGTATCTGCTGTAAACCATTGAGGAGTTCCCTTGACTGTCTTTCGGCTCCATCATCAGATCGACTCCAGACCTTCATAAAATTGTAGTGCTGTAAAATACACAATGAATAAATTAAGGAATGCACTAGTTGCCCTTACGATTTTTGAAAGTTCCCCTCGATTTCTCTAGGATTCCATCATCAGATCCTGACTTGGTGACAATGGGACCACCTCAGAAGTATAAGCTTTTGAACAAAAAAAGAATTTTTGAAATCGGTTCACAAACGGCGGAGTAACCGGTGAACATACATAAAAAAAAAAAAAAAAAAAAAAAAAAAAACAATCATCCGAACATAGTACCTCCTCCTTTTTTGAAGTCGGTAACAAAATATTATCCCTATGTTTAACAAAAAATATTTTTCCGAGGGGTTTGGTAAACAAATCAGCGATGTTGTTATTGCTATTTACGAATTTCAATTTTACTAAACCCGCTGATATGTTTTCCACAATATACTGATACTTGATATCTATATGTTTTAATCTTTTGTTGCTGTCATTATTCTTTACTATATTGATTGTACTTTGATTGTCTTCTTGTATTTCAAAATCAATATTATTGTATCCAAAATCTATTAACAACTTTTTTTTTTAAAGTACCTTCCATTATTGTCATACTAAGAGCCACATATTCTGCTTCACAAGATGACAATGATATGCAAGACTGTTTCTTACTGCACCAAGAAACTGGACAATTCAAAATGTAAAATATCTGACCAGATGTTGACTTTCGGTCTGCAACATCACCGGCCCAGTCTGCATCACTGTATCCTTGTAATTTACACACATTTTGGCTTTCACTGTTATATTTATATGTGAGAGACAAATCAATAGTACCTTTTATGTATGTTAATATTCTTTTGAGACATTTAAATAAAGCTACACTAGCACAATGCACATATCTGCTAAGAAAACCTACTGCAACAGATAAATCTGATCTAGTACAAGTAGCATACAATAGACTGCCTACTAAACTTCTACAGGCTTTTTCAATTTCAACATTTTCACTTTTATCTCATTGTAACAATTCAAAATTAAAATTCTGTTCTATTGGAGTACATACAGTTTTACAATTAGACATTTGATACGAATCTAACAATTTTAGCAAATATGTTTTCTGATTAATTACTGTTATACAATTTTTAAGATCCTGTTTGATATTTATTCCCAAATAATTACTGGCTAGACCCAAATCCTTCATTTTAAAGTTTTCACAAATAACATTTTTGGAAGAATCTATTTGTTTTTTATTACTTCTGTGGCGGTACCTACATCGCCACATTCGAACTACGCATCAAAGACCTGACGTCACACAAAAATCATGACGTCACAAAAATCCTGCATCGCGCAATTAGAGTTTACCGTGCAGTGAACATTAATACAAAAATCCAATATCAATCATTGGGCAGTTGCCCGCCAGACACAACACCCGTCTGGTAGGAGGATCCTCCCTTTTCTATGGTGGATGAGTGAACTTTACACCCTGTTCCTCATACCCCTAAACTTCCAAAAAACAACAAGTCATCTACAAATAATAGCACATAAATGTAATCATTATCAATATGTTTGAAGTATAAACATGGGTCATTCTTTGATCTTACAAAATTCTCATTTGTCATGAAATTATTGAACTTAGCATTCCAATATTTGGGAGACTTTTTTAGACCATAGATTGACTTCTTTAATTTACAAATCTTATTACCTGGTAATCTCATAAAAACCTTTTCATTGATGTCCCCATAGACAAATGCTCCAGTAACATCCATTTGGTACACTGGTTGTCTCTTCTGAGTAGCCACGGCCATCATGGCTTTGAAGGTTGTTAGCTTGGCAACAGGTGAGTATGTCTGGTCATCACAGTACTTCTGCTCGAATCCTCGGGCTACTAAGCGTGCTTTATAGACACATTTTCCTTCTGTTTCCTTGATTTTAAATACCCATTTGCTGCTTACTATGTTTTCTCCATCTGGAACTTCTGTGACCTCCTCCCATGTATTGTTTTCTTCTAATGTTCTCAGCTCTTTATTTATGGCTTTTTCCCATTTACTTTTATCAGGTCTTTTCATAGCTTCTTGATAGGAAATAGGTTCATCACAGCAGTAACTCAGGAAAATATTTTCTTCTGATTCTTCTCCTTGTATATAGTCCTTCAACCAGTTAGGTTTTATCCTCTCTCTTCTTGGTCTTTCTGTTACCTCTTCTGTCTGTCCTGAAGTTTCCGGTGAAATTTCATTTTCTTCTTCTTCTTCTTCTAATATTGACTGCTCATGAAAGGAATGAATAGAGTTGTGTTCATCTTCACTTTCTATTATGTCAGGGTTCACAGTATCTTCATACTGACTGTCCTCTTCTTGTGAAACTTGTTCTGTGTCTTCTTGAATGTCAAAACCTGCATGATGTTCCTGTTCCTTTTTTTGTCTCTTTCTTTGTTTTCTTCAGACTGTTTTATAAATATTATGTCTCGCTTTATTTCCACTTTGTTTCTTTCAGGTAAGTATATTCTGTATCCTTTTGTATTTTCACCATATCCAATAAAATAGCCTAATTCAGCTTTGCTATCAAACTTTAACCGTTTTTGTTCAGGAACATTTACAGATACTTGACTACCAAAGATTTGAAGATTGTCAATGTCAAACTGTTTATCCCACCAAAGTTCATATGGTGTTTTATTTTTCACACGACTCGGACCAGTCCTATTGATGACATAGACAGCTGTATATATTGCTTCAGCCCACAAGTTCTTCTTTAGGCCACTTTCTAAGAGAATTGTTCGTGCTGACTCGACCACTGTCCTCATTTCACGCTTTACACACCCATTCTGTTGTGGAGTGTAGGCCACACTTCTTTGGTGTTGTATCCCATAAGATTTAAGCAAGTTTTCCATTTCTCTGCTGCAAAATTCCTTTGCATTATCACTTCTTATGTATTTCACTATGTGGCCAGGGTTTACTTGTATTTCCTTTAAATACTGTTGTAAACATTCTAAAGATTGACGTTTATTTTTCAGAAAATATACCTTTCTATATTTGGAATAATCATCCTTGATGAGGAGAAAAAACTTAGCCCCTCCCAGTGAGGTTTCTTCTACAGGACCTCCAATATCAATATGAATAACCTCTCCTGGTTTTGATGCTCTATGAGTACTCATTGGGAAGGGAAATTTGTGTTGTTTACCTTTCAAACATGGCACACAGGTTTCTTCACCACCTTTTTCAAATTTAATATCATGCCTGTTCAAGATGTCTTTTACTTGATTTATATCTTGGTGACCAAGCTTGGCATGCCATTCCCTTAGATCTGACATTACTTTTCCAACCATGGCTGCAGCATTGGGTTTTCTGAATAACATTATGTACATTTTACCTTATCTTTTCGCTACAGCATGCACACTGTTTGTGTTTTTGATAAACTGACACTCAGCAGCGTTTGATACAAGTTTGTAGCCTTTATCCAGTGCAGCACTCATGGAAAATAAGTCAGTCTTGAGGTTTGGCACATGCAACACATTTTTTATTGACGTTTTAACCCATTGTTCATTATCATATGCTTCAAGGTCAATGTCACCATACCCTAATGCTTTTATTATTGTCCCATCTCCAATAACCACATCTTTCGGCACTAACAGCTTTTTGTAGTTAATTGTTAAACTGACCAATGTGAAGCACATATGCTCAGAAGCACCGCTATCTAAAAACCAATGATTTTCTATAACATTGTTTACATCTTTTGAGGTTAGTCCATACATTGACATAAACGCGTTTTGTTTATCTTCTTTCTCTGGCTGATTTTTATTGTCTTTATTGAACCAACACTGTTTTTAGTATGTCCCCGTTTTTTACACTGTTCACAAAATGGAATATTATCAGTTTTATTATTTTTCCCCTTTTTGACTTTGCAGTCCCGTTTATAATGTCCTACGTTACCGCAGTTAAAACATTTTCGCGAGTCTTTTCTTGTATCAGTTTTGAACGCCGTGAAATCAGTTTGTTCGCCATCCTCGTACATTTTATTTCTTTGCTCTTCTATTAAGAGCCTGGCCGTCAGCTCAGATAGTGTTCGCTTTTCAACAGGCACAGAGTCCCATGCAGAAACAAAATGACGAAATTTTTCACCCAGCGATCTGATTATTTTTGTTATAATCATATTTTCAGCTATCTCACCTTTCGTTTGACGTATTTGTGACACGACTGCTTCTATTTTAGCAATAAATGTTGATACGGATTCAGAACTCGAATATTTTTGTTCGAAGAAACGTTGTTGCAAAATGTGAAGTGACACATCAGATTTCTGCTCGTAAATCGTGTTTAATTTGTCCCATATTTCTTTTGCGGACTCGCAATTTTGAACGTGGAGCATTGCTGTATTGCCTAATCTCGCAACAATTACTCCTTGGGCTTTCGCGTCCAACCTCATCCACGTGGTGATTTTTGCTTCATCACTGTCCGGACACTTGGACGACCCATCCACAAGGTTAAAGACATTTACCGCCTTCAATATGACTTTTACTTGAAATTTCCAGGTGTGCCAATTATTGGCACTCTCTAGCAACATGCGATTGTTTGAAGCGCCGAACATGTCGATTTCGCCCTCCATCTTTGACGCCTGCCTGCTTGACCGCAGGACAACTGCTTTACCACAGCTACAACCACAATGAGTCCTTGTTAATTATTTTGCTCCGGGCGCCTGTGCCCATAACCTTTTCAGGTTTATTTTAGCAGTGGATTGGAGCGAAATAAAAAATGTTGGACTCACGATAATACTGGTTTTATTTTCTTTTACAAGATGGAGATCTTGCCTTCACCGGCAACTCAGGAGAAGGAAGTGTGTGTGTTGCCATACGTTTTTCTATACTATTAAAATATAAATGTTGCCAATTACAATATTCAATATAGTTCATGACTTACTTGTATTTTAAAATATCGTTTTTTGCTTGGTCGTACAGATCACCGTAATCGGAAGTAAAATATCTGATATTATTATTTGGGTTGAGTTAACTGAGGCCCAGTTGTCACTGACTTTTGTCAGGAACGCGTGGAGTTATCAAGAAATAGATAAAAAAAACTTAGATCTACGATCCCTTGGAACGGTAAAGAAAATTTAAGTTCCTAGTGGTAATTTGTAGTTATAATAATATCAAGTGCAAAGTAAAGTTGGTTTACTTATTATATTATAAGCTTTTGCAAATCCGTTCAGCCGTTTTAGCGTGAAAGTGTAACAAACAAACTCACTTTCGCATTTATAATATTAGTTAGGGTAAGGATAGTTAGGATGTTAGGATTATAGTATGGATGTGTTTGAAATATTTCCTACCTACCTACTATGTAGGTAACTACTTAATATGTATACGAAAGCTACACCCAACACATAACATTAACATTTCTTCTTAGCATCATTCATTTAATATAGGTACCTAGTTGTGAATGGCTCTATGTACCTTATTAAAAGATATGTTATTCGGGAGTAGACAAAGACGGTACACGCTGTAAAAATAGCAAAACAGGAGTTTGAATCAAACGCTATCTAGAAATATGTACAGGAAACAAAACTATTATCTAGATGCGCTACAAACCAGACGATAAATACCAAAACACTGTTATGACAAAACTGGAATATCGCAAACATTGTAAAGCAATTAGTAGGCGCGCTCATTCGGGCCGTTTCCATAAATCCACCTATCTGATAATGAGATCTACGGCAAATTAGCTCTGTATAATTCGGTTTTCGATTTTAGTAATAAAATTATTGTGACACGGGAACGCTGTTGTGAACAGTGTTCGTGTCGAGCGGCACGTAATAGAGCACTTAGATGTAACAGTATGTGATACAATTTGTTTGACGCGCGTTTTACAATTCATTGAGCGCACCTATTTAATTAGGTAAATAATGGATGTGTATGTACGAATTTGTATACTTCTAACTATTGTATATTTTGTACCTAATACGAGGCGGTATGTACGTACACATGAACCTTGTATTCCAGTTCAAACGTTTATAAGGGTCATACTCCGAAAGAAAACGTGTACATTTAGTATGTTTTCTTGTCTCGCTACTTCATATTCAAGTAGGTAATTAACTAATATTATGATTTGTTTTCATTCCCTCTTTTTGTTATAGTAGTCTATTATTACAAAGATTTCATTTTCATTAAAAGAGCATATTTTTAAAGTGTCAAAACATTGTTATAGATATCATCATACATTTTTTTGTGTCCGAATGAACTGTTATGAGTATTCATCGCTTTACTTAATATTCAGAATCAGATTTCCTATGAATGTAGGTACAGGTATAAGATGCTGTACATAAATTAATGAGATCGGCTCCAGTCTACTTATATAACATTACCAATAAAATATTGACTGTGGCTGTACTATTCTTGATGAATCAAATAACTAAATGGGACCAATTTTATACGTAAATCATTTAGAAGAATTTGTTTTAATTAAACCAATTTTGTCCCAAAATTATGAAGTTTCGCTACAATAAAATATGAAACATCATTATTTAAAGTGGTATAAATCGTTTTTCCTATTCTGGCACAGCTATTACTAAGCTTGTAAATGGCAATTGTAAGCGCTATTGTACATAACCTACTTTAAAGATATTAGTCTGTAAGCTTTCCGAAGAATAAATAAATAAATAAATTATATGTTAAAATCACTGTCGCAGCAGCCATTATGTTTTCACCGTAGTCGTGAAGTCAGGTTGTGTATCAAGTGAATATTAACACAAAAGTACGTCAGCGTGATAAACGACTATAATATTACTGTGGTAAGTTTATTACATTTTTTGTTTACTTACTATGTTCTTTTCTTATTTTTTGTACTATCATTATATTTGTTTTTATTTATGATAAAGCTTATTTCAATGTAGTGCCTCTTTTTTTTCGTCAAACAGGCATCCAATGGGCAACTAGCTTCTGAGCTCCTGTTCACGTCAAGTATTATACCGTCAACAAGACAACCATCACAAATGATGTCCTTCTAACACTGGTACAAACTTGCTTCGATGTACCGGAAGTACTTACGATGGAGTACTTCCACGAGCACACGGAACCTTCAGGCACCTGCACAAACAAATTCCTTAACTCGTGGAGTAGTTCCCGCGATTGTTATAAGGAGCAGACGTCGGGTTACGCTGTAGTGTTCGTTGTATTATTTTGAGAACGCGGAGAAACAACCGTTATCATAAAGTCGTGAGTGTTGTGCATGAAGATACTTGTTTCTTAATGTTACCACATTTATTTCAAGTAAACTTTTTAACTAAACTGTTTTCTTTTCAAGGGATAGAATGGCCCGAAGTAAGTATCTAATTTTATTATTTCGTTTAAATTGCATGAGTGTGTAGATTTCACTTCGCTACTTATGATACAGATGCTGCTGCTTTCCTATTCTATCTCTTCTTGACTTGAATCTCTAGTCGCTTTTGGGCTTAGATATAGAAACGATGGTGATCATTTCTTCGTTAAAACCTCTTGACCAAACCAACGTTACTAATATAATAGTTACAGTTCCATCAGTCCCGAGCCCCGGTCATTAGCTGTCACTTGTCTGTCACATAAAATGATGACGGCTGACCACAGCGCGACTGCACCACCTGTACTGCCAGTAATTAATTTGTCTATTTGTCTCATTAGTATTTCTGTTATACCGTCAGTCGCAGTCTATTTTAGGTGCTCTATATTTTTTGCGTGGTGCCTTACTGCACACTACCTGTCCTTCAGACCACATAAACATGAAGCAGTGTGTCTGTAAACTTTGATCATATATGTATTACCTATATCAGTTTATTTTTCTAGCTCACCTGATAATATTACAATGACTTATTTTAATGCAATAATCTTTTAAATCACATCCAACTTTTTTACGTTCATACCTATTTGAATTAAATGATTTGTCTTTAACTTTCGACCAACATTTTCATGCTGTGTCAAAGAAACTATCTTAATTGATACTGTAACTAAAAATTATGAAAAAATTAAGTACGTTCCTATGTAATTCTAAAGAGCCTCTTGTTCGTACAATAAGGAGATGGTCACATTTAAACTACTCCGTATAACGACGTCATGTAATTGTTGTAAAACATTTACGACGATGCGATAGAGCGCCGAAACAGGTGTACTGCCTACTACTACCAGTGTGGGTGTACAACTGTGTGGGTGTACCAGAGCGGGTGTGCGATCAGCCCCGTAATTATGATAGCAGGTATAATAGGCCCCAGCCGGGGACGTAAATCCTGATAGCGCCGCAAGCAAAAAGCCTCAACACGACATAGGAAATCCAAAAGGTAGACTGTAAACAACACGGTGAATTTCATTTCACTCTGGTGATCATGTATCATGCATTAGTGTGGCTCATGCCTTGTTACCATTCCTTTTAATATAATTTATACTGTAATATAGTCTATGGTAGTGCAACCACAAATCGCAAAGAATTACTTCTTGCGCCAATGATACTGCGATTGGTTAGATTTAAGGAAATCTATGCTTTGAGTCGGTCGTTATAGCTGGATAATATGCTGGCTCTGCTGTGCTAAGTGATCTTGTACCGATGCAATTACAGATCCGTTTATCATGAAAAGAGGAAAAGATAGAAGGCTCACTATCAAGTGAGCCTTCTATCTTTTCCTCTTTTTGGTTCAACTTTACACGGAAAATAACTCATTTAGTTGGTCGCCGGTGCCAACCCAAGTCCCCCCCCTCATTTACATTTGACGTACGTACCTAACACTCAAAAACTTACAATTCTTTTTTCCCTTGGAATTGTGCTCGAAATTGTGTTATGTCCGTTAAATCAAATATTTGTCTGTAATAAGACGTAGTTTCTACATATAATTTGATGGGACCCTAATCATTTCCACATAGTTGAAATCTTCCAAAATGAACAACTATGAAGTGTTTAATATGGATACCTACTTAAACAGTGCCTAATTTCAATATCTGACAAAATCATGTAAGAAAGGTACCTAAAAAAATCTCGTTAAACCAATAGTAAGCCGAATATGGAACATTTTGATCTAACACATTTAAGTGAGTCAGCGATCAATCTGGCAAACGAAATGATTTCTCTAGGCGATGCTTTGATTGGAAAAGAATTAAATTTGATTCTGGACAAATATCTTCAGCAAATACGTTGTGATGCATTGACGATATCAGTTTACTACAAACATGATATAGGTGAATATGCTTATTTATTTACATTATCTTGAGATTAGTTTGTCAACCATCTGCTGTACAAGTGCATTGCAGTTTTTTATTCAGTTACTAAGATATCGGCACGTACGTTAGGTACGGATTACAATTCTTTCTCACAATATATATTTGAAACTTATTGTATGTACACAATGTCCGATATTCATAGTTTAAATACCAGGAATAAACACAATCTTGCTGTACATCGCACTCGTCTCCTCAGAGTAGGCAACTCGATCATGGGTCAATGTATACGCTTTTATAACAAACTTCCCATTGACATTCGAAACTTACCCAATAAACGATTCAAAAGCTGCATTAAAACCAAACTTTGTAAAAAAGGGTACTATAAAATTTCAGATTATTTAGAAGACAAAAAAGCATGGGATTGAGCTGTTCGCTCTGCTAAGCTTTGTGACATTTTGAATATTATGAAAAATCATCACCAGTTTTATATAAGTACAAATTGAAATTATTGAATATTATTACATACAAAATGACACGATTACTTTGTAAAGTATTGTATTATTTTAATTATTGTAAATGTGAGGACTATGTGGATTTTTGTTTTTTTTTAGTTCTCAGTTAGTTTTAACGATGGTCTGGCAATTTGAGTATTTTATGTGACCTACCCAAATGTCCTTTTTCTGGTATTGTTCGTCGAGTCGTTGAGCTCCTTAAGTTCTGAGTTGAGCTCCACTATTACTGACAAATGCTTGCACTGACTGGACAGGTCCACTCAAATCGTTGTGGTTCTTTCCTCAAAAGACCATTTCAGACGCTAATCTACATGGTCCTCATATGGTCTGACCAAGATTGTGTCTGGACTTTAAAAGAGACTGCGACCTCTGAGTTTGTTTCGGCCTTTCTTCTCAGAGTAGTCAGATACGAAACGCCGACCTCATCTAGCTTATTTTTAATATTTTATAATATGACATGTAAAAGTGATTCCAATATCCTATTTACAGAATAAACTATTTCATTTCATTTCATTTAAATTATTATTTATATTTCGCACATAAGAAGAAGGCGTGAGTTTATGTATGTATGTGTATATATATGTCGTTGTTAATAAAATAAATACAGTAATATGGTAGGTAGATATTCGTTATGAATGAGATAGTATTTGTATTGGAATTGTAACCCACACTACAGCACGTTGCTACTCCTAAACCGCAAATAGATTAAAATTTGATCTTCCGCCACTTAGTAGCTACATACAGGTACATGTCTGATTGCAATCAGAAGCCTCAATGGCTCCAATTTCTTTTTTTTACGTGTGTAATTTTCAACTTACTGGAAAAAAACGCAAAATCTATTATAATATTATCAGTACCCACATAATGAGTTAAACCCCTCTCTTCAACTAAAAAAACTGCTTCACATTACAATTGGCAATCTGACTTAAAGAAACGTGTCAGCTCAGTGGCGGCCGGCAGCGCGCACTACGTCTGACACCCCCCAACTCCCGCACCCCGCTGGTCAGGTGGGCTGTAAATCAGCATGAGCGCCGATGAAACCAATCCCGTTCGATTAGCGCCATCCGCAAGATATCTTAGAGGCAGAAGTGTCAAGCTCAGATATGTAAAGGCATAAGTGCATCAATGTTTAGTGAGAATCGGTGATATTCTCATTTTTTATGACACTGCTTTGCATAACCACCCAGAGGGCCTTATCACTATCTCTGAAAGTCCCAATTATATTTATCTATGTTTCACTACTAAATAGTAGCCTCCAAATGAAGCAGTATAATTTTCTTGAAACTGTATCTGTAATTCTGTCTAGTATGTTGTCATGAACTGAGACATGTCTGAAACAACTTCACTACATGTATAATAATTAGACATGTTTTATACACATGATTTTAACAAGTTTTTTTAAAAGAATTGTTGAAAATAAGTATGACAACTTGAATATGGGTGTAATCGTTGGTCTCTCTTGATGCAAGTGATCTTTCTGCACGTCCCTGTGCACTGCCAAGCCTCGCACCACCAGAGCCGAGTGTTGACTCGCCACTGAATTAATGTTTTGTTCCCTACAACGTGCCTCTAAGATGTTCTTACAACGTGCCTCTGTTTGTTTGATGCCTCTATTGGATTTGTATCCACTATTACACTTATTCACGTCTCCAAGCCGAGTAAATTTTTGTTTAGCACTCCATTGTGTTTTTTTGGGCGAGTGTTTAGGTCAAAGTTAAAGACATTAAAATTATTTTGGATTTCAGTGTGTTTACAAAGTTTTTGATGATAAAGAAGTCAAAAAATCCGTATAAGTCCGAGTTGAACTCGCGTGGTGACGGTTCCGTACGACAAATACGTTGTCTCCATCTTTTATCCCAAGAACAAACTTAACATTGTAGTTGAAAAACATGTTCTTCCAAACACTTCAACTGCAGATTTCTGAATATTGTGTACGCACAATATTGAGAGATTTACCATTTTATTTAAAACCATAGACTTCTTAGGTTTTCCTGTAATCTAAAGAATTACTCTCTGTATTTTTTGTTTTTTTAAGCTCATTAATTTCGGAGATATCTTTAAAAGTATTTATTAGAAAAAATAGTATTAGAAACCCTCACAACAAGCCCTTTTATTTGATATAGTGCGGTATAGTTCACGGTACAGTTTGCCTCATAAAACTGAATATTCAATATAAAGGTATTTACCTTACATGTATGTACGTTACACGTCCGTGTTTGGGTTACAGAAATTCATATATGTACCCTTCAACTTAATTGGTCTAGTAGATTCGGAGCGAATTGGGTGTGACGGACCGACAGCCACACTAGTGATCCTCTCTCAGCTCAGTTTAATGAAATCTTATTTAAATGATAGACAGCAGCAAGTTCAAATAAATGGCATCAATTCTCCGGGCTTAAAAGTAAAAATGGGTGTACCACAAGGCTCTATATTGGGTCCTTTCCTCTTTTTAACCGACTTCCAAACTTCTTCTATGTTCGTCTGTATATTTTTTATTTTATTTTTATTTATGTCCTTCGACACCTTCGTCAATTGTGAACCGATTTTGAGACTCTTTTTTAATTTGGTAGAGGAAGCTCGTGCAGTGGTCCCATTTAAATTGTATTTTAACTTTGCTTTGGGCAGTTTTTGAGAAAGACGCAAATATAGGAATAGAAATAGGGACCAATAAGTTCAACCGGGTTTCAGACTGGCTAAAGTAGACTCATCCTCCATGGGGTACTGTTTAAAATATTACAATAAAATACCTCCCCACATACTCAAAGTCAATGAAACGAAAATCTTGTATAAAACGCACAATAAGCTGCCAAGCATATTATAAATTGGGGGATTACATCGCTGACAAAAAGGATTAGCTCAGCGCTGGTCCAGTTCCACAGGGCGCATAAACTAATTGATTAGTATTAGAACATATTATTGGAGCTTCTAAAGATTATAAAAACTATCTTTACATTGTATAAATTAAATCTCCTAGTATTGTATAATTGCATAGCACATGTTTGAGCACTAAGTACTTACCTACTTTAAAGCTATCATTTACTAGGTACGTCTTTCATTGACTTGAATGTCATGCTCACTCTAATGTCTCGCTGATGGTGGCGTCTATGTTGGATCATTAAGTTCCCTTCAAAATGTTATTGCTTATTGTTATAAAATTGGCTTATAATTAAAAATGCTTTTCTAAAGCAATATAAAGTTTCACAAGATGATTGATTACTCAGTTAAAGGTGACTGTCGAGTACAAAAATAAAGTTAATAGCAATACGGTTGTATGAGATTTCTTGACAAATTACCTTGTACGTACCTTAGCAGCTATAGGCTCGTGCATCATTATTAAACATTTTATTATTTTTGAGTATTTTCATAATGACAACATCTTATTACTGCATTGTACGAAATAAGTAGTGTACTACTCTCATAATTTATTTGGAGACATTATTAACACGAAACGCTGAGTGCCTATTTATTTAATATTATTTTATTTAGGTCCGTATCTCTGACTTACAAGCTTGGTAATAACATTGCTGTCTTCTAAAACAAAGGTAGCTCATTAATTTACCGTCTTTGTGTTTTGGCTGAGAATAAGACAGCAAGTCTTTTCCCGTTTAAACCTTTATAATTTATTGCACCGCCGCGGCCGCCGCGCCGCCGGCTGGTTGCTATTTTGTTCTCAATTCATGGCCCAGGTGATTTTTGTTTACTTCTGACGTCTGGCTGACTACGATCCGGACCTCGGCAAACGTTATCTGGTGCCGGATGGGTTACTCAAAACCGGTCGAGTGTTGTGAGTAGCGTCCACTAGCAGCGCAGAGTGTTGTGAGTAGCGTCCACTAGCAGCGCAGAGTATTGTGAGTAGCGTCCACTAGCAGCGCAGAGTGTTGTGAGTAGCGTCCACTAACAGCGCAGAGTGTTGTGAGTAGCGTCCACTAGCAGCGCAGAGTGTTGTGAGTAGCGTCCACTAACAGCGCAGAGTGTTGTGAGTAGCGTCCACTAGCAGTGCAGAGTGTTGTGAGTAGCGTCCACTAGCAGCGCAGAGTGTTTTGAGTAGCGTCCACTAGCAGCGCGGAGTGTTGTGTTTAGTGTCCACTAGCAGCGCAGAGTGTTGTGAGTAGCGTCCACTAGCAGCGCAGAGTGTTGTGAGTAGCGTCCACTAGCAGCGCAGAGTGTTGTGAGTAGCGTCCACTAGCAGCGCAGATTGTTGTGTTTAGTGTCCACTAGCAGCGCAGAGTGTTGTGAGTAGCGTCCACTAGCAGCGCTGAGTGTTGTGAGTAGCGTCCACTAGCAGCGCAGAGTGTTTTGAGTAGCGTCCACTAGCAGCGCAGAGTGTTTTGAGTAGCGTCCACTAGCAGCGCAGAGTGTTGTGTTTAGCGTCCACTAGCAGCGCAGAGTGTTGTGTTTAGCGTCCACTAGCAGCGCACGGTCATTCTCCGAATACTTCAGCTTACGGCCACCGCATACAAAGTCAAAGTCAAATAATTTATTTCAAATAGGTACATTAAAGGCACTTTTGAACGTCAAAAACAAAGAAATAGAACTGATTCTAGTTGCCTCTTCCAAAAGGTAGTTTACATATAGTGGAACATCCTTGAAAGAGTAGAAACCCTGTCAAATTATGACAGCAAAACCACCTCCTTTGTATACCCTGCACCGTAGAACACAATGCACCATCACAAAACGAGTTTAATATTAACTAAATTGAAAGGTGTATACTACAACATATAACAACAACAACTACAACTCAAAAAATACCTACCCACCGCATTCACCTACGGAAATAAGTACTGACTTCCATATCTTGTCGTAGGTAAATTAATAATGCATAATGAAAATGATACTGAGACCAACCCAATTATTTTCGCCTCATTAATCTACACAGCGATTCTAAAGGTGAAAATTACCTGATAAGTAAAAAAACCTTTTCGGCTGTCAATTGATATTTAACACATCATTAGCAGCATCCCTGCCGTGTGTGGGACGGATAAATAGATGCTATGGGCGCGTTGGGCCCCCGCGCCCCCGCTACGTGTGCTCAATGGGCGCAAATTGACGCCGTAATGACCGGACCGGCCCGGATCGCGTCGGACGGCCGCGGACAACAATCATGCATCGATGCTGTTCCCAATTGCAATATGACTGTTTGAAGTTGATTGTGAGATTAAAACTTCGCACTCATCCTCCCACACACACACAGTCATCTACATTTTACACAAAAGGAGGCCTTTATATCACCCTCTTTTTATTATAAATCTCTTTGGTTTTTCGTTTTTCTTTTGCAGTAATTTTTATGATGTTAGAGAGCCGCATTAGTACTTACTAGCTTTTAAATGTGAAGAGCGCTGTTGTCTGAGATACAGATATTTTATCTAGTTCAGACACAAGTGTTGTTTAACTTATTAGACTAAGCTAAATGATCATATTGTACTGATATAAAATGAGTGTAACTGAAGGTGAAAAAAAAAAGTTTATTTTTCATTTAAATTTTTATTGTTATTTAGATTACATAATCCTTACATATTATAAAACAAAGTCCTCCGCCGCGAATGTCTGTCGTCCTGTACGCGATAAACTCAAAAACTACTGCACTGATTTTCATGCTGTTTTCGCCAATGCGATGGATAGAGTGGTTCTCGAGTAAAGTTTTAGTATATAATAACCTACATCCACGCGGGCGAAGTCGCGGGCATGAAATAGTACTTATGTAATTATGAAACTGTTATTATTTCGTACCCATTAATATCACAACAGACTTACCGAGTACCTAGTGTTGACATCTGACCATGACGCCAATAAACTTCGCAAATTAATTGATTGAGCTCACCTCAGGGTGTCCGATATTGTGGACAGCACAATAACAGGCGTGGTATGTCCACGTCATGTCTAGTAGAGCTCAAGACCGCAGCTGACCGCACTGGGTCGCACGCACCTCACCGCATGCAGACGGACGGCGCGATGTGCCATATTATTAAAACAAAAACAGAAAAAATATGATTTTAATGAAAACAACAAGCTTTATTAATTGACTAGCTTCTGCCCGCGGCTTCACCCGCGGGGTATGTCGATAAAAGTAAGTATGCCTATGTCCTTACCCAGGGTGCCATCTATCTCCTTGCCAAATTTTGTCGAAATCCGTTCATTGGTTTAGGCGTGAAAAGGTAACATACAGACAGACGGACAGACAGACAGAGTTACTTTCGAATTTATAATATTAGTATGGATATCACCGCATTGTGCCAGATATGGACAGCGTAATGACACGCGCGTCATGTCAGCATCACTTCCAGCAGAGCGTGCCGCCGCAGATGACCGCGGCCAGTCGTACCGGACAGCACAGCGCATCTCATCGCAGCCTTTGGACGGATAGCGAAGGTAATGTGTGATTTTTTTAAGCAACAGATTCATCTAGGTAACTTTATTATTTAAATCTTTGTATTAAATATTTTCTTTACTTGCAGTCAGATTTAAATAAAAACTACTAAAGTTCGATTTTTTCTCCCAGATAGTAATTTGCCATCTCAAATGATTGTCTCCCTAGCCCAGAAGGTTTTTGAGCAAGCTTAAGCAGGGCGAAAAGTTGATAGCTGAGTAAGTGCAACATGACTAGAGAATACCGAAACTATATTTTAAAAAGTTTCAGATAGGAGCCCCGTCAGGAGTCCACTTTCAGATTTCGAAATTGGGCCAAAAATAAAGTGATCTTCAGATCATTTGATTTTGATATGATCGTGTGCGGCCTAACCCAAAGGTAATGACTTAAATAATTATTATTATGCAAATCTTCTTCATCTTTCTAAAGCTGACGAGTTTGAAAACTCAGATTCAGGTATTTTTTTTATTTTTTATAACTTACTTTTACTTGAACGTCATTTATTATGAGGAGCAAAATTAGAATATCGTTAGAGTACACCTTAAACAGAGTTGATTATTTCAACAAATTATGTGAAAAACATTCTCATCATAGGGGCTATCCAAGGAGCTATCAACATTTAAGGTTGCACTAGTCGACGGGTGGAACTCGTTGATGCGAATGGCTAATATCCATGCTATTTAGTATAGTTATTTATTTAGTTTTTCGTTATTTATATATTTATTTAGTGACGAAGACGATGATTTATAACGAAAACGAACGCGTAAAATTTCCAGAACAGACTTTTGGGCGTATAGATATTTTTTTAAAACCTACCGGATCTAATGAATGTATCTACTCAAAATAAAATTATTTGAACTTTTTAATAAATTATCTATCTATTTTGCCATTTTCGTACTACATAAGTTATTTATTTACGCCCAAAGATGAGTAAAAATTTGTATTAAAATATGGAAGTTTCGACGCTGATTACTTCCAAAACACTATGTTTTTTCCGGTTCTGCTTCCATACAGGGCTAGATAATGACAAGACAAATTGATAAACGTTTTTGTATGGAATGTACATCATCAAACAGACGAGTTATCACCATACTACGTTTGTATGGATGACCGACTAGCGAAACCTTAAGCAAATATTGAGAGTTGCCAAATGGTGGTGGTCAATGGTTTGATTAAGCTGGCAAAGATGGAAAACTACAATAACTAAAATTAACGAAATCATTAAAGTAACGCCTTGTTTACGTCGTAACACTTTTATATTCAAGGTTTTTTATTAGGGTTCCGTAGTCAACAAGGAACCCTTATAGTTTCGCCATGTTCGTCTGTCTGTCTGCGGCTTAGCTCAGATACTCTTAGTACTATAAAGCTGTAATTTGGTATGGGTAGGTATACATATAAATCACGCCGATAAAGTGGTAAAATAAAATCATGAAGAAAAAACTTTTTTTAGGTACACACGTAAAGTGGTGATGCTTTTTTTTCTCGCCAAGCCCATGGTGTGAGGTGTCGTTGGAAAGATCGTTCAAAAATAGTGAGTTTGTGAAAACCGTTTTAAGATTCAGGGATATCTTTGAGAAATATTAATTAATATTAGATGCAAATTTTTGTTACCCCCCCCCCCCCCCCCCCCGACACCTGCTAAATGATTGGAATATGCGAAAACATTCACGGCAGTAGTATAATATAACGAAATTAAAAATCAAACTAATATACTCTATCTGGGATTAAAAACCGAACTTTACTTTGCTAAAACCCTTGTACCTAAGTTACGGTATATTGTAACGAACGAAGTCCTCCAGTTATATGTCACACAAGTGTACACTCATGGAAGTTCTTCAATGAAAGATTTGAACAGACAGAGGTAAGCCCGCGGTCCCGTCAGCCACTCAAATAAATAAACTTTCATAGAATAAACACATTACGTCCAGTGGGTACATGTTGTGAGACAGATGAACTTTCGACTCGCAGCACCTGTTCAGCATTACTTCGTACGCACTCCAGCACTTTTATATTGTTTGACTTCTGCTCCCACTAGACAAGTTTGAATTCTCCCAACGATTTTACACAATATTCTAGGAATATCCCTGGGTGATGGGTGAAATAGGTATGAACTGACTGGTGATAAATAATAAAACAAGTAACAAGCCGTCGCTCACAATGCGATGTATGTAGGTACCTCTTGAAATGATGTCACGACTAGTCTTACTGTACATTCCGCCAAGGCACTCTGCAAGGGAAAAACTATTTTAAAATGATTGCACTGTAATTATCTTCAGTCTGACAACTGCTTACTTTGCCATCTGTGCTTGTCAGGACTGCAGGAGATTGAATGTACCCATGTACTTGCAAAGGGTAAAAGACCTTTTAAGTAGAAAGAGTATTAATTATTAATATTGCAAATTATTTTGCCATAATAAGGTTTTCTGCTTCGTTTCGTGGCAGTGCGGGACGTTGCGCTCGCTCTTGTGATGAGTTCTTGTTCAAACGATTCGCGGCGTCAAAAGGTGTCTACAAATTATGCTCATTTGCGCTTCCAATATAAACGAGTTAAAATTTGGTATTTTTCTCGAAATTGATCGCAAAAGATTCTATAGAAAATGAAGGATTAGAGAAGAAATTCTACTACAATTCTGCTTACTTAATTTATAACAGCTTCACACGAGTTATCTGATGTTCTAGGTAATTTTTATACTTACGTAGTACATTTCGCCTTATTTTATGATTGGTACCTATACGATGGTCAAAGAAAGGAGGAGCTCGTGGCTAAGTAATAACAGCCGAACGCGTCGATTCATCACGTTAAGCTACACTTGCCGGGGTTGGTCCGTGGATGGGTGACCATCTTTACATATCGAGACTCCTCCGTGCCTCGGAAAGCACGTTAAACCGTTGGTCCCGGCTGTCATTTGTGGATCTTTGACAGTCGTTACGGGTCGTCAGAAGCCCGAAAATCTGACAACCAGTCTTGCTAAGGGGTATCGTATTACCCAGTTACTGGGTTGTGGAGGTCAGATAGGCAGTCGCTCCATGTAAAATACTGATATTCAGCTGCATCCGGTTCAACTGGAAGCCGACCCCAACATAGTTGGGAAAAGTCTAGGCAGATGATGACGATGGTCAAACAATATTATGCCCTAGCCTACCTACCTAGCTTCAAAGATTGATTTAGTGATAGACACTGCAGTTTAATCCAATCAGTACTCACATTTCTTGAATAGTTGTTCACATAATAACAAACAACTTGGCTGCTCTAGTAGCGGGACGTAGGTCGGGCGAGGGGTGCTCTGAATTACTTGCGCAGTTCTAATAAATCGTTGAATACCTCGTAACAGTTCCTCATAACAAACCATTATAAACTCGCTAAGTGGCGCAGCTCGCAAGCTGAGGGGCTCGCGGGCTCGAGGATCGGGGCAACTTGCCTTATACTCCTTGCACGAAGGGATCGGCAATAACAGGTGGAACCGTGGAACTTATGCAATCCGGGCCCGCCGCCGAATCGCCCATATTTCGGGTTACGAGGATAACCCGATGTGGCGCGGTGCGGTGCGGGGAATGGGCGGGGGGCGCGAAGCCGCTGGTGGCACCTGACGATCAATTTAGAGTTACGACTGGAAACCGACACTTTCATATCTCAGCACACTTTTTCTTCAAGCTTGTCGTCGTTGTCTCCCATTACCGCTAAATTAAACTGAATGCAGTCATCTACCGTCATGGGAATTATTTCAGCACATCTTTAAACAATGTAAATTTAAAGATTATCTAATTACTTCCAAATTAAACGTGTTGTTTAAACGTGCACCAAATTCGATGTATAAGGTTAATGATACGAAGTTATTTACATATCCATTATTAAATAGTTTTCATGTAAAATGATATTAGTAATCCGGCCGACTAGAGTCTTCTCTGGAATGCGCGCACTGTAATCAAGTTGTGCGTTCATAATTATAATGAATTACAAATTGTTTCGTTTCATTACTAATTAACTGTTTCTATTTAAAATATCTAAAATGAAAAAAGAAAAAATGAAGTTACGAGTAATTTAGTAAGTATTTACGTAGAGTTAATATTATGGTAGGTTTTACTTTGACGTCTGGCGATATTAGAAATATGTCTAATTAAACGAAAAGTTTAAGAAATAAAATTCAAGCCTTTTTATTCATTAACTTATTTGATCAAAGTTGATGGCTTGCATACTTACTTCGATCAATAATGCACTTGAATATGTCAACCTTTTAAACTTGTACCTACCTACTGCAGATATTGAAAACAATAATAAAGTATGTTATCTAACGAAGGGCGTTCCCGTTAACCTGTAATAGTATAGCGTCTATGACATGCTAAAATAAATATAGAATATTTTTGGTAAATTATTCACAAAAAATATTAAATTGATACGGAAAAGAAATACCGTACACGCACACTTGTCACACTTGTCTTTCTACGTTGAAATACAAGGTGTGCGTGTACAGAGTGTTTCTTTTACGCATCAATTTAATAGTTTTGTAAATATTATACTACTTACCCATATAAATAAAATAAAAATTGGATTGATATTTTTTTGGAAGTTTAGGTACATTTTTGTTTACCGATATGCAATAGTTGGCGTTATATTAATGTTAAAAATTTTTTTTTATTACTCGCCTGTTTGTACTTTGTTATGATGAAAGTATTCTAATAATAACTCAAACATCTACTTAACTATTCACTCATTTAGACATATTTTGCAGTGTTACTAAAGTCTGATTAAATCGTTTGCAGCCAAAGATGAAATGTTTTATTTTGTATGTAAAATTTATGTCGATAATTAAAATAGTTTTGGAATATGCTCATCAAGACCTTCATTTGGATACCCATATTGTAAATAATTGAAGATTTTTTTTATTTTTCACATTTGAAAATGGAGCCATACACCACCGCAAATTTTTTTTTTTTTTTTTAAAAGGCCTATGTCCTTCTGCATAATGTAAGGATTCTAACGATACACCCAAATCCGTTCAGGCATTTTAAAGTTATGGTGGAATAAAGAAACTCACTATACATACATACATACGTATATGAACCCTGAAAACATTGCACTCCTTTTTGAGCAGTCGTGTAAAAAACACAGAGCGAACAGACAGGATGTAGCTCAGAATTTTATTTATTTATTTTATTATTTATGTACACACAGGAAAATACATAGAGATACAACATAATTATAATATGAGTACAAAGGTACTGCTTATTTCTTAAGAAATTTCTTCCAGCAGACCTGCGAAAGGAGAAATATGAAAGAAATGTAGACAATAGTGTGAGAACAAGAGAAAAAAATTATTATGCGAAGTCTTAACTAAAAATATTAAATATACCTACACATATACGCAAGAAAATTAATATATACTTAAATAAATACATAAAGCTTAAATATATAAACATAAATACCTATATAATAATATACTCATAGTTGAGAGGAAAGATAATGCTCTTTTACACGAAATTTAAACAGAGAAACAGTTTTTAAATCACGAATGCTAGGCGGAAGATAAATTAGCTCTCCCTATCCCCAGGGCACTTCATCATTGGTCGACCGCTAACTGCACTACCTGCACCAACCCTGGAAGATAATGATACCAACCAACGAGATAAATATAAACGCCTCGAACAAATTAGGCGTCACTTCTGGCAAAGATGGCAGAAGGAATACTTGTCAGAGCTTCAACAAAGGACAAAATGGCGTAAAGGCAATACTCAGCTCAATATAGGTGACATGGTGCTCCTAGCTGATGACAATAGCCTTCCACTAAGCTGGCGTTTGGGACGAGTTCTGCAGCTATTTCCTGGACCTGATGGAATTTCAAGAGTTGCAGAGATCAAAACTTCACGGGGCTGCGTACGACGCCCTTTTACCCGTCTCTGCCCGCTGCCAACTGCTGCAGAACTGAAGGGTTGAGAAACAAGTTTTCAACGGCCGGGAATATGTTGCGGCGTAGCGCCTCACAGCTATCAAATAGCTATTTCACACGTCGATAGGTTTACGTATTATGATGGTTTTAGTAGGCGTTTGTTAATAAGCTTACGTTTTAATACTTTGATGTGTCAAACCAGTCTACCGACCATTTCCTTACTGTACGAGTATACGCACGATACTTTTAATAAATCTTATAAATTGTAATTGGACTTTAATTAGCCCCAGTGTATAGTCAGAATATACATTATACATAATTATTATAATTATGTATATTCTGACTGACATAATTATTATAATTATTATTTTATTTAGTGATATATTTTTAGTGAAATCGTTCTATAAATAAATATTTTACTATGATTCGATGCTAAATGTGTTATATTGCTATTGCTTTTCATCAGGGGTGATTCTTTTTTCTTTAAGATATCTTCGATTTGGGTCTATCCAACGATATAAATACATACAAACATAAATATACTCACGCCCATAATATCATAGGAGTAGGCAGAGACTGCAGTATCGCAGTTTGAAATTAGCAGAAGTCGGTATTCAGCACGTCTGAAGATTCTTCCAATGGTTTGTGTTTTGATTGCAACCGTATTAGCCACAATTGAACAAGAAGGAACGATTTTGGCGAAACACTTAGTAAAAGATTCCACTCCTTTCGTTGTGTTGCTATCTCCGACGTAAGAGTAGGCACCTAACCGGTTATCTTACAATATCTAGTTTTATTACAGACACAGGCTATTCTCTAGCTTTTACGTCACAACAGACGGGACCTAAAGATATCAACAGCAAATAAAATGCGCAGCTAAACGTCCGCGACATCAAAAGAAACGAAAACGAAAATCATAGACGACAGAGTAACCCCCCGCCCCTTCTCTCCCGGCCGTGTCACTCCGTAATACGTAATAGAATTTATTAATAAAGGCGCTGCGAGCTGGCTGCGACGCGATTGTTATTCAATGCCAACGATTATTGTGTACGGAATCGGGCGATCTTTCCATCGGCTATGATAGTGCGGGGCCGGGCGGCATGTGAAGTACCGCATTAGGGTCGCGCGACACAGCGGACAGTGTACACTCGCCTTTAGCTTGCTCGCAACGGGTTCATGGACGACTCCGTTACCGCGTATTTTGTGAAATATCTTTGTTGTGATACTACTTCTAGTAATAATAACAACTGGGCGCACAAGATATCCTTCAAGACTTGCAGTACCGAGAAGACAATCATGCATCTGTTAATTTGTTTAATTAAAATTACCGGAGTATTATAATTCTGTAAGATAAAGGCAGACAGGCGGGACGCGACTCTGTCGGAACAATTTCTATGAAAATTTCATGGAAATTTTTTTTACTGGTGTGGCGTCGGCGTCGCAACATCTCGCCGCGCCTGTCTACGATAGCCTTAAATAGGTCATAAAGAAAGAATCGATTATCTAGTTGCTATTTTAATTAATACATGTTTTTTTTAAAGCAAATACTGTATCTTTACTGGATTCTACCGGAGAACTTCTCGTAGTACACCCACATTTCGCCAAAGTAATAGGGGTCGAGCCTATTGCCATTAACCGGGCACAAATCCAGTACCGGCGGACAGTCAGGTCTGGTGTCAGTGTCCCGACTGTCCGCCGGTGACTTGTGGTGGGAAAAACCCCATAACACTTCGCCTAACCTGGGAATCGAACCCAGAACCTCATGCTCAGTACGCTTGTAATCACTAAACCAACGAGGCAGTCAAGTGAATGGTAATTATTCTATCGACGACGTCCGCACGCGGTGGCAAATATTGTACTTTATTTCAGTGTTTCTTCTCAGAGTAGTCGGATAGATAACACCGACCTCGTCTAGTTTTTATACCTAACTAGCTGATGCCCGCGACTTCGCCCGCGTGGAAGTTGGTTATTATATACTAAAACCTTACTCAAGAACCACTCTATCCATTGGTGAAAACATCATGAAAATCGGTGCAGTAGTTTTTGAGTTTATCGCGTAGAGGACGACAGACAGACGCGGCGGAGGACTTTGTTTTGTAATATGTAAGGATATGATAGACATGTAAAAGTGTTTCTACAAACCAACTTGCAGAAATAAAATCATTCATCATAGACTCACTTTCAGTGTCTAGTGTAGGACTAGGAGCGGCCGACGCAGCCAGAGTCGCTCGCCGCTCGCTTGTCGCGTCCGACGCGGCCCGAGTCGCTCGCCGCTCGCTGGTCGCGTCCGACGCGGCCCGAGTCGCTCTCCACTCGCTGGTCGCGTCAGACGCGGCCCGAGTCGCTCGCCGCTCGCTGGTCGCGTCCGACGCGGCCCGAGTCGCTCGCCGCTCGCTGGTCGCGTCCGACGCGGCCCGAGTCGCTCGCCGCTCGCTTGTCGCGTCCGACGCGGCCCGAGTCGCTCGCCGCTCGCTGGTCGCGTCCGACGCGGCCCGAGTCGCTCGCCGCTCGCTGGTCGCGTCCGACGCGGCCCGAGTCGCTCGCCAGTCCTGCTGGGGAGTTTCTTTCGCCACTTCTTCTTCCCAGCTAAAGCACTAGGAAGTGGTGAAGGGTGGGCGTTTTGGGGGACTGTCTTATGTAATTTTGACGTTCGAAAAGTGCTGACTCTCAGCCTAGTTTGAATAAATGACTTTTGATTTTGATTTTGATTGAGTCGCGTCCGACGCGGCCCGAGTCGCTCGCTACTCGCCGCTCGCGTCCGTTGCGGCCCGAGTCGCTCGCTCGCCGTTCGCCGGTCGCATCCGATGCGGCCCGAGACGCTCGCTCGCCGTTCGCCGGTCGCGTCCCTGGTCGCCGCTGGTCCGTTATACCTACTTGTTCCCGATTCCTTCTTCCCAGACAACCCTTCCCTCATTCCGATGCAAATTGCCCTTTTTCTAAATTGCTTTATTAAATCGAAACGTGTTCTCCAATAATTGGAACGCGCCGGTGTGCTGCCGAAAAAACGATACACAGAAAATTTACTGTTTTTATTAAACGACTTTTAATTAATTTGGGAGTGGAAGCCGTGAATTAGGAGCCCCGCTTGTTCCCGACAGATACGAACTGGTCTCAATATTGAGGACAACTTTATTGCGCACTTTGACGCTGAATACAGTATTGAACGGTGTAGGTGGCACTTTGTACTCTACCGAGACGCATTTCCATTACATAATCACAATCAATCTTAATATAAGTGTTTTGGTTCAATTTTAGCTAGCCGGGAAATTCTCTATAGAGTTATAAAAGTATTTCAGCTTGATATGTTCAGCTACATAGACTATTTCAGAATAACTCCTAATAGAATTTGATTAGTTGCCAAATTATTTCATTCTATTGTTTAAAAAAATCATATATCGAATATAAGCTGTGCAAGTGTTCCGTGCCACTGAGTACAAAACGTCGCATAGCTCGCCTCTAATTTATATCGCGCCGCGGTACGCCTCGCTGCGGCGCGCCTCAGCGATTCGCAACGATCCGCAGCGGTTCCCAACAATCGCGGCCGAGTCCTCGCGTACTCGAAAATTGATGATTGGAGGCCTCGCGTCCTCTGGGGGCCTCTCCCTTGCCATGACAAATGGTACAATGATCCTCGACGGAGTTTTTCACCCTTTTCAACGGTTTTTTCGTTATCTTGGAAAAGAACGCATTTTAAAAGACTCGATCGAAAGTTGATACCTAATATTTGAGAAGGCGAACAGCCTTTATTGATGAGTTAAAGACTAATGTTGGAGTTAAAATGTAGATATTTTAGAAATGTTCCGTATCCGTTAAATCTGTTAGGTACTAGTAGGTAGTTGGCATCAATTTGTCATGAATCTTACTGTAATCATGTGATTACATTAAGGTTCATGAAGAATAATGTAGAAGACCAATAATTTGTATAATAAATATTGATATTGACACAAGTAGGTACCCCGATACGACATGTAAGTAGCACGACGTTGTGTATGTGAGTACGGCTGATCAGCAAACAAGTTGAACAAGTGTTATAAATAAGACCCTGCATAATGTACTTAAAATAAATGGCTTATGTACAAATATCTGCAATAGATCCGCTAACACGTAAAGCAGATGTTCGCATCACAAGCGGCTCGGGTTGCTCTCCATCGGCACAGTATGAATAAGTAGCAGTATTATATCTTCGTAGAAAACGCCCGAAATGTCGCGCTTTGAAATCTCAGTGTAGGTATATCAGTACGCAACTGTATCGAGTGCGCGGCATTTACGCACGGACGCGGAAGGCTTGTCTATCGAGCAGCCGCAAGTTAGTATTTGAAGATCACTGACGAGAAGTAATACAGTTACTTTATTATACTGTGCCATCGGCTTCTTATACTCAGGCAATTAATTAATTATACCCCTTCGTCCCCCGTACCCCCCTGCGTCATCCCCACAGGCAGGCACGGCGGTGCATAGCAACCACGCGGGATCAATCTCTTCGTTGTATTGATGATATTATTTAACACTTGTAGGTAATGTTCCAACCCCCGGCTATAATTAGCGTAATGATACTTGATGTTTGACTTGACTAGAGTTTGAGTTACGTGGCTGTATTTACTTGTGTTGGTGTTTATGCGTAGAGATTAAAAGCTCAGATGTCGTAAACATTCGTCACTGACGTATTTAGAAAGCCTGTATACAGTCACTGTTGATTTATCCTGACAGTAAGAAACGAGACAATGTTTACCATGTTTAGTCAAACTTATAAAAATACAATACAATAAAGGATCGTGGGCAAAACACACCCAGCTCCGCCACAGATACTCGTAAAACCACTGTAGTTTTAAAGACATCACTTCTCCCTTTACTCAGGCCAAGGCGCATCAAAATCTGTCCCAGGGTTATTCAGTTGGCGGCATGGAGAGTGCGATTGTCGCAACCCAGTGCTGGGCACGCCACAATAGCGGCGATAAGTCCCCTCTTTGAGGAGTGGCTAGAGAGGCGCCACGGCGTCCTCACCTTCCGCCTGACACAGGTCCTCACCGGACATGGCAGCTTCGGGAGGTACCTGTGTAGGATTAGGCGGGAGGAAACGCCCGGGTGTCACCACTGTGTGGATCGCCCGGAGGACACGGTGGAGCATACGGTTGAGGTGTGCCCTGCTTGGGCAGGGCACCGCCGTGTCCTCGCGGAGGCGATTGGCGGCAGTGACCTCTCGCGTCCGGCCCTGGTTCAGGCCATGGTACGGAGCGAGAGGGCATGGGAAGCCGTCACCTCCTTCTGCGAAGCAGTAATGCTCGCGAAGGAGGAGGCGGAACGCGTGAGGGAATGGCAAAGTTTGCGCCCTCACGCCCCTAATCGCCGCCGTTGGAGACGCCCTGGGCGTCGGGAATCCCAGGCGGATTTCCGGCCACCATAGGCGCGGGCTTGCGGACGGCGAGCAACGGGCAGCTCGCCGTCCGATAAGGACCAGGCCCGGGTCGATGGCGCGTCGTGTTCCACGCGCGCCTCAAAGAGATGTCAGCAAAAATTGACGGGGTCCAATAGGACCGATGCCTGCCAGGGTTGCGGGAAAGTCCGAAAGGGATACCGGGACCTTGGCAACAGGCAAATGAAGGAACACGGGTGGGTTTTAGTCAGTAAAAGTCTGACACGCCCTTCCGCTCCGCCCAGAGCGGGAGAAGTCATTGGATGATTTCCCACCCTCAAAAAAAAAAAAAAAAAAAAGGGTTATTCAGTTCTGACAATGTCAGGTTAGGTTAGATATGTATTGGCGGCTTTAAATCATATTTCATTCAGATTGTATTTTGTAGTTGGTAGGTAGTAAAAAAGTAGAATAAAATAATATTATCCAATACGTAATAATTTCAATCATGAAATGTCAAATTAAATTGAACGATGTAATTAAATTGAATGGTGTAATTAAATTGAATGGTGTATGTCATTTTACAATACAAAATAATAAATAATTACATGTCTTTCTTTGATCAGACCAATACTAACAAAAACACAAAAACCCGGCCACTTGCATGTCGGGCCACGCATAATCAAAGGTTCCGTAGTCGGGGTGAATTTATCCCGAGGACAAACTTAACATTGCCTCGGTCACCATGGCCTATCCTGCAGTAGAAGCGCAGGCCGGATAGCACGGCACGCCAGCATCAATGACATCATCCGTCGTGCTATTGTCACCGCCGTGGTGCCAGCCGCTTTAGAACCCAATGGCTTGGCACGAGACGATGGAAAGAGACCAGACGGAATGACTATAATGCCTTGGAAGGTAGGTAGGCCTTTGGTGTGGGATGCAACCTGTGTCGACACCCTCGCAGCATCCCATCTTCCTAGCTCGGCGGGCTCTGCAGGGGCTGCTGCTGCAGGTGCGGAAAAACTCCAACGGCGCAAATATTCCAATCTCATTGGGTCTTATACGTTCGAGCCGTTTGGGGTTGAAACCCTAGGGCCATGGGATCCGAGTGCTCACTTAGTCTAACCAGACATCGCCAAGCGGTTGGTCGACTCTTCACGTGACCAGAAGACTGGCCTATTCTTCGGCCAAAGAATCAGCATTGCCATACAACGTGGCAATGCTGACAGCCTTTTGGCCACTTTTGCTGCGGTTATTTCCCCCCCCCCTTTTTATATACTTGTACATATTACTAGTATTGTAGATTGTTAGATGTAGGTATAATAATGTATAGTATTGAATGGCTGTAACATTTTAGCTGAAAAACATGTTCTCCCATACATTTCAACTGCAAATATAAGTTTGTTCGCACAATATTGAGAGATTTACCATTTTATTTTAAGAACATAGACTTCATACAGAGTAAATAGCCATTCTCAGCTCGGATATACAGTATTTATTTAGAAATTATAAATCAAAATCAAAATTGAGATACTCGTAACAACCCCTTTCAAAAACAGTTTTGCAACCTGTACCGTGTGATATATCTAATGAAAGGGGTTGCAAAACTTTTTTTTTAAATGTTCTTATTTGCCTCCAAAAGTGACCCCCATATTCAAAATTCATTTATTTACGTTACACGTCCGTGTTTGGGTCACAGAAATACATATTATGTGTAACAAATTTCAACGCAATTGGTCCATTAGATTCGGAGCAAATTGGCTGTGACAGACGGACAGACAGACAGACACACGAGTGATCCTATATGGTTTTTTGTGCTTTCCTTTTGAAAACCCAAAAAAAAGAAAAGTTATGAAAGTACCTACATCTATAAAGTTTTATCAGGAGCAGTAGTGCCCCAGTGGAGCAGTAGTGCCCCAGTGGTAACGGACAAAACAGGCGCTTTACTTTGTGTAAATACTCGTAATTTCATCACCACTGCTCTTAAAACGGTGAAGGAAAACGTGGTGACGAAACTGGCATGTCCTAGAACCAAAAAATCGAAGACGTGACATCTACCAACCCGCACTGGACCTGCGTGGTAGATTACAGCCCACTCCCACTCGAAGAGAAGAGGCCTGTCCCAGCAGTGGGAATATTATAGGCTGATTATGCTATCATAAAGTTTTATCCGTCATGAATTGGTGCACTGTGTAGTATATTCAGAATGACAGTACAGTTCCACTCAAACTCAAAGCATTTATTTCAAGTAAGACCATTTACAGACACTTAATTGTCAGTCAGAAACATGAAGCTAGTTGCCTATTCTAAAAGGGGTGATAGACGTGCGAGCAAGTACGCGTACTTATGGCTCGGCGAGCTTACTCGCCCGTGTGTCATGCTAAGTACGCGGACTTTAATACCGCTGAGTAAATTCGTCGGGGATCCAACAGGTTTGAAATTTTGCTCGTAGCCCGCCTTGGCTCGTCGTCTGTCATCGCCGCGAGCCGCGAGCCGCCAACTTGACAATTATATTTTGAGCAAGCTTGACGTGTGTCACCGACCGCGAACCGAGTAAGGTCGCGAACTTAAAAACCGCGTACTTTAAGTACGCACGTCTGTCACCGATGGCAAGCCGAGTAAGGTGACGAACTTAAAAACCGCGTACTTTAAGTACGCACGTCTGTCACCGATGGCAAGCCGAGTAAGGTGACGAACTTAAAAACCGCATACTTTAAGTACGCACGTCTATCACTCACTTTAAGCGCAGTAGGCTCCTATGAAGAAGAACGGGCAAAAACTCCATGGACACTCTTTTAAATCAAAATATTGTTACTGCACTGCTGGACAAAGGCCTCCCTTAAGACATTCCAGGTGCTTCCTGGTATATTAAGTGATCTTAAATTAAAACAGTTTCGTCCTTTACCAAAAGTCCTACAGCCACGAAACTATTTGTGAAGAGCACACTGTGGTCCCGCCGCCGCGCCGCAAAACATCGGCACTTTTGATTATTCTGCGCTTCGGGTGTCGGCGACGGCGACGGTGCCATCGCATAATGAGCAGGAACAGAAGATCTCATCTGTGTGGGCCACGAGAAGGATCCCAAACATTAGGTAAAAGCGGGAGAGCAAACTAAATCGTCTTATAAGTCGTCTGCTAATAGCACGGTTGTGAAGAATCAGAAATACGACGCATCCGGTGATACGGTAATGTTAAAATTGTCAATCAATGTTGTACAGTACGTGATAAAATTAAATCATTCACTGATAGACAACACACAGCCTGAGCTTAAGCTTAGTCTCTAGTAGCATGAAAAGAGTTCCTTATTTATAATGAAAGTGATAGAAAGAAAGTTTTTTTTCTTCTGATAATAGGCTATGAAATTTTGTCGCTTGCCGATAGGAAATCTCATCGGGCACAAGACCTGTATACATATAAGTGCAAAATATTTGTCCTTTAGTGGAGCTTCTGTCCATTTTGTAATGTCCGACAGATCGGCGGTAGGTGGGTCGTTATGACATCTTCCAATAACAGGCGTGACAGGTCGCGGCTGACAGCGGCCGAGCCGATAGGCGACGGGCCCCTGCCCCACGGGACCCACCACCTGAGCTCACTGGGTCAGACTGGGCTCACCTCACTGGCTGAGCTCACTGGGTCAAAATATGTGTGCGTTGATGTGACAGACTGACGGCTACTGTAAAACCCGAAATATTGCACTTGGAGCAGACTAGAAATAACAACATTTTATTATTCAATATGTACAATCATACATAGCACATAATAATCTTAGTGAGTTTAGTTTTGAACTTAATATGAACTTCTGTAACGGTCTATGATGGTCGGAACTCGAATGCTGTCCACCAATTCAATCTTAACATTATGACGTTAGTCAATTAAGATACTTTAATCGTAGCAAAATTATAAAGCAAACTTCCGTTTTCTAACTAACGTCAAACTAGTTATTTAAACTTAATAAACGGAATTATAATAGAATGAAATAAAGAAAGAAGAAAGAAAGAAAAATATTTTATTTGGGACACGCACAGGAAATATGACATTAAAAACAAACAAACATTAAAACTAACAAAATTAATAAAATAAAATAAAACAACGTGTAGAAAACTAAACCCGTGCGAGGCCAAAAAGGCTCCTATCTCAGCATAATGCCGTAGCATTATGCTGAGATAGGAGCCTTTTTGGCCTCGCACGGGTTTTTTTGTTTTGAGAAAAAATAAACAAATATCGCAGCGCTGGTATTCTGATAGGGCCCACTGTGATGCCAAATAAAGTAAGTAAATACGATGGTTTTCACTACACACCATAAAAAGCCCTAAAGCATAATGAGCAGTCATCAAATGGAAAGAAAAGCTAGACAAAGTATTTTGATAAACTTTGAAAAATTGCCGAAATTTTATTCACCAAGAACGCGTCCAAAGATAAATATGGAGCGGCTTAGTAATGTAAGGCATCTCTGCATCTCGAAAGCCACAGAGAAGCATTTTCTTCCATTCACGCAGCGAGCTCAGATCGAAGCCATATAATACCCGAAACTGAGGTGACTTGGCCACTGAGTAACAAACAAGAGCGAGTCAATCCGATAGCGATGCTCTCGTGTGTCAGCTCAACCTCGTTGTGCTACGTACTCTGGATGTTACCTACAAGTATGTCAAAAAACTTGTAATTGTTTTAAGTTTACTTTACTACTATTATGTAAATAAATCTACGAACAATAATATCAATAATTAAAATATTGATTAATTGGAAATGCTTTTCATGTGAAGAGGTCAATCTACTCCTACCTACAGCACATAAAGGTCTTGCGACAACATGAATACGTGTACAGTTGCACCGCATGTATCTGCCCGGATAGGACGGACGGACGGACCAAACGGACGAACCGGACGCCGGGCGACCAAACGACTCGCCGAAAACTTTCTCGTCCCGCGGGCATCGGGAGCACGAGTTAATTTCGTCATAGACAAAGTTTGGCCGCGTTGTGTGGCTCGCTACCTATTTGATTTATGAACAGCTCTGAATTATTATAGTATAATTGTTATACAATTCAGATAGTACTTCAATAAAACTAGAAATTATCGTAATTACGTCAATTGTAGCGACTATAGTTACAATGTATTTATATTACACATTTTCTATTAATTCCATTTCAACGTAAAAATGATTTCACCATGATTATAATAATCTGGGTTTCATTACAGCCTCTACTAAGCGTTTTGCACTTGCTTCGAGCTACGAGTCTTGCTACGAGGCACGAGACTGGCTACGAGCTACGAGCCTTACTACGAGCTACGAATCTTCGTATCTTATAAAGTAAGCTCTCGGCAATGACACAGAGTTAATAATATTAAATTGAAACAAAATTATAGTAAAAAATTAACTTTAGGATCCCCTCCATATTATTATAAATTTAATTAAATATGCGGGATGCGGGTTCATATGAAGTGGTATCACTCACAAATATCGAGTGTAGTATATACATCATAAACTTCCCCGGTGCGACACGTATCGCCAACACAAAACATTTGCCAACAAGTGCCATAAACAAAACTCATAAAAAGTTGTTCTGTACGACAGGACAGCACACGTTTACTGACCTACATGTGTTTCAAAGACTGATGTCACTTATTTGCGCCACAATCCGAAACGCGGACAAAGCGATCGGCCGGCCGGTGCACAACACATCGCTAGTGAAGTGCGAGACGAAATAAAAGCGCTTGGAACAAAGCGCGCGATATAAAATGTACGGGCGGGATTGTCGCTCGCATTGGCATAGTAATTAAGTGCGGTGATAAATCGCGTGCGCATATGTGTTGTGTGCACGAAAGGCGCGCGCGAAGCGACCGGTCCAACCGATGCGATCCAACGGACGCGATGGATCGCGCTAACTCGCACGTTAGATTTACTATTATTGTATTCAAAAAAAGCTATATCCGTTACGGTCACGGCGCGCTTTTAGCAAGTGTGTTTCAGTACGGGTAAAAATATTCGCTTTTATATTTTTTCGAACTTTATTTGCAGCTTTTGTTGATTTAAAAAAATTCTGTAGCTGTAGGTACGTATTAATGTTTTAAACTTATCAAGCGCGTCCGCGGTCCCTGTTCTTTATAATGTTTTGTTGTTCTGACTTTAAGTCGAGAATTAGCCTCGCAAGATGCAAATTTAAGTATCCACTTTCGCAATAAAGAATCTGTCGGTCTTCTGCAACCTCACTGCGATTATCTTATGGATACCGTAATACAATCTAACACGCATCACATCAGCCAGTGCATCGACAGCGGACAGACGGGCCGGACGGGCCGGACGGGCCGGACGGGCCGGTCGGGCCGGACGGACTGGACAGGCGAGCTGGACTGGCGGCCGGACGACCATAAAGCTCAAAACACACACAAAGCGGGTGCGGAGCGGAAGCGGGTCGAGCGCGGGAGTACGGCGGGTATAATAATTTTTAATTCAAGGAATTATATGGATGTCAACTCACAGCACGCGTGCGCGGGTTAGGCGCGGAGCGGGAGCCGTGTCCGCCACCACTGACAACGCCAGACGGGAGCGGGTTGGGAGCGGTTGTGCTATTCTGTAAAATATCACCATGAAAACTTAGGAAATTCAAACTGAGTAAATTAAATAAAAATTCATTTCATGCGCTAATATTATATTCATTTGTTCCTTCTTTACTTTAAACAGTTCTATTTGCAAGCCAAATCGAAATTTAAATAAAATCTTTGATTAGTTACCCCCTACTCTCTAAATATTCTCCACATTGATGTATTTTTTTATCAATGTCATGACCCCACAAATTTTTCCTTTTTTGCGCTCTTCTTTTTAAAATAAGTAAAAACAATGATTCTTCGTCTGTGTCCGAATCACCCGACATTTTCACCCTGCAACCGCTGCCGCCTGTCAAAGTACGACTGCGCCCGACCCGCTGCCGTCCCGCGCCGGACACGCGCCTGACTCGCTGTCGCTCCGCACCCGACCCGCTGCCGCTCCGCGCCCGCGCTCTGTGTGAACACGATGAACAGCGCGGCTCACGCGATGAAAACGACCCGACTCGCTCCCGCCCCGCGCCCGCCTTGTGTGTGTTTTGAGCTTAACTCCCGGATTACGACGCAACACACGCGCGTGACTTACACGCACAGCGGGCTTAAAACAGCCACTTTGGCAGAATCATAATAGGAAAATATTATGAATCATCGTAAAATGTCACAAACTGACCATTCATAATATGATCTGCGTGCGATTCATATTACGAAATAATTCATCTGTTTGACAGTTTTCTATGGAGATTCGTAAAATGGTCCACACATTATGAATTTCTTTTGTGTCAAATTAGATGAATTGCTAATGACTGCTGGAAATTCAGGAAATGAATTGCTTTTAGAGGAATTGCTAATGTGGCCGTTTTAGGCCGCCTGATCACGTGCTGATGTGTGTTACACCGTAGGTGACACGACCGATCACTACACACCGAGTACAGCCAGCGTGACAGCTATGCTACTAAACTAAGCTGTTCATGAGGACCTCGTTTCCTTTTCTTCCATGTTAGCTCAAATTAATACAGAGTCTGAAATGTACACTCAGGAGAACGGATTATTTGGCAAATTAAAGGCAGTCAATTTAAAATTGTTTGTATAATCAAATCACAGCTCTGTCATTGTTAATCAATAGCATGAAATGGTCATAACACGGTCCGCTTGACAATACCTGACTATAAGTACGTTGTCACTTGTATAACCGGAGAATCTTCTACTAACCAGATTTTTTACAAAATTGTGTGTATGAAAAGCATAAAAACTACTACAATTTTATTAAAATATTATTCCTAATTTATTTTATAAAACATTTTTTTCGAAACATGTAATTAAGATTAATCACATTGCAGAAATTGGAATATAATTTTTAAAAGTCCTTGCAATAAAACTTTAAAAAAAAAAATTGACCGACTTCAAAAAAAACAAAACAAAAAAGGACTACTGTACTAAAACCAAACGACAAAAGTACTTCTTTAATAATAAGAGAAAAATAAAAAAATAACTTTAATTTCGGAAGTCGGTGTCTTTGCTTTTAATTTTAGTTTTTGGCCACCGACTTCCGAAATTAAAGTTATTTTTTAATTTTTTTATTTTTCTCTTATTATTAAAGAAGTACTTTTGTCGTTTGGTTTTAGTACAGTAGTCCTTTTTTGTTTTGTTTTTTTTGAAGTCGGTCAATTTTTTTTTTTAAAGTTTTATTATTTTTCCATTTTTTGTGTAATTTGATTTTTGTAATCACCATGGGTAGACCAACTAAAGGAGCCGCCCGCATGAAGAAAAACAGAATTAAAGAGACTAATACTGCTGAAAAAGAACCCCTATCTAAGAATCGCAAGCGGAGTGCTATGTCCGGTTCCCAAGAATCACCGTTAGCTCTTCATGCTAGGTTATCTCAGATGAGAAATTACATGCATTCTCATTTGTCACAGGAGTCGCCAAATGATAAGATCTGCCGACTCAATCTTATTCAAAAACGATTAAGTGGCGAGTCGTCTGAACAGCGCAAGTATCGTTTAGATGTTATACGAAACCGGCTGGCTAATGAGACTCCCGTGCCTTCTCAAGAATATAAGGGTGAACACTATACATTTGCTTACACTGTATAGTTCCCCTCATCATCATATTATAAGGTGACCATAATCAGATCTGTAATGTCACTTACAACCTATATGGTTGCAAAGTTCTTATCAATATAAATGAATTAAGTCCAAACACAAGGTAATTACTGTGAACCGTTGAGGAGTTCCGTTAATCGTCCTTCGTCTTCATCATCAGACCCTTTACGACAGTCACAACCCATCCAAGTGTAAGGTTCTTATCAATACAAATTAATCAAGCCCAAACATAAGATATCTGCTGTAAACCACTGAGGAGTTCCCTCGACTGTCTTTCGTCTTCATCATCAGACCCCTAACGACAGTCACAACCCATCAAAGTGTAAAGTTTTTATCAATACAAATTAATCAAGCCCAAACACGAGGTATCTGCTGTAAACCATTGAGGAGTTCCCTTGACTGTCTTTCGGCTCCATCATCAGATCGACTCCAGACCTTCATAAAATTGTAGTGCTGTAAAATACTTAATGAATAAATTAAGGAATGCACTAGTTGCCCTTACGATTTTTGAAAGTTCCCCTCGATTTCTCTAGGATCCCATCATCAGATCCTGACTTGGTGACAATGGGACCACCTCAGAAGTATAAGCTTTTGAACAAAAAAAGAATTTTTGAAATCGGTTCACAAACGGCGCGGCGGAGTAATCGGTGAACATACATAAAAAAAAAAAAAAAAAAAAAAACAATCATCCGAACATAGTACCTCCTCCTTTTTTGAAGTGGGTAAAAACTTCAAAATATTAAATGAATGATCAATTATTCAATTTTAAGTTATAGTAGAACTTATTTTATTGTATTTTAGAAAAAAATCAAGTTCACGCAAACAATCACTGAGTGTGCAATATTTTTATTTATAATATTAACTAAGCTTTAGTTGTACACTTTAGAGCAAATCGCAAATAAATAAAATCTATAAAATCTAACTTAGATCTGTGTTCTCGTCTTCTCGAAGGCACACCTATCTATTTAACATTCTTGAATTTAGCAATGAACTATCAAAAGCTGAACAAACGTGTGCTGTGTAACGCCGCATACAGCCGGTCACACCTATAAATCTTGGAATCCAAATCTGCAATAACCTAATAGTTTATAGTGCACAAACAGAGATTGCCTCAATCGCATACACCAAACACGCGTGGCGACGGAGACACGTAACTCACTGGATTGACAAACACACAGTCAACGCAGCCGTCATGCAGCCGCCCCGCACACGCTACGCGGCCGCACACAACCCGCTAAAAAGCAACCCGTGAGACTGCTCCGCAAACTGATTGTATGCTAATCTATCGGACAGCCCGTTAAGCCGCGCCGAGCACGCCACCTGTCTATTAACACATTGAGTAGGTATCGACACGCACGCCTTATCTATATAAGACAATGAGCACGATGCTACATTGTAATCAGCTGTTACTTTTTAAACAGACTGATGATAAATTGAATCATCGATTATGAGCCTAATGAATTTTAGGCAATACTAACGCTAAAAACCCACGCTATGTAAATCGTGATGAGTAACGCCATCTATCACATTGACTACATACTAACGCGCAACGCGTCTATCTGTCCCTGTGGTCTGTCCCCATTCTGATACCATAAATTAACGCCAACTAAAAACACCATTAAAACGAATAAGAAAATAATATCGAATCGAAGAGCAACGTAGTTTTCGATGGTATGCAGTTGGACGGTTGCCAGGCAACGCGGGTGTTAAGAAAAACCTCGCATTTACCTACATGATTTATGGAGCTTCATCCACTTTGGTCCTGACTTAACTAGCTAAGGAAATGCAGATCGCAGTGCAGTCAACGTAATGCCGTTCGAATGGAAATCGGCGACGCGACACCGGTTACAGACGAACCTAATGACACTGCACCTCGGCACCGATCAACACTAGAATGTTACATGTTCGTATGTCTATGTGAAAGTTTTTCAGTTTAATAAATCATTATTCTTTTCTACAAATGCAGCTAGCTCATACAAATTGTGATACACATTTTTGCGTGTTAATCAGTCGCAGCGACGTGTTTTCGGCGCGGGAGAGTAATGGCGCTCGCTCAGATAAAGCCGGCGGCATTACGAGAATATTCTAAGGAATTTATAATGCTTTAGCTCCAAAATAAAAACTTAACCCCGGGGACCGCGGCGGCATAATTAAGCAGTTAGTTCGTGCTCGCGGATTAACAGCTTACAACTTTGTCCATGCCCTTACTATCAACCTTATCAGAAGGTCATAAGGTTGAAAATAACTCGATAGAGTTTAGAAGTAAAGTTGCGTGAGTAGTGTGGCTGTCTGCCTGTCTATTATGTTCAGCGGGTGTCCGCTGGGCGCAGCGCTTAGCGTCGTGCCGTACTGTGCCGCAGAGAGCCGTCTCGTGCCGTGTCGATAAACTACAGCGTTGTTGGCACAGCAATAAAGTTGTTAGTACATACGGCTCCATATGCGCACGTGTTCACGTCACCGAACGGTTGTTTCAACCCCCTTGTTAGAATGAAAGACTCCTATCTTCCGTGTGCTCACTTCATGAGAGTGACCTGAGGCAATTCTGACTCTATTCATAGAATTAACAGTGTCCGTGTCTATTCTACTTAATTTACCTATCTCCTTTGCAAGTTTCATATGCGGCCGACAGCTTCCTACGGTTACAATTTTCAGTAGCAACTATAAACGTAGTTTATGAGACGTTCGAAAAAGGAAACTATGAAAACAGTGATTATATTCTTGATAAAAACACCGGACACTAACGAACCACCGTGTGTCACTATTAGCACTACTCAGAACTACTTGGCACTACTTGGCATCTCTGCACACGACGCGCCGCAACCCCGCTCCGACTGATAAACTCTGTCACCCACACTAACCGTAGGTGCACTACGATACTTATTGTAATAATATTATCGCAAAATATCTTCCTGATTTGGCTTCACTGGTATTGTGCCAGAAATTGTGCACACCCCAAACCGAAAAATGCCTTTGTATATCGAAGTTAATCAAGAGACGTTTGGTTCTTTGTTTTGTATCTACGAGTCTATGTAAATAGACGAAAGTTGAAGCATCTTTTCTATCTGACACTTGATGTGTGCGTTACCCTAGCAAAATGTTGTAGAAAATGGACATTTCAAGCTTATAGGAAATTAGTTGCATAGCTTTTGTACACATTTTTAAATTTGTTGCAATTATAGTTTTTTATTTTATTGCACAAAAACATTTACTGCTGGGGTAACGTTTCAAACGATACCGCAGCCAGACATTAAAAAAAAGGGTATATTTAATTAAATATTACCTATATAATTAGTTGTCTAGACGAGGTAAATGTTGCAATAAATATTTTATTCGAAACCTCAAGAGAAACTATTATAACTATATTTACTATACCTATTAGGATTTCCTCAAAAACTTAAATGCTAGTAACATAATGATGCTAATAACTTATCTCAAAATTGGAGCTTCTGGGTATACGTGGCATAGCACTTGACAACTCAAAGATTACCTCAAGAATTGCTCTCAGCAAGTTAAAATAGATGCATATCTCAGTAATGAGGAAATCGTGACATACGGTGTACCCCAGGGAAGCATATTAGGGCACGCCACAATAGCGGCGATAAGTCCCCTCTTTGAGGAGTGGCTAGAGAGGCGCCACGGCGTCCTCACCTTCCGCCTGACACAGGTCCTCACCGGACATGGCAGCTTCGGGAGGTACCTGTGTAGGATTAGGCGGGAGGAAACGCCCGGGTGTCACCACTGTGCGGATCGCCCGGAGGACACGGTGGAGCATACGGTTGAGGTATGCCCTGCTTGGGCGGAGCACCGCCGTGTCCTCGCGGAGGCGATTGGTGGCAATGACCTCTCGCGTCCGGCCCTGGTTCAGGCCATGGTACGGAGCGAGAGGGCATGGGAAGCCGTCACCTCCTTCTGCGAAGCAGTAATGCTCGCGAAGGAGGAGGCGGAACGCGTGAGGGAAAGGCAAAGTTTGCGCCCTCACGCCCCTAACCGCCGCCGTTGGAGACGCCCTGGGCGTCGGGAATCCCAGGCGGATTCCCGGCCACCATAGGCGCGGGCTTGCGGACGGCGAGCAACGGGCAGCTCGCCGTCCGATAAGGACCAGGCCCGGGTCGATGGCGCGTCGTGTTCCACGCGCGCCTCATAGAGATGTCAGCAAAATTGACGGGGTCCGGTAGGACCGATGCCTGCCAGGGTTGCGGGAAAGTCCGAAAGGGATACCGGGACCTTGGCAACAGGCAAATGAAGGAACACGGGTGGGTTTTAGTCAGTAAAAGTCTGACACGCCCTTCCGCTCCGACAAGAGCGGGAGAAGTCATTGGATGATTTCCCACCCTAAAAAAAAGGAAGCATATTAGGTCTCACATTGTTCCAAGTTTATGTCAATGACCTTTGTAGGATGATGCTACCAAACTGCAAGATCTACGCATACGCTGACGATACTGCAATTATCATCTATGGTTCTACTTGGGAAGAGGTTAAAACTAAGGCAGAAATAGCACTAAATAGAATTATGAACTGGTTCCACCAAAATCTACTTACATTAAACTTGGGTAAATCTTGCTATATTCCTTTCGCATTCCGACGAAACACAAAGCCACCGCCTAGCTTTATTGTAACTGCTCACTCCTACCTGAACTCGTCTACACCGGGTTCATGTCCTACATTGGCTAGAAGTGACTGTGTAAACTATCTAGGTTTGCAAATTGATGACGGCCTACGATGGGACAAACAGCTGGAAATGATATCTTGCAGGACAATGCGTCTTATTTATGTTTTTAAATCCCTTAGAGAATCGTTTAAAAATGGTTTATTTTGCACTCTGTCAGTCGATTTTTGGATATTGCATTACTGCATGGGTGGTGCTATTAAAACAAATTTCCTGAGGGTAGAGCCAGCTCAAAGAGCAGTACTTAAAGTCATGTCTAAGAAACCATACTTATATCCAACCAATCAACTATATAATGAATGTAAGGTATTAACAGTTAGACAGCTGTTCATCTTGCAGTCTGTCCTCAGAACTCATAGAACCATGCCCCAATCCAACCCAAAAAAAACGCACAAATGTGCCATCAGGTGTAACACATAAAACTACATTTGCCAAACGCCAACATTACGTCATAGGTAATTATTTATATAAGAAGTTATACAAAATACTAAACATACTTTATCTAAACAGACACACGCTAAACCATAACATCACTCAATGGCTATTACAAAAGGACTACCTCACAACGGAGAATCTTCTTACATACATCTTATAAAATGCAATCGCAAAATTCACGCACACACACACACGCACGCGTACACACGCACTCACTCCTATACGCTCATACACAAACTCTCACTCACATATACAACACACTAAGTAACCTACACTTATATAGAATAACCTTAGCATAAGTAACATCGACACCGTCTCACTTGTTACAGAATGTCAATTAGTTACTGTACCGTATGGCTGAACCCTATCTGTTAAAATACAGGCCAGACCTTAAGGGATAGTCTATAATTATAATTGTGCTCATAACGTGACAAATGTAAAATTTATAACCTACAATGTATACAGTGCAATGTGTCCTATTTTTATGAAATAAATATTTTTATTATTTATTTTCTTTATTTCATTTTTCTTACACATACATTATATTTTTAAATATTAGAATAAAAAAATATATAAAAACATTTAAAAATATAAAAAATAGTAGCCCACCGGTATCGGGAACAGGGTCCAAGCTACCGGCGGTCAGGGCTCCAGAGAGAGGAACCTCCTAACAATGCGAGCCGTGTTCTGGAGTACCGCTTTCTGAATCAAGCCCTTAATCCAGCTGCCCAACGAGAGCCTCCTTAGGTGTTGATCGAGGCTCTTGGCAATTAAGCCATTGGCTGATACGACTATCGGCACAATCATTATTATTATTTATTTTTTAAATGTCTTTGACATATCTCGGGACCCTGGGGTCCCGGGCCTTTGGAAGGCGTACGAGGGGCCGAAGCCAACTCGCAGAGGCCCGTTAGACATCCATATGAAATGGGGCACCAACCGACGACTATCCCTGTTCGCACTATGCAATGCAGCCAAGGACAACCCCCGGTTGGTGTAGGACTATTGCAGAACATGAAAACAAAGATATTGGACTATGGGTTTGGGTGGGTTGGTGGACTGGTTATTTTGAACTATGGAAAGACTATGGCCCCTGCCTGACCAATGTTTTTAATATAAAATACATAGATAAAATGGCAGGGGGTGTCTTGCACACTCAATAATGGGCCCCCAAAAATGGTCGCTAGCACAGTGTCGTAGCGAAAAGGGGGCAACATGTCCTGAGGTGTTTGAGAGGAGTGGAGAGGTATTCCACAGCTATCAGGACAATCCTGGAAGTACGGTCAAGATCCCTACCAGCATGTTACTGGAATACTTCCTTCCTCCGAGCACGTTTGCTCTTGCGAATTTCCACTCAAGCCGGCCAATAGAGGCAAGAATGAGGTGGGAGCTCTGTCCCTCGTCAGTGTTCACTCCAGCCGGCCAATAAAGGCAAGCCAGGGGTGAGGAACAATACTTCTCCCGGGAGGTAGGGTCTGTGGGTCGCTACTGCTCAACAGCTCGCCACATGCTGCCCTGCGGGTTTTTGTATCTCTCTTGGTCTGGCTCCTCATCCTAGACCTGTTCCGGCAAAGTAAACTCTACTAGTACAGACCTAGAGTTCGGAGCACGCAAGCCCCACCACGACGTCAACGTAGAGATACGGCGGTGGGGTATTATTTATTATTATTATAATAGCACAAACAGTAAACGCACGTAAATGATGACGTCATGCAACTGTATCGCAGCGCCGCACAATACTCTCGCTGCGGATATCCTAACTATAAGCAAGCTTTTTGTGAGCTTAACTCTCATGTCGAGTTTTAAACCCAGCATCCAAGTCAGTTGGACAACTAGTTTCCTCGCAACACAACGTATGTGTGTATAACGTGTGTACAATAAATGACGTCACACAATAACACACAAAAAGAAAGCGCAAGTTAGCGAGTTGAGTCGTTTTGTGTAACACTTTGAGTAACTAATCGGCGAGGTAAAAAGTTGAGTTGGCAGCAGTTGGCTGGCTCGGCGCCAACCTCGGCGTCCAATGTCGGCGTCGGTCGGCGTCGGCGTCGGGCTCGGCGCTCGGCACATCGCGATACGTTTTTACGAGCGCTGTACTGCCGAGACAGTTCGACTTAGATTGACGCAGTTAGTGCGTTAACGGCTGCCTGTTTAGGAAGCCATCCTCATTACTTTGTATGGACGCTTGTAAACTGCTCTCACGTCGGTACGTCGGCACTGTTATTACTTTTGAATACTGAGAATTAGGTAGACATATGTTTTTCTTCTCATTTACATTCACACAATGCCCCAGCTGTATGTAAGATATTGCACAAAGGAACTAGGTCACAGAGAATCCCAAATTGTCAGTATTCTCTTATCTGTACAGTCTTCTTCTTTTTATATCGACGGTACATTTGTATTGTGTATCTGTACAGATATTATTGTCTTATTGGACTAAAAATGGTCATCGATACTACTTCAGTTTATTAAATATTTTAGCTCCATCTAAATGACGTCCTATATAAGTGCATACCTAATTGCAGTACCATGTGATCGAACTTATGAAATACACAAGTAAAAATCCTTGTTTCAATTTATCAAAACACTACCCTACATAATGCTAAAGCGATCACTCGCACGGCAAAAATCGCCGCGGCGACACGAGATATCAAGCGCGTCTAATCCGCCGTGCGGATGTTACGTAAGAGGCAATCGTGTTGTATCCCCAGTTCCGCAGCATTTCGCAGCACTCTGCCGTGACACGTCACTAATTGTATGCAGATGCTTTGTGTCGAAACAGGGACATTCCTTAAAAAGTGAAGCTGTATGTAGTGAGCGTCCAGCAAGGCATATCGGCGGTGTGTCAGAACAGAACTATTGATTTTGATGCTAAAGATAACTAAAACGAGAACGTGTATGTGAAGACACATAATTAGTAAATAACCTGAGTATGTTTCGCTATTTCATCTCAGGGGTAGTCAGATTGTCAGCACAATTAGCGGGGTCCGCTAGGACCAATGCCTGCCAGGGTTGCGGAAAAGTCCGAAAGGGATACCGGGACCTTGGCAACAGGCAAATGAAGGAACACGGGTGGGTTTTAGTCAGTAAAAGTCTGACACGCACTTCCGCTACGCCCTCAAAAAAAAAAAAAAAAAAAAGGGGTAGTCAGATTGACAATGTCGACTCCATAATAGTCTGACTTATTTTTTATATGACGTGTAAAGCGACGTCGACGTCGACGTGACGACGTGTGTGACGTGTGTCCAATAGCCCATTTACAGAATAAACAATTTCATTTATTTAGTTGTGACTCGTGAATGGTATTAAACTTTTGATCGCCCTTCCACATTTCAGACTCCAGAGTATTGTTTCATTTTAAAACATCAACCTTCCATAGTATCTTTGTGAACAACAACAGCACTTGTTTAACTAAACTTATAATAATCACGAATTAGCCATTACTGCAAAAAAGTTTCGAGACAGCGTGTTGCAAGTTAGCAGTCATGTTATGTTATTAACTGAACGTGTAGTTTGTAACTAGCAAAACACTGTAGTGGGCGAGTTTTTCAAGAGATGGCAACACAAATACTTATGTACAATTTGTTTGCAATTCAATATAAAAGTAGATGTCTCGTATTCGTTAGTATATTTTATTTTATAGAAGATGGTGTGTTTTTCGTTATGCCGTCATTCTGCTGATACAAAGATCTACAAAGTGAACTAAAAATACAAACTTAAAGGTAACTGATATCTGGGAGAAGTCTCTAGCATACGGAAAAATTTACATAATAACACTTTGATAATGACTGATCAAATTCAGGTTTGTCTTGGCCAACGGGACGCTGTGTTTTCACACCTTGTTGTTATTGTATTTATGAAAATACATAAGTTGCGGCTAAAGTCTATCGAGGAAGTTCTAGCTATAATGATAAAAAATGTTATTCATAGAGTGCTCAACCAAGTTCGCTAGCTCTTCAATAGAGAGTTGCATTTAAGCCCAAAGCAGCATCACGTCAGTCCACATAACTAGTCGCAAGTTTTAGGCGATTCCTCCGGTCGTGAGGAGTGTGAGAGGGATGGAGGGAGGGAGGTAAGTAATCTAAGTTATTCGACTTAGCATGGAGTTTGATGCGCGGCTCTTTGTCGCCTCACACCGCCTCGCACCTCGCACCTCGCGCGAAACGCCTCGCGCCTCACGCCTCGCCGTTGACCCTGTTGAATACTGCCGTTGCTTGTTGTCATGTTCAACAACGGCAGCATTCAACAGAGTCACTGTTTCACTGAAATAGAACTTATTCTATACCCATATTTTAGTAGAACCATGCTGCTGATGGTAAAGTAGCATTTCCAAAGCAGCTAATACGAAAAACGATATAATATAATCTGCTTCAGGAAAATTCAATTGGAAACATGCATTCACTTGTCTATGCACGTGTTAGATTATTCATTTTGAGTATTTTAATATTGTTTGTTCGATATTTACGAAGTTTGGGACCAATGTAGAAGTACCTAATTTGACTAGGTATTGTTTACATAAAAATAACACAACTTATACAATTCATTAAGATGTTATTACTTTATTACCGTATAATGTTTTAAAATGATTAAGTCACATAAGATTTGTTTATTATTACCTGTATTGGAAGTTATTAAACCAAAATATATGATCATCTATGATTGTTTTAAAATGGCGGTAGATGTTTGACATAAAGTGACGTTTGTAGGATATAAAAAGGATTGTAAGCACGTTATCGGTTCAGACGGACGCGTTATTTTTATAACGCGTCCGACTGATGCTAACCGCCGCTATAGGCAAACAGATTGAGGGGCCCGCAGTGGCGGGCCACCGTACAGCCTCCGCGGGCAGGGGGCGAAGCCCCGATCCCGCTCGCCACGCCCCCTTGCGGGGGCGTAGCGATATCCGAATCGGTATCGGTTCAGTTGCTCGATAGATTTCCAGTTGGTTGGTTTTAGTGCCGTTGTTGTTTGGAATAGACTGGCAGATGTTACGTAAGTTAAGTAATTTGATATTATACGGTAATTATTGCTTAATATGATTATGTTGTTGTGTATGGTTTACTATTGCCAACATTGATAATATGTAAATTGTATAACGGAATATTCATGTTCTTTTCCTTGCTATTTTTATAATGTTGCTATTATTCCGATAGAAAACTGTAATACTGTTTCCATGGAGTTTCTTGTCCTTCTTCTCCATGAAGACCGTTTTGTGAACGGACAACTAGCTTTCTGATTAAATACTGACAAGTCTAATTAAATAAATGTTTAGCCTTGTCTTTCTGTGCTTTAATTTATGAAATCCTTTCCCTACAAAACATATTCAGCAGAACTTTCATACACAGCAAATAACCAGTAATCATTCCGACACTAAAAGCTTACTAATTTGGGTAATACCTATATAAATACTTATAGTGCTTACCGCTCCTTCTGATACACGCCATAGCATGCTCTTGTGACGACGAGGCCTTATGAAACTATTTCTGAACTTGCAAAGTTCTTAGTTTTTTTTTGTGTTTGCAATCGGTCTTATCGTGAGATGTGTCAACTGGTGTGCAAATTGGCTCAGACACAGCAACACAACCTAAAGGAGTATCCTTCGCAGTGTCGCCATTAGCCTCAAGTTCTTTCGAGAGTCTCATTTAGTCGCCAGTTTATAAGACGTGTCGTACAATAACGCAGGGACCCGTGTCTGACAGTGCCCGACAATACCCGACACGGCCCGATAGTACGAAGTTTTAATCAAGAACTAAACTTTCACACTCGTGAAATTTGAAAGTGAGATCAGAAGCGACCGATCCGAGTGACCACTGAGATGAAGCGGACAATGATATTAGAAAGTTCTTGGTATTAAGATGCTCCTCTATGCTACCGCGCGGTACACCTGCGTACCAAAAACCATTGTAGTTAATTAGAGAGAGACACATATTTTGGATTTTGTAGGTAGGCAAATAAGCATCACTTTTGTACGTATACCTAATATTTTTCTGTTCTTTTGTTCTTGTCTCTTTATTATGTGTCTAAACAAATGGTTAAATAAATAAAAATACATACCATATATTTTTACCTTATTTTTATCTGTATCATTTGAACGAACCTGTACCAGCGCGTGAAGCTATATTATTATACACATACCTAAAAATACCAGTTTAGTCCAATCACCGACTCGACAAAAATCCCCGTATTTACAGTGCAATAGAAATATCCGACCATTTGCTGATTAAACTGGAATAGCGCGATATTTAGAACTTCGGCGAATTGATACGAACCATTAGTTACCGAATCATTTTGTGTAGTTATAATTAATTGCAGCGGGCTCCGTTAGTTGTAAACATTTGTAGCTTTATAATAAACCGCCTGGAAAAAAAACTGATAATAACTAACTGTTTTAGTTATAACTAACAAAATGCTTTTTATTCGGGTAGCTCATTGATGAAGCATGAATGTATGCACCTGCGGGTCCCGTAAGAGGCGACTGAAAAGGTAGCAGCATCATCATTCAGCCGAAAGACAAACAGCAGTAGTATGTGCAGAAGAGTTCAGTTCTGCACATACTACTGCCTATCCCAGGCATTGCCACGACGACCGGTCCTGTGCTCATGCGTACTTACCCAGTTACAGCGATTACATAATTAACACTGAGAAACAGTCTCCACGAATGCCTAAAAATATCAGATAATGTTTACTGAGTAAACTCGCAGCAACAATAAGCCAATGAAGAGCTCTTAATCCAACTAATAGAAACAATTTTATTTATTTTATGTTCAAATATAATACGAGTTTATTTGAAAAGGCCAGTTGTCCTCTAAAGTCCACGTGTACGTAAGTGCCTATGGCACTTAAACTGTGGAAAAAATTCAATCGTCCAATAGCGAGGGGGCGATTCCATAAAGTTGCTTAATCTCTTAATCTGGCCGAATATGCGAGCTAAGTTTGAACGTAATGAGTACCGCCCGCTCCTCTATATACATACAACTAAGTATAGTTAATGGGGTTTCTTATACTCCGTGTTTACCAAGTTATCGTCGAGCGTGTGATCCTAGTCCGATTCCGGGATTTTAATGTGTTATTCTGTTTTCGTGTCAGGAAATTTAGAGACTTTGGAGCTTTGAGCTTTGGTAATGCTATTTCTAGCATACGTAGAAGATTTTAATTTGGTTGAGAAACCTTAATAATAATTAAGAAACTTGGTTCTCATCTAGCTAATGGAGAGTACTTGCATAGACACAACTTGTAGCCAGGATTATCCATCAGCAACTTGCTCTGAAATACAGCCTTGTGGAATCGGAAGTGCCGTACTTCAGGTACGTGCCCGACCCAGTTCTCGAAAATGGAAATATCACATTGTACTGGGATCGATCCATCATCACTGACAGGACCATTGTTGCCAATAAACCTGATATAGTGGTGGTGGATCGAACAGAGCGGCGCACAATGATCATTGACATAACGGTCCCGCATGACGGGAACCTCGTGAAGGCAGAAAAAGTCAATTATCTTGACTTGGCTCACGAGGTTGTCGACATGTGGGATGTGGACTCTGCGATCATTGTGCCGATAGTCGTACCAGCCAATGGCTTAATTGCCAAGAGCCTCGATCAACACCTAAGGAGGCTCTCGTTGGGCAGCTGGATTAAGGGCTTGATTCAGAAAGCGGTACTCCTGAACACGGCTCGCATTGTTAGGAGGTTCCTCTCTCTGGAACCCTGACCGCCGGTAGCTTGGACCCTGTTCCCGATACCGCTGGGCTACTATTTTTTATATTTTTAAATGTTTTTATATATTTTTTTATTCTAATATTTAAAAATTTAATTTATGTTATGAAAAATGAAATAAAGAGAAAAATTAAGAAACTTCTATACGTATAATATTAATATAAGTACCATTTATAATAATTGACCCATACGCGTAATTATACTGAAAAAATTTTTGGAATCCAAGTCATACTACTCAGTAAAGGAGTTTTTGGATGATAAATCGACTGCAAAATAAAGTTATTTACCCTCATAAACACCAAACATTATGAAATATATATAATATGGAATATAGAAAATCAAATATAAATATGAAAATATGAATACATAAATAACAAAATAATTTAATAATAACGAAAATACTTCTACTTGTTAATTTAATAATAATTACCTAGATTATTCTTATTCAATACATAAAATTAAAATAACTAATATACTATACCTATTTATACTATCCTAATAATATATTACCTACATAATTAAACACATCTAATAATTTATAATAATATTACATTTCTGCTTAGCCCTCTTCCTCTCTCCTAATTTTGCTGTGCCCGACAGGATCCATATCGATCTTTTATTTACTGTACCATCTACGAGTATGTAACATATGGAATGCAATAAAAAATTGAGTATTGAGTAATACCTATAACTACAATTGAATAGCCTATTTTAAAATAAATGAGGTGGAAAAGTCAGATATCAGCTCAGATTTCAGATTTTATTAATATCGTTAATCGCGTTACGTACACAAGTGGAGTATTTGGCTCTTGCCACGTTGTGTCTGCTGCTCTGATGCATGAGCTTTTAAGCAATATCTACTCGAGTCAAACGCACGGACTGATAATTAGTTGTACGAGTATGTTGGTCAGCGTTATGCTTATTCTCTAATCTTATAAAACGATTTTCGTGTCTGTGTGTGTGTGTTACTGCGTTGTTCTTCTAAACCACGCAATGATGCGGTTTTCCATAATTTAGAGAATTGATTCCGGAAGGTATATGTGTAGAATACATTAATATTAAACTAATTTTTTCGCATTATGCTTATATAGAAGCCTTTTTGGCCTCACACATGTTTTATTTTTCTGTAATTTTTTTTAAACTGTTTATTTAGTTTTTATGTTCTTTTTCATTATATTGTTTTCATGATTTTGTTGGTTTTAATTTTCTTTGTTTTTATTGATGATTGCTTTATCTCCTGTGCATGTCCCAAATAAAATATTTTTAATTCTTTGTTCCTTTCTATTTCATAAATAAACCTCGATTTTTTTTTAATCAAGTAAAAACCGTGCGAAGCAGGGGCTGGTCGCTAGCGTAAATATAATTGAATGTATACTGCGGTGACCAAAGTTACATTACCATGTTAGATTGTTAGTAGAACATGAGTAACGTTCACAACTTTGTTTCAGTTGATATGGATGCGAGCTCTATTGTCGACACTAAATAAACTACCGGGACGTCCGCTACGTAGAACAACTTATTTACAACTTTAGTTGGGCACTTACGAAATGTATGGTATCTACTGTTACAAAATTGTTCCTTTTTTGTAATATAATATGGAAACATGTTTTACATAACAGCACATCTCGCTTCACTCCCCGAAGGGTTAGGCAGAGGTACACCCATATTTCGCCAGTAATGTTTCAGTCCCATGTAACAGGGGGCGAGCATAGAGTCGCCCCCTGTTACATTAGTGCCCGGTTGTTGGTAATAGTGCCATCAACCGGGCACTAATCCAAACTCAGGGCTGCTACTGAGAAATTCAAGATGGGAATGAACCCAGGACCTCATGCTTAAGACCACTACACCAATGAGGCAGAAACATCTTTGTATGGTCACAGATTATATACAGATGGAACACTCCGCAGTTTAGGTATGAAGCCACAAGTACACGGCGGGCTCGACTTGTTGGGCCAATTCACTAGTGTTAAAGCGCTCCGCCGCCCCGAGCTTGGTCCCACGTCAAATCAATACTCACGCATCAAGTCACGTTGTGCATTTTCGCAAGATATTAAAACGAAAAATACTAAAATAAAGGCAAATTATATTGCATCGCATTTGGCTGTTTAAATAATGATAAAGATCCAAACCTCACGTTTTTCACACTTCGAACATCGAAACGTAAAGCTCGTCTACCGATAAGTAATTAGTAATTTAATTAGGTAGGTACCCTACCTACCAAATTTTTATATTTGTAATTCTTATAATTATTATGTCACCCGTATTTACGTAGTTAGAATATTAATTTGTATTATTACAGTACAGTTAAGTTCGGTTAGACTGGAAGCCGATCCCAAAATAGTTGGGAAAAGGCTTGGCAGATTGATTGATAGTATAGTTAGGTACTTACAAGTTCTGTTTACCAGGTCGCGGGAAAGTCCGAAAGGGATACCGGGACCTTGGCAACAGGCAAATGAAGGAACACGGGTGGGTTTTAGTCAGTAAAAGTCTGACACGCCCTTCCGCTCCGCCCAGAGCGGGAGAAGTCATTGGATGATTTCCCACCGTCAAAAAAAAAAAAAAAAGGTGTAGCTTTGATAAGTATATGTAGGAAAGTACCTATTTAAATTGTATTTTAGTATTTTTATTTTGGTGGGTACACCTACCCCGGACTAACTATAACCATAACTAAATATTGTGTAGTAGATATTTTTTATTTGCCAAAATACGTAAGTACATACTAATAAATAATGGAGACTAAAGAAATTAAAGTATTAAGGTGCAATTACGTGGCCGACCGCAGGCGGCAGCAGCAGGCGACGTGCCGCCGCGATAATCTGGTTTCTATCGATTGCGAAGAAATCGAATCGAATTTCTATGAAGTCACCTGCGGTCGGCTACATACTACTACTAAGTAAGTACCGAGCCTATATTTATTTGAAACGTCATTTGTTCACAAAATTAGAGTAATAGGCACATCATTGGTAATTAAATATTCAGATTAATTATTCTTTAAAAGTTGATAACCCACCCTCGCATACCTAACGGCTTTGGAAACAAAATTCCGCAGCCCCTATATCCTTCGCCAGATGTGGGCGCCCGCGCCGACCCTTAGGCCGCATAGCAATTGGTATTTTAACTTTTAAGATACTCACTATTTGGGTATATTATAGAATGCCACAACGGGGCATCTCAACGAATTTGCTGACAGTGAAAGTGTAAACTGTAGATTGTGTAGAATATGACATATCTACTTTGATTTTTATTCACTCAAACTGCTGTCTGCAGGTGCAATCCTTGAAAAGGGCTTATACTCGAGCTAATTTAAAACAAATATGACGGATGCTATAAAGTTTTAACGCTTTTTAAGTTTACTCTATCCTGGGCGCTATTTTCATTTACAAGAAAGGGGTCGCAACAAAAATCTGATGCTGCAATGTTATTGGTTGATCAGCATGGGTAAGCGTTACATAGTGGCCGAACGCTGCAGGCGGGAATAGACCTTGCGATGCGCGCCCGCCATAGTACTATCGCGGAAAGCCAGCAAAGGCGCATGGACGCTATTATAGAACCTGGGCGGTAACAGAGGTGGTCATCTTGTGCGCGGGATTTTGTTTTGAAAGTGGTTGGTTATGGGTGTCGGCGATGTAACTATGAACAGAAAAGAAGAATTCGGGTGACGCGGGTCGAGATTTTTGTCGGGGTCTTATTAATTACTTGAGTCGAATAGTGCGCTTTTAACTCCGAACTATATTATTTGCAATAGCATCAACTCGAGGTGAGCAGCGGCGAGCTACAGATTGAACTTGTACGGCGACGGAGCTGAACATAAACAACGAGGATCGGGCCGATCGCGATCTGAACAGTGCTGCTGAAAACGCATCAGAACTAAGAAGAAAAGAATCGACAAAGCAGTTTAACCCCGCCAAAAGATTCACCGGTGAAGCTGGACTTGAACTATCCTGACAGAGAGACTTGATTAACCACGCTAGGAATAAACCAAGACAAAAGTAAATGCACGAAATCTTAGAAGTAAAAATTGTTACGAAACACATCAAGAAACACAGGACGTGCTATCTCGCACATGTTCACAGACGCGGCAAACCACACCTTTTATATGCAGCAATGCAGTACAAGGCCAAATCCAAGAGAGTAGGCTGACCGATTTACGCATGGAACGACAACCTAAGACAGGACATGGCGTGCGTCAACAAGGAAATCAACTTCTGGATGGACATGGCTGAAGACCGATACAAGATCACGAAAGCAGTCAGCGAGATATACAAGAAACCTGAAACGGACAGCAGCGAGTCCTTGGACAAAGACTCAGAAAACAGCAAAGTGTAACACAGCACAGCAGGGAGATAGAAAAGAGCCGAGAACGAAGCATATCGCCGCCAATGGATTCAAAGGTGAAAATGAAACGGAGCCAACTGGCGGCGTCGTCGTAAAAAGATGCCCATCCTTAGATAAATATTACCCGTCTCTCCACTAGTCCATTGCTTACTCAAGGATGCATATCCGGTAGGCTCGCAAATCCTTCCATATCCCGACGGGCACGGTCTATTCCCTACCATTACCCGCGCCCCCCGGTCTACTCTTTGATATGCAATAGTTTCTGTAACCCCATGAACCATGAGGCTCCAAGGGCTAGTGCAAATCCTGGGGTTCATTTGATTTATCGAGTCTGGTTAAGCCACGCTGGGGTCGGTGCATTTCATTCATTCATTCATTTAAAAGATGATAACCCACCCTAACGTGGACAGAAGGTATACAAGTTACGCGATAGAAAGAGAGGCAACTTGTAGGTGAATATAAATGTAGGTAATTACCGCTGTGCGACCTAAATTGCACTTTATTGTATCGTAGCAAGAGTTGCTTTTTATTTAAATGATTTTGCGGAGTGTCTCATCTGTTTTAATCTGTGGTAAGGTATAATTTTCAATTCATAACATTAATTCATGTTATGTAATTTAAAATGGCATGTTTTTATTCAAATCTCAAATTATTCCCGGTCGGGATGCCCTTTTTTTTTTTTTTTTGAGGGTGGGAAATCATCCAATGACTTCTCCCGCTCTGGGCGGAGCGGAAGGGCGTGTCAGACTTTTACTGACTAAAACCCACCCGTGTTCCTTCATTTGCCTGTTGCCAAGGTCCCGGTATCCCTTTCGGACTTTCCCGCAACCCGGGCAGGCATCGGTCCTACCGGACCCCGTCAATTTTGCTGACATCTCTTTGAGGCGCGCGTGGAACACGACGTGCCATCGACCCGGGCCTAGTCCTTATCGGACGGCGAGCTGCCCGTTGCTCGCCGCCCGCAAGCCCGCGCCTATGGTGGCCGGGAATCCGCCTGGGATTCCCGACGCCCAGGGCGTCTCCAACGGCGGCGGTTAGAGGCGTGAGGGCGCAAACTTTGCCTTTCCCTCACGCGTTCCGCCTCCTCCTTTGCGAGCATTACTGCTTCGCAGAAGGAGGTGACGGCTTCCCATGCCCTCTCGCTCCGTACCATGGCCTGAACCAGGGCCGGACGCGAGAGGTCACTGCCGCCAATCGCCTCCGCGAGGACACGACGGTGCTCCGCCCAAGCAGGGCATACCTCAACCGTATGCTCCACCGTGTCCTCCGGGTCGGGATGCCCTAGCTTAGTTTCAGCGACCAACTCTGAGAAAAGGATATAAATGAGCCTCTCATTTATATAAAAAAAGTGTTATTATAATATGTAGATTTAACAGCTACGACAAAAAGTCAACTAAAAAGGTTTAAACAAGGTCAAGACAACACAGACAGACAAATTAAAAATCCGGAGTCACACGTAATCTGTACGATTTATGAACCCTAACACGTGTGACTCTGGATTTTTAATTTTTGGGTTTGTGGTTGGGTTTTAGTTTTATAACGTTTATTTTTATTTAAACTTGTTTGGAGTTATAGTAATATGTATATTTGACATGTGCTAATTAAGCCCTTTCACAATATTTCCCATTTAAGAGCGTTCATTCTAAAAGTTGGCAACGTCGCAAATAGGTGTCTAATATTTACCTGTTTTGATTAATTTTGCCATATTACTGTATGGAAATATGAAATATCGCTAACTAGTGACCCAAAATATTAATATTTAATTGCAATTATAACACTGAATTGGAATTTTGTAACCGTTTGAGGTGTAAAAAGGGCATTTGGAAAGTTTCCAAATACTTTTTTTATATCTACTTGCAACGTTGCCGTTGCCCATTTTCAGAATACACCCTCTTAAAATCACTCGTTTGCTCGACACCTAACTTTGTAGGAAGGTTGCGTAGTGGATATGTACTATGGTTACGCTTCTTGCGGGTCGGTGCTACGCGCTACGCCGCGCTGCGCCACGCTACGCCATCGCTACGCGCTACGTGGCTTGGTCAATAATGGGAATTAAGGATCCCGTTATGGTAGGTCCTGTAACGATGGACACACAGGTCGATTGCCACAAACAGGGTGTTATATCTGTGTATCATCTGTAACGGATGTGCTGAAGTATTCTAATGATGATAAAGATGCGAAAAGGGTTTACTTACAGCATCTACATCACACTGAAATAAATAACAGCCTTTAAGAGTTTCCGGTAAATAATAATATTGAACTTATTTACTATTTTCGTATACTGATATAGTAATGAACAGATACCCTATGTACGTTGATTGTAACCTTGTAGCTAAAATAATAATTTTAAATTTACTTACAAAGCTAATTTTAACCAAATTCAACCAGTTAATTAGTTCTCACAGAACTGATTTATTCCCTCTAAAACTAATAAGAGTATCTATGTTAAAGATTCGTTATGTTATTACTCGAGATTCTCGTACAATCTCGGTGTAGGTAGTTCACATTCTGCTCCAATGTTCTGCTAATATACACAAAATGTTCATAAGATCTATTCGGCGCACCACGAGATTGGATCCGAAGTACTTCACTCGACACTTCAAGGTCCAAGTCTGAACAAAATTAACTCAAGTATAAAATGAGTGGACCTACTCGAGAGAGTTATAGGCGAGGAGTCAGTGAACTGTTTCTTAAAGTCATTACTATCATACACGTGTTTTCTTTATAATGATATGATCTTATTTCATCGCCTTGCAGCTGTTTACATCATGTGAGACTTCATTTTAATTAACCGACTTCCAAAAACGAGTAGGTTCTATTTTCGTCTGTACGCATTTTTTTAAATGTTATTTTCAGCGATATTTTCGTCATAAAACAAAAACTCAAAACCAAAGACACCGAAAAATAAATAAAATAATGAAAGTATCGTGCTATGATTGGCATTGTCGTTTCAATCAATATTTCTCACCATCACTGGCTCGACTGTCCGTCTTTATTCAGGTTCGATATTGTCTCGCACTGAAGTACGTAGGTATGTAGTGTCGATGCTCGTCTAACCAAACTCACAGCAGGTCGGTGAGCAACATTAGCCGCTACTCTCTATTATGGTAATTACGACGTGTACCGGAACGAAGGCTCGGACAAACAACTGGCAGCGCTCCAATCAATTAATTGCCGTTTTGCCGTCCGCTGCCGGGTGTGCCGTGGCTTTGTGCGTCACACACGGATCTACTTTAATTAGCAAAAGGTAAAGGAGACGTATTGAATACGTCGCTTGACACCGGCGCAGTCCCACTGAGCCGCAGTAAGATGTGCCTGTGTGTGTGAAGCTCTGGCGTGCCCATAGTTTCAATTAATTCCGCTTACATTGTGCCATATATGTTTAATTATATTTTAATTGAAGTTGCTTTTCTATTTAACAGTGTATTGGTGTTTTGGGCTTGTGGGTTCCAGTGTTAACAGATAAAGGAGGCAATATAATGTAGGCCAGTCAACAAGTACCGGGTACGTCTTCGGAAACTCGCAACAGCTACCTACTGTCGACGAATTAAGTAAATCATACCCATTCATCTTGTAATTAGGTACCTACCTAATTTAGGCATCATCAAATAATCCCATGCGATGGATCTGAGAATAGAGCAGTGTATCTACAGAAGTGAAAAAGAAGCCCTGTTATCGTCACTATCAGGTGTGTTTGTCCGTGAACGTCCGGACTCTGGACGGATCGCTCATCAATATTTTCATCGCTCATCGTCTATCGTATCACAATGGATATCGTTATCATCTCCTCCACTGATTTTGAAAGCTTCGATTTTTACACCGTTACAGCGTTATTACACCAATACTGATACATTCTGACTGATTATTCAACAACCAATAACAGAAAACGCCACTTTAATATACCTCCATAACACTAAAATATTTCATCTTCCCCCGTCGCTTTCTGCTTCCGAGTCGTCCTTAAATCACCAATATTATTTACAGCAGTCGACCCGCAACGGCCCGCAACTTGTCGCTGTTCGGCGTGGGTTTGTGATAATTTGATAAACTAAAAAGTGCCAACATGGCGTCGGATTGCGCAACTTGCGATTCACGGCGACCAGGCGCGTCATCATCGCGCGATTAAGTACCACTGCGCCGTTTTTTTTGTACCTACTGAGTGAACTGAGATAATTTGAGATCGGCAAGAGATGTCAATTTCATTTAAGAACTTGTTTTTTAATGCTATGTATAGCAAAGTTTGTGCCCACTTTCGGTAACTTTTTCATTTCGATCTACATAGACACGTGATCTTGGAAGGGCACCAACATTTCAACACATTCAACCCCTTCTGTAAATCAATTTTCCTCACACAGAGGTTTATGAAAATCCGGAAAATTCATTCATTTCGTAAAATCAGAATTTTTTATAAGCATTAGATACGCTATATTCTATTTAAAATATTCCTCAAAAATCCCACTATTAAATTCACAGAGGCAACGCGACCTCTCGCCTCTGACGCAATCACCGCGGCCTCAGCTTCTCCATAATTAGGTACAATTATCTGTGGCCAAATGAGCATAATACATGAAAGGCCAGACTAATGGAAGGTCACACTAATTTAATAATTAGTGCAATTTTAACGCGGAACCGCGTAGCGTCCTGCGGGGCGGGTCAGGAGGAGCATGCTGCAGGTAGGTACAGAAGGACAAACACGCGCTTTTTATTTTTTTGAGCGTTTGATATCTTCAAATGACTTCTCCCGCTCTGGACGGAGCGGAAGGGCGTGTAAGACTTTTACTGACTAAAACCCACTAGTGTTCCTTCAGTTGCCTATTGCCAAGGTCCCGGTATCCCTTTCGGACTTTCCCGCAACCCTGGCAGGCACGCTCTGGAACTAAATAGTTATTGAGTGGCTGAATCGCCTGAATAGTATATGAAAGTTTTATTGTTACTTTTTTAATCACTACAAGGAGTAATGATAATAAAAGTTATAAAACTAAAACCGAACCAAAGCAAAAACGTCAACCAAAAAGGTATAAAAAAGACATCACAGACACACAAATAAAAAATCCAGAGTCAATCTAATCGATTTACCACGAGTGACTCCGGATTTTTAATTTGTCTGTCTGTGACGTCTTGTATGTATACCTTTTTAGTTGACTTTTTTGGCGTAGTTGGGTTGTAATTTTATAACTTTTATTTTAAGTTAAATTTTTTGGCGTTATAATACACACATCAACAGTCTAAACAACATGTATGGTTTTGAACTTTTAAACGATTTTTACTATTGTAATATATTTTTCTCAAACATGCTTGGAAATTCGAGCATTATTTTGACAACCTTCTTCGAGATAAATCAAAATTGCTGTACTGGTAAAAAACAAGTGACGATGCGGCCAGCAAAGTTACTATGAAAATCCATATCTGGCGTGTTTAGCGGCCAAATAAATTACTATGAAAACTCATATCTGTCGTGTTATTTAAAAATGGAACGAACTTTTTACTTCAACACACGGCAACCAAGGAGGTAACTTATCAAAGATTTTATTTAAATTTCGAATTGGTTTGCAAATAGAACAAAGAAGAAACAAATTAACATATTGGCTCATGAAAAATGATAGTTATTCGTCATTGATTCTGGAATTTCTATTTAATTTACTCAGTTTGAATTTCCGCGCGTTGTTTGAGAAAAGTACTATACAAGCTTTGGCCGCAATCAGGAATTGATGGACTCACGCATGAGTGCCTCGGCTTCGCCTCGGCCCTCATTTTCACGATCGTCCATCAATTCCCTTATTGCAGGCCGCGATACTAATGTACTATATATTTCTTTTACATAATAAACTAAGCATTTTTTTGATGCATTGCATGCACCAAAGCTACAAAATCTTTAATTCAATTGTTCATTTAATTACAATAATTAACAATCTGTGTACCGTAACATACATACGTACCATAAAATAAAGTTAAAACGAAATTAAACTTTCCATGTTTTACAAAATCAAATAACTTTTTTTTTAAATTTTGTAATTCAATACAAAATGTGACAGCCTCTGTTGTTTAAAAACATGTCAGCAACGATTTTTCATTGAATTTATAAAATTGTTTATCTGATTCCAGATACCTGAACCAGAACCAGAACCAGATGGCGCTGCCGTCATCAGAACATTGAGTTCCTGTCAGAAATTTAAATAATATTGTTTTTAATTCAAAATATAAGTAAAGAGTAGCGAATTGTGCGTCAAAGTAAACAAAGATTGCGGAAATACCACATCAAGTGTTACCTACGGAAACAATGAAGAAAATTCTGTGAAATACTTCACATTTCTTACTTCCGCTTCCTTCTACTTACTTCACTTTCAAAGACCCATAACTGTACTGTTTGTTATAGAAACAGTCTATAAGTGCAATAAAAATCATATTGGTGATCAAACTAATCAAGAAACAAAGTGTACCTAAACCAGAGAAGAACAATATCAAAACTACAAAACAATGATAAGTAAATACAAATGTTGACTAAAAGTAACAAATCATTGACCGATTTTTTTCATATTTGAAAAAAGGTACTCAGCACTTCTCTGCGGACAGCAGCGACACTAAAGATTCGGTAATACCCTCTAGCGGTGAGTAGAATAACTACGAGTAAGAGATATTCAAGATATCGATCTGTCATATTACTTCCACACGATACCAACAGAGACAGCTTTCATAAAATAACGTAGAAGGGTCAAAAAAAAAAGTTATTTACAGATTTAATAACAGTATAATTTTGTACAATGGAAGAAGAAAATGTTACAATTCGTCGACATAAAACTACTGCAAATAACTCACTAGATATTTCGTTCGAGTCAACAAATTCTGAAATGATAAGAAGATACAGTTTACCGGACTTGTCAACTGCATATGACAGTAACATAGAAGATTTAAAGGGAATAATAACCCAGCTTAAAAGCGAGTTTGAAAGTGCACACTTGGAAACAGAAAAACTTAACACGGATAATATGACGCTAAAAACAGCTTTGAAAAAAGAAAGGAACGAATCTCATTTACGAAAAATATGCTCAGAAACAAAAATTAAAGGAATACATAGTAAAAAGACACAAAGCAAAAGAAAGAAAAGGATCTCAAGAAACCTAGATCAATCTTTTAATGACGCAATCAACAATAGTTGCATAGATCTTGGTATCAATGAAACTACTGAAACGATAATAGATGGCACCATCAGCAACATATCAATACTACCTAGATTACCGTATAGAATTTGCAGTGACATTCGTACGTCCAAGGAAGTTGAAGAGGTAAACCAGCTAATAGATGGCGTTACCAGTGCTTTATTAGAACCAACTTTATCGGTACGGCAGCAGCGCAGATATTGTCTAATAAGTAGTAATAAAACAAATAAGGTATTAGCTATAGCAGAGAGTACATTCCCTAATTATAACATTTGACATTACTTATCAACAAATTGTGTAATTATACAGTTGATAGAGAATATGGAACAAAAATTGTTAAACTACACAATGAATGACTATTGTTTGATTTTCATAGGTGAGAAAGATTTTACAAAAACTCACAATTACTTTGAATTAATTATTAGCATAAGGAATATATTAATGACAAATAACACACACTAACATTTTGCTCTGTTTAGCGACCTACAAATTTGATGGATGTTGTTCTATGTTTAACTCCAGAATAGAGACATTTAGTAATTTATTGTATAATGATATTTGTACCCACGACTATGCGATGATATTTGATTCCAATCTAAATTTGACATACGATGAGACAATGTTTTATAAGCGCCGTGGAGTTCTCAATAACTATGGTATGAAGAATATCTTTGACAATCTGGAGTGCTATCTTGGCATTTATACAGACCCTTGCCCTTTAAATATTGAGGATCCAAATTCAGAAAACTATACAAATTTAAGAGGGGAACTGTTTTTTCGTTCCTAACACGGAGATTACAAAGAGCGAACATAGTAGTAAGTTTGAAACTCCTAACCATAACATTCGACTACTGCACCAAAATATTGCAGGGTTATTGAATAAACTCTCTATGATTGAAATATGTTTAACTGAGTTTAAGGACAGTCATAAGGAGGTAGACATATTGTGTTTCTCAGAAACATTTATTAGTAATAATAATGAATTGAATATATGTATTAACGAGTTCATACTTGCAACTTCATATTCACGAAATACGGAAAAGAGGGGAGGGGTGTGTATTTTAATTAAAAAGTTCTTAGAATACAAAATAATTCAATTATGTAACGACATGGCAGTAGATAAAACACTCGAGTGTTGTGGCATAGAAATACCACTTTATAACTGTATTATTGTATGTGTTTATAGGACACCCAATTCGAACATCGCAATATTTTTTAATAAACTCGAGTCCTTATTGAGTAAAATAAGTGACAGAAAAAACAAAAAAAATATACTGGTCGGAGATCTAAACGTAAGTATCCTTACCACAAACAAAAATGCCACTACTCTAAAAGAAATACTTTTAAACTACAACATGACTTTAACGATAAATGCTCCGACTCGACAGACTTCTTGCATAGGCCACTTCATCACTAATATACAAGACTCGTCAGGGGACACATGTAAATTACATCTATCGGACCATAATACTGCTCAGATATTGACATTCACATCAAAAATATCATCGAACAAGGTTGCTCCATCGCACTATTTTATGTACAAGAGGAACTATAACGAAGAGTACTTTGCAAAATTTAGAGAATGTCTCTTGAGCCTAAAATGGCAAGATATTTATGATGAAATAGACCCAACACTGCTTTTAACAACTTTCATGAAACATTTTGCCTATTATATAAATTAAACCCTTTACAAAGAATAAAAGTAAAATGTCAAACACCTACTTTACGATGGTTAACTAAAGGTATGAAAAAATCTTGCCTCTCTAAAAGATATCTAAAATCGAAATACCATGAAAATAAATCTAAAGAAAATGAAATTGCTTACAATAAATACGCTAAAACCTTAAATATGTATATTAACTTGGCCAGAAAGCAATCTTCTAACAAATTTATTTTGAAAGCAAAAAACAAATGTAACGCAACATGGAAATGAATTAACAAGAAACCTAAATGTAGAAATTCACAATATATACAGGCCATTAAATTGAATGGCGCTACGATAGAAAAACCAGAAGAAATAGCAGAAGCTTTTAATAACCACTTCATTGACACTACAAATATAGACATAACCAAAAATAAAAACAATATCACAAAGAACACTAGCAATGGGAGTAACAGTTTATATCTCGAACCTTGCACGCCCAATGAAATCAATAAAATAATTGCATAATACCATCGCAGTGGGATATGATGACATTTCCACCAACATAATAAAATCATGTGCCGATATATTGTCTCCCATTATAGCTCATCTTGTTAATTTAAGTTTCTGTGAAGAAAAGTACCCGAACAAATTAAAGTTCTCAGTTGTAAAACCATTATAGGTATATTAAAAAAAAAACATGATTTAAGCAATTATCGTCCGGTGACTATAATTGACCTATAATTTCAAAAATATACGAAAAAGCAATGTATAACCGAATTGTCTCATTTATATCCAAATACAATATAATAAGTACAGAACAAAATGGGTTTCAAAGAGGAAAGTCAACCGCATTAGCTTGATATCAACTAATAAAATCGATTACTGAGAATATAGATAAGAAGATACCGGTCACTGCAATATTTTTCGATATGAGCAAAGCATTTGACTTTGTAAAACATGATATACTGTTAAAAAAATGTGAGAGTTACGGGATTAGAGGAAAAGCGTTAAATTGGCTAAAAGACTACCTAACTAATAGACAACAACGTGTTGAAATCTTAGGCGTTAATAAAGACAGAGAAGTGATAAAGTATAAATCTCAATACAGGACCAATAAATATGGAGTGTCACAAGGTAGTATTCTGGGGCCATTGCTTTTTCTTCTATATATAAATGATTTGCCAACAGTGAAAACTACATAAATAAATAAATAAAATAAATAAACAATTTGAGGATAAAATAAATGCTGCCGTAGAAGCAATACTAGAATGGCTTGAGCAAAATAATTTATGTGTGAATGTTTCCAAAACAAAACATATTAATTTCTCTAATTACAAAATGACAAATGAAGCAATGAAAATTATTGGATGTAATGATGAAATTGAAGAAGTTGACCATACGAAATTCTTAGGCATAGTAATTTATAAAAATTGTAATTTGAAAAAACATGTTGCAAACTTGTGTAATAGGCTAAACAGCTTTGCGTTTGCACTAAGAAACCTCAGGAAAACTGTTGGAAGTAATGCTGCTTTATTGGCTTATCATGGATAGGTATGTCTCATCTGTGCTAAGATACGGCTTAATCATATGGGGTAATTCCACTGACAGCAATAGGGCATTTATTGTGTAAAAAAAATATGTACGAGCTGTGTTTGGCGCAGACGAATTAAAATCGTGCAACCTATTTAAAAAAATCACAAACTATTAACGTTAGCATGCTTATACATACTGGAAATGGGAGTATTTGTAAAAAAACATCCTCACCTATTCAATACAGCCGATAGCGTTAATGCTTATAAGGTGGGCAAAATCTCAAGAGATCCACCGAAATTGGCAATGCCAAGATGTAGAACAGCATATTGCCATAAAAACACTAGTGGAATGACAGTAAAGATATTTAATAATATACCGAAGGTTATTAGAGAACTGCGAACCAGCTTATTTCAAAAGCATCTCAGAGCATGGCTTATCGAAAATTGTTTCTATACTGTTAAGGAATTTATGAATTATAGGACAAATGGGAAAGTTGCATGACATGAAAAATTAAAGTTGACATTTTTTTATATTAAGCTATTGACATTTTTGTAATTTGTTTATGTTTCTTTGACATTTGTATTTGTTATAATATGTAGACAATTCTTGATTTACTGGGTACTCTTTTTTATGACATGTAATTTAATTATTATTTTGTATAATTTGAATCAATAATATTGTCAAAAAATTTGCATGCCGAATTTAGTAGGCGGAATATGAAGAACTATTTGTGTATGTGCTATAAAATCTGTAAAATACCGTATTTCAGGCAAATAAATGAATCTATCTATATATTCTGCGACAATTGCTCCCAATGGAATTTTAACAAGTCTTTCAGTTGTTGGGTTGTCGATACTCCGTCCAGGTTCCCTGGAACACGTCTCTGGAGCATGTCCCATGCGTAATCGATTGTGCAGGCTACGGTAATACCCGGGTGTTTTCCATTGCCAAGTACTCTCTGGTCCTCCGAGGTGTGTGTGAACGCACATTGTAATGCATCAGCGTAAAATCTGAGCCAAGACTTTGTGCAGATCGGTGAACATTAGGCCCGAGGACATCTCCAACATAACTTTCAGCGTTCATATTACCATTTACTAAAACGAGCTCAGTTCTTCTGTTCTTCATAATACCCGCCCAAACCATCATTGTGGAGCAACTGTAAGGGTGCACTTTCTGGTTGCATCTCAGCCGTTCAGCATTTCCGTGATGACGATTACCCTTCTCGTATCAGACCTAAATCCAAACCGGGACTCATCGCAAAATATTTTTTTTATCCCATTGCTCCTGGGTCCATGTCAAGTGTGCATTCGTTTCGACGGGCGCGATTCCCATGGCGTATAGGTGGGCACCTAATTGGGTGTCGTGCTCGTACGTCGTATTCATGCAGTGTATTTCTCACGTTTTGGTGGCTAACAACAACACCGCTTGAGAATTTTAGCTTTAAACCTATCTTCCGGGCGGTTAACATCGGCTGACGTCTTGCAGTCAGTACCGGTCCTGTCGAGCAGTTGTACTCCTTCCACGTCCTGGGTACTGCTCAGCAGGATCCCCTGTATTAAAACCAAAATGCCAAGATACCTGGGACTGATTTCAAACCAGCGGACGATTAAGACGCTTCCAACGATACCTCATTTGACAAAATATGATGAGTAGTTTAGAAGTTATGAGGGAACACATGAACATACATACTTAGATACTTGTAACAAAACAACAAATAATGTACATGTTTGAGAATAAATAAAAAAAATAAAAAAAAAAAGATACATACATACCGGTTGAAATCATACCCCTCCTTTTTACTTCGCATTAGTCGGGTAATAAAATAAATATTGTCAAAAAATTACATAGGTAAATAAAACATTTTCACGATAGGCTATTTAATAAAGTAGATTGTAGCATACCGCCTGACGGTTTTATCAAATATGCCCCTGGTGGCCGTCATCCTGTATACATTATGTGACGTCCAATCGAGCCTCACTGTGTCGTGGTTCTTCTGTCCGCGCCCGTGCGGTGGTCGCGCGTGTCGTCCTAAAACAATCACAAGGCAATTAGCACGTGAACGTACAACTATCGTACACACTCGCCCGCCGCCACCCGCTCTCATCCCTCACTCGCCATGAATCATGCTAAGCCGCGCGACGCCAACTGATTTACTACAAATTATTCACAGTTTTAGTCATTAGAGGGTTAATTGGTAAACAATTGTGTAGCCCAAGTATGGATTTATTGTGAGCCCGCGATTATTCAGTGGCCCAACCTGGCCAACGTGCTGCCGACAATAGACGACTACAATTAAATTAGCTCACCGCAGCGCTGTTTGAAGGTGAACATGATTTATAAGTTAGCTCATAAACCCGTTTGATTAATGACGAGATATTTTATTACACGAATATTATGTTACACTGGAATGATTCTGCGAAATTCCTAATCGTAATCGAAGGTAATTTATACCTGTAAGTGAAGCCTTACACTGTTAGCTTGCGATCGTTGTCATAATAATACTAACAAGCGCCCCCGCCCCTGCTTCGCACGGGTGCGATTTACTGATGTGATGTGGCGATACATACCGGTCAAAATCATAACCCTCCTTTTTGCTTCGCCGTAGTCGGGTAAAAATTATATACCTGCTAACAATGTACCTACGTAATGTATGGTACACGGTCAGACACTCGTGACATTTTTCCTTCGAGTGTCAGAACCTCTAATTATGCACTTTGTTGCCAATGACCTGACAGTCGCAACACTTTGTTCTTCAAGTTTACTTACTGCGCGATGGTATAGCTTTGACACGCGGAACGACTATCTATAGAAAACTCATCAACTTCTTAAGGTACAGATCACAGAGTACATTGACCTTTTCCAAGTTGACATTATCTGAAAATATTTGTTTGCGCAGGCCTCCTGTAGCCTCATGCCATGTGCTCGTACATACATTATATTGACGGTTGTCGCGCAAATAGTGTTTGGTTACTGAGAGGTCGAAGACCCTATTTATGTAGCGGATCATTGTTACATTTTAAGTTCATTGTAAGTATTTATTTATAGAAGCATGTGAAAAGAATATGCTTCTTTGTGTTTTTTCTCAAAGCGCGGCAGATAAATGTTTTCCTCAGTTGCAGGTTTTAGGACATTTCAAGAACCTTTGTTGACAAAAATATTCAAAAAATATTTGTTTTTCACGTCGATGTCCACCCGATGCTTTTCGAGTACCTGACATAACAAAGAAACAATTCAAAATATTTTATTTCACAAGATGGGCATTTATGATACGTCAGAAGCTCGGTTGCAATTAGTTGTTTCATAAGGTGAAGAGCCGGCAGGACCACGACGCGACGGTTACTCTTATAAGGTGAAGAGCCGGCAGGACCACGACGCGACGGTTACTCTTATAAGGTGAAGAGCCGGCAGGACCACGACGCGACGGTTACTCTTATAAGGTGAAGAGCCGGCAGGACCACGACGCGACGGTTACTCTTATAAAAAGAATTGGCTTTTAAGTACAATGTTATCAATTCACAGTGTTAATAGATAAGGGAGGCAATATAATGTAGGCCTGTCAACAAGTACCGGGTACGTCTTCGGAAACTCGCAACAGCTTAACTGTCGACGAGTAAGTAAATCATAACCATTCATCTTGTGATTAGGTACCTAATTTAAGTATCCTAAAATAATTCCATGCGATGAAGATGAGAATAGAGCAGTGTATCTCCAGAAGTGAATGCCCTGTTATCGTCACTACAAAGTGTTTGTCCGTCGTATCTCAAGTCCGGACAGATATCCGCTCACTCATTATTATCGGTCATCAATCGTGTCTGATGATGAATCGTGTCTTTGCTTTTAAATTTTAGTTTTTTGCCACCGACTTCCGAAATTAAAGTTATTTTTCACTTTTTTTGTGTTTTTTTTGGGAGTCGGTTGTTTTTTTTCGTCTCAATTTTGGGAAGTACACAAATTCGAATATCACTACCTGCTATGTAAATAATAGTGACGGAGCCAAATAAGATATCGTCTACATAGACTAAGTGGGAAAAATCCGTAATTATTGAAGCTAACTCAAAGACTACGCAAGCAAAATTGATATGGGACCACTTCTGAAGCATCGACCTACCAAACAAAAAAAGAATCATCAAAATCGATTCATAATTGGCGGAGTAATCGCGTAATATACAAACATACTATAAAAAAAAACATACTGACGAATTGAGAACCTCCTCATTTTTGAAGAAGTTGGTTAAAAAGATGTATTGTCTCACTAGCTGCGCCTCGCGATATCGGGACAAAAGTATCCTATGTCCATTCTCCAGGCCATGTTCTACCCCTGTGCCAAAGTTCAGCCGTTTTAGCGTGAAAACGTAACAAAAAAACTCACTTTTGCATTTATAATATTAGTTATGATTAGGATTTACCTATTCGACTTAATTGACTAATAAAGAGTTGGTATTACTACAAGATATTGCGTACTTGCAGCACCAATGTATAATAGATCTTATTTTATCTGTCTTCATTTACCGCACAATCACAGAGTATTTACATCCCAACAAGTGCAACATAATTACTATCTTTGTTTATTAATTCAATGTGTGGATGAATACGTAGGTCTTAAAGAACTTAATTACATTATAATAGATATGTAAGTTCAACAGGTTTAGAACTGAAATGACTGTTTGTTATAATTTTAATGCTGGGGCTACATTGTCGCGTTATCGCGAACTAAACTTCGCGCGCTTTCACTCGCACACCGCTCGACGTCTCGATAAGCAACAGACTGCGCGAAGCATAGTTCGCTGTTCAGCGAAAGACGTTTACGGGCTAATAATTAATTGAAATGATGAAAAAAGTGTCTACAAATGATGCATTTTCTAATATTGACTTTAGTTCAATTAAACGAAGTTCCAAGTAGTAATTTTGAGATTCTAGAAAATAAAGCCCAATTAGTTAACAATTTCCTGAATCATCGTTACTTATAGGATAAATGAATCACTTCAGTGACCCGAGTGGGCAATTCATCGCAAATAGATATAATTTGATTTCATTGACATCCTCAGGTTTAAAAGGGTTTAAACAATGACGGCAAAATAAGAATTATATTATCTAGTCCTTAAATTTAGTTGACGTTGTAATGTGGGTCACACGTGTGGTGCACGTGTTTGGCACCGCTGCCGCTGCAGAGCGCTGCAGCCGCTTGCCGCCGCCGCCGTCGCCGCCTGTCGCCGCTGAAAGCGCTGCATAACGTAAACCGCACAGGTTCTCGTCCGGTGATGAATCACTCGTTCACGGTAATGTACGGACACGCGCCGCGCGTATCCAGCGCCGGATGGGAGCGGATACTTGCTAATGTAACCTAGCTCCGATGTATCGTCGCGCTTTAACTGTGCACCGCTCGGAGTATTGCGGAAATATCGGATGCATATTTATCAGTGCTATGTCTAAGCAGTTATTACTTAGCATTTCATCGTACTGAATCAATCTGCCTAGCCTTTTCCCAACTATGTTGGGGTCGGCTTCCAGTCTAACCGGATGCAGCGGAATACCAGTATTTTACATGGAGCGACTGACTATCTGACCTCCACAACCCAGTAACTGAGTACGGTAATACTATATCCCATGGTAAGACTGATTGTCAGAGTTTCGGCAGAAGTTTCGGACTTCTGAACTTCTGAGAAGCCGTAACGACTATCAAAGATCCACGAATGACAGCCGGGACCAACGGCTTAACGTGTTTTCCAAGGCACGGTGGAGTCTCGGTATGTAAAGATCCACGGACCAACCCCGGCAAGCGCAGCTTAACCTACTGGATCGACCCGTGCGGCTGTTATTACTTATCCAGGAGCTCCTCTATCATTTCATTTTACTAATGTTGAATAAATAAACAGTTGAGTAAGTCACAAAAATACGGGTGATGCCCGATTGCCCCAAGTTCCAAGTTCCTTAAAGCTTTTATTATTAACTAAAAGTGGCACGACTCTGTCTTGACCTAAACTGTGAATGGTACAGTCGCCGAATCAACGCTTACGTACGTATTGTTTAATGTTATTTAATTATTATATATGTCGGAGCGGCCGAGGCGGGACAGGGCTCACAATGATGATCAGAAGGGTAATAATTACCAATTAAATTGTTCATTATGTAACTGTTTGTCTACTTCGTAGGCAAAAGAAACGCGTATAATCACTCAACTAGAAAAGTCTAAAACCTAAATGAATTAGAAGGGCGCAACGAGTCCGCAGGTCGCGCTCAGTCTCGTGGTCTGAATGAAACTGACTGCCTGATCCAGGCTCCTCTTATGCTAAACTCTTATCGTCTTAAGACATTCTCACGGGAAAACTAAGCCGACCCCCGGCCACGTTCGACGCAATAAGATTTACGTCGTCGCCTTTCTTATCGGAAACAATTATTCATTATTTAATATCAATAAGCTCTTGGCTCTAACAAAGACCACATTGATCTTGAGAGTTAGACGAGGAGTGACTGACGCCTTCGTCTCACGCTGATAAGAACTGAACGAGGTGTGAGTTGACACCATCGTCTCGCGCCACGACATATATACAATATTGTTTGAAAAAACCAATGGGGGTAAAAAACGTATTCTTTCCATTGCAATTTACGCTTCATTTATTAAATATTACTAACACAAAACAATACTTATAAGTGATAGATAACAACCGAAGTTGTCCTGTACTTAATTACGAAATAGGCGTTCATCAAGGTGTAAATGAGAATGAGAGGGAAGTATCAAAACTTGTTTCACTTCCGCGTCTTGGACTACTGGTTTTTAGGGTTCCGTAGTCAACAAGGAACCCTTATAGTTTCGCCATGTCCGTCTGTCTGTCCGTCCGTCTGTCCGCGGCTTAGCTCAGAGACTGTTGGTACTAGAAGGCTGTCATTTGGTATGGATATACATATAAATCAAGCCGACAAAGTGGTAAAAATATCGTTTAATTTTTTTTTTTGGGGTACCTACCTCCCCTACACGTAAATTGGGAATGGTTTTTTTTTCTCGTCAATCCCATGGTGCTGGGTATCGTTGAAAAGGTCGTTTAAAAATAATGAGAGCTTGTAAAAACTATTTTTGGATTCAAGGATCCGTTTGCGAAATATTATGCTTTAAAGTGCAAATTTTTGTTAGTCAAATGTGTCCCCCCCCCCTGCCAGCTAAATGGTTTATTTTGGATATGTGAAAAAATTCACAGCAGTAGTATATATAACGAAATTAAAAGGAAAACTATCACCGCTACGTAGGCTCCACAAGTTACCGAGTAATAATTGACCAACTTAAATTTGCAGTTGCAAAACATGTTTTCCCATACATGCTGTATGGGAGAACATGTTGTTCAACTACAATGTTAAGTTTGTTGGATACATTCATCCTAACTACGGAACTCTTCATTGTGCGTGGTTCGACATGCACTTGGCCGGTTGTTTTTTTAAATCTAATAGGCACATACAAGCTGTGATTGTCAAGATAAATAATTTAGTTTTAAGGTTGATTACTGTGATATTACTGAACATAATAAGCTGTGATTGTCAAAGATAGTTTAGTTTCAATGTGTGTTTCAAATGCTGTGATTGTTATAATACGCAGAAGCACTGTTTTTTTTCTTTTCTTTACAGAATTGCTTGCTGCATGCACCTCCAAGACACCCTAAATTCTTCCCTGACACTAAATTTTTCGCTAGAACAACTTCGATACATTGCTGACTCGTCCAGGGTGTGTTAGGGAGGTATCCAGATACATCCCTAACATACCTTGGATATATCTTGAAAAAATCTTAAAAACATAATACAAAATACGTCCTTAGAGAAAATAATATCTTCCAAAATAAGATTAATTTTAACTTTACTCCATTTTAAATAAGATTAGACATTTAAACAAACCTTTTTACAGTCCGTTCAACCGATTTTGACTTATATACCGTAGGCATAAGGATAGCACTAAAAGAAAAAAGGTTACACAATATCAACTGTTTACTGCAGCTGCTATTTGTCATGCCACCAACGCAATAGAAGTCAAAATCGGTTGAACAGACTGTAAAAAAGTTTTATTTAAATGTCGAATCTTATTTAAAATGGAGTATAGGTACTAATTTTATTTTATTCCAACACTTTTCGACACGTCAGTATGAGGATTGGTCAAGTGTGAACCTTACAAATAATTTAATTTTATGTTTTGGGGACGTTGGGAATGAATGTATGAAAAATTATTTTGGGGAAATTGGTACTTCGGGCATTACGCAAAAATAGCAAACTAGTTTATAGTTTTCAGATACTAGCTTAGGTACTAGTTTTGAATGAATGAAATGCACCGAACCCAGCGTGTTTTAACCAGACTCATTAAATCAAATGAACCCCAAGATTTGCACTAGCCCGTGAAGCCTCATATTGCATGGGGCTACAAAGGCCATGGCAATGGTAAGGAAAACACGTGCCCTCAAGATAAGGAAGGATTAGCGAGCCATTTCGAATATGCATCCTTGAGTAGGCAATGGACTAGTGGAGAGACGGGTGATATTTATCTATGGATGGGCATCTTTTAATGACGTCGCCACCAGATTGGTTCATGTCCAGTTTCACCGGTGCGTCTTTTGCGGGCTTGACTGCTTTCTCGACTCTTTTCTATGTCACTGCTATGCTGTGTTACGCGATGCTCGTTCCATTGCTACTATCCATTTAAGGTTTCTTGTAAATCTTGCTGGGCATCTTCCTAATCTTATCTCGGTATTCAGCCGACTTCAACTTCACAAATATTTCAATATGTAAACTTAAACACTTCTTCACAAAAATAGCTTTACCACCCAAATAATAAACACAAAACTACACTTGGATTCGAAGTTATAGGGTTTTAAATCCAATGTCAGAGTCAAGAGTAATAAAATCTTAAAGGAATGCTTTGTTGGTTAAGGCGCTAAGTCCCGTTTAGTACCGTAAAACGGTCACTTTAAAAAGCCTACTCCTCATTAACGGCTTGGTTAAACGATCTGAAAAAAATATATGTTTGCCATAGATTCATGTACAACATTTTTGTTAAAGGGTTTTTGCGAATTGCTAATAGTTTTGCCTTAAAAAAATATTTACCAAAACGCTATTTTTGGCTAATATTCGCTACTACTTCTAAACGGCTTTGAATTTTGTAAATATTTTTACACTGAAAAATTCATGGTTACAAGGACTACAAAACTGTTAGAGCATTTTTAAATCAATCAATATTTGCAAAGATAATGACCCCATTTAGAGATAGAGGTTCAGAGGTGCTCTGCGCGGGGCGCGGGCGGCAGTCGCGCGTTAGCATTGCGACGGGATGGCTGTGTCGCTCGCTGCTCCGGCCCGGCTATGGACCGATACGCGCGTTTGCGTGTATTAGTGCAAATATTTACGTTCGAATTGTATCAATGTGCGTTTATAGACTAGCTCGCTGCAGACAGCCCAATTCAATTGCGCGCGTAGGCGCTTTGTTGTTGTTTTTTTTTTAAATGTGTTATTACGTATAATACTCTTTTTATTTACATTGACAAAATTTACATACAAATTAACAATTTACAATATAAGTAAACCAAAAAATAAATTAAATATAACATAACATCACGCCTGTGTTTCCCGAAGGGTTAGGCAGAGGTGTACTTTTAGTTAGTACACTCACATTTTGCCAGTTATGTCCCATGTAATAGGGGCGAGCCTATTGCCATCAACTAGGCACAAATCCGGACTCCGGGCTACTACTGAGCAATTTCTGATGTAAAAACCGGCCAAATGCGTGTCGGACCACACAAAATGAAGGGTTCCGTAGTTGGGATGAATTTATACCAAGAACAAACTGAACATTGTAGTTGAAAAACATTTTTTGCAACTGCAAATTTAAGTTGGTCGATTATTACTCGTTAACTTGTAGAGCCTACTTAGCTGTGATAGTTTTCCTTTTAATTTCTTTATATACCTATAACTACTACTGCCGTGAATTTTTTCACATATCCAAAACCAACTATTTAGCTGGCAGGGGGGGAAGACACTTGACTCTAACAAAAAACAACACTTCAAAGTTTAATATTTCGCAAACAGATCCATGAATCCAAAAATTGTTTTTAGACACTCACAATATTTTTGAACGATCTTTCCAACGACACACCACACCATAGGAAGACAAGAAAAAAACCATACAAACTTTACGTGTAGGTGTACCCTAAAATTATTTTTTTTCATTATTTGATTGTATGTACCTCTCAGCGTGATTAATATGTTCACCCGTGCTAATTACAGCTTTCTAGTACTAAAAGTCTATGATCTAAGTCGCGGACAGACAGACGGACAGTGTGAAACTATAGGTAAGGATCCTTGTTGACTACGGAACCCTAAAAACGCAATAACACTTTGCCCGACCCATGAATCGAACCCGGGACCTCATACTCAGCAGTAGCGCTTGCCACCGCTAGACTAACGGGGCAGTCGTTGACATAAAATACGAGTATTGTGTAAATCTATAATAATAAATTATGTATAACTATCCACGTCACCACATACAAATGCAATTCAGTAAAAACCAATACGAATATACGAAATATGAAGTCGCGAGCACACATTCATAAATCAGAACGTACTGCACAATCAATTATAGACCTTATCTCATCAAGAACAACGTGCATGTACTCGTATCATGCACTGTAGCCTAGGTACACCTTACTCACACGAAATCACTGGCTTGTCGCAAGCTACCCTACAACGGCTGTATTACGCGCGCGATGCAACCGCTACAAAGTTTCGTTTTGTGATATTTACATTGCTTGTCCTTGTCCAGTCACTTAGCGACACACTTAGGTAGTGGTTATGAAGCAATGTATTCATTACAAAAATATTACAGTCGCTATGATATATGAAAACAAAAATAATGTAGTAAAGGCAATAAATATTTTCCGATTTGTTGTTTATCATGATTTTCACGACAAATATAATAAAATACCCACTTGTGCTGATAATTATGATAAGTAATTCTTCCTTAATTTATAAACTTTTTCGTACTAATACATAATTTGTAAACTTCGCGGTCTGAGCTGACCCTTATATTTATATGCTTACGACCTTCTATTTTCAAGAGACACATCATCATTGTCATCAACAAATGGTTCTAGTTCATAATTTCAAAGAAATATTTTTTTGAGTCAAGATTACCTAGCGGGCAGCTACATGTGGACGTGTATCAGTGAGCCGTGAGTTCAAATCTCACTCAGTACTAAAACTTTTTGTAAGTTTTTACTTGATTGGAAGTAATGGGACGGAAGTATAATACATTCATTGTGACGTTACATTTAAAAAAAAAACATGCATAGTCTGAATCATATTATTAGTTTTCAATACAGTCTGCTGAATACTGATACCTATAAATAGTTAAATAATAATACAATTACTAATATTTAACTTCATAAAAATAAATAATAAGCATTAGATTATAACAAGTTTTTGCTTAAAATACAAAAAAAAATGTTTTATTTCAATGAAAGTAAATCAGCATTGTGATATGGATTCGAACCCAGACCTCATTGATCGCCAATCCATTGCTTTGCTCATACAGCTACTACCACATGATAAAGTTTGCGAATTTTAGCAATGGAATGGTAATAACAGGTTGCCACTATTAATAACGCGTAGTCTAAATGCAACAGAAATACCTACACTGTTATATTTTGCGTAGTATGACAGTTCATAATTATGTGTGTGTTCTCTGTGGAATGTTGAGACATCACTCATACACGCAAACGCACTGGCTGTATCGTGCTCGAGTTCATACGTTACGTACGTTACATTTAAAAAAGAACATGCATAAAGTCTAAATCATATTATTATTAGTTTTCTATAAAGTCTGCTGAATACTGATACCTATAAATAGTTAAATAATAATACAATAACTAATACTTAACTTCATAAAAAATAAATAATAAGAATGAATAGATTATAAATAAACATAAATACCTAACAAGTTTTTGCTAAAAATACTAACAAATAAAATATTATAATTTCAAAGAAATTAAAAACCAGGATGCGAACCCAGAACTCATTGATTCCGAATCCATTTCATACTCCATACAGCTACCTGTACATGTTAGTTATAATTGAATTTTAGCAATGCAATGGTAAGAACAGGTCGAGACTATGACGCGAATTCTAAATGCAACAGAAATAAATGTAATGTAGGTATTGAAGTTTTGAGCGGTTGCTGTAAGTACATGTAGGTATGTATGTATGTAGGTAGGCCTGTAGGTAGGTATATAGGTACGTATGTAGGTAAGTATGTAGGTAGGTATGTAGTTAGGTATGTAGGTAGATATGTAGGTAGGTATGTAGGTAGGTATATAGGTACGTATGTAGGTAAGTATGTAGGTAGGTATGTAGTTAGGTATGTAGGTAGATATGTAGGTAGGTATGTAGGTAGGAAATATTTTAAGGGGTCATTGACACACGGCTACACATCAAGCTAGATACATATTTCCAGTATAAGCTGACCTTGCGTTGTATGGAAATACTATACAATGCGAGATCACCATAAACTGGATATGTATAGTTTGATGTGCAGCCGTGTGTACTCATCATTATGAACAACTTTCACTCCTTAAGGAACCAACCCTGAAATCGCGAAAGAAAAATCATCTGTTCCCTAGATTTTGATGAGTTATGCGAACATAAAATAGGGGACAGCAGATTTTTTTTCGTGATTTCAGGCTTGGTCCCATAGTGAAAGTTGTTCATAATTATGAGTACAATGACCCCTTAAAATATTTCGTGTATGAAAAGATACCCCAATATTTTCTTCCAAACGCATGCTAAAAAATAATGTCCAGTAAAAACTTAAAATATTCGTAACTTATGTATCTATCTATACTAATATCAGCATTACATCTCCTCTCAGCCATTCCTATCTGGAATCGTAGGTAGAATTGGCGTCCTATGCGCGCAAGTCTGCGCCCCTGCATTTTCTTTGATCGTCTTTTTAGTTCAGCGCGCCACCGCGCGCGTTTTACGTATTCGGGGAGTAGGGGTTTAGCTCCGCCCAAATGCGGAAGGTCAAGTGACGAAACTATGGCCCTTAACAACTTCCCTTGCCACACTCGCAAAAAAACAAACAGATTTGGAACACTGCACTGCATTGCACTTAATCACACACGTATAATAGTTTAAAGTTTTTTGAGATCCACTCATGACTTTAGGCGGACCTGTTCAGCAGATTTCTGAAAGACATGGAAAGATCTCACCGGATTAGTTTGCAAGGGGTTACTGGGTCCTGCGGCAGTTATTCCCTCGTAAGCACTGGACAGGTCCACCCTCTTTTGTACTGCTTTAATGTATTTTTTGGCGACATAAAGTCACAAACAAGGCAAAATAAAAATAAAACTGTTCGATTTCGATGCCCGGCGTGTAGCTGCTGTCCGTGGCTTTATCCCCGTGGACCCTTATTTTTTTTCTAAAATAAAAGAAACCTAAGTTACTGCTTATAACATCAGCTATCTTCTTTTTTTTTTTCTTGTTTGGGAAATCATCAAATGACTTCTCCCGCTCTGGGCGGAGCGGGAGGGCGTGTCAGACTTTTACTGACTAAAACTCACCCGTGTTCCTTCAGTTGCCTATTGCCAAGGTCCCGGTATCCCTTTCGGACTTTCCCACAACCCTGGCAGGAACATCAGCTATCTGCCAGTGAAAGTCACGTCAAAATCATCGACATTAGCTGAAATACATTTTTTTTTGTTTCAAATTGTTCTTATGGTTCCGTACCTCAAAAGGAAAAACGGAACCCTTATAGGATCACTCGTGTGTCTGTCTGTCAGTCCGTCTGTCACAGCCAGTTTGCTCCGAATCCAATGTACCGATTAAGTTGAAAGGTACACATTATTATAATTTTATGTGACCTAAACACAACTTTTTGAAGGCCCTACACTGTCCTCCCATAACTATTAACACTGTAATTCGAAAATATTGTAAAAGCCAATTATCTTTTAAAAGAGTAACCATGGAGTTTCTTGCCGGCTCTTCTCCATAGGAAACGACCAATTGGAACCGTGCACCTCTCTTCTGACGTTTCATAAGTGCCCATGTAGGCATATGTGAAATCAAATATTTTGAAAATTATGAACTGTGTGATAATATGTTTATTCAATGAAATGGCTTGTTACGAGGACCTCAAATACATTTTTGTTTAATAATTTTCAAATAAATGCTTTTAAAGATATTTAAGAAAATTGACTATTCCCCCCTTATCTCCAAAACTACCTAGCCAAAAATTTTGAACAAAATACAGAATTTATTTCTATACCTAAAGATGACAGAAAAACCTAGAAATATATGGCCTTATAAAAACATAGTAAATCTCCCAATATTGTGCGTACAAACTTACATTTGCAGTTGGAATACATGGGAGCAAATGTTCGCTCACTCTCGCATCATAAGTTCTTATTGCCTTTATACTAAGTCAATGGGGCACTCCGACTCAGGCAGGTTCAAAGGGGATGGCATAGCCTTTGTTCGCTCGCAAGCTCGTATGCTCGCTCTTGCATCCGTAAAAATTAGATAGAATTTTTTGAAACTTACCATAAAAAAAGGGTCCCCGGCAAAAAAAAAGCGAGACGGCACGTTTCTAAACCCAACCCCAATTATTATTATCTTTTACAATAATAAAACTAGTTTAATAAACATTATCCTATAATGCACACTCAATTACAGCTTACACATATTTATCGAGTAAACATGCTCTGAAAAGGTACATAGGTAATTAAAATTTAAAAATAAATACCCGTACTTGTCGCCTAAGCAGCTTTTCATTGATGAAACTTGAAATTAATCGTGAGATCAGAACAGGTGTAAGTAACTTGTGCATGATGCGTTTATAATCAGTCTGTTATCCTGCAGAAACTGATAATTTCAATAGTACTTTTATACAATATTACTGCACTGAAAAATAAAGAAAGATTAGGAGTTCTCATTGAACGTTCTGTGTCCATCACAGGTTTAGTAAAAGCTTTAAATGAAATAGTTGTAGTCGAAAATACCATAAAGCCGATGTCTTAGAACCGAACAACTTGTAGCTGACCGGCTCTCGGTATCTCTGTTGAGCAGCTCAAAAGAAACAAATACGAGTATTATGAAAGTCGCCACTTAATTCCCTTTCCTAAGATGTGCCACTCAATTGCTTCGTAATTAAACAATCTAATAAATTAATATCGATAATTCGTACAACACCGGAAAGAAATGTTTTAGAAAATAGTTCTGTAAAAGCTCTCATCAGACTCGTAGGCAGTCGTGGAAACTTTCCCTACAGGGATTTAAAGATATAAAATGAATATCGGCAGAGGTTTAAGTGGGCGAACTAATAAGAGGCGCCCAGTCCGGGCCGCGGGTCAGCGCTTAATCCCGGGATATGAGCCCGGGATCTCCGGGTCGAGCCCCGGGGCGAAACCTCTCTATTTAATGAACTTATTGATACTGCCGTTTAATTGGTGGCGCGGTGAATATGAATTAATTGAATGTGTCACGCGACGGATTTCGTTTACGTTATTAGTAGGCCGTGTGTACGATTCCTTGTTCGTCCATTCAATCATTACGGTTTCACTTTCATGTCAAGAATTACATAAATAGACACAAGAATATCTGAAATGTTTCATTTGATACACGCTAGTTTTATTTTGTTAAAGCCACTTTTTTTTCCAAATTCACTGCATTTTATTCTATAAAAAGCATACAGTCTAGCCACATAAAAAGGACTGACTAGTTCAAGGTTGATATCATTATTGTCTTACAACTGTAGAAGTATTTAAGTTTCAATGAAATTCCTGAAAGAAAACATTTCCAACTGGTTACTTAGTGAGTCTGCTCAGTGGAATGCCGCCGCCCCGCCGCCGCCGCCGCCGGTCACTTCGAGCCGAACTTTTATTGCTATTTTCAATGAAGCCGTTTAAAAAAAACGGTTATTGGGTCGTCGGGCCGAGAGGTAGAAAATGCAATTAATGTAATGGGAGGAACGGGCCGACATTATGCAGAGTAATCGTATCGCGTTCGGTTTGATTCGTCCGAACACGTGCGATCCACTCATCTGTTGATTCCGCCCAATGTAGCTCTTTCTATTCCTCCTGTGAGGTTCACGTATTTATTATCATAACTAAGCATCGGTAGCTCGTTCGTATGGTGATCAGATAATGAACGACACCGTGGACCTATTCATTCGTTATCTTTTCACGCAAGTGATAATTATGAGGAGAACCAATAGCCATACGTTGTCAACTCGCCTTGGTAGATAACTTTGTGTTCTGTTTTCAGTTCTTGTTAAAAGGATTCCTAACGCAGGAGCCACGTGCCACGTGCCTCTCGATCTTCGTTGCTTTAAAAACCTGTTCATTGCTGAATTTTGGAAGCCTCTGTCAAAGATTACATCACTATCCATTTACAGATTCCAGTCTCTTCCAGCGCACCGGTGCGTTAATCAACTCTAATAAATCCTAAATCAGAAGCAGCAAACATTATGGACGAGCAAGAGCTCAATTACTGTTGCAGTGCAGTGCGGCGCGGCGCGTTATGTAAATCAGGCCGATAATTGTTTCCGCGACGACCGGTGCGGCCGCGGCGACACAAATAATGAACTCGCTCCATTTACATCGCGCGGCGTCGCGTCCCACTCGCCACGGTACATAAGTACCTACTAAACAAGAACTGTTCCTAGTTACAATACACACGCCTGTGAAACTACCCGTGTTGCAACTATTTAGGTTTCAATACAGATGACAAATACTGAATAGGTGTGAATACGTAATTAAGAACTGTTGATAATCTTGAATACTAAGAATCTTGAATCTTGAGGCCTTTATGCGGGATTGGCCCAGGATCTTATTAAGTGTTAAAAGGAAAAGGAAGCCTTTGTTCTGCAGTGGGACCATACAGACTATTTGTTTTCATTTTTATTCTACAATTTTATTATTTTTTGCTCGTCGCGTTTGGCTGTCTAGCGCGGTCGTCAGGGCTGGTCAGCCCCGGCCATCTCCGGCCAGAACCGACCAGCCCTGACCAGCCCCGGCCACATTAAACGAACTACAACACTTCCACGATCTTGTTTCTGAATTGGTCTCCTTCAGCCGCAGGACGCAACAGCTTAATAGCTTCCCAAACTAACTCTACAATCTCACAAAACCTTAATACTTCTGAATAGAGTTTAAAGTTCGCTGTGTGAATAGCGAAGATAGTTTGTAAGGATTATCTTGAGTGGGACGTCATCTCAGAAGTTAGGTTTAATTAAAGTTGCCACTGAGAGCCGGTCGCCACTTAAAGTCTCCGATTTCTAGTTTAGAATTGCAGTTCGGTAACTATTTGCATTTTGTACTATTCTCATTTCTCTTCGGGTCGCATGTTTACGTTTAGATATTGGTCACGTTCAGCCAATGTTTGCGACCAACGTCGTGCGACTATTATCTTTCCATACATTTTAATGGTATTTTATCTCACTTTAAATTGCTGAATAATTTCTTACAATTGAAATAAAAAATAGTTTCAAACCATTATAGTCTCTAATAAGTCCCTGAATTTTATAGATCAGAGAAGAAGCCTCCGTATAATTTTATTGTCTAAAAAATTTCAACAACACATGAGCTATGAGCTATTTAGCGTGATCCGTGGGATATTTGGCATTTATATAACAATGACATAATTAGACGATGTAGAGCAGCGATGCCTAGACCGTGGCCCGCAAGCGGCCTAAAAGACTGCGGCCAGCCAAAAAATAAAAAAATGCGCAAATAAAAGATTTTCTTTTTTACAATGTTGCATACTTACATCACTTTGGCCAGTTTTTGTTTAATTTTAATTTAAAATTTAATAAAGGTAACTTACTCAACTTCTCGCTGCCCTAGTTCAATAGTAAGATATCTTTAAAAATGTCCAGATTGAGATAAGTTTTGTATCATGTAAAGAATTTGCTCTTCTTTCTGATAAAAAAATCGGATATATGTGAAACGCAACCTAAGTGCCTTCTCACTGAGACATTTATGCATATTTTTGCCGAAAACTAGTTCAAGATTCTGGCATCGCACGATATCTAGAGTGATCAGGAATATTTTTACTTTTCTTTTATTTCTACACAGAGACTTCTTGAAATGTCTTAATATGAAAATAATAATAAAAAAATAAGCTATCATTTAAATAAATCAACCACATTTCAAATAACGACAAGTGATTTAGTCACAGTAAAATCATAAAAGTATGAATAACTCAAAACATACTTTTTCAAGATATCTTACTACTGAACTAGGGCAGCGTTCTACCGCTGCATTTACAAAAAGAAAATTAAAAATTTCAAAAACTCTCGGCAAATACAAAGCGTCTAAAAATTAAAAAATAATAACAAAATAAAAACACAAGTAACAAACAACAACATAAAATAACAAATAAATAATATTGGCCCTTTAAGTTTGTTAAAAAAGTTGTAGGTAATATTTTGATCCAAGCGTCGTCACGCCGGGGGACGGCTAATGAAAATAGGAAGTTAACAGCAACTATCCTTTCTACAACAGCATACATTCATTATTCGTGTGTGATGGCGTTTTTATTACTTATTCTAGAAAATTGTGAACAAATGCACTAAAACGTGCTAAAGTTATTTGGACCGACGCCGACGTATAGGTACTTGTAAACTAACGTTTTCATGGTTATGTTATGAATCCGAATGAATCATAACAAAACGAAAAATCGAAACCGCCTAGCAAATGAAAATTTGGAAGCAATATTACCTACGTGTGGCGACAAGTAATCTGGCGCCAAATATAAACAAACGTCAAAGCAATGCCATGCATCAAACTAAATATTATAAGGTATACAAAGAAGGGACCTACATAATTAAATTCTTTTAAAACGTTTCTATTTTTTTGCCACCAGCCCACCTTTGGCTCATCATGTGCCCGGCTGGCTCCTACTCTCTATAAGTCTGCGCATCCTTGATGTAGAGTATGATTCTAGTTGCCTGGGACTTTTGACTTGAAACTTATGGGCGGACAAATTGAGCGAGTGTATGAAGCGCGGAATTTAGGGGTTATTATGGACAAAGACCTTCGTTTTGAGAAACATGTAGCGGACTCGGTAAGAAACTGTTTTTATCGCCTAAAGGTTCTATATAATATGAGGCCTTATTTATCCGAAAGACTACGAGAACAGCTAGTGGAAACCCTGGTCCTGTCTAGGTTGAACTACGCTGACACGGTTTACGGCCCGCGCCTATTAGCTCGTACAGACCGCCTCATCCAAAGAGTACAAAACGCTTGCGCACGGTTCTGTTACAATATTCCTCGCAGAAGCCATGTAACGCCTTTCCTGAACAAGCATTTTACGCTGAAAATGAAGTCCAGACGCAAACTGCACTTGGCTTGCCTTCTGTTCGGTGTAGTTAAATATCAGAAACCGGACTACCTATTCAATAAGCTTAGTTGGGTTACGAGTAGGCGGGAATGCGGGAGAAGGCAATGCTCACAACAACTCTCGACTCGGTCACGGGGTACAGCCGCTTTTAGAGGCAGCTTTCGTTATGCGGCTTCCAAAGTATGGAATAACCTGCCACCACCGATTAGGGTAATTAACACCATAGACACTTTTAGACGACGTTTACGGCAGTACCTCATAGAAGCGCAACGGAAGCTGGATATGGTCACACTAAATGTCTCAATTATTTGATGTGCATTGTACCTACTCACTTGAGTATGTGTCAGTGTTTCTGTCGGTGAATGTTGCACGCAAATATGTATGGCTGCGGTTACACAGTCTCATTGCTGGGAATTGCTCCCGTTCATGCTCGCGCTCGGCTCGCCTCACTTGCTCATGTCCCCCTGTGTCTTCGGTCCGGAGGTTGTTGTTGCGATATCCGCGGCATCGTCAGGATTTCCTTCTGTGTATTTTAAATGTCCGTCTCATTTATTTATAATTATTTTAGTTTTTATATTTTCGTTTTTATTATTATTATGTGATATTTATTTTGTTTTTTTTATTTTATTTAAGTAGGTATACATACACTTATTATATTATAAAGCTGATTTGCATCCGTCACCTCACACTTTCGGGTCCGGTTGAAAACCAGCGTCAGGCACTTAGTTGTCTGGCATTTTGCTGAACTGGACCTTTTCGGTGCAGCCGTGAGGCACACTCCCCTACATCGCATGTTTACACCTTTTTTTGTTTTTGTTTTTTATTTATTTTTTCTATATTTTATTTGTCATGTGCTGTATATTATGTGGGTATATTGTGTGCCTTTCAGTCTGTACTGAATAAATGTATTTTCTTTCTTTCTTTCTTCTTTCTAGTTTAACATACCTACACTTAAAAATGAAGTATGAATCTCTTCAGATATTTCCTGCAACTTGACGTCGTTCTTTAGACCCTCAAGAACGACGTCGGGTTCGAATCAAATAAATCACTACAAGGGCAACGTCGAGTTTACCAAACAAAGCCATTATACTTCCGTCTCGATACTTCCGTCTCGCAAATAATTGTGAGCTGAGCGACGATCAACTCGATGTTATGAAGAAGTAATTATTTAACTACGCGCCACCGTTTATCACAACTACGGCTATAACAAGACGAATAAAAAAAAACTTGCACCACGGTGGAACGGTGCAGAAAGCACACTTTAATGAAATGCGATTATAACTGAAATTATGGGAATGGAAATTATATTTCTGATCTACAAATAAAGTAGTAGAAATCAGTAGTATGTAGCCAATTCGTCACTTTTATGTGAATTTGCAAATATAAATAATTGTTGGAGGTCCTAAACACTAAATAACATAGAGACATCAGCCTGCAGTAAGTAGGTACAAAGATTTAACCGTTGGCGTTGGATCACTGCTGCTGCAACTTTTTGACTTGTCTTTATTTTAAAACTAATCGTATAAGATAACTAGCTGATGCCCGTGGCTTCGTCCTTTTGACAAATTATATACTAAAACCTTCCTCGAAAACCACTCTTTCCATTGGTGAAAACAGCATGAAAATCGGTGCAGTAGCTTTTGAGTTGATCGCGAACAGACAGACAGACAGACGCGGCGAAGGACTTTGTTTTATAATAATAATATGTAGTGATTCCCAATTATACCTTCATGTGCTTTAGTTTCTTATGATGTTGGTTGAACCTTCTGTACTCGTATACCTCCTTATGTGCGGCCAGTCGGTACATATCTGGCAGTTTCAATTATCCGTTCAACAGAAATAAATTAGCCGGTGTAAGCCAAATAAAAAGAGTAATAAACCTCGGCAGACTAACGGGGCTTCCTCGGTACTCAGTTGGTTTCAGTAGTGACACTCTGTCGATACCGAATCGACCTAGACACCTGTTACTGGTGCCCACTAGACCCTGGTATTTTCTTTCGTATTTGAGTAGAAATGTTACATTATGCTATCGTGCTGGTGTGGTTCTTGGTGTGCAGTTTTCTGCTGTTTTTGGTTTATGAAAAGATGTAGCTCCAGGCGGCAAATAACAAAATAATGAACTAAATACCTAAGTTAATCTTGTTGTTGGCTCTGTTTTCTGGTTTTCAGCTGCATCCGATTAGAATGGAAGCCGACTCCAACGTAGCTGAGAAAGGGCAGGTGAAGTAAGTAGTGTGGTTCTAAGACACATGTCTGATAAGTAAAGCTATGAAATAAGTACAGATAGCTGCTCTAATAGATTAACACCCTTTGTTAATGTTATATGCGTGAAAGGTATCCTATCAAACCTCCGATCACGATGAGACACAACAATGTTTTATTGTTACAAAGGCTAATAACCGTTCAGTGGAAGTTAAAAAGTCGTTTACGCCTTTCTAAAGTGATGATGCAACTCGTAATAGCTTGACTACAATTTGATACAATGTGAGGAGCCGGAAGTACGTGCAAGTTAGTTTAAACGATGTAATACACATTGAGTATGCAGACCACAGGGCCGCGGGGGGGGACAACTCTGTCATGTATATCTTACTGAATACTGAATATATTCCTAGCTGCTTGCTAACTGCCCGCCGTTTACAATGGTTAGTCCCCCTATGGTCTAGTCCCGCTATGCTCGACTCGTAAAATACCTACTAAAAAGTTTCGCTATGCACGAAATCACATTCGTGGGCAGTGATGAAGAAAACTGTTACAGTGTAATATTTTATTTAACCATTTAAACATTAAATTAAGAATACCTAATATGTAAATATATTATCATATTCTTAACTTAATCATCATTCTATATATCAAACGGTCAACCGCAGGTCAAGGTTTGCGCTTGTTATGTGTATGTGTCGAACTGGTTAATATTTTACTAGTTTTCTACCCGCGACTTCATTTACATATTACTTCAGGATTTAAACTATCTGTGTAACAAATTTCATCCCGATCCGTTCAGCCGTTGAAGCAAGAGTGCATAACAAACATTCAAACATCGTTACTTTCGCAATTAATATGTATTTTTCGAGTCGAGCATAGCGAGAATAGAGCATAGTGGGACTAACCGGTTTACAAAAACCTGTACGTATTTACGTACTATTTGAGCTAAGTATGTAATTGAGGAGCAAAGAGAAATAAAGATAAAAAACATTTTTGTCCACTTATATTTTCATAGGACCTGGAAAAGCGGATAGGATGTGTTTCGTTAAACAGTAACTATGGTCTAGGTAGGACTTCAGACTCGATGTCCGGATAGGTCAGATTATTATTTCACCCTAGTGTACCACCCAGATATTGTTGTTGAGTTGAATGTTATAGATATGGAAACTTACCGTTTAATACGACACAAAGTCAAAGTCAAAGTCAAATAATTTATTTCAAATAGGCACATAAAAGGCACTTTTGAACGTCAATGAAAAACAAAGAAATAGAATTGATTCTAGTTGCCCACACAAAACATAATTCAATTCTCCTTCAATATTATTATGAGCAGACAATTTAGAATTCGGTATAATATACAAACTATACAAGCTCGTAGAAATGGGTTCCCCGCTGATAGGTCTGCAGGGGGCACGGTGCGGTGGCCGGGGGGAGGGGAGGGGTGTGCAAACATCGCTACTTCACTGGTGGCAACGTTTCTTTTGCTGAAGTACCAGCCGCTCCCGGCCGGACCGCGTGCTTGTGTTTGTATGTCTGTGTCACGCTACACTTTGACAGGTAAAGCGTGCAGTCACACACATACAGGTACCTAAAGGCGAGCACACACTTGTCTTCACCCCGAGCGCGCCACACACCTAATGTTATCACTCGTCGTATTCTTACAAAAGCCTGCACATAAGCCGGCTCGGCTGTTCGCATCGGGGAACAATTACCGCTCTTCATTGTTATTTAAAATGCTTGTTATGTGCGAGAAGAGAAGGGAAGATTTGTATTCCCCTTAACATTAGGTCAGAGGCAAACACCGTAAATTGAGTCGTGTGAGTTGTATTCACATCGGGCTGTCGGGTCGTGTCGGGCTGTGTCGGGCTGTATCAGGCCAACGGACGACTGCAGATCGTATAATACGCGCTAACCTTATTAACACGCCTTCTCTGAGTTCACGAGAGTTATTAACCCGTGACCGCATCCCGATGTCTCTTTGTAATGTAACATAAGTATTGTACTGTTATGTTGACTCTTAACCGGAATCACCAGCTAATTGGGATTGGCAATTTTTTTACTGTAGAAACGGAACGTTACCAATTTTGACAGCTGTCATCAATACGTCAGTACAGACGACCAGGGACTGAGTATGGAACTTATAAGATCATTATTAAAAACCAGCCAAGTGCGTGTCAAAGCACGCACAATGAAAGGTTCCGTAGTTTGGATGAATTTATCTCAAGAAAAAACTTAATATTGTAGTTAGTAAGTAATAAAAACTAAAACCCAACTACGACTAGTTGGGTTTTAGTTTTTATTACTTTAATTTTATTTACTGTGTGTACATAAATAATAATAAAAAATAATAATAATAGATTAGGTATTATTAGTAAGGACGGCTTCGCACGACGCAAGGCACCGGGCACCGGATGTTGGACAGGTAGACATGTCGACAGGCAGACAGGCAGGCAGGTAAGGCGAGCTGGGGAGTAGCAGGTTCACAGGACCGAGGAGTAGGAGCAGTGATATTTTGGAGAGTCAGGGCGGCGGCGTCAGGCGTCAAATAGAAATGTTGTCCTGTGTGTGTCGTTGGTTTCGTCTATAGGAGAGATTAGAGATTAGAGGACCAGACCGCCGCGCCGCTTCAGCGTCGCACGCTTTTCTGTGCGTTGTATGTTGGAGGCCTCTCTCGTCGTCTAGGCGTGTAGCGCCGCGACGTATGAGACCACTATTGTTCGCAAGTGTGTGCTTGTGTTCGGAACGTGGCGTCTCTACGCCATGCTATTGGGTCAGGTCCACCCTTCAATCGTACACCTCAGGCGACAGGCGGACAAAAAGGGAAAACAACTTGAACACGTAGTTCAAAGTTTATTTAGATGATCACCACACTGCACAAGTATTTATCTAGGTATTAGAATTTAAGAAGTATAATTAGTAATAATAGATCTCACAAGCCAAGTTTCTCGGACCGCGCCCCGTCTAAGTCTCCGCTTTGATAGTCCTCTCGATCATTCTCTTTTTAAAGCATTCAAATATACTCAAGTTAGCTTTATAAAAGAACTTGCTGTGCCTCGCGGTTTCACCCGGGTAGGTCTCGATTCCGTGGGAATATAGGGATAAAACGTATCCTATGTCCTATTCCAGGTCATGGTCTATCCGTGTACCCATCCTCTCTCTAGAGTAGGAAACGTCGCCGCGGCGTGGCGTGGCGCCGCCGCGCCGCCGGCGTCAAACGGTTCGCGTATTACATTTCGTGATAACTTCGAAATTAAATGTCCGATTTGAATGAATTAAAAAGTATTTTACTGCTACATAAATACCCTTCATGTTAAAAGTATTTATTTGAATAAGAATTAATATTATGTTGATAAAACTACTTCGCAAATAATGCATTAATTTCGAACTTTGATTACGATAAAAGAAGGTTATATTGAGTCAATCTTAAAAGTAAGACATGCTGTCGCGGTCTTTTTTTTAGAACTTTTAAAGTGGAACAATTCCGCCATATATGATATTTGCGTAACTTAAACCGTTTACGCAGCGCACGCAACGGAAGCTCTCGAAAAGAAATAATTTTTCCCGTTTTTGCGACATTTTTCATTTATGCTCCGCTCCTATTGGTCGTAGCGTGATATTATATAGCTTATAACCTTCCTCGATAAATGGACTATCCAACACAAAAATATTTTTTCAATTCCAACCAGTAATTCCTGAGATTAGCGCGTTCAAACAAACAAACAAACTCTTCAGCTTTGTAATATTAGTATAGATGACGGCCAGGGCTAATCAAAACGATTTACAGTGGAAAATGCACCTGGTACCCGTCCTAATTATTGAAGCTAAGTGTGTTAATCTGGCATTATGAGACGTTCAATCTGGCTATAGTAGGTCTGTAGCTGCATCATATTGCAAAGGGCGCGCGTCGCGCGCACCGGCCGAGCGGCCGACCGCGGAGCCCTAGCGTTCTGCTACCGCCACCACGATGGTGGCGCCCCCGTCGTGAGTTTGAAGAACTACAGACTTATACGTGCTGTGCTGTGATTGGTATTCAAAATGTAATATTTTTAAGTTGCCCGCAATTGATTTTTATTAAAGGAGTTTGTATTAGTATCTTAGTCTTCCCACAATAAAGTCAGTACGATTTAGTGCATTGAACCGATCGTTTCTTCTCATCACCTCAGCTCCTAACAGGTCTATGGTATATTTTGTGGTTAAGAAGAATAAATTAGGACAGGTGGCATAACGTTAGTTCTCTAAGTAGAGTCTGTGCTAAGTAGTCTGTGGGTGGCATTGACAAGTTGACTAATTAGTCTGTGTTGACAAACTAAGGTGAAAATATCAGAATATAAATAATCTGAGATTTTTAACAAAAGGAAAAATTTATAGTAAAATAGAGTTTGGAATGCTCAAACAGACAGGTGTAATTAAAAGTATGATTTTCAGATGTGACACAAACAATTTAAAAAAAATTAAGTGGGTAGGTCATGTTATGAGGGGTAAATACGAAAGAAGGTGGGCAAGAGAAGTAACTGAATAGTATCCAAGAGAAGGAAAGAGAAAAAAAAGAAGACCATTTCAAAGTTAGCAAGACGATTTGAGAACTACTGCGGGAGGGACATGGAGGAGAAAAACTCAAGAACGTGAGCTATAGAAAAGCCTGGGGGAGGTCTATGATAAAGAGCAAAGCAGTCTGGAGGATTCTGATGTCTAAACCTTTAAGTAAATTGTTAAACTAGAATAGATGAAAATATACCATTCCCAAACTTATCTCCGAAACGAATGAGCATAAAATTTTGAAAAAATACAGAGATTGGTTCCTTACTCATAGATTACAGGAAAACCTATAAGAAGTCTATGATCTTAAAATAACATTATGGTATCATGATAGTCTCTCAATATTGTGCGTACAAACGTACATTTGCAGTTGGAATGCATGGGAGAACATGTTTTTCAACTAAGTACAATGTTAAGTTTGTTCTTGGGATAAATTCATCCCAACTACGGAACCCTTCATTGTGAGTGGTCCGACACGCACTTGGCTGGTATTTTTTTCACTTATTCGTCGACCTGCTAGCCGTCTGATAATACACAAAGATTCAATATTATCTAAAGTATTGGTTCTACCAAAGTAGGTAAGTATGTGATTGTGACTGATTTATCAGTGTATGACGTATCGTATGCATTACTTCGGTGCGATACTTATCCTATTAATGTTATTTACAAAATAATCAGTTGAAAGTACAACGATTGAAGAAAACCAATCAAATATTAAACACACTTCTTATAAAGTAGGTAAGGGAAAAGGTATAAGAGGTACTTTCATTTAGACTTGATTTTAAGGCTCGTGCAAACTGGCGCAATATCGCGGGCGCGACAGGCAACGCGACCCTTATCGCGCCCGCGAGTCCGCGACCCTTATCGCGCCCGCGAGTCCGCGACGCGCCCCTGAGTCCGCGACGCGCCCCTGTTTGTATAATATCTTATAAAAATAAAAAACGATTTTAATACGGATACTTTGATTATATAAATGAACGAATACTTGGTTTACTAATGTTTGCCATAATTTAAAATACCATAATTTTATATGCCATAATTTCATTAGAAATAACGCTTCAGTTGCCATAATCGTGAAGTTACATAAAATCATTTTCACTAATACCATAGGTCATAATCGATCCAGTGTCATAATAATTTTAATCCATTTTATTTGCCATATTTTTCATTTTCAATAATGTCATTTTCAGTTCATAGTTTATTTACAATTCTAACCTAACCTAACCGTTTCGAATTTGACAAACTGTTTATTGTCTAAATATTGTTTGCTTTAATAAATCATTTGATTACGGACCAAATTCCTTAATGATATTATTTTTTGTACAAAACAATAAACGTATCTAAATTATATTAAATGTTGCATATGTCAAGTATCGATTATGTAATATGTTACTTATAAAAACTAATGATTATAACACACATGTTATTATGGAAACTTATTTTATGGCAAATAAAAGTTATGACTAAATAAGTTGATATGACAAGCGTTATTAGTATATATTATGACAATAGTGCAAGTAAATATTATGAGGGAAGACGATTATGGAAAACAATAGTGCAAATAATGTTATAGAAAACAAGACAATACCGTTTCAATCTGCTAAACAATTAATTTATCTGCCAGTACATCGCCGGTGCGGCGGGCACCAGACGGGTCCGCGCGTCGCCGCTATTCGACCGCGTCATTACGACTACGTGGGAACACGTGAGCGACACTTAAACTCCTATTATCACACATAACGCGAACAATCCGCTAATGTCACTCCCCTCCTTCCCGACCATGTCTCGCACCTCTCAGATTTACATATAATTGCGCACGCGGCGTCATCTCCCCTCACCACGAAACACATTACCAACAACTCAAATACTAATCGACTTCCTATAGTCATCGAGAGCACACGCACACATACACTACTTTCTTTTACAGGGGAGTCTCCCGGTGTGTCACTCGCTGTTCTCTGTACATGGTCAGGGTAATGAGCGCTTATGCATGTGTGCGTTCCCTCTCGACAAGGTTGAGGAGTCCAGCTTCAGTGCAGTACAGCCTGCGACCACGGTACCCCAGCGATACGTACTATGTATAGTCTACAGACCCCACGCACTGAACGACCGTTAGTTTGTGTCGCAAGAGAGTTTCATAATAAAGGGCGCTGTAGGCAGTTACGCGCTTATCATTTCAGGCCTAAAGAAATAATGTCGCATTACATGTGTTAGCGGTTACAACTGTCATGTTAGTTTCTCTAAAGAGTTATGTTTTGGGACCTACGCCTACGCTCGCTGGTAATTAATTGTGTAAATATTTATATTATATGTTTCATTTCTGTTCTATTAAAACAATAAAGATGGTCGTATAATGAAGGGCGTTCACTACTTTCACTGATACAGTCATCTACTAAGATTGATTTGATTTGAATAATTGCTTTCCTTATCACGTGTGCTTAGATAGTTAGCGGTTGACTTGATGTATAAGTATAGCTTCTCCACTCTGACATGACGCGCCCCACTACCGTATCCGCATTACTAGTACAGCAGCTTTACAAATGACGCGTCCCACTACCACCGTATATGTAGACAAGCTTTACATAATTAATTGTTGATTTACATACATAACTATATTTTTGTGTTTCTACTTTCGTTAGTACTCCAACTCTCGCAAAAGTCCAACTTTTAATGTGTACATAATTATAGGTACGGTAATTGCACTTTATTGAAATCAATCCATACGAAATAATTTTCAATTATGATGCCATAATGATAAATGATGGGGAGCTCGTGGCTACGTAATAACAGCCGCATGGGTCGATTCATCAGGTTAAGCTACGCTTGCCGGGGTTGGTCCGTGGATGGGTGACCATCTTTACATAATTATCGAAACTCCTCCGTGCCTCGGAAAGCACGTTAAAGCGTTGGCCCCGGCTGTCATTTGTGGATCTTTGACAGTCGTTACGGGTCGTCAGAAGCCCGAAAGTCTGACAACCAGTCTTGCCGGGGGGTATCGTATTACCCAGTTACTGGGTTGTGGAGGTCAGATAGGCAGTCGCTCCATGTAAAATACTGGTATTCAGCTGCATCCGGTTGGACTGGAAGCCGACCCCAACATGGTTGGGAAAAGGCTAGGCAGATGATGAATGATAAATGATGTAAATTCCAGTAATGTTGCGATAATAAATTAATTGTCGGTGTGCGTAACAAATGACACGAGCTGGCGAAGTATTAGCAACACATCCATGTGGAGACTCACCGTGTTAAAGGTTTTCACTGCAAAATATACGTGACTTAAAGATGTCACCAACGGGTAAAATATTGAGAAATTTTCATTTTGTTATTAATTCTATTGAATATTCATTTTGAAGAATTTTCGAAACAGTTATAATGAGTTTTATGTGATTGTCTGTCTGTCACAAAGGTGTTTTTAATTTTATGTAAGATGTTTAATATTATGTAAGATGTATTTGTACATGTATTTGACATATCATTAGCAGTAAAACGCCAATTAAATATTAACAAGTATTTAGAAGATTTCTAAATACTAGGCTCCTGACTTGGCCTCGGGGTCTTCATTGTCACAAAAATACTATTACGTTTATAGCTTTATAGGTAGCTGTCTATAATTATGTACGGAACGTGGGCAAAGCCGTATCATACTTTTTTTTTTTTTCAGATTGGGCAATCATCGGTTGCATATTAGAAAATCAAAACTTTCTCGTGCAAATTTCAAAAGAACAATAAACGAAATAACAAAATTTAAATGACCAAATGTTTTATTTAGAAAAATTTTAGAATCCTAATGTATGTGACATCAAATGAACGACTGATCAAAAGTTGCTAGATGTAATTTTAATTTGCCTGCGAGTGGATAATTAGACAATGGTAAAAACATTTCTGCGGCAGATTTTATTGGCTTGTCTTGCAAGCATGCAGCATGCAAACAAGCATGCAACATGCAGCAGGCATGGTTTCTGTCACGGCTCCGGCACTGCGGGGCGCTGGCGGTCCCATGCGAGCTTATCGTCGCAGATGTGTTTCACACTCACCACCGCGACTTCGGCTTGCTGGCCGGCAGCCGCGGCGGCGAGCATTAAATCCATCTGCTTCTCAGCTCGCGGGCCGCCACACCCCTCCGCGCCTACGCGATATTAAAAAAATATTTTAGGGGTAGGGCAGACAAGACTACGTGGAGTCGGTTTTGCAGCGATTCGTTTCTGTCACGTTCGTTAATAATTTATCCAGTAATCCATTTTGACCTTTAAACGATTTGGTCAATAGTGTAATAGATAATTTAAAGATTGATATTCCTGACTTTGGTCAGCTGAACTTTTGATCAAATGACCATCGTTATTTTAAACTTTGTTGATTTATACGTTGTTCTTTTGAAATTTGCTCAGGAAAGTTTTGATTTTCTAATATGCAACCAAATCATCAAATGCCTTTTCCCGCTCTGGGCGGAGCGGGAGGGCGTGTCAGTCTTTTACTGACTAAACCCCACCCGTATTCTTTCAGTTGCCTATTGCCAAGGGTCCCAGGTATCCCTTTCGGACTTTCTCGCAACCCTGCCAGGAGCAGTATCATACCTGGACTCTTCATTTAATAAAAAAAACTATGCATTAGAAACACACTTACGTGTGATTGTCTTACATTCGCTAAGTGTTTTTAAAGAGTTCTGATGTCATAAGGTGCTGCTCACGTTACGTACGTGGAACCAGAATGCTTGTACCTTATTATCTTAAAAAAATAGCCGAGGTGAGCCAAGTATGCAGCAAATCGTGCGTCGTAGATACGCTGTGTGCCGCCACCGCTCATTCATACGTGCATTACGAGCTCGGCATACAATAAATGAGCCTCGTATTTACCACGCACCGTTCATCCGCTCGCCTGTATGTCAGTTTGTCACTAACGAACGGTTATTGCAACTTGCTGTAATCCATGTAATTTCATTTTAATAAATAATTGCGTTGACTACATATTTTATTTAGCGGTGGTAATGACAGTCAACAGTATAAGGTCCTATAAAACCACAGTATAAAGCAGCAAATATTTGCGATTCTGGACAAAATCAAACCGGTTGCTAATTTAGTTGTATAATTTATTATTTGTATATCATAGATTTTTACATTTTGTGATTACTTAAACTCACGCACCGTCTTATTAGTCTTAGTCTTGTGAAAATGTTAGGAATATTGTGATATCGTATACTTTTACAATGTTTGTAAATATACATTACATGTATATTATAGTGATATATACATTGCATATATCAATTAATGTTCAATGTATGTATAAGTAACTAATTTTGAGGCGGCGCCAAACAAACAAATTAACTTATTTGATGGATCATTGTTGAATGATGTTTGGCGCCGCCGCCGCCTCAAAATTAGTTACTTCAATTTTACTTGTTTTTATACCACAAATTAATTCAAATCATTGTAAAAAATACATGTTTAAAACTTTTTTACTACAGTTTTTTATTTACTACTACAGTTACTTAAAATAGTTTAGGAACCCAGTTAAACTAAAAGGTTTATTTTTTATTTTTCACTTTTCAGTTTTTGTTTTCGTCGGTTAATTTTTTTGTAAAAAAGTTTTTTTTAACCTATTGTGGTACAGTAGTTGTATTCTAGGTGCATCGTCTCACAATTATATAATTGACTAGCTGATGCCCGCGACTTCGCCCACGTGGATGTCGGTTATTATATTAAAACCTTTTTCGAGAACCGCTCTATCCATTGGTGAAAACAGCATGAAAATCGGTGCAGTAGTCTTTGAGTTTATCGCATACAGGACAACAGACAGACGCGGCGGAGGACTTTGTTTTATATAATATGTAAGGATATATACAAAATATTGTAAAACATTTTTTTAAAGAGTAAAGGCTCTTACGTTCTGGCCCGACTTGTCAGGCGACGCAACTTTTAACAAAACAATTTCTGAGAAACTTCACGGCAGAACTATACCGGCCGGCGCACGGTGGGCTGAAAATCGATTTTCATAGACTTAGGGATATCAATTTAAGGGTGTCGCTTTTTTTGGTGGGAACTGCTTCCACCAACCATTTCCATGCTCTAATAAGTCGAAAATGTTAAATTATGGTATAAAGGAATGAGTTTTTTTTTTTTTGCGAATAAGGATATTGACCAATTTGGACCAAATGCTGCCCGGCTATGGGAGTGCTTCCAAATGATTCCTTGCATCAATTTATACATAAAAAAAAAAAATCGGTCTCAGGGTTAAAAAGTTATTGCCTTTATATGGAGCCGGCAGTAAAAGTCCTTAATGATGGTAAAGTGTTTACTGGAACTCATAATCCTAATTACCTAGTCACTTATCAGAATAGGATAATAATTTATGATTTGTGTTGTTGAATGCTAGTCCTTAATTAGGCTGGAAGGTTATAGTAGCTCATTAGTACTTAGTTTGTTGACTTGATGAATAAAATGAATAATTTTCGAAATAAAAATATATACAGGAAAAGTTTTTATCCACTGCGCAAATTTTGACAAATTAACCTTAAACGAGTTTTATTAAACATATTTTTTTTATTTTGATGCATCTTAATACAAAAAAATAAAAAAATCGTTAACGAAAGATGTTTATTTTAAAAGTGGTTGTATGGCTAACCGGCGCCGGCGGCGCGCGGCGAAGCGGAACGCGCGAAAGTACCTACCTATCAGCTGTGCGCTCGCTCGATTCGCCGGCGTAGGTATTTACGTGGGTTACTGGCCCTTGGATCTCGCTCAAAGAAATCAAAAATGCTTTCTTCGATTTCGATCGCCAGTCGGGGTCTGCCAGACCCTCGTGCATGATTCGGGGTTCTGAACTGTCCGTGATCAAGCAGCCTTTGAGTGGCCGCTAAAATGGTCCTTTCATTAGGGACCGCGGGGTTAAGGATTCCATGGGCTCGCATTCGAGGTATGCTCTCCGTCGCATACATTCCACGAGCTGCTCGCAAACTTTCACCACTCAGTACATACACTCGCACCATCTCGTAAAACTCGCGGTTACTGAAGTCCGACATCGTGAGCGGTTGGTACAAGCACGACACACGTGCGGCGCGGCGCTTGCGCGGGAAAGTGATTAGACGCGACGTCACACGACAGCGCGTGCGATGAGCGAACTGTCGGCCACAGCGCCCGGCGCCGCCCTGCCGCCCGGGAGGGGGTTGCACCCCCGTGCAACACCGCTGCTAGTGCGCCGGCCGCCGCACGCGCCCATTGATATTATTACGAATAGTTTGTGTCCATATTTTGCTGATTTAATGTAGGATAAAAAAACAAAAAAAAGTATTGAATAAATAATGGAAATGTGTTCTATTACTGATATTGAACCACCAAAAAAAATTTGCGCACTGGTTACAAACTTTTCTTGTATATTATTTTTCCTAATTTAAACAAAAAATCTGCAGCAGTCACCGTTATGTGTGGTATGTCAAAAAATCACAAATAATTAGTATTAAGACCCCCTAAGTAAGGATATTACGGTTTGACTTGCAGTTCCAAAGAAAATCGGATTTTTCATGCGAGTTTCATACAAATTTTTCGCAAAAAAAATATAACTCATTCCTTTGTACGCTAATTTAATATTTTCGACTTATTAGAGCATGGAAATGGTTGGAAGAAGCAGTTCCCACCAAAAAAAGCGACGCCCTTAAATTGATATCCCTAAGTCTATGAAAGTCGATTTTCAGCCCACCGTGCGGCGTCGCGTCGCGCGACAAGTCGCGGCAGTATGTAAGACCCTTAACGGTGGAGTTTCTTGCCCATTCTTCTCCATAAGAAAACTACCTTTTGGAAGGGGCAACTAGAATGAGTTCTATTTCTTTGTGTTTGACGTTTAAAAGTGCCTTTAATGTGCCTACTTGAAATAAATTATTTGACTTTGACTTTGATTCATAATGATATTTTCTATTATTTTCGTAATTATTGTTATGATTAAAACAATAATGTGTTTTTTTTGTAACTCTGTAGATTTGGAGATTTTGAAAAATGGATAAAAGACTTATCGAAGTCTTTTCCTGTACAGTATGCAGGACATATTATGGTCGGAACAGATTATCTATAAGAAAGTTCTGACTCAGTTTTAAAGTTAGCGCGATCTCAAAAGCAGAATCCTTATTATACTAAATTATACACTTACTTATTCATTGACTTCATTCCCTGCTTTATTTTATTAATTTTAACTTTTCAAATGAATAAGCGCTAAAAGAGCTGTAGTATTCACCTTCACAGACAGTTTATAGGGATAGGTAGATTCAAAATAGTTCTTATTTTTACCGACTTCATTATATGAACAGTAGTTAGTTTAGGGAGCTCGATATTTTATGTGACCGCAATATTCCTTGATGAATAAATTACACTTAAGTCGAAGTCATTTAATGTTGCAGAGTTCGTTAGGTTTCAAACTGCAAAGACTTTCATAAAAATATGTCGTTGCCTACTATCGACATACATAATTATCTCAGTGACTGCACGCACAATAAGCTGGTGCCTACTATCGACATACGTACCTCAGTGACTGCACGCACAATAAGCTGGTGCCTACTATCGACATACGTACCTCAGTGACTGCACGCACAATAAGCTGGTGCCTACTATCGACATACGTACCTCAGTGACTGCACGCACAATAAGCTGGTGCCTACTATCGACATACGTACCTCAGTGACTGCATCCACAATAAGCTGGTGCCTACTATCGACATACGTACCTCAGTGACTGCATCCACAATAAGCTGGTGCCTACTATCGACATACGTACCTCAGTGACTGCACGCACAATAAGCTGGTGCCTACTATCGACATACGTACCTCAGTGACTGCATCCACAATAAGCTGGTGCCTACTATCGACACACGTACCTCAGTGACTGCACCCACAATAAGCTGGTGCCTACTATCGACACACGTACCTCAGTGACTGCACCCACAATAAGCTGGTGCCTACTATCGACATACGTACCTCAGTGACTGCATCCACAATAAGCTGGTGCCTACTATCGACATACGTACCTCAGTGACTGCACGCACAATAAGCTGGTGCCTACTATCGACATACGTACCTCAGTGACTGCACGCACAATAAGCTGGTGCCTACTATCGACATACGTACCTCAGTGACTGCATCCACAATAAGCTGGTGCCTACTATCGACACACGTACCTCAGTGACTGCACGCACAATAAGCTGGTGCCTACTATCGACATACGTACCTCAGTGACTGCACGCACAATAAGCTGGTGCCTACTATCGACATACGTACCTCAGTGACTGCATCCACAATAAGCTGGTGCCTACTATCGACACACGTACCTCAGTGACTGCACGCACAATAAGCTGGTGCCTACTATCGACATACGTACCTCAGTGACTGCACGCACAATAAGCTGGTGCCTACTATCGACACACGTACCTCAGTGACTGCACCCACAATAAGCTGGTGCCTACTATCGACATACGTACCTCAGTGACTGCACCCACAATAAGCTGGTGCCTACTATCGACATACGTACCTCAGTGACTGCACGCACAATAAGCTGGTGCCTACTATCGACATACGTACCTCAGTGACTGCACGCACAATAAGCTGGTGCCTACTATCGACATACGTACCTCAGTGACTGCACCCACAATAAGCTGGTGCCTACTATCGACATACGTACCTCAGTGACTGCACGCACAATAAGCTGGTGCCTACTATCGACATACGTACCTCAGTGACTGCACGCACAATAAGCTGGTGCCTACTATCGACACACGTACCTCAGTGACTGCACCCACAATAAGCTGGTGCCTACTATCGACATACGTACCTCAGTGACTGCACCCACAATATTCCTCACGATACCTGAATGTGAACATTACTATAATTGGCTCGCCAGAACACTTTATATATCGCCGCCTCGGGAATAGCCGAACGAAATGTCTTCGGAAATTGGAGTTCCTCGTGGAGGTGTCGTAAATTAGTGGAATCCGAAACGATGGAAACAATCAGTATAATTTGCATTATAAAAGCCTTGCCTCCTCGGCTCCCGGCTCCCGGCTCTCGGCACTGGAGTGACGACTCTCGTGCCAAACCGGGAATTTTTCTTATTTCCCCGACCGACATTTTTAAATCTCACCTTGATCCACGCAATGAGTTTGCAAATTACTTGGATATTCCATGCATACGAATCACCGTGCGTGGAGTGCAGCTTAGGGTGCGGCGGCAGACCGTACGTACCGCGGTAATGTGCCACGTCACCTTCATCATACAGCGATGAAGGGCAACCTCAACTGAAGTGAGAGACGTCGACTAAATTCAATCTGCAACAATAGTACATACATTAGTATGTACTATTGTTGGCTCTTTGCATTCATGCCAACGACTCATCAATCACGTCAGCTTGCTGCTGGCGGCGCAAAGGTCATCAACATGGTCTTGGTGGCGGTGGTCATTATCTGCTGCCCGCGGCTTCGCCCTCATGGATTTGTCTAAAATAAAAGCAGCCTTAGTTGCTCCATATAACATTAGCTATCTGCCAGTAAAAGTCCCAACAAAATCGGTCCCGCCTTTTCAGAGATTATCCGGAACAAACAGTCAGACAATTTTTTTTTTATTGTTTTTTTTGTACCGATTTTTACTTTTGTTTATTTTTTTTTAAACAGCTTTTATTTTGTTATTTCAAACAGACAATTCAATTTTATTTATTTGTATAGATTGTTACTATTCAAAATGCCATTTTGGCCGTGTTGCGTGGATGTGACGCATATTATCCCCCAACTTAGAAAAGAAAAAGAAAAGAATAACATTTATTTTTTCTTTTTCTTTTTTGTGTTCTTCCTTTGCGTCATGTTTTGTGTTCTTCCTTTGCGTCATGTTTTGTGTTCTTCCTTTGCGTCATGTTTTGTGTTCTTCCTTTGCGTCATGTTTTGTGTTCTTCCTTTGCGTCATGTTTACCGCAAATAAACTATTTTTCTTTTCTTTTCATTGTCTCCAGTCACCAATAATCGGTTAGTCAGGTAGCTATGAAGGTAATGCTATCGTTCGATGTGTTGCACTCAGTTCAAGTAGTTACCTAACTACAATTCTCTCAAGGGTCGCTCCTTCGTCTACTTAAACTATTTCCGATATTCATCGGAATATACCACCCCCCGCCACCCCCCTCAACACTCCCCCCGAACAGAACACGGAAAGTGAAAATATCCACTTATCAATTATCTTTGTTATTTTTAAAAAGTGTACACGATCGTAGTTCGCGAAATTGCATCGCACACCCGCTTTAATTTCATAAAAAACTTAATCCAATCTCGGCACGTAATGAAATATCCGCGAAATGAATTTCGCCGGGGGAAATTGTTTTATCCCTATTTTGCGAAGTTATTATAATGTGTTAGGGCGTGGTGTGTGGTGGCGCTGACTATACTCTTTGTTCTGTACTGATACTTGTTTTCCTACATGAGCTTCACTTTTCACGCACACTCAGAAGCGCTGCTCGTTTACACGTAAGTTCTAAGCGCTTGTTCTGATGACCCCTCGCTTCTCCGCTGAGTTCTGTACTGTCATACTACACGTACGTGTGCATGGTCTGTGCTAAAAATATCCACAATTGCGACTGTGTGACTACTAGTTTGGGGCAGCCGCGTGCCGCCGCGCGCTTCCCTCTAATGTTATAAACATGATGGTAATAAGGCGCTCACACTTCGTTACACGACGACCTGCTAATGACGCACGCGCACACCGTACGTGGCTGTTCATATGGCACATCGGGCTCTAGAGAGACTGTCACAGGTATGACAGCTAGTACTGTGACAGACACCGCTTGACAAATCATCACGTTTACCTCTGTTTCGCTTCTATTTCTTAGGTATTTTCCATGTTCCCGTTTATTTAGTTAAATACGGATACAGTCTCAGCGAAGTAAATTATCATAGACGACATTGTTTCTAGTAGTTAATAATTATTTCGTTGAAAACTTAAAACTCGCGATTGCTTCACAGAAAAATAATTTATTTAGCTTATAGTTTAGTTTGCTAGGGATAAACTTATTTATTCAACAATAACAACCTTGTTTGAATAGGTTCTTATATTGTAAAGGTACTTCATTTTGATAATGATTTGGCAAACGAAATACCTTACTTAATTGGTTTCTCACAAAATTAATATGTTACTTACGATAAAGCATATTCTATGTGTAATAATTCATTTAAAATTTTCGTATACCCAATATATTTGATACACACCAAGGCAGCAAGGTCTCAGTGTGTTACGCGACCCGCATGTCTACGAGCTACGCTCTGCTACGCAGGTGCTACGCGTTGCTACGCGTTGCTACGCGTTGCTACGCGTTGCTACGCGTTGCTACGCGTTGCTACGCGTTGCTACGCGTTGCTACGCGTTGCTACGCGTTGCTACGCGTTGCTACGCGTTCGTTGGCCATATATGAATAGGCGTGACCACGGAAACTGAGCTCTTGGTCCACAACCCCAAGATTTGTTCAAAAAACGCTTGTTCTGAAGTTCACATAAGTAGGTATTATATTATTTTCTTAATTCATTTTGTACTGTTACTCTCCAGTCTCCTGCACAAAACTCAGCCACAAGTGCGCGTTAGTCAGTCGCACCGCGCACCAAGCGGTAGTTACTTCGGCTTACTGCCAGTCAGCGCCCGCCACCCGTTCATATTTCTTTACATAAACTTATACAAAATAGTTTCCTTCAAGACAAAGCGCAGCGCAATAAAGGACAGGAGTGCGGCGGTAGCGGTGCGGCGGCGCTACGGGAGCGTGGTGGCAGCGGTACGGCAGCGTGGCGGCAGTGCGCCAGCGGGCCACGGCGGCGCTTATAAATCACACCACTTTATCGTCTTACATTTTTATGATATTTCGCCACAAACAAAGCCATGTCGCATTTGTCTTCCGTGTCGTATCTTTGCTCTGTAAATTTTCGTGAACAATGGCCGCGTGAAATCAAATGATAATTTAAAATTTGAGTGAGCCGGGCGTGTGCTGAGGTATGCGGTGGCGTGCCGGGGTGTGCGTGGGGGTACGCAGGGGTGCGCGGGAGAACGCGGGGGTGCGCGGGGGTGGGTTCTAAATAAATTGTTTAAGATAGAACATGAAGTCGTTGGCGGTAAGTTATGACGGCAGAGCATGATTGTGCGTCTAAGGCCTCATTTACGGAGATGCGGACCGTCGAGCGTGGCGTTGGGCGGCGCGGCCCGCACTGAATTCAAACATATGGCGTTGTATGAGCGCGTTTACGAAAAAGCTATTTTACAAGCGTTTGCTTGAAATGGAGCGTTTTTTGTGGCGGAGCCCGCGGATGGCATCGCCGCGTCAAACGCGGCGATTATCGTGGCGGCGCACGAAACGGACATTCTCGATGAAGCGATGCCCGCGGCGGAACCTTCTGCTAGTTTTATTTGGAAATCGCACAACGGAGACGTAGTCACCGTCGCAATAGAGTACGATATGATCGACTTTGCAAGTTGCAAGTTGCGACACGTACGCTCCCATCTCTTGCTAACCTAAAACTAGTCGGTTTGATTGAGTACCCCGCGTGCGCCGCAGCGTCTCCTGCCGCTTTGGCCGCCCCGTGCTTCGCTACACGCTTGATGTTTCGCGGCGGGCGCAGCGGCGGGCATCGCCACTCTTCCCGTCTCTATGAAAAACATCGTACATTGCCATATTTTTGTGTTTACGCGTGCGATGGTAAATGCCGCTTCACGCGCCGCCGCACCGTAAACAGAAAAAACGTCCGACGCGCCGCGAAACGCCACGCTGTAAGCGACGCGCAACGCCCCGCGTCTCCGTAAATGAGGCCTTAGTGTGCGCACACACACACACCACACACATACAAAACGGTACAATGTACTCGAGTGTATTTTATTCTTCTTAATTGCTTCTAAGTCATTCAATAGGTTTCAACCGACAGATCTTGTATCCCGCCAATAGAAGGCAGTAACATCTTGCACACAACATTATGCACGTACGTTTTGTAAAGAGAGGTTCCATAAAAAGCACACACAAATAATAAATCAATACTCAAACTCTATAGCGGCTAGCGAACCGCGAACCTGATATTCACCAATCTTTTGGATATATTTAAACCATTTCTGAAAAACACGCCCGTGGACTTGACATTCACTTAATCAGTGCATTGACACATTGTTTACATCACTATAGCAAGGAGTACTTTATAACGTTGTAGGTGCTTCTAGTAGTTCGTATTCGAGGAGCTCGTGGCTACGTAATAACAGCCGCACGGGTCGATCCATCAGGTTAAGCTACGCTTGCCAGGGTTGGTCCGTGGATGGGTGACCATCTTTACATACCGAGACTCCTCCGTGACTCGGAAAGCACGTTAAGCCGTTGGTCCCGGCTGTCATTTGTGGATCTTTGACAGTCGTTACGGGTCGTCAGAAGCCCGAAAGTCTGACAACCAGTCTTACCAAGGGGTATCGTATTATCCAGTTACTGGGTTGTGGAGGTCAGCTAGGCAGTCGCTCCATGTAAAATACTGGTATTCAGCTGCATCCGGTTAGACTGGAAGCCGACCCTAACATAGTTGGGAAAAGGCTAGGCAGATGATGAGGTACTTCTAGTAAGCTCCTTGTGTTACTTGTAGCGACTAAACCTTAACTCTAATGGGTAAGGCATACAGTTGATATTTATTTGTCACCACTACACGTAGTCACCTGCCGTTCTGTGCATTGTCATACATTATTACATTACATGCGGCATCTGGACTGTTATATGGTTGTTTCAAATCATTACGGCATTAGGACGCTACTTAGTTGCTCCCTTCGAAGATCGTTGCTATGATCGTTTCAATTCAATCTGACATTTAATATCCCTTGATTTAATGGACAATGATCTCTTACAAACAACCTTTTGATGGACTGAAAGAAAGCAAATATCTATATAGCTTTATCACATGATGAGCGCCACTGGGTAGCACATCACGGCAACATATTGCCATCGCCAATTATGACGGGAGCAGCTCCAATGATATGAGCAGTGGTGGCCCAGTGGTAACGGCCACGACTTACGAGTTATCGTTTTTTTTTTTTTTTATATTTATTTATTAATTTTTATCACTTACAACTATCATTACAGGTACAACCCAATGCAATAGTGAAGCATACTTAATAATAACAACTTATTTTCTAAAACTTATTACATATAATGTTATCCTTGTGAATTACTCAGTGTACAAGCAGAAATGTCGATCTCCCCTGCTACAAGGTTAAGGGTGCGAAGCGCCCGCGTCAGGGGCGCCAAATTTACCATATTAGTGCGGCCACGAGGTACAGCCAGTAGCTGAGGTCGCCGTTGCCGCCATATATGTATATCTGTCGGGCACACTCAAACACACCAACTCTAATATGTTGGCGTTATGTATTTTGCCTCTAATTAATTTAAATAAATATGAGACAAGTGCGAACTCACGCCTAACTCTCAGCTCATTGTATCCAACCATGCCTAATATAAACAAGGTTGGATACATAAGTGGTTTTACCCGCTTATGTATCCAACCTTGTTTATATTAGGATATACTCCATAAAGCCTCAAATATAAAAATCTAATAAATTTATTTTGAATTCGCTCCAACATGAGACTATATTTAGACTCATGTGGAGCCCAGATGACTGCGTTGCATTCTAATTGGCTTCTCACCAAAGTGTTATATAAAGTGATAATCGCCGTTATATTTGTGAAACCACGAGCAGTACGCATAATGAACCCCAAATTTCTGTAGGCCTTTTTACAGCACTTGACTATAAATATGATCACGAAACGTTAACCCTGCGTTAAGACTAACTCCTAAGTCCCTGACCTCTACAACCCTGATCATCGGCATCCCATCAATGTTGTAATCATGTACAATAGGACTACGTGCACGCGAGAAAGTGATAGTGACACATTTTTGGGCGTTGAATTGCAGGTGGTTTTCTTTGCTCCAAGTAACTACGCTATCTATGGCCTTCTGTAAGCGTTCACAGTCTTCATCACCCCTCACTGCCATGGATAACTTAAGATCGTCTGCAAATAATAAACAATTTGCATCCTTAACGACTTTGGGCAAATCGTTTACCATGATTATAAACTGCAGAGGTCCGAGGTTACTCCCTTGGCTTACACCAGACCACGTAGTTATAAGGCCATAGGTTCGAACACTGACAGGCGCTTTACTTTGTGCAAATTATTTCATCGTCACTGCTCACAAAACGGTGAAGGAAAATATCGCGAGGAAACCGGCATGTCCTAGAACCAAAAATTCGAAGACATGTGACATCTACCGACCCGCACTAGGCCCGCGTGGTGGATGACGGCCCGCTCCCTCTAACAGAGAGGAGGCCTGTGTCCCAGCAGTGGGAACATTATAGGCTAATTATGCTTATGCTAATTATAACGGGTACCCAAGCGACGTAAACTCTTTTCAGTCTTTACCATATTTACCTACCTGTTTACTTATTTGTGTGCCGAGCTGGGTACCAGGTAAGTGGTGACGTCACTCCGCAGCTCGCTCCGTGCGTCAAGTCGAGCTGCCACAACTCAATATAAGTTAGAATCTAACCGATCACTACTACGCTGCGGCTGGAGGCCGTATTTAGGTTTATGAATCCTTATAATAAGTCTTATCCGTGATCTGCAGTGAAGTAATCGACAACATCTTAGGTTGACAAGCGAGATAAAAAATAACATAACTGCTACACTCCACCCTCAGCTGGCACACACGATGAACACACGCGGTTACGCCATAGTGTCGGTAACAAACCAACTAAATATGGCCAGCATTGGGAAGCAGTTGTAATAGTCGTTTCTATAGATAGATAGACCAACCCACAGTCTACTTAGAGATATGGACCAACCACTGCCAGAAGTCTTATGACGTAAATTAATATAACAAAAGAATAAGTAGGTAAATGCTTTTAGTTAGATAAACCTAAACCCTAAATCATGCAGGCTGGCATAAAAATCATTCTAAAACCCCGGCGTTTCTTTCGCCAAAGATATAAAAAAGGAATTGTCTATGGTTTAGTGATGCGGCAGCACTATGACTTTTAGGTTTTGGTGCTATCAATTTTTCAGTAGTACTTCATCAGTATTTCTTCTATTGAGTAACTTTCAAATCAAAAGCAATTTTTATTCCAATACTATCGAAATATGATCATAAATTATAGCAGCATGATGTTCTGAAATTTGAGGGGTCCCCATATTACTTCTAGACCTACCACATTATTTAATAAGGAAAGAAACACCGCATCTTTATTAAGTTAAGTAAAACGCGGGCTAGCTCCAAAAGCATCTTGAAAATCCTAGTCGAAAAACACGATTGTTGCCAGTATAATTTTTAGCCGACCTCAAAAAAAGGCGGAGGATTTTTTTTATGTTTGTTACCTCAGAACTTTCGACTGGGTGAACCGATTTTGATGATTATGTGTGGTCCCATATAAATTTTATTAACTTTGCTTGCGTACTTTTTGAGTTAGCTTCAATAATTACGTATTTTTCTCACTTAGTCTATGTGGACGACATCTTATTTGACAGTCACTGTTATTTACATAGCAGGTAGTGGTATTAGAATTTGTGTGGGGTAGGTACCACGTAATTTCGAAAGTCAGTGTCTTTACTTTTCAATTTTCGTTTTTTGCCACTGACTTCCTAAATTAAAGTTATTTTTCACTTTTTTAGTGTTTTTTTAGGAAGTCGGTAGTTTTTTTTTTTTGTAAAAAGTTTTTATTCCTTATAGGAATATTAAATATTCCATGAAAAAATTGTCGATATTTATTATGTCAATCACTGGCATCTCAATGACAAGATAAATTTAGACGAGACAAAAAAGGATGTCGGCCGTTTGACGTTTGTAAAAAATCTAAATGAATCTCAATTTTCGCATAAATTGATAAATTTAATAGTATATTTAAAAGTTTAGAAACACGCACAGAATGTAAAAGTGAGTGTGATAATACGTGTATCACGTGTATCTTATATAATGTCTATTTAATCAGTGAAACGTAAATATTGCTTTCAATTCCCAGGCAAGTTCAATGTTATTACTATTGGGGAATGGCAAACAAACCCAGTTTAATTGCATTCGATCACTCAAGTGAATTCATCAGTTTCAAAATTGTCACAGAAGCGTTTGTTTTAGAATAAGACACAATTATTGTTTTAGGCGCGTTAAACCAACAAATTTGGATTTCGGAAAGAACATGCTATCGTAGAACAAGTCCATAGAGTGTGCAGGGCGATCAGAAAAACCTTTGAGAAAAAAGAGTACTGTTCAGCTGCGTTTCTTGACATTCAACAAGCATTCGACAGAGTCTGGCACAAGGGTTTGCTATTCAAAATAAAAACCTTGTTACCACACACATTCTACGGCGTACTAAAATCATACCTTACAAACAGAATATTTCAAGTAAGAGAAAATCAATCCACCTCAGGACTCCATGAAATATCTGCAGGAGTACCACAAGGTTCAGTTCTTGGACCTGTACTGTACACTTTGTTTACCTCCGACTTACCACAAAGCTCCGAGATCACAATTGCCACCTTCGCGGATGACACTGCCTTACTGGGTTAAGATACGAAGCGCATGTGGCAGAGTCAGTGCGAACTTGTTTTTACCGGCTTAAGGTCCTTTATAAAATAAGGCCTTATCTATCAGAGGACCTGCGGATCCAGCTGGTTGAGTCACTCGTGCTATCTAACCTAAACTATGCGGACGCAGTTATTGGCCCTCGACTACTGGCCAGAACTGATCGACTGATCCAGAGAGTGCAAAACGCCTGCGCTCGATTCTGCTTCTTAATCCCACCAAGAACTCACGTAACGCCATATTTAAATAAACACTCGATCCTCAAGATGAAATCACGTCGTAAGTTGCACTTAGCATGCCTGCTATTTGGAGTAATAAAGTACAAGCAGCCGTCCTACCTGTACAATAAACTGAGCTGGATCGTTAGTAGAAGAGAATGCTCAAGTAGACAGTGCTCGCAGCAACTCTTCACTCAATCGCACAAGACAGCTGCCTTCAGGGGAAGTTTTAGATACGCTGCATCCAAATGCTGGAACAATATCCCCCCGCCGATAAGGAATCTTAAATGTCTAGTGTAATAAAACTCCTTGGGTAGATATTTAATGTTATTTTATTACTCCAATCCAACAACCTAAATACTTACACAATACCAAAACTCAATTCTACACACAGTTACTTTTATTTGTCCGACCCGTAGCTCCCTCCAAAACCAAGTGAACGAAAAGATTGCCGGCCCGCGCCTTCCTTGATCGCTTGTCAACCGTTCGCTTGGTGTTGCCACATAAATTAAATCGTTCTCAATAATCGATATGTTAGTTTAGTCGATTTTAAAATACTGATAAATGAACCTAACACTCGTCCATCCTGACCTTGTGTATGTCCTCATACACATACTCGTAAGTCAGGAGGAACCTAACACTCGGGCAATCGATTCGTTTTACAAAAAAAATAAGAGAGAAGAAAAAAAATAGAGAATAAGAACCAAGAAAATAAAAATTTCAAATATAATTATCTACTTAATACATATTTAAATATCTTTATTGTGTCTAGTATGATCGAACTAATAGCTGAGGTATTACAATTTTACATTATATGCTATTTAATTCTATAGCTTATTGTTTGTATTTGAACAATTTAATCTCATTATCCCATAGCACATCTCGTTCCTAATGAAAATTATACATCATTTAGTGAACCTGGCAAACCAATCAAATGGTTGCTAAACTGGCAAACCAATCACATGGTTGCTAAACTGGCAAACCAATCACATGGTTGCTAAACTGGCAAACCAATCACATGGTTGCTAAACTGGCAAACCAATCACATGGTTGCTAAACTGGCAAACCAATCACATGGTTGCTAAACTGGCAAACCAATCACATGGTTGCTAAACTGGCAAACCAATCACATGGTTGCAAAACTGGCAAACCAATCACATGGTTGCAAAAACTGGCAAACCAATCACATGGTTGCAAAACTGGCAAACCAATCACATGGTTGCAAAACTGGCAAACCAATCACATGGTTGCTAAACTGGCAAACCAATCACATGGTTGCTAAACTGGCAAACCAATCACATGGTTGCTAAACTTATAAACCAATCACATGGTTGTTAAACTTACTCACTATACACATAAATCAAAAATTAATAATTATGTTTTAAAGTAACAGAATAAAATTGATCTCAATAAAGAAAAATTAAACTAAAGTTTAACGTATTATTACTTCATATAAATAAAATAAATAAAAATAACTAAAGCTGAACTTATCACTTGATAATAATAGTTTAATTATCATAACCAACTGTAATTATTAAACTAAACCTTAACAATCATCATCATATTAGTATAAATTATACAACTGTAAATTGTAAACAATAAATCTGATCTCTATTCTGAGGGCTACTTAATTACTGTCAATATCATGACTTTCACTCTCTGAATCATTGTCATTCAAATTCAAGGCAGCCACGTGTACCCAGGGCTGCATACGGTCGGCAGCGACGGTCGTTTTACGCTTATGTCTACTACTACTCAAGCCTGGTATTGCTACAATTCTATATCTATCATTTCCTAGTACCGATATGACACGATATGGTCCTGTATATTGAGGAAGTAGCTTCTTACTTTTGCCGTCATTTTTAAAGTTCGTACTAGTAATTTTAACTAAGTCCCCTTCTAAATAGATACGGGCAGGATGTCTGTTTTTATCATATCGCTCCTTTTGTTTTTCTTGCTCTTCGTCTATTTTATCTTTAACTTCCTCTCTTATTGTTATTAAGCTATTATTTCCTCGAGTTTCTTGCCTAACTACGTTTAATTTTGGGTCTAACTCGCTACTCATACAACTACCAAACATAACTTCAGCAGCCATCCTTCCCGTCGTCTTATTTACTGTGTTATTAATTCCCCACTGAATTTTACCGACTTTATCATCCCAATCTTTTTCATTATCGTTAAGATTTATAGCGGTCAAGGATGCAAGGATGGTGCGGTTGTATCGCTCAACTTGTCCATTTGAGCGTGGACTAGCAACCGCATTCAACACATGTTTCGTCCCTCTATCCAAACAAAACCTCCTAAACGCATGGGAAGTAAAACAAGAGCCACGATCGCTAATTATTCTATCGGGCACTCTAAAGGTACAGAAAATTTCATCTAGAACTCTTATTGCAATTAGAGACTTTGTATTCCTTACAGGCCTTATGAAAACGAATTTAGTGAACGCATCTACCATCACTAAAATATACGAATTTCCTCTTTTTGAACGCACAAAGGGCCCAAGATGGTCAATGTGTACGGTGTGAAAAGGAACCTCGACCTTAGGAATTGGATGCAAGTGACCCTCATTACAAGAAGTCTTTTTCGAGTAGGCGCATTCAATACATGCCTCAACATATTTTTTTACAAATTTTGACATTTTAGGAAACCAGTATGTATTCCTTATTCGTTCGAGAGTCTTTTCCACACCGAAATGGCCAATGTCGTCGTGATTCATACGACACAATTGCCATCTTGCGCCCTTTGGCACAACCCAACGTAAGTTTGTTTTATCACCATCAATGCATTTATAAAGCTTGTTGTCCTTTATAATGTAACTATCCCTAATTTGTTTAAGTCCTTCTACATCCAAATCTGAAGATAAAATATCTTTGATACGACTTAGTTCGCTATCACCTAACTGTAACGTATGGAGCCAATCTTCACCAGTGATAACCATTACTCTTGGATATTGGTCAGTAACATCTAATGTGTCCAAATTGTTTGCACCATTTATGATGGGGTTGCGTGACAAAGCATCTACGTGAGCCATTCTGTTCCCTGGCCTGTATTCTATTGTGCACTGAAATTCTTGTATTAAAAGATACCAACGCGCGATCCGCGGTATTATATCGCGTTTAATAAATGTGGACCGTAAAGCACTGCAATCAGTGACAATTTTAAAGTTTTGACCCAACAAATAGACTCTAAACTTCCGTAAAGAACATACTACGGCCAACGTCTCCAGTTCATATGCATGAAAGTTTTTTTCCTCTGGAGAAGTTTGTCGGCTATAGAATGCCACTGGTCTAAAACTATCACTACTTCCCCTTAAACGTTGAAGCAGAATTCCACCGACACCATATTTACTGGCGTCCGTGTGCAATTCTGTTTCTCTACTTGGGTCATAAATTGCCAAAATCGGACGGTGGATTAACTTTTCCTTAAGCATTTTGAATGAGTTTTCTTGATCTTCTGTCCAAACCCATAAAAAATCCTTTTTTAGCAATTTGTTTAAAGGCTGCGCAATATGTGCAAAGTTCATAATAAATTTGCGGAAATAACCTACAAGCCCAAGGAATTGACGAACAGTGTGAACATTTATAGGGCGAGGGAAATCTAAAACACTCTGAATTTTTTTGTCACCTGGCCTTACGCCTGTAGCACTAATTTCATAACCTAAATAATCAATTTTATCTTTCAAAAATTCGCACTTTGATAGGTTTAGAGTTAGATTTGCCTGTTTTAATAGTTTCAAGACGTGCTCCAGCCTCTCTAAACACTGTTCTACGCTTTTCCCGTAAATCAATACGTCATCTATATAAGCTGTGGCTTGGCTATACCTAGCTGACCCCAAGACTCTATTCATCATGCGTTGAAACACTGCCGGCGCATTTGCCAATCCAAACGGCATTCGATTAAATTCGAACTGTCCGTCCGGAGTGACAAAAGACGTCAGTGGCTTCGACTGCTCTGATATAGGCACCTGATAGTACCCAGAAAATAAATCTAACGTGACGAAAAACGCCTGACCGGAAAGCCTAGCAATCTCGTCTTCTATCACCGGCATCGGATAATGTTCCTTAACGGTCACGGAGTTTAACATCCTATAGTCTATGCACATTCTCATTCGCCCATCTTTCTTACGCACGAGAATCACGGGACTAGCATACTCGGAGGTGGATTCTCTTACAATCCCGGCTTCTAACATCTCACCTACCATTTCACGCACTTGATCGCGTTCTTTATGTGATAACCGGTAAGGCCTATAAACAATTGGACGTTTGCTGTTTATTTCAATGTTCATTTCGGTAACGTTACTACTTCCTAGCTCTTTTAAATTCGATGCAAAACAATCCTTAAACTCATTGAGTAATTCTAACAACTTAGATTTATGTTCATCGTTAATATTATCGCCAATATGAACCTTACTAATATCAATACGATCAGTCATCAGTTCATTTCCCATATTAAAAACCCTATTAACTACCTGAACATTGCTAGCGCGACTTATAATCGAGCCCTTGTACAAATGACAATATTCCGTTGTAGGCATAACATAAACATATACGATACCATCCTTAAGTGCATAGACACCACCGCAAACAACGTATTGAAACGTTGGTTTTCCTATAACCTTACTATTCAATATTATATGCCCGTTCAACCTCGGTTCAGTATAAGCTTTGATTACAGTGGGACCATAGATTTCGAAATTAGCCGCGGAAATAACTTTTACTGAATGATCCTCATCGATTTCAGTTTTATTGAATGGTATTTCTTGATATACATCAATAAACTGTAACGTTTCTGCCGTTTTTAATACAAAAACATGCGACTGTTCGGTGTAAGTTTGTCCTACTAGCAAAGGTACATCTAAAAGTCTATCTTCAACTACCTGACAAACAGTATTAGCACTAACGCCATCGATATTAATGTCCACTGTCACCTTTCCCAAAGAATAAACAATGTCATTCCCAAATCCCCTTATAGGGGTACGCACGCCATCACACTCCAGGCTCAAATTTACCAACTCCGATTTAGCTAACAGACAAACCTCACTTCCAAAATCTATAAAAGCCCTTATAGAAACTCCATTTACTAAGACATCCTTATAAAATTTCGAATTAGGATTAGCTAATGATATGCACATTGTATTTTGCGTACTCGCCGTCTTACTGTCGCTGGCCTCCTGCGTTTTGGGACATTTATCGACTTGGTGGCCTACCCTATGACATTGTTTACATCGAATTAGTGGCTTAGGACACTTCCGATATATATGGCCTCGCTCCTTACAGTTAAAACAGAATGGTATGTAATCACTTGATATGTTTCTGCTATTATTAGATTTATCCGTTGTCACAGTTCCGAATCCTAACCTACCTTTAGCATTGGTATTCGAACGATCAAAGGAATTTGACAATTCCTTATTGCTCATCAAAAATTGTAACAATTGATCAGGTTGAGAGCATCTTAGCGTTAGAGCACTCGATTTCATGGTCCTGTCACTTAGACCATGAATAATACAATCGACCGCACGCTTGCCAACTATATCGCACTGGTTGAGTAAAGCCAACTTTTCGTAATAGTATACTTCAATAGGTTCATGATATTTACTTTTACGCCTGAGCATGTCTTCCAGGGACTGGCCATAATTTTGCTCAAAAGGAAAAGCTTGAGACAATTTCTCTTGCCACTCGGCCCAAGAAAATAAAATTGAATCCAGGCTCTCATACCAAGTCTTGGCCAGTCCTTGTAATTTCTGCATTGAGAAATGGATGGTTGTCTTATCATCCCAACCATAAACGGTGGCACACTCGTTCACTTTTCGCAACCACACATCAACACGCTGATTTTTCGTGGATGGGTCAAAATCAGGCAAAATATTTTTATGATTTTTAACAACGTTACTAGAGTGACCGAGTGGGCCACCCGCTGACGGTTGGTTCCTAATTGAATTTAAAATATTCATTACATCTTTTGAGGAAAACGTAGGACTATGATCGCTAACCTTTATCCCATCTCGTGACGCTGTAGTATCGCGTCGTCTGCTCCGTTCGTGTCGCAACTGATTTTCTAGGGACCGCAGGCGATCCTGTGCCGCCTCACGGTCTCGTTCAAGTTGTTCAGCTCGTTGACTCGTAAGATTCCGGGAGCCTGGACTGCTGCGTCGCCCGGTTCGGCTGCACTGCGGGCTCCGGCTGCGTTCCGATCTTCGACTGTGCTGTGGACTTCGACTGCGTTGCGGACTTCGACTGCGCTGAATACTTCGGTGATGCTGCGGGCTTCGGCTGTTCTGCTGGCTACGACCCCGAACATCTTGGGCACTGATGCGTCGTCGACTACGGCTGTGACAGCATCCAGGAGCTTCGTCACGACGCACTGATCTTCCATGCGAAGGCGTTCTTAAGCGCCGTCGCCCTTGAGCCTCATGGTCGTGCTCCATAACTGGAACTCGAAATTAAAACAACTGTGTATTTGCTCAATAAAATTTGAGCGAGAAATAAAATTACAAATATCTCGAAAACGGTAAGTGCAATCGCAAAAATAACAAAAATTCAGGCTCCCCTTGCACCCCGCAATATGCCTCCTACAATAATATTATGAATTTAAAACCCACCCTAAATAAATCATGTCACGTACTGTAATTTAATTTATAACATCATAATATCGTCTAGATAAATATTGATAGAAATAATTTTATTATAGAATGCGAAATGAACAGTTACTTTAAAAAAAGAAAACCGAAAAGTAACCGCCAGATTCAAATTTCAACTGTCATGTAAAACGGAGACAAAAAGAAAGGGTGTCGGTATCGGATGGAATATCAAAACTATAATTAAGATTTATAGTACTCAGCCTTAACTATTCTGTACCGTTATAGTTTAAACCAACAAATAAAATACCAACCAACCAATTTAAAAATAAAACCGTTACACATAATTATAATATTGTAAACTTTTATGTAATTATGTAATGTGAGCATAAGTGTACTTACCACTTCTGAAATGTAATAAAACTCCTTGGGTAGATATTTAATGTTATTTTATTACTCCAATCCAACAACCTAAATACTTACACAATACCAAAACTCAATTCTACACACAGTTACTTTTATTTGTCCGACCCGTAGCTCCCTCCAAAACCAAGTGAACGAAAAGATTGCCGGCCCGCGCCTTCCTTGATCGCTTGTCAACCGTTCGCTTGGTGTTGCCACATAAATTAAATCGTTCTCAATAATCGATATGTTAGTTTAGTCGATTTTAAAATACTGATAAATGAACCTAACACTAGGCACCTTCAGAATTAAACTGCGGCAGTTTCTTATCGACTTGCAGAAAAAACTAGGTGTGACTGTTTCGAACACGTCCATAATATAACTGGCTGTCGTGTTCTTACCTAGTCATTCTTCTTTTTTAATGCAACTCGTGGTCACAAACCTGAGAACAAAGGGAATATTAATGATTCACTAATTTGTGGATCTATTGTTAGGTAACAGTTATAATACATATCCTTATTTACCTATATTTATTTATTGAAACCACTTTTTAATCCAGTCAATCCATTATTTTATTTACTCCTACGCCACTATAATTATTATGCTTATTATCCTACGCCACTATATATGATTATTAATTTATACGCTATACATTTATCTGTCTAATTAATAATCAAAGTAATAAATAGACATTAATCATCGAACGACAACGTTTCCTAATGCAAAACTGTATAATAGATTATTTAAATTGCGGGTACTTACGTAATTTTGCTCCGTACACAAATTCACATTAATTTCATGTTTCTGCTCGACGTCCGTATGTCACCGCAGGGATCCAGCAGAATATCAGCGTCAGGTACATTCGCCTGACACATGCTGAGTTGGACTCCCATTTGATGCAACGTTGAGACGCACACCGCACCTTGTATTACTCGTTATTTTTTAAAGTTTGTCATAGACAATATTGTCATTACTGTGTCTAGTTTAGTTTTCTTTTATTGTGTCTATTTTTTTTTGTTTTTTATTCTTTATGTAAATTGGCTAACCTTGTCTTTGTATGTTGTGCTGTCTTTTGTGTGCATCAAATAAATGTTTTATCTATCTATCTATCTATCTATCTTACTTGTCTCGCACAAATGTCCAACACAAGCATCTCGTATTCTGCAAAACAGTTTAAACAAAACTGAAGAATGGCTAGCCAAATGGAGAATTGCCGCCAGCGTATCTAAATCTGTGCATATGACATTCACACTCCGTAAAAATTACTGTGACCCGGTCACCCTAAACGGCAGTCAACTCCTACACCACGAATCTGTGAAGTATCTGGGCATGCAAATTGATCGTAGGCTAACATGGAAGAAACATTTCGAAACAAAAAAAGAAGAAATTAAACTGAAACATAGAGGTCTGTTCTGGCTACTAGGAAGAAACTCAAAACTGGCTATAGATAACAAACTTCTCATATACAAAACAATACTAAAACCAATTTGGACATATGGCATCCAACTTTGGGGATTATTAGCCAGTGCCTCCAACATAATGAAAGTGCAAAGGGCACAAAACTATATATTAAAACAAATATCTAATGCACCATGGTTCATCAAGACAACAGAGATCCACGAAATCCTCAACATCCCGATGGTCAACGAGGAGATAAGTAGGCATGGCGACAACTACAAAACGCGACTGCTAAAGCATCCAAATAAGCTTGCAGGGCAGCTTACTATCCCAGAAAGCATCCGCCGATTAAAAAAGCGGCGGGACATTTTCGATCAGAACAGTCAGTGCGAAGAATGACTACGAATAGACAGGGCAGACTCCACTGTGAGTAGCGCTCCACACGCCAACAGAATCAACACATCTGCTCATAGTCTAAAAGACTGATCGCAAGATAAAATCAGAAGAAAAAAAAAAAAAAAAAGGCGCGTTAAACTGAACACGACCTCTTGAAATAAATAGCTCTAAAATTCAGTAAGTTAGCTTCTTGTTTAGCGGCAATGCCTACAAACATACCTACCTAGTGAGCTTATAACTGACATTTCAGTTATAGGTTCATTGATTTATAAACGAGTTAGTTTAGTAAATAAAGAAGAATGAGCACCAGCTTATGGGTTTCTACCCTGAAGCCCAAAAGAAATAAGATATAAATACCAATGGAAAGAGCTTTTCAAGGGGAACCTTTCCTTCTAACACGACTTTTACTAATTGCTAGTCTATATAAATGCTAGTAAATAGAAATATTCTTCTTGATGAGATCTTTCCATTGGTATATATCTTAACGCTATTGGGCTCCAGGGCAGAAACGCCCATTTACCTTTATTGATAAAAAAATATAGGGTGGTGCTGCCTAATTTAAATTGATTAAGTGTGTTTCCATGCTAAATTCTAAAATCATCGAAACCTAAGTAATGATCACGCGGACATTCACTGATTAAGGAAAAATTGTACTTAAAATGATCGTAAATTACAAAATCTGTGAGTGCCCATTTATCACTAATTACAATACAATCTGCTTATCTTCGTATCATGAGTTAGTGTGAAGTAATCGTGTGTCAACTTCGGAAATAATAAAGATTACAGGGTATTATCATTACAGGGGCATGCTCCACAAAATACGAGTACATGGTTAAAGTGGTGGATGGCTCGTGGCTAATCGCTGCGTCTGTGGTACCCAGGTACATAGATAATCTAACTAATCTACTCTTAATTGAACATCCCACTAACAGTTGTACCGACTAGGAATCGAACCAAGCGTTAGTAGCCGCTGCCTTGCTCCATCAGTCATATCACAGCTCCGCAAAGTGGCGAGAACTAACTAGAGTGTTCCACGACTGGTGAGACGGCTAGTGGCGAGAGTGTTCCACGACTGGTGAGACGGCTAGTGGCGAGGACTAACTAAAGTGTTCCACGACTGGTGAGACGGCTAGTGGCGAGAACTAACTAGAGTGTTCCACGACTGGTGAGACGGCTATGTTCTCATTTTAATTAGCTGGGAAAGAAGTAATTCCAGTCCATGTTAGTAGGTACACAAGAGGCAGTAAATCCGCCTGGCAGCTTCTCACTTGCGGCGACACGCGTGATGTACGGCGCAGATAAACATGTCGAATGTATTCATGAGCCCTCCGCAACCTTCGTCTCAACTGACGACAGAGCAGCGCTGAAGAGAATCGGTAAGCGTGAGTTAGAAACCCAGTCATTAAACTGTATGGTGTATCACAAAACACCTGCTGCACAGTGATGGAAGGTCCTGTCAGTCCGTCAAGTAACGTATGGTTTTCGTTAGGTATGTGTAATTGTGTACCTATTTCGTTGAATCATGTTAAAATTGCAAGCTTTATTTCTGTATGTATGTGCGAAACCCTTAAACCCTTCACTTAAAGTATATTAGATTGCTTAATACGAACTAACGTAAACAGTGCTGTGCACATAATGCAAGTTTTAGACAAAACAATTGAAATACTCTCCAAGCACCACATAGCACATAGTGTCGAGTGGCGCCCAGTTAACTAACTAGTGTCCCTCCATACATTATGGAGCAGTTTTTTTTTCAGGCGTCCCGTAAGAGCCGATGAACCGTGTAAATTGAGGAAGTAACTCACAAACACCACAGATAAGATAAATCAACGAGCTCCCAAACGCCGCGGGATTAATATTAATTTATTGGGGAAATTTTCAATCTTCAGTTGCGGTAAGCGGCCGCTCATTATCATCCACTCGTGAATTAGTGGTGACGAGCGGGGCGGGGGGCAGGTGGGGGGTGCAGGAGCAACTACTGAATATCGGTGATTATGAAAAACAACAAACGATAAAGATGTCTGCCGTGATTAGCTGTTATGAAGCCTTGATGATCTTCCGGCGAGCGCGGTTAATTATACATTGTAGTTTTCAATGAATGAGGGTTTAGGGGTATGAGGAACAGGGTGTAAAGTTCATTCATCCACCATAGTAAAGGGAAGATCCTCCGACCAGACGGGTGTTGTGTCTGGCGGGCAACTGCCCAACGATTGATGTCGGGTTCTTGTATATATGTCCAATGCACGGTAAACTTTAATTGCGCGATGCAGGATTTACGTGATGTCAGGTGTTTGTGTGACGTCAGGTCTTTTTGATACGTAGTTCATATGTGGCGATGTAAGTACCGCCACATCACTCCCCTCCGGAGACCGGAAGTCGATAGTGGGCTGAGTCTTGCATCTTGCGATGCTTGCCAGTGCCAGTTGTAATTCCAGTGAGTTGGAACCGGGTGCCGTATTGTTCGCAGTGGGTTGGAACTGTTTGCGGCGATTGTGGTGATAGAGGTGATTGAGGTGATTGAGTTGATTGAGTTAATTGAGTTGATTGAGATGCTTGAGGTGATTCCCCAGTGGGTCGGGGTGATGAGGCTGCGGGTGATGACCAGGAATGCGCGTTCGCTGCATGCTGGTGGTCAGGATACCCGTTGAAGCCGTGGGTGTCGGCTTGACTGTGTGACTCGCCTCACGAAAGCTTGCGGGAGTGATGATGATGACGTCACGCTGGAGTAGTTGCACATTCGGAGTCACCAATTTAGGGGTATGAGGAACAGGGTGTAAAGTTCACTCATCCACCATAGAAAAGGGAGGATCCTCCGACCAGACGGGTGTTGTGTCCGGCGGGCAATTACGTAACCATTGATGTCGGGTTCTTGTCCATTGATGTCCATTGCACGGTAAACTTTAATTGCGCGATGCAGGATTTACGTGACGTCAGGTGTTTGTGTGACGTCAGGTCTTTTTGATGCGTAGTTCATATGTGGCGATTTAGGTACCACCACAAGGGGCTTATGGCTAAATGATAACAGCCGCACAGTTCGTTCGGTCACAGACCGACCGCGGCAAGCGTAAGCTACGCTTGGCGCGGTCGGTTCGTGAGTGACCATCTATTACATGTCGAGACCCCTCCGTGGCTCGGAGAGCGCGTTAGTTACGTTACTACGTTGGTCCCGGTTGTCATTCGAAGCTTTGGACACTTTCGACAGTCGTTACTATGTTGTAATGTTGACATACCGCGTCGACATGCGTCTATTTTCCCAAAATCATTAGTGAAAATTCCCGAATTTGGGGAGAACAAAATCCTGATTCCTCACAAAATCCCCTCAAAATTATTTCATAAAATGAAACTAATTTCGTATTCGAGTACCTATTACTTAAACTTCTCTGCAAAATGGTTGGCCTCTGTGGTTATTCCACCTCAAAAACCAGGTACCTATTGGGTGAATATCCCAGCGGCAAATTATACGTGTCCACGTTGAGAATCGAGGTGGAAAATGATAGGATATTTCTTAATTTTTTTTATAGTGTGCTATGTAACTTAGTTCAATTAGGGCCACATTTTTTTTAAATATAAGTGTATGAATATAATAAGAGGAAAAAAATCGCCTTAAAATTCAAGTTGGGTGGCTTGTCCCAGCTCCATTTTTTGCTATAATTGCGTTCACCAAAGTAACAATTTAAGGTACAATAAAAAATAAACAATATCGTTAGTATGTACATAAGACACATTATCTAAAAACAATTAAACCATATTAGAAAATCTAATTTAAAAGCACAGGATACTCGATCAAAGTTTGTCCAAGCAAAAATCAAAATTTTGGTGGCACTTGTTCAACTTACTATAACATAAAGTTTCGTGCGTGTGCGTTCAATCGCGTTTTATTATTTCGCATGTCTCAGTCGTGCGCTTACACTTGCACGTAACAGCTGTGTGATTAGTGCTGTGATTTCCCGCCAAAAAGGTAAGTATCATCTTGGGTGGCTAGGGGGACAAGAATTGTTCCATTTTTGGTGGATCGATTTGCTGTTGATTTTAAAGTGTTTTAATAGTAAGCTACACGTTATAGGTAGTGATTTGGGTTACGCATAAATCAGCGATATTAATTTAATTGTAACTTAAAACCCCTATTTTTAAAGATTTTTTTAATGCCAGGTTCCAATTTTGGTGGCTCAATTTTGGTGGCTTTGGTGGCGGTTTCATGCCACTAAAATTGAAAACAAGCCACCAAATTTTAAATATGCACTGTTTACGAGTATGTATTGTTTGTACCTATATAGCCAGTTTTTACGTTGCAAATTTGATTAGCAAACTAAATGTTATGTACTTGGCAGTAAGTAAGACCTATTCATAATTTATTATAAGGGTGGCATACTAATTATCAAGTTTCTTATTCATATATTTTTAATTTGTTGCTTTTTAGAATGCCAAAACAGACCAGGGAAGAGAGGCTACTTAAAAAGAGAATAGCAGAAAGAAGAAGAAAAGGAAGAATAAAGAGCAATCCCGAACAGGCTGAAACACTACGAAAAAGAGAAAGGGAGAGATAATTATGTTTATACCATTCCCCCTCTAAAAAGCTTCTTTTATTCACTGAAAACAGAGAATAAAAAGCACTTATAATCACTCGTTTTGGTGTTTGAATTCAGAACACACCAATAAATTCGACCTCCATCTCAATGCTATACAAGCTTCTTGCGAAAAAATACTCGATACTAACTCCGATTTGATTCTTCGACATTTTCTACAAGGAGTTTAGTATTAGAATAAAAACTGTTTTGTGTTCTTTGCTGTCATTAGTAAATTGGCGCTATTTTCAATACTGTAAACTATACGAATACAAAGTTTAGTATTACTTAATAATAAATCGATTGAAAATGCATTCAAGTGATGAAGAAGATGTGTTAATACCTGAGTTTAAGAAAGAGAGGGCGGCCGATATAGTAGGAAACTTGCTACCCAACAAATCACTGCTAGTTTACATCAAGCCTACGATGAGTTTTGCAAATGTTAATCAAGCTTCTGGCACATTTTCAGAGTCTGTTTTTCTAACTTATTTTAATGAGTTGTCGAAGAAAAAGAAGTCATCGACATTATGGAGTATGTATTCTATGCTACGGTGTACTATAAAAACAAGGCATAACATTGACATAACAACATACTCGAAGTTGCAGCTTAGTTTTTCTCGTAGTCATGGTATAAAGTGTAGCATGCAACTCTTGAATAAAACGGATTTATATTGAGGGCCATGAACCACTCGCGTCGCTCAAGACTCATGAATCACTCCCTACGGTCGTGATTCAGTCATTAGAATCCTTCACTTGCTCGTGATTCATCTATGGCCCTCGCTTTAAATGCGTCCTTTATTCACTATTTGTATAATATACTATTTATTTCTTAGTTTTGTTTGGGAAACTTTTGTAGTTAGTTGTTGGCCAGTAATTTGTTAACAACAAAAATATTACTGTTTTTTTGATTTCGTGTTTTCTGTCATAAACTCATAATTATCATTACGAGTTTATCAGACAAATATTAATAAATATTTTTTAACAATAGAGAGTTTTATTAACCGATGCAAGTTATTGATAAATCCCGAGAATTTGTGAGATTGGTTACATTGAGCTTTATTAATTAGTGAGATTGAGGTTTGTGACAGAGAAATCCAATTTTGGTGCCACTGATTTTCAATTTTGGTGGGTACTTTCGATTTTGGTGGGCAATTTTCAATTTTGGTGGCCACACTAGACTTTGAACTAAAATATCTCAAAAAGTTATCGAGATATTCTCAGACCTCTTGAAGATCCTTCTAGCTTGGACTTTCTACTCTCATATCAAGTCCTTATTTTTCACGAAAACAGAAGAAAAAATTTCGCCACTAAAATTGATAAAAAATGCACTTTGTTGATATTGACCCTATTCCAACCACTCTCATCTGATCACATTGACCGAATGAACAGAATGAACTGTACTCTTTCACATAATCGTCGCTATTAAACCGAAAATGCAACCGGAACTATGTACAAATACGATTTATTTTTACTCAATCTTACAAAAATGCTTTGATTAATAATTCTAGACTATTATCAAAAATCTAGTTTTTTATGAAGAAAACTTAATTGGCTGGATAGCATAAATGAACATCGTCAATCTGTTATTGAATGTATAAATGACTTTTTTACCCGACTGCCTCAGAAAGAGGGTAATGTTTTTCGAGAGTATGTATGTATGTATGTCTATTTCTTTGGCACGCTCGGTAGCCTTTTTTTTTTTTTTGAGTGTGTTATATCATCCAGTGACTTCTCCCGCTCTGGGCGGAGCGGAAGGGCGTGTCAGACTTTTACTGACTAAAATCCACCCGTGTTCCTTCAGTTGCCTGTTGCCAAGGTCCCGGTATCCCTTTCGTACTTTCCCGCAACCCTGGCAGGCATCAGTCCTAGCGGACCCCGCTAATTGTGCTGACATCTCTTTGAGGCGCGCGTGGAACACGACGCGCCATCGACCCGGGCCTGGTCCTTATCGGACGGCGAGCTACCCGTTGCTCGCCGTCCGCAAGCCCGCGCCTATGGCGGCCGGGAATCCGCCTGGGATTCCCGACGCCCAGGGCGTCTCCAGCAGCGGCAGTTAGGGGCGTGAGGGCGCAAACTTTGCCTCTCCCTCACGCGTTCCGCCTCCTCCTTCGCGAGCATTACTGCTTCGCAGAAGGAGGTGACGGCTTCCCATGCCCTCTCGCTCCGTACCATGGCCTGGACCAGGGCCGGACGCGAGAGGTCATTGCCGCCAATCGCCTCCACGAGGACACGGCGGTGCTCCGCCCATGCAGAGCATTACCTCCACCGTATGCTCCACCGTGTTGTCACCGTGTTGTCTCGTGTTGTGTTTTAAATAATTATTTGTATATTACTTTTTCTTAATCTTATATATACATTTTCTCAAACATGCTTGGAAATTCGAGCATTATTTTGACAACCTTCTTCGAGATAAATCAAAATTGCTGTACTGGTAAAAAACAAGTGACGATGCGGCCAGCAAAGTTACTATGAAAAACCATATCTGGCGTGTTTAGCGGCCAAATAAATTACTATGAAAACTCATATCTGTCGTGTTATTTAAAAATGGAACGAACTTTTTACTTCAACACACGGCAACCAAGGAGGTAACTTATCAAAGATTTTATTTAAATTTCGAATTGGTTTACAAATAGAACAAAGAAGAAACAAATTAACATATTATTGGTGCATGAAAAATGATAGTTATTCGTCATTGATTCTGGAATTTCTATTTAATTTACTCAGTTTGAATTTCCTTGCGTTGTTTGAGAAAAGTACTATACAAGCCTTGGCCGCAATCAGGAATTGATGGACTCATGCATGAGTGCCTCGGCTTCGCCTCGGCCCTCATTTTCACGATTGTCCATCAATTCCCTTATTGCAGGCCGCGACAGTAATGTACTATTGAATTATCTTCAGTTTAATCACAAATGCATCGGTTGAAACGCTAGTGTATCAAGAAATCTGGCAATGGCAATTAAAGTTGGTTCTGTTGCAGCTGGAGCGAGTGTTATCGCGCACTACATAATGCGGTGAGGGGCTGGGGGCGAAAAGTGGGGGGGCTGGGGGCGTAGGTCGCGAGCGACAGGTGAGAGCAATAAATACTGAACGCAATCAAACTTGGACACTGCGCCGGCAACGCGCGGCTCCACTGCGCAGATGCCCACGTCATGGCACCGTGCTTTATTTTATATGAACCATAAATTCATCTAAGTACCTACGGCACTTACGGCAATGTTCCCAATGACCGTTGTGTTGTGCTCCTTAATGGCCTGTTATAGAATATTCACGACTTATTGTTATTATTTATTTTGCTTTAGTCAACTTTACTTTAGGCTGTTAGTACGCCGAGCAACCTGTCGACAGATTCGTTAACTGCAGATGTTTTATTTGCAATCTATCTTCAGACACCACCCAGGTTGTCTAATGTTCTTGTTACATGACACGCACTGAACCGTTCAACAGTATCATTTGTGATAACGTATCGAATCCGACAGTGCGAGCGCGGAGAGGTCCAAACTTAGTTTTTCGCGTAAATCGGCGCATTTTGCAATTGAGAAAGACGATAAGTCTTTTCTGGATTCATAAAAACATAATTATTGACATGTATCCTATGACTGTTGGAGGACGTCCCCATCCTCCAACAGGTTTGAAACCAGTATCATTCGAAGCGTCTGGTTGGTTAGATACTTTTTCCAAGATCAGTTGATCACTGTTAGGTTAGGAATTTATTTATTTATTATGGCACTCCAACGACTAAATCACAAAAACATTTACAGAGAGCATATCATATTATAACTTATAAACTACAGCGAACTTGTCACTTAAAGGTGTGCACAGCACTTACAAAGTTTGCCTATTTATAATTAAAGTAATAAAAACAATAAAATCAATAAGTTAAACATAATTAAATCAAATAAATTAACAAAAATAAGATCAAGTAAAACAATAAAAATACAATCAATGAATCAAATTAAGTTAAATAATTATAGTAGGTAATTCAGAAGTTAAGAATTTAATAACTTGTAACAATAAAATGCAGAACAATATTATAAAATGGAATTAAACAAAATCAATTGTCAGCAATCAGCAATCCACGAGTTGCCGTAAAAGATTATTGCGAAATTGAGCCAGCGTGTTGGAAAAGATGTCAATGCTATTGGTGCGAGTGAGGTGAAGGCCCAGATGAAATATCTGGGCCTTGTACTCGACAGCAGGTGGCGCTTCGGTCCGCATTTTCGCGGACTGTCGTCGCGCCGGCTGAAGACCGCGGGCGCGCTCTCCTGCCTGCTTCCCAACTTGGGGGAGCCCAGCGCGCGATGCTGGCAACTTTACGCCGGCATCTTGAGGAGTATGGCCCTTTACGGGGCTCCTATTTGGGAGGACTCCCTCCAAAGGAGGGAGAACGCCGCGGCCTTCCGGGCACCCCAGAGGGCTATAGCCCAGCGAGCGGCGCGGGCTTACCGCACGGTGAGCTTTGGGGCAGCATGTGCTCTGGCCGGCACCCCTCCTTAGGAACTCGAGGCGTGGGTGCTCGCCAGAGTATATGAATGGACGGCGGGGCGGAGGGCGAGAGGACAAGGCTCAGCCCCGGAAGAGCGGGAGGCCTACCGGCGGGAGGCGAGGGACGCCATCGTCGTCCATTGGACGGGGGACCTCGCCAGCGCAGCCATCGGCCGCCGAACCCTAGACGCGATCGGGCCATTCCTGCGAGACGGGCTCGAGCGGTCGCATGGGTTCCTCTTCTTCCGTCTGGTGCAGGTGCTGTCCGGACACGGTTGTTTCGGATCGTACCGGCACCGAATCGGACGGGAGAGGACGCCGTCGTACCTCGACTGTGTTGCGGCGGAGGACACGGCGCAGCACACCCTCGAGATATGCCTGTCGTGGTCCGACCCACGCTGCAGTCTCATCGCGGTGATCGGACCGGACCTCTCGCTCCCCGGCTTGGTTAACGCCATGCTGAGGGATGAGAGGTCCTAGGCGGCAGTCGCCTCCTTCTGTGAATATGTCATGTCCCAGAAGGAGGCGGCGAAGCGCGCGCGGAAGGATGATCCTGACGCAGCGCCGCTCCGAAGGCGGAAGAGGGTTCGAAGAAGACGTCAGTTCGATAGTCACCTCCGACAGGCAATGGGTGCGGGGGCACCCTTGCCTGTATTGCACAGGTCTCCACCAGTGTCGGACGGGAAAGGCCAGGTGTTCCCGGCCATTCCCGTAGCCCCCCAACTTGGGGGGCATGCGGGGCCCGCCAGCTAGGCGGGCATGCGCCGGGAGGGTTGTGGATGTAAAGGCTGAGCCGGTTTCCCATGGCCCTCCCATCACGACGATGTGGGAACACCGCTGAGTTTTAGTGGGGGTATACTATCGTTAGCGACAGGAGTCCCACATACCCCAGACTCGTCCCCCACGAGCGGGGATGCATAATGCATTCCTCAGCGTAAAAAAAAAAAAAAGGTTCCCCTGTTGAGCACCTGCCGCACTCCGCAGTATGTAGATTACCTTGCATCTAGGCTCTGCCAGGAGGACATTTTGAACCTATATTGTACTCGTGGGAATAATATGGACAAAAAAAATAGAAACCGACCAAGTGCGAGTCGGACTCGCGCACGAAGGGTACCGTACCATCCTTACATATTATATAAAACAAAGTCCTCTGAAGGAGCTTGAGCCCCAACTGAGAGGACTCTACACAGCGTGCCCTGAGCAGGGCCAATTTCCCACTTTGTGGAAATCTGGTCGTCTGGCCCTGCTCAGGAAGGCGGGGCGCACTACGGACTCGCCGTCCGCGTACCGGCCCATAGTGCTGCTAGACGAGGTGGGCCACTTGTGCAGAGTGGGGCCTGCCTGGACGACAGCCAGTTCGGATTTCGGCATGGGCGCTCCACAATCTACGCTGTGTCGCGGGTAAGGGTCCTGGCAGAGGAAGCGGTGTCCCGGGGCGGGGTGATGTTGGCGGTGTCCTTGGACATCTCCAACGCCTTCAACACCCTGCCTTGGAGTTGTATTCGGGAGGCACTGCGGTACCTTGGGGTGCCTCCCTACCTCCGCCACATCGTTGGGGCTTATTTGTCGGAGAGGTGTTTCACCTACATGGGACGTGATGGCGGAAACCAGCGCCGCATGTCGTGCGGTGTTCCACAGGGCTCGGTTGTGGGTCCGCTCCTGTGGAATATCGGGTACGACTGGGTGCTGAGGGGCGAGCTCGAGCCGGGGGTAGACCTGACGTGTTATGCGGATGCCACGCTGGTCACTGCCCGGGGGAGCTCGCACAGGGAGGCAGCTTTGCTGGCAACGCCGACGGCTGCGGTCTTACAGGTGGTGAGCCGCATACGTCGCCTAGGCCTGGAGGTGGCCCTTAGCAAGTCGGAGGCCATGATGTTTCATGGCCTCCGGTGGTGGCCCCGGCTCACACATCGTGGTCGGGGAGGCTCGGATCGCTGTCGAGTCTACCATGAAGTACCTAGGATTGGTGCTTGACAGCCGGTGGGACTTCGGGCCCCACTTCCGACGGTTGGCGCCCAAGTTGCTGGGCGCTGCTGGGGCGCTGTCAACGCTGCTTCCCAATCTGAGGGGCCCGAGCGCCGCTTGTAGGCGGCTCTACGTGGGGATCGTGCGATTGATGGCCCTTTACGGGGCCCCGATCTGGGCGGCTGCGCAAGCCGCAGAGAACGATGGCCGTAAGAGTCATCTGGGGGTATCGCACGATCTACTACGAGGCGGCTTGTGCACTGGCCGGATCCCCGCCCTGGGACCTCGAGGCGAAAGTACTCGCATCATCGTATCGGTGGCGCGAGGAAGGGAGGGCGCGGGGTGAGCAACCGATGCAGCGACACATAGAGCTGCATCGGTCTCAGCTTCGCGAGGTCCTGGTAGCGGAATGGCGGGAAAGGCCGGACTCCCTACCGCTGGCCTCGACATCATTGAGGCGGTCCGGCCGGTGCTCGAGCGCTGGCTCGGGAGGAGGCACGGCTTCCTGTCATTTCGGGAAGTACCTGTGTCACAAAAACAGGAAGCCGGACGCCCGGTGTCACCACTGCGTCGGCTGCCGGGAGGACACGGCGCGGCATACGCTGGCAGAGTGTGCCGCTTTGGAGGAGCCGCGCCGTGCCCTCATCAGTCTCAGAAGTAGGCAGTGACCTTTCACTGCCGGACGTCGTCGAATCGATAGTCAGCGGCGAGGAGTCCTGGGACGCGGTGGTTACCTTCTGCGAAACAGTCGTCTCACAGAAGGAGGTTGCGGAAAGGGAGAGGGAAATCTCGTCCACTCACCCTGCCCGCAGCACGAGTACCGGGAGTTGGCGGAGGGCGGACAGCGCCCTCTTCCAGCCCCCCTAAATGGGTCTAGAGGCGATGAACTCGGGGACGTCCGTCGCCCCCCACACCCGAGGTGGTGGCGCGTAGTGTGCCACACGCGCTCCTCTTATACGTCACAGGGGGAGTCAAACGCCACACTCCCCTCCAGCACCGGCACCAGTCGGAGGTTGCGGAAGATTCTTACGTCCCCCGGCGTAGGTGTGAGTCGGAACACCGAGGTGGTTTTTAGACAGAAAGAGTCTGACAGACCCCTCCGCCCGCCCCAGGGCGGAGGTTATCCATGAGGATTTTCCACCCCGGAAAAAAATAAAAAATAAAAAATTTGGCTGTCTTGGGGGATCCCCCACAGTGCATACTTCCTCGTAGTTTCCCCCGGGCAACGCCGTGTCTGACCACCGTTACGGAGTGGTAGACCAGCGGCTAAAATGCACTGTTATTCGTAGACATTTGAAGGTGTGAAGGGTGGAGCCATCAGGCCCGGCCGCCGCGGCTTGGGCATCATCCGCCTCGAGTGCCCAGTCGCCGCGGCTGGGGCCGTCCTTGCTGCGACCAAGGGACGGATACAAGTGGGGTTCGGCTCGGCTGTGGTCCGGCCGCTTGAGGACCAGCCTGTCCGGTGCTTCAAGTGCTTCGCTGTCGGCCACACCCGGGCCAAGTCCGACTGGGGAGATACGTGCTTCCAATGCGAGCGGGTGGGACACGGGTGGGCCGCTTGCACCGCCACCGCACCACACTGCGCGGCGTGTGCCGCCGGTGGCCGCCCCGTGGACCACAGGATGACGGGCAGGATCTGTAAGCCCCCGGTGAGGAAGGGCGTGGTACCGGCGCAGGTTCGCCTTGTTGCTAAAGCCGTCGCCGTCGTCGCCGCTGTAGCTCCAGCGGCGGTAGCCGAGGAGGGGGGTGCGATGTCGGAATAATAATTTCCGACTACCGCATCCTCCAGGTGAACCCCAACCACTGCAGAGCGGCCCAGGACCTGGTAGTGCAGGTCATGACGAGTGGTTGGTGAACGTAGCGGTGGTCGCCGAGCCCTACTCAATCCCCGGCAGCTGGCTGGGTGACGAGGACAACTTGGTGGCTCTAGCGGCGCGGTCTTCCACAGACTCCCCTCCCCTCTCACTATTAGAGAGGGGACCGGGATACGTAGCCGCCGCGTGGGGAGACTTAGCCCTTGTGGGCGTATATTTCTCCCCAAACCACCCTCTTCAGGACTTCGAGAATTATCTCGAAGTCCTGGCCGCCGTGGTCGGTAGGGTGGCGCCGCGTCAGGTCTCCGTACTGGGAGACCTGAATGTCAAGTCGGTGACCTGGGGCAACCCGGCCACCGACGCACGCGGGCGGGCAGTAGAGATGTGGGCAGCCTCGTCTGGACTCTCCCTCTTGAACAGAGGAAGCGTCCAGACATGCGTGCGGCAGCAGGGTGGCTCAATAGTGAACGTCACTTTCGCCACCCCTGCGTTAGCCGCGCGCGTGTTAACTGGCGGGTGGACCTGGTGGAGACTATGTCGGGTCACCGCTACGTGCGGTTCGACGTCTCCACCCCAGTGGCCCCAGAGAGACGCGGCCCCTCGGTGCGTTCACCGTTCCCACGGTGGGCTCTCGCCCGCCTGGACAGGGAAGCGGCGCGGGAGGCGGCGTTCGTCCAGGACTAGCTTTCGCCGCCTTCCGCCGGCCTGGATGTAAACACCGTGGCGGGGCACCTGAGGGAGCTTCTAACCGTGGTTTGCAACTCCAGCATGCCTCGGTCTCGCCGACCACTACCCAGACGCGCCGTGTACTGATAGTCGGCGGAGCTGGCGGGGCTCCGAGCAGCGTGTGTGGAAGCAAGGAGGGCCTACGTGCGGAGTCGATGGCAGCGTCGGGGACCACCTCTATGAGGTATACGTGGAGGCAAAATTGGTCCTCGATCGAGCCATCGCCGCCGCCAGACTAGGAGCTGAAATGCTGGAGGGTCTCGACAACAACCCCTACGGTAGACCATATAAGGCGGCGCGCAATAAATTGTGCCCGTATGGTCCCCCGGTGGCCGAGACCTTGGAGCCCTCATTTCTTGATGGGGTGGTTCAGTCCCTGTTCCCGTGCAGGGACAACTTCACCCCACCAGTGATGGACCCACCGCAGACAGCTCCGTCAGCTGAGGAAGCAAAGGAGGCCCCTTCTGTCACGGAGTCGGAACTTGGCGCGGCAATACTCCATATCCGCGCCAAGAAGACAGCTCCGGGCCCCGACGGTGTTCTGGCAACAGTGGTGGCGATCGCTGCCACTCAAATGGAGGAGAGGTTTCGGGACCTTTTCAGCGCATGCCTTGCGTCTGGAAGGTTCCCGAAACCGTGGAAGAAGGGGCAGCTGTGCCTCCTTCGCAAGGAGGGCCGCCCAGAAGACTCCCCCTCAGCATACCGGCCCATCGTTCTGCTCGATGAGGTCGGCAAAATGTTCGAGGGAATAATCGCTGTCCGCCTAAAGTGCCATCTGCGTACTATCGGGCCGGACTTGTCGGACGCTTAGTTCGGTTTTCGGGCTGACCGTTCGACGGTGGACGCGCTGGCCTGCCTTACGGGCCTACTGAAGGAGGCGATGGAGGCGGGGACGGACTGTTGGCGGTGTCATTCGACATAGCCAACGCCTTTAACTTTGTTCCCCACTCCACCATCCTAGAGGCGCTCCGATTTCACGGAGTGCCTCGATACATGCGCAGGCTGCTGGCCGGCTACCTGGAGGATCAGACGATCCACCTGGTAAATAGGACTGGCCAAGTCCGGCGGTACGCCGTTGAGGCCGGCGTTCCGCAGGGGTCAGTCTTAGGACCTCTCCTCTGGAACGTCGGCTATGATTGGCTCCTGCGGGGAACTCTCCTCCGAGGCACGAGTGTCGTCTGCTATGCGGATGACACTCTCCTCACCGCCCGGGGGGGGAGTTTCAGGGAGGCGGCCAATTTGGCCTCGGTGGCCGGATCCTTGCTCGCGGGGAGGATCCGCCGCCTAGGTTTAACGGTGGCGCTGCACAAGACCGAGGCCATGTTCTTCCACGGCCCTCGGCAGCGCCCCCCACCACCTGACGCCCTCCAATTGTACTCTACAGCAGGTGGCGCTTCGTTCCGCATTTTGGCGGGCTGTCGTCGCGTCTGCTGAAGACCGCAAGCGCGCTCTCCTGGCTGCTTCCCAACTAAGCTAATAAGCTGTTATAAATAAATAAACTTGGGGGGCCCAGCGCGCGATTTTGCCTCCCCCGTATGGCTGGACCCGAAGCGAGGTGGCGCGTAGTGTTCCGCGCGCGCCCCTATTGGCGTTGCCGGGGAGAGTATACCTCACTCCCCCCGCAGACTTGAGGAGGTCCGCAGACGCGGACCGGTACTAGCCGGGGATCGTGGTAGGCGCACTATTTCTTATGATTCCCGGTGCATGTGTGGGAAGGAAAGGTTAGGTTGTACCACCGAAAAGCTTCTTGTACTAAAAAAAATCCTATCGATTTTGCAATTGAATAAGACAGTAAGTCTTTTTCAGGATCCTGCCAGGGTTGCGGGATAGTCCGAAAGGGATATTGGAACCTTGGCAACAGGCAACTGAAGGAACACGTGTGGGTTTTAGTCAGTAAAAGTCTGATAGGCCCTTCCACTCCGCCCAGAGCGGGAGAAGCCATTTGAAGATAAACCAAGCTCAAAAAAAAAAAAGTCTTTGTCTGGATCCTTATAAACATATTGACATGTATCCCATGACTGTTGGAGGGTGGGGATGGGGTTCATACAAAATCCCCCATGGTCCTTTGGTATTTATCTCACTTTTATCATTTTAAGATATACAGTTTTTGAAAAAATGTAGTGGTGAGTCATTTTGTATGTCATGGAGTGACGCCATTTGACTGCTGATGAAATGCAGAGAGTTATAGGAATGCTACAAGCGGGAAGAAATCCGTCCCAGATATCTCGGCATTTTGGTGGCAATAAGAGCTTGATTCGTCGTCTTTGGTAGAGTTACGTTAATACAGGGGATCCTGCTGAGCAGCACCTAGGACGTTGAAGGAGTTCAACTGCTCGACAGGACTCTACAGGACAACTGACTGCAAGACGTCCGATGTTAACCGCCCGGGAGATAGGTTTAAAGCTACAATTCTCCAGCGGTATTGTTGTTAGCTACCAAACCGTGAGAAATAGGCTGCATGAATACAGCCTACGAGTACGACGCTCAATAAGGTGCTTAGAGGGCATGCAAACCGATAACCGATAGTCGATAATTTATCGGTTATCGATCCATTCTGACAAAACGATAAATATCGAAAACAAAAACGATAAATACCGATAATCGATAAGTTTATATAAAGAATTCTGACACATTTCAACTGAATATGTCAACTGAATAAAGCTATATACTGATTGAAACAGGCAGGAAGGCAATGGTATTTAAAATTACACAGAAAACTATTAGAAATTTGTTTTAGAAATGCCACAGCGGATCCTTGTTTGTACATATTTCAAAAAGGAGGCGAAAATCTGTTTGCCAACATCTATGTCGACGATTTAATCCTGGCATATAAATCAGAATAGTAGATTGTCTCATAACGGAGCAAAATAATATATTTACGGCGAGGGCGCTTTTTTTGAATCCAGAGCGAAGTGAGGGATTCTTTAGTAGAATCCTGAATGTAGCGAGGGATTCAAAGTACGTCGCCCGAACCAAAAATATATCTTGCGCCCGAGAGATACACTCTACTTTTCATCACCCACTATGAGAAAATAAAAGGCGCCTCATATTTTAACCACGCTTGATCAAGACGGGTTGGCTATTACAGGCTTATAATTATTAACTACAAGTTCAGGTTTCCCCATCATGTTTTCCCTCACCGATGTTAGTAATGTACAATAAACTCAGAAAAAAGAACAACCGACTTCCAAAAAAAACATTAAAAAGTGAAAAATTACATTAATTTCGGAGTCGTAATTATTCCGATAAATTTAGTATCTTTTTGTGTAGTAAATAACACAAAATCCTGCATCGCGAAATGGGAGTTTACCGCGCGATCAACATTATACAAGATTCCAACATCAATCGTTGGGCAGTTGCCCGCCAGACAAGACGTTTGGTCGGAGTATCCTCCCTTTTGAATAGAGGATGAGTGAACTTTCCACCCTGTTCCTCAATCTCTAAATGCTGAATCCAGTTAGACTGGAAGCCAACCTCAACATAGTTGGGAAAAAGCTAGGCAGATTGATTTTATTTTACGTCGGTCCTAACACTTCCCAGTACCCCACACGGCGCTACTATGGGCCGTCGTACCAGCCAGTCTTTATTCGAACAATATTTGTATACCTACGATTTCTTTAGCGCTGAACACTAAGACGTTCCAAATTCAAAAAGTGCGCGGAAAAGATAATTGCGGCGCACTTATTCTTTGCCGCGCAATTATAAAGAGGATTAAAAACTCATTACTGCCCGCTAAAAGTTTCTTATAGAAAACACCACCTTTGGGTGCACTTAAAGGCGAACCAAGTCGTCCTTTTCGAATAGATGAGATGAAAAATTTATTGAAGGAAATCAAATCTAAATTGGAAAAAGCCTTTGAGTTGAGAGCTTTGGGTTCTCTTCATCACTGCTTGGGTATAAGATTCACCCATGTAGGGGGAGAGATAACGTTATCCCAAGAAACTTATGTTGATAATTTGTTGGAAATATTTAACATGGGAGAATGTAAACCCGAGTCTACGCCAATGGAGCTAGCTCTGAAGTTAGAGAAAAATGAGAACGAAGATGAAAAGATCAATTTTCCATATCAAAAACTAATCGGTTCATTAATGTATTTAGCGGTCGCAACAAGACCAGACATAATGTACGCAGTAAGTTATTTAAGCCAGTACAACAACTGTTATGACCAAAGTCACTGGCAGACAGCAAAAAGAATTATACATTACCTAAAGGGGCATGGCCGACGCAGACTGGGCGGCATGCACTATGGATCGCCGATCTTATACGGGATATATTTTCAAGTATGGTGGTGGCCTAATTAGTTACGAGACAAAGAAGCAGAGAGTGGTGGCATTGTCAACAGCTGAAGCCGAATACATGGCAATGACAAAAGCGACGAAGGAAGCTTTACATCTGAAAAATTTGCTAGAAGACATTGGAGTGCCACAACAAACAGTCCTAATTTATAACGATAATATGGCTGCGCAATAATTAGCAGACAATATGATAACAGGAAAAAGGTCAAAACATATAAGCATAAAGGAACATTTTATAAGAGATTGTGTTCAAAAGAAGTTAGTTACAATTCGCTACAAGGAGACAGAAAACATGGAGGCGGATATTCTAACAAAGGCGCTGCCAAAACAAGGCTGCTAAAGTTGCTAAATATGATGGAAGTCACTCAGCTGACTTGAAGATCATCTTCGTGAGGGGGAGTGTTATAGATAATAATCTATAGTCTATGTTTTTGACGGCTGGTTTTTTTATAAAACAAAAGCAACAAACGAAAATTATTGATTGACCTACTGTGAGACTGAATTGTGAGAATATTTAATTTCAATAAAAAGTACATGTAATACATAGGTGATATTTATTTAAATATAACAACAAGCTTACAAACCCATCATTTTACAATGCCAGAACAATGACATAGGTCACGTCCGAGTTGAGTCGTAAGTCACGTTACGACGCTAAAGTGCAAGACGTCTTCAGAATTGCAGGCGCGCAACCTTGGGGCCCCGGGTGTCGGGCCTCCGACGTATCAGTTAATTTCCTGCGGGCCCCGTGCGACAATCTGTCTCTTTCGTCTCCCGGTTCGCCGGAGAACTCATCGCCTGTCACATGTGAGACTCCTTGAGCGCTTTATGCGAGTACTGCTTGAAGTGAACGGTCAGGAACATGCTACTATATTATGTGACGAACTTTTGTTCGCAGCACCATCATACCTTTTTATAGGTATGTACAAATAGTACAATGAACCGAAAATACCATCGTTTTACATAGCTTGTGCTAGGTACACACGCAGTGATTTTGATCGCATCCGCGCTGGTGACAGCTGAGTTTTCACTAGTGATGTCAAAATCTGGGTGTGAACGTCAACTTTTGCCATTAGCTGGTGCGACACATAACACTCGATTTACGAAGTAAATTTTTGGCGAGAGCTCTCATTGTTAGTTTCATTATACGAGTAATAAGTCCATCAATACGTTCCGTTCCGACTTTGGTTCGTTATTAATAAAAACCCATTACAGCGGTAAGGCGAGCGGTCGAATTCCGCGTTCGTTGCAGACTACCCTCATTTATATCACATTACACTGCACGGCCCTCTTTATGTGTAACGTTTGATTCTTTAATATATTTAAGGTGGCATGCTTTTTGCTAATCATAATCGTTTGATAACTCTGACTTTGAACAGTCTTTTGAAAAAAGGTGTTTTAACATACACGCCTATTACGAACTTTAAAAGAACCTGGCAAGTTCCAGGCAATTCATTTCCCTGCATGGTTAAATTTCGTATTATGACATTCGTAATTCTGACCGATTTCACGCTGGGTAGTTTGTCTATGGCTGGCTTGTAATTCTTTGCCGTAACATTCAGAAACACAATCAAATATTTATCGGTAAGTTACGATTTTATTTAAATCATATATTTTATGAAAAAATAATAAATTATATATAATTCTAGTTACTAAAAGTAGGTTAAATATAAACGCAATGTATATTGTGCTATATTATTAATTCATTTAATAATTTTGTGTGGTTGCAAATTGTAATACGCGATTAAGTTTCCGAACGTACTCCACTTGAAGTTCAGCGGGGAATTTGACAACTTCATGTACGTATTGTTGTCATTGTTGCACAAATAAATGAAGAAATGTATAATTTTAAGTTCGTAATAGATTCGAAGTATAAACGAAAATATGGTAAGGGATGGATATGGTGGTGGATGAAAATACTTACACCACACCACCGTGTGGTGTTTTCAAGTGTTTTTAATTATCAGTTTTCATCATAATAATATTAGAATTAGAGGCAGTTGTTGGACATGTGGAATGTGAGCTCGGCTATCATTGCATTGTGCCGATTGTCGGAACGGCCAATGGCCTGGCTCATGGCCGAAAGCCTCGACCAACAGCTCTCGAGGCTCTCGTTATGCAGTTGGATCAAGGGCCTGATTCAGAAGGCAGATAAAGACTCGCATTGTGAGGAGGTTCCTGTCTTCTTAGACCCTGCTCCCGATACCGGCGGATCTATTTTTATATTCTCAAATGATTTTTATAATGACTTTTTATAAAATATTTAAAACTGTATAATTATGTATGAAAATAAATAAACAAGGTATTAAAAGGCAGTTATAATTATTATACATAGTTCAGTGGATGAGAGTTCTCGCCCTCGTCGGCGACTAACTTATGTTCTGTTGGAAAAGTTGTGGGAGTTTTACAATTTGATCGTTGTTTCGGTATTTTTATCACTCAGAAGTGCCACTTTCTAGAGTTTCCAGAAACTCAAACGGTAAATATTCGTCACAACTGTTTTTTTTTTTTTTTAGCTGGATAACGCTCGAATAATTTCGCCAAATAAATCCAAAACAATTCAATAAAAGGTCCTCTGAAGCAGCTTTTATTGAATGGATTGTGAGGTTACATAATAACAGTTTTGGTATGAAATGAAATGAAATGAAATTGTTTATTCTGTAAATAGGATATTGGAATCACTAATATATATGTCAAGAAATGTCAAACGAACGTTCGTAGTACGATATTGCCAGGCAATATTCGGGCAGAAGGCAGCCAGGGTGTGTCACGTGACCGCTGACTGGCTTGCTTGACGAGTTCATAATACGAAATTGCAAAGCAGTTCTGTTTACGCCGTAAACTGGCTGGAAATAAGAGTTCATAATAGGGCCCCAGGTATAATATGTAAACACAGGGTTTTGGGTCGAAGATATAGTTCTTTTTTCCTCAGCTGCCGCGCTCTTGACGGATGACAACAAAATGTGTCATGCGCGCTGAAGCGTGCGTGAGCATGCGTGTTGAAGCTTCTAGAATAATCTAGAAGCTGGATTGTGGCGGGAGCTGTTTGAAATACCTGCCTGTTACAGTGTGAAATTGCTCATAAATCTTTATGTGGCCATAACTTTGATAAAATGTACTACACCGACGTCCGACGTGCCGACGTCCCACTGCCGTCGTCGGGACGTCCACAAGTTTTGAAATGAAATACGTTTTATAGCAAATTTCATCAGCTTTCTTGGAAATTATAGTTTATTATACATAAGTAATGTTTTTAACTTAAACCAAAAAATATCCATTTTTAACTTACAGGCAAAAAACTCAAATAACATTTATAACTACAGTTTTACGGTTTTACGCCTTATTAAAAAACTTTTTTGTCAAAACCGTTGGTATGAATCAAAATTCATCGATCAAGAAATAAATGTAAAAAAAAACAGAAACAAAAAAAGAGCCAAAAGTTGCAATAATGTGTTTTTGTTTATAAGGTTTTTTAGCCATTCCTTTAAAGAAGGTTATCGGCTATAAAGTTTTTACTAAAAAATCAAATTCTTTTTGTAGGTAATCCTTTTTATTTCCAAAACGTAGCTTGTGTAATTTAAAAGTTATTGCAATTTTAGTGTTGGAGCTTCTAAGTGTGGTACTAAGTTTTGACGGCCAGTGTAGTATTGTATACTTTTTCTTGTGAAGCCTACAGTTTTATATTGAACTGCTTTTCTAGTTATAGACAAGTTTGCATAGGGCTGGTGGACCATATTTCACAGAGTTATTTGCAAATCAAAGTCACTGTTGAATCTAGCCAGATAATCAAAGAGAATGATGGCGTTTAGGGCTGGTTCAATTACTTGCGGTGCAGGTTCAGTTATAAGAGATGTTGTAGAAAAAATGTGTCACTCTGATATTTTTGGTAAAAGAAGCGATAAACCGGTGGGAAAGGCGTTGGCATTCAATAAGACTTTAAATATGAACAAGATAATAAGACTACAAATAAGATAATGCGATCGTCAATGAATAAAGAAGTAAATGTTTTTAATGCACAACATGAAAGACTATCAATTATGATCTAATGAAGAACGACTTTTTTTTATTTTATTTATTACTTAATAGATTTAGGCTGTTTTAAAAGGTGTTTTAGTGCCCATAATTATTTTTTTACATTTCATTACATACAGCGTGTAAACCAAGTCCTAGTAGAAACCTCCTTGCGGTGTTAATGCCACGGCTCGGCGGTGTAAGTAATAACTAAAGATCGTCTATAATGAGTATAGTTGTAAATAAACCGTTTTAAACCAAAATCCGTGGTTTAAAAACCGTTTTAAATGTCTATAAAACGGTTTAAAACCACGACCACGTGGGCCGTACATTGATTACGCATTACATTTAAAATTAAGTTAGAAAGGCTAATTGAAATCTTGCACCATTTTTTATTAATTTATGAGACTTGTTTAAGTATATTAACTAGTTTTTTAGGATTAGACAGACTGAAAACAAACTTGATATGTGTATTTATTCAAATATACATTTAAAAAACAAGTTTTAGCTTTATCAATAAAAAAATAGTCTGATTACGTTTTCTTTCAGCTACTGCATGTTTTTAGAATGTATTTTCTTGTAAATATGCATATAAAATTGTATAGACAAATCGAGATTATTTCTAAAAAATATCAGGGAGTAGATGTGGTCCAGATCACTTCGGTGAAGCCTCAGTGCATTATATTTAAAAAAAAAACATTTTAAACCAATAATAAACCGGTAAGTGTAATTTAAAACGTCTTAAACCAAAAAGACGGTTTAAAATCAAATGGTTTAAAACGTTTAAAATACGTTTTGCATCTATAATCATGAGTATCATTAGGCAAAATCATGATTCAGTAATCATGGTTCGAGTGCCAAAGTCTATAAAACTCCAAACCAATAGGTATTGGTATGTAAGTAATTAATTCTGAATAACTGATTCTTATCAACATTATCGTTTAATCTGTATTTCTTGCTGCTATTTATAGTTGTTATTTTCGTATTATTATCAGCTGTTAGTATGCGTCATCTATACTCGTATTTACTTTATCCTTCTGAAAAAGGAGGAGGTTCTCTTTTCGGATGTTTTAAATATTATATTTTTTTATGTATGTTCGAGCATAACTTCGTCTTAAATAAACGGATTTGCAATGGTTATTTTTGATATAAGTGCGAAAAGTAGGTGATTTCCGACGAGTGGTATTTTGATTCACGAGTGAGTGAAGCGAGCGAGTGTATCAGCCGGCACGAATCGGAAATCATCTTACGCATGTGTGTCATACAAAGTTTTAATACGAATTATTGTGGAAGGAAAAAGAATAAAGAATAATATATTGATCAAAATTAATATATTGATCAAGGTATCAAATTAATAACGCGTTTAGTATTAGTTTCATTGCAAAGGAACTTCGTTCCCGACGGGGGTCGACCACACACGGCGCCGACCCCCATCAGGACCTCGTTTCTTCGCACATATATTTTGAAACAAAAAAACTTAGGGCTGAAGACGAAGTAAAAAATTTAAAAAAACTGAAAAGAAAAAGTGCAAAAAAGTGGTACTTTCCGCACAATTTAGCTGGTTTGAAAAGCGTTTCCGTCCGTCGTCAACCCGACGTTTTCTTATAAATCATACGTGAGAAGGAACTCTGTTCCACATGTATGGTACACGAGCATAAGATGATTTCCGACTCGTGTCATCATCTACTTTCCGCACTTATATCATAACTTTTTTTTTTTAAAAGCTCTCGCGGTGATCCCATTATTATAATTATATTTCACTAGCTTATGCCCGCGGCTTCGCCCGCGTGGATGTCGCATATCGTTCCACGGGAACGTACTTCCAGGATAGGTAGGTACTTAAGAAATGCTGGGTTTCCTATACAAACTTGCATCCCCTATACCACAGTACACACACTATTGTGGGACAGTAATCTTATTGTAGGTGCATCGTCTTCACATATAATTATGTAATTCATGTATACAAAATATTGTAAAACATTTTTGAAAAGAGTAACGGTGGAGTTTCTTGCCCATTCTTCTCCATACGAAAGCTACCTTTTGGAATGGGCAACTAGAATCAATTCTATTTCTTTGTTTTTCATTGACGTTCAAAAGTGCCTTTTATGTGCCTATTTGAAATAAATTATTTAACTTTGACTTTGACTTTTACACAACCTATAGAATTACTTTTGTAAAAAAGTAGCCTATGTTCTTCCTCAGGATGCCATCTATCTCCATGCCAAATGTCGAATTCCGTTCAATGGTTTAGGCGTGAAAAGGTAACGTACAGACAGACAGACAGACAGAGTTACTTTCGAATTTATAATATAAGTATGGATAAGGGATTTGTAAAAAAATAAATAATCTGTTCTTCTTTCAATTTAACAGTAGACGAACAATTTGCCATGTTAAATAAGAAGACATAATAATATGTAACCAGACCCAGAATGAGCACAACGATCTTACGCAGATGATCTAATGTGGAGATACACTGACTGCAGAGCACGTCCTCTCCTCAGGCACGTAACAATGTACCTACTTCAAAACGATCGTACCTACATGCATGTAAAGAGGGCCTAGACAAAGTGACATCCTATCAGCGATAACGATGATGAAAATTCAATAAAAAGTTAATTAAAGAAAACAAAAAATCGACTGTAAAAACACGTATTTACTTTTTTTTTATTAATTTTTATATTTAGCTATTTGGTTTATTGTAAATTAGCTTGTGCAAGGCTTTGCAGGCGATTTACGAGGTTCGACACAAACATGGCCCATTTTTGCGCTATTAGAAACTTGTTAAATCAATTTGTTATTCCTAATTTAATTTAAACATTTATTTTATATATATTTTTGTAATCCCCTTTTAATTTCCTTTATTTTGATACCCTACTCGATAGGTTTGGCATTTTTTTTAAATTAACGTATTACTATTTCGCTACAAAAATCCACCATTTTGTTTTTATTTTCTTACTACTTTTTATTCTTACTTTTTTTTCTAAGAACACTTGGCTTTTTAAGACAAATATAACGTTCCTTAACTGTCGAAATCCATCCAGCCGTTTGGAATATATGAGGTAATAAAGAAATTTACAAACATACATACATACAAGACACGTGCGAAAAACATAACCCTTCCTTGGCAGTCCGGTAAAAATATTTGGGATTGATATAAGCTACCGAAAAGTAGAAACACGAAATTCTTTTAAAGCGATTGCCGCTTGTCTTGCCTCTCAGGGTTCTATACTCTCACAGTCACACTATATTATCTCTGTGTCGGCATCATCGCAGAGAGCACCGGGCAGCGATCTGTGTTTGTAGCTAATACACACACGAATTAAACGTTTTCTTAAAACTTTTTTAATTGAAATAAAGCTAGTCTGAGTCTGGCTAGTGGAAGAAAAAACCTACCTACCTACCCTACCTGCCTACCCTACCTACCTACCTACCCTACCCTTTTTTACACCTTGGGTTTTAGTAAGGATAGATATTGGAGTTTTAGTAAGGATCCCTAATTTAAAAAAAAAATAATATAGCCTATGTCACCCGGGGATAATGTAGCTTCCCAACAGTGAAAGAATTTTTCAAATCGGTTCTGTAGTTTCGGAGCCTATTCAATGCAAACAAACGAACAATTAAATCTTTCCTCTTTATAATATTAGTTTAGATAATCCAGTCCTGTTGACTGGCACTCACTGTTCACTGAGCTCTCTGTAAAAGTTAATAATATTTGTGTTTATGATCTTCCCACTAAATCAAGTAGCTGGATAGATTCGAGACACACGTGATGATCAGCTCCATCTCTAAAAATATCCAAATCACAGAAATCGGTGGATGCTGAGTGTGACTGCAGCCATTAGCGCCACATCTGCAGACCATGCCGGAGGAACACTCGTTGGCACACCAGTCTAAGGGTACACTAAACATAGTAAACGACTGGTCTACCAAACAATTCTAGATATTAGGTACTGTTTTTCCTTGACGAGTGCTTCCTTCACAACTTCCTGTCAAACGACATAAACTCAGTGTTTGTGTCAAACATCCTGTCAAATGTGACAGGATGTCATTGACAGCGGTGACTAATTTTAAAATACTATCTTTGTATTACATTTCGTTGATTGTCGCCTCATATCGGGACAGTAATCATTCATTAGCAGATATTGTTTAAAGCTTTTGGTTCTTATATTAGTTATTTTTGAGCTGAATTTCCTAAATCACACTTTTTGTTTTTGTCTGTACCTGTTATTAGGAAACCCAATCAAAAATATTTTCCACCGAATTTGTGTCGTAATTGTACGTCGTAGGCGGGCGAAATATTATCTTGCCGGATATAGCATAGTATTTAATTAGCGGACTCTTTCTAATTAAGGCATTAAATTGTGAACAGTGTAATAACATGATCATCCTAGCATTCTTGATCATCGGTGCGGTGGCGCTATATTTGTACGGGACAAGAAACCATAACTATTGGAAGGACAGAGGAGTCAAACATGACAAGCCTATACCAATTTTTGGGACGGATGCGAAACGGTACCTTCTCCAAAGAAGTATCGCTCAGATGTCAGCCGAGGCGTACTGGAAGTACCCCGGCGAGCAGTTTGTGGGCTACTACCGGGGCTCCATCCCCGAGCTGGTGATCCGCGACCCCGACCTCGTGAAGCGTATCATCACCACGGACTTTGCGTACTTTTACTCGCGCGGCCTGTCGCCGGCGCATAAGGTCATCGAACCACTGCTGCGCAACCTGTTCTTCGCAGATGGAGACCTGTGGCGCCTGCTGCGGCAGCGCATGACGCCCGCCTTCACGAGCGGTAAGCTGAAGGCGATGTTCCCGCTCATTGTGGAGCGCGCGGAGAAGTTGCAGGCGCGCGCGCTCGCCGCTGCTGCCGCTGGGCACCCGATCTGTGCACGCGACCTCATGGCGCGCTATACCACTGACTTTATCGGCGCCTGCGGTTTCGGCCTCGACGCTGACTCGCTTAATGATGAGAACTCGCCTTTCAGAAAGCTTGGCATAAAAATTTTCAACATTACTTTCCAACGCACCATCGTAATTTTCTGCAAAACCATATTCCCCGACTTCTTCAAAAGCACGAAGTTTCTTGGTCAAGATCTCGAGGATGACATTTTGGTGCTCGTTAATCAGATCCAAAAACAAAGAAACTACAAGCCTTCTGGCCGTAATGACTTCATTGATTTTCTAATGGAATGGCAACAGAGGGGAAAAATCGTGGTGGAGTCTTTGGAGGAGACGAACCCGGACGGTAGCCCCAAGCCGGTGGAGCTGGAGATGGACGACGTGCTGGTGGCGGCGCAGGCTTTCATCTTCTTCGCGGCCGGCTTCGAGACGTCGTCGTCAGCCACCAGCTTCACGCTGCACCAGCTCGCCTACCACCCGGAGGTGCAGGCGCGCGCACAGTTCAATATCGACCGCGTGCTCGCCAAGCACGGTGGCCGCCTCAGCTACGACGCCGTCAAGGAGATGACTTACCTGGACTGGGTGCTGCAGGAGGGCATGCGCATCTTCCCGTCGTCCGGTATGCTGCTGCGGCAGTGCGTGCGCCCTTACACTATCCCGGGCACGGACCTCACCATCGACCCTGGCGTGAAGATTACCATCCCGCTGGTGGCGCTGCACAACGACCCGCAGTACTTCGACAACCCCAAGGAGTTCCGCCCCGAACGCTTCGCCCCCGAGGAGGTAGCCAAGAGACACAAGTTTGTTTACCTGCCCTTCGGCGACGGACCCCGCTCTTGTATCGGTGAGTAAAACAATTTAACTGTTAAAAAAATCATTCAAATGTTGCAGTCTTTTTGCAAAGTACCTGGGCAACCGAGCGCTGCTCGGGTGAAAAAACGGAGAAAATGAATTTTCCCAGATATGAGACCTAGCTAGATCGATTTTTCGTCCCCGTAAAACCCTTGATTGCAACTTTCATCATAATCGTTAGAGCTGTACGGGTATGCGGAACAGGGTGTAAAATTCACTCATCCTCTATAGAAAAGGGAGGATCCTCCGACCAGACGGGTGTTGTGTCTGGCAGGCAACTGCCCAACGATTGATGTTGGATTCTTGTACGTATATATATGCCCATCGCGCGGTAAACTCTAATTGCACGATGCAGGATTTTTGTGTGGGGTCAGGTCTTTGACGCGTAGTCTGCATGTGGTGATGTAGATGCCGCCATAGAGCCGTTTTCGAGAACGTGATAACAAATATAAATTATATAATTATTGCTCATTGAATATATTTATATATATACAATGTCGCCCATGCGCATGTGACCGCCCGTAATTTTCTGAATATTCATGAAAAAATGTCGCAAATAAACTTCAAAAGGGGGGGTCTATCTATAACATTTTTCGATTTTTTTTTGTAGCTGTTATTTTTTTTTAAATTTATTTATTTAAAAACTTTGGAAGACTTACAGCTAAATACAATGGTGATAAATAACAGTTTGATAATTAGACAGCCAATTACAGGTCTTCACGTCTAGAGCTTGTCTGGTGTAAAAGTACTGTGGAACAAAATATACTAACACACTGCCAAAAATTGCCAAAAACAAACATAGGTACATTTAAAAAATAAAATTCGCAGATAGATCATCACCTAAATTAGGTAAATACTAATACAATTGTGACAGGTTATTTCCCTTATGAACCGAGATGTTAAAAATTCTATTTAAAAAATAAAAAGTCTAAGGAATTTAAGCTTTAAAGAAATTCTTTGCTAAACACTTTTTTGCCGAGGTCACACCCGTTGTAAAAAGATCAAGGTCAAACTGTTTGCACACCCTATTAAAATACCTACTTACACGCACAACGTACGAATTTTGTCTGTAGTTAGTAGTTGCAAATGGCACCCGTAATGGAGGATTAAACCGTTTGGATTTGCTTGGAACGTTAAAGTAGAAAGTCGACAAAATATCAGTACAATTTATGTCACTTTGAACTGTCTTCAACAAAAATACACAGTCAGAGATCTCACGACGATTAATCAATGGTAAAAGATGATATTTTTTACAAAGACTGAGATAGTTATCGGACTGATACGGCACCCTCTGATGGAAGTATAAAATTTTTATAAATCTTTTTTGAACGCGCTCAATACGGTCAATATACTTGTGATAGCATGGACTCCATATTTCAGATGCGTATTCCAAGTGGCTTCTAACAAAAGTGCAATATAGAATTTTTAACGTTTTAGCTTGCGTGAAGCACCTGGATAACCGCATTATGAAACCAAGGGATTTTGAAGCTTTAGTGACGATGGCATCAACATGCTTATCAAATATAAGTTTGGAATCGTGATGAACTCCCAGATCACGAATAGTCCTACATCTAGGTAATATATGGCCACCAAGAGTATATGTTGTGGCAAGGACTGACCGTCCACGGGAATACGTTACAACTGAGCATTTTTTGGGATTGAGATCAAGCTTACTTTTTTGGCAGTATACTTCAAGACACTGCAAGTCAGTTTGAAGTGCCGTCATGTCCGCGGTCGATGATATGGTAGCATACATTTTCATATCGTCAGCGAAGCACAATAATTTGGAAGAGGTCAGACAAGAATCAATGTCGTTTACATAGATAATAAATAATAATGGACCAAGCAACGAACCTTGGGGGACTCCGCTGGGGATTAAAACCCAGCTGGATATATAATTATTAAGTACCACAGCTTGCGACCTGTTTTCTATGTAGGAGGAAAACCATCTGAGTAAGTCCCCGCGTATACCGATGCCCTCTAACTTCCGCAATAGGAGGACGTGGTCGATTCGGTCGAAACACTTGCTATAGTCTGTGTAGACAACGTCGACTTGTTTACCGTGGTCCATTGCGTCGGTGATGTAGTCATTAAACAAAATAAGATTGGTGACAGTGTATCTACCTTTAAGAAAGCCGTGTTAGAAGGGACTAAACGATTGTTCCAAAGCAGAATAGACCTGCTTATAAATAATCCTTTCGAAAACCTTGGCAATGATACACAATTTGGATATCGGTCTATAATTAGCAATGTCTGTTTTGGCTCCTTTCTTATGCACAGGCGTTATGAATGCCGATTTCCAAAGATTGGGGACAACACAAGCATCCAAAGATTTATTAAATAGAATTGAAATAGGAAGTGCAATAGAAGCAGCGCAACGTACGAGAAGCTTGGATGAGATATTATCCGGGCCTGGCGCCTTCGATGTATCTAATTTGCGAAGCAAGTTGGTTATGTCTTCCATATTCACCGTGATACGACTGATATCGGACGATAGGTTTGAGGATTCAGCAAAAGAAGAGGAAGAGGAATTTGAGCTACCTCCATGAATAAGGTTGGGGTCTAAAAATGTGGAGTGAAAATAGGTTGAAAATGCCTCACATATTACTTCCCCGGTACGCAATGTTTCGTTGTTAAAACTGAATGTGCTTGTGATTGCATTTATATTATGACGTTTTTTAACAAAAGTCCAAAATTGTTTCGGGTTATCTTTAATGGATGCTTCGGTAAGTTTCAAATAATTTGCGTAACAATGACTTTCTAATACATATTTTTACCCTATCACGAAGAAGTTTAAATGTTAGTTTGTCAGCTTTATTGCCGTAAGTTTTTAGTTTTTTAAAGTATTTATATTTCTCTTTTGTTACTTTTATCAATGGGGTACTGTACCAGGTCGGATATGATTTGTTACGCCAAAGTCTCTGAGGAATGTATTTCGATTGAAGATTATGGATAATGTTATTGAATAAACCCACGGAACCATCAGCTGACCTTGCTGAAAACTCACTTTCCCAGTCAGTGTTACAAATGTCACGGTTAATGGATTCGTAATCACCCTTATCATACAAAAATTTTGTACGTGACGCACACTCAAGGGGAGGTGTTTCAACAAGATCCACTGTAATTACGAGTAACAATGCCGGGTGATAATCATCGATTGGCACTAGTTGGCTTAAACTTTCAGTCACGTTGACTGCCTGGTTCGAGAGGACTAAGTCAAGTATTTTACCGTATCTGTTAGTCACGCCATTATATTGACCAAATCAAGAGTACATAACTCGTCCCCAAGGAGCACTTCATCACTACTTTTAAGGTTCGATGGGACGAACGATATATTGTCAGACGGGACCCAACTTATTCCGCTCATATTGAAATCACCTATAATAAGAAATCTATCAGAGCCATTACCAATCACAGATCGATTTAATGTCGAAAGAAAGTTCATCAACTGTGAAGAAAAGGAAAGACCGAGATTTTGTTTACATAAATAGATCCCACAGAGATGTAAGTTGAAGTAGCTACGCGTATTTGAATTTTTCAAGTGTATGCTTATCCAGAGATCTTCAGCTGTAGAATTAAAATTTTGTTGACATGTTACTGATAATTCTCGACGAGTAGCTATTAGAACTCCTCCACCACGTGATTGGCCAGTCAGAGCGTAATCCCGATCCCGACGCCATACGATATACCTTTCGTCAAAAAATTCAGAGTTCAAAATACCATCCAATAACCAAGTCTCAGTGAGAACAATAACATCAAATGAGCTGGCTACCATTCGACGATAGAAAGTATCGGTTTTGGTTCGTTGACCACGAACGTTCTGATAAAATATGTTTAAACCAGGCAAATTGGTATTAACGTTAGTAGCCATCAGACAAAAAATCAACAACAGAATATGAATCAATGAAATAGACCACAAAAAAACATATCATAAAAATATTAACGAAATGAGGGTGGTAGGAAAATAAATATACTCGAAGTAAACAAACGGTGACTATCAATATTGGAGTGCAAGAATTATTCGACACTAAGCGGTAAACAACGGTGTGAGCAGGCAAGCAGCAATGTGTAGTACGTGCAAGCGCAAGCGAGCCAGGCATATTATTTTGTACTAGTACTTTAAAATGAACAGCACGATAAGAAACAAAAAGGATTTTTTTAACCGAACAAAAGAGAGGTGACGGGCTCATTAGTGCGGCAGAGGAGCTAAACAATTTGTAACATCTTAGTAAAACAACATGAAATATAATAAAACGATAAAGCAAATAAGAGCGTATATGGTATAGGTTGTATATTAGGCGATTTTGTTTAAATCTGACTCCTTTCTCACCATGAGTACTTTGGAGTTGGTGTTCTTGAGTACGTGAATTTTTCCGTGTTTAACCCAAACGAACTCATAGTTCTTACCCTTGGCGATGGTTTTGACTTTAGTTAGCAGCTTCTTATATTCTACACTAAGGTGATCATTAACAAACACACGCTGGGAGATGCCTTGAAACCCAATATCAGAGGTGGATAAATTCTTTTCTGCTCGCGCTGCCGCTATAAAATCTTCTTTGACGTATCTGTTCATGAAACTCACTATAATAAGTTTATCGTTGGAGTAGAAAATGGGCACCCTCGAAACGTAGTTGATCAGTGTTTTGGGGCAGCTGTAGTTTACTTTACGACCAATGGCTTCAATAATTGTGAATAAATTCTCATCCTTTCTGATAGGAACTCCCTTGCTTATTTTTAATCTTATATTTTGAATTCTTTTTGATTATTTTTCGTTTGACATTGTTCTCACATATAGAAGCACGAAGAATACTGTACCCAGGATTTTGTAATATCTATATACATTTTTAAAAGAGTGTCCTTGGAGTTTCTTGCCCGTTCTTCTCCATAGAGATCTACGAATTTGAATGGGCAACTAGCTTCAACTTTTTAACTAACTGACCGACTCTTTGACAATTCAAAAGTGCCTGTAAATGGTTTAATTGAAATAAATGCTTTGAGTTTGAGTTTGAGTTTGAGTTTCTTGATTTCCACATTATTCAATCGAGACCGCTGATCATTTGACGAGAGTTCGAATTTCACCTTTGATAGATCTGTCTGCAAGTCATTTATAGTCAACTGCATCTTCTCAAGTTCAGATACTTTAGTTTCAACTTCAGTAACCCTCACATCAAATTTATCGAGTTTGCCACTGGTACCTTGACACGTCGTCTTCAGCGCAGACAGCTCATCCTTAATTACCTTGATGTCATCACTTAGTGTTGGTAAATTTAGCAACTGACGCTTCATGTCCCGAATTTCATTCAGGATGGTTTCAAGAGACGCTTGATCAGAAGTGGGGACAACTGGAGATGAGATTCTACAAGCTGAGCACTTCCACTGTGCCATTCTAGTAGCACCCAGCTTTCTCCATCCAGCTTCTGAAATGTTCGCACATCCAAAATCTAAATACTTCTTGCAGCTTCCACACTGCGCGCCATCATTGAACTGCACACTACACAATCCGCACGTTTTCATTGTTAAAACACTTAATGTAAATAATGATATATACTTAAGAGAAATGTGAAAAAGGTTGACGATCTATTTCATTGACCGGCGCGTACAGCACGACTGCGTGTCCACAGGAGAGTGAACAAATGCATGTGTTATGTAGTAGATTACAAATAATGATTAAAAAATTCGTGCTATGGGGACAATTTATGGACTTACACTAGTTTTTTTAAAATAAATACACAATTTTTTACCGAAAAAATGACTTCGACTCCGTTTTTTTTATTCGTAGTCGATAAGTTTTTGTAAAATGTTGATTAACCTGTTAAAATAACTCATAAGCTTTTGGAAATAATAAAGAGAATCCAAATCGACCCATAAAATTCGGAGATGTGTCAAAAAATAGAAAGCAAATCTACAAACTCAACTTAAAAAGTAAAAAATGTAATAATATGAAAACTGTTATAGATGGACCCCCCCTTTTGAAGTTTATTTTCTATATTTTTTCATAAATATTAAGAAAATTAGGGGCGGTCACATGCGCATGGGCGACATTGTATGTACAGGATGGGAGTACCTAGGCGACCGAGCTCTGCTCGGGTGAAAATAGAGAAAACGAATTTTCCCAGATATGAGACTTAGTTAGATCCATTTTTTGCCCCCTTAAACCCCTATATATTGCAACTTCCATCGAAATCGTTTTCGTGATAACAAATGCATGTGTAATTTAAAAAAAAAACCCGCCTGCAAAAACGCATAATATAAAAGAGAAAAAAAATTAAGTAATAAAAACTATAACCCAACTACGACCAAAAATATATAAACAAGACACCACAGACAGACAAATTAAAAAACCGGAGTCACACGAACAGATTACGTGTGACACAGGTTTTTTTTTTTTTTCCGGTATCACACTTAATCTGTTCTATTTATGACCGCCCTAACACGTGTGCCCTAAGTCGTAGTTGGGTTTTAGTTTTTATTACTTTATTTTTTTTTTATTATTTTGGGGTTATTATAGTTCATATATTTTTGAAATGTGCTCAGTAAGCCCTTTCATTTGATACCCAACATGGTACGAATAAACAATTTTTTTTTTAGTTGTATACTTTATGTTCTCTAGAGGGCGCCATTTTTAATTTAAGGTGACGTCACATAGCCTATAACCAGCGGACGATCAAGACGCTTCCAACAATACCTCATTTGTCAAATTGTGATGAGTGGTTTAGAAGATAGGAGGGAACAGATAAACATACTTACATACATACATACATACCGGTCAAAATCATAACCGTCCTTTTTTCTTCGCCGTAGTCGGGTAACAAGAGCAAAATTGGAATAACAAATTATCTTTCGTTAACTCAGGAGTAGGTAGTTATCAGCTGTAGTGCGAGGATCAACGATCGCGCGTCGCTCACGCCTGCCTCGCGTAGTCAGTTCGCGCTGTATTAATATTGATTCGAGATCGCTTTCGAGTTTTGTTTTTCACAATTCTAAATCTGCCAGTATTTCATCCTTTTTTTTTTTTTTTTTTTTTAATTTTTTTAATACACCATTTGTACTATGGCGAACAATTGTACACATACGAAATACGCATCAAAGACCTGACGTCACACAAAAATCCTGACGTCACATAAATCCTGCATCGCGCAATTAAAGTTTACCGTGCAATGGACATAATATACAAGAACCCGACATCAATCGATACCAATACCGTTGTATTGTTTTTTTTAAACCCTTCCCTCCTTTTTTTGTATTTGTAGAAGCAATATATAAATATTATATAGCCTATGTCACTCCCACAATTAAGACAAATCTAATGACACCTCATTAGCTAAAATCCATGAAGCCGTTTAGGCTACAGAGCGTGCCAAAGAAATAGACATACATACATACAAACATACAAACATACATACATACATACTCTCGAACACACCTTACCCTCCTTCTGGGGCAGTCGGGTAAAATGACCTATCACATAGCCGTCAACTACGTATTCTGTACATCAAATTAAGTAATAGCACAAAAATAATTGCTTGGAAACGGCTTTTATTTTTAACCGACTTAAAAAAAGGAGGAGGTTATCAATCCCTCTGTTTTTTTTTGATGTACCGATTTTGATGATTCTTTTGTTTTATTTGAAAGCTGGTACTTCCCGTGTGGTTCCATATAAATTTTATTAACTTTGCTTGCGTAGTTTTTGAGTTAGCTTCAATAATTTTAAGGAACTTAGGCACTCTGCTGATCCCGATCTAGCTCTGATAGTTTACCAGAGCCTTTGCCAATCAATCATTTTATATTGTATCCCAGTTTGGGGCGGAACCTACAAAACCTCCTTACTTAAAGCTGAAAGAGCTCAAAGGGCGATTTTGAAAGTCATGCACTTTAAGCCCAGGGACTTTTCGACCAATAAACTTTACTCAGATTCTAAAGTTCTGACTGTGAGACAGCTTTTTATGCTCCGCGCTGTGCTACGGAAACACTCTACATTACACCTAGATAAAGATAAGCTGAAAAGACGCAAGGGCACTCCTGTGTGCGATGTAGTCCAATGCCGTTCCAAGTTTGCTAGCCGACAGTATGCGGCAACTAGCGCTCGACTGTATAATAAAATACATAAACTCATACCCATATACTCCCTGACTAAACACGAACTTAAAATTAAACTTACAAATTGGTTGCAGAAGTTATCATATTATGACGAAACCGAGAATCTTATTACGATTGTCTCCTAATAGAACTATTTTAATCCTGTATTTCAATTAAGGCATTGTTTGTTTTACTGTTTTTTTCTATAAGTAGGTACTTGCATGACACTCAGTACCAGTTGTTTGCCATTATTCCTGGATGAACATGACTCCTAAAACACAGGCCTTTGGTCTAGTTTAGGAGGCTTCAGTTCGCCATTTAAAGTGACACTATTGTAAAAAAAAAAAAAATTACGTATTTTTCTCACTTAGTCTATGTAGACAACATCTGATTTGACAGTCACTGTTATTTACATAGCAGGTAGTGGTATTAGAATTTATGTGGGGTAGGTACCACAACAAAAAAGTGAAAAATTAAGAACTTTAAAAGTAAAAAGTTTTTTTGGTTTGCAAAATCACTGTTTACGGTGGTGCGCAACGTAACGCACGCAAAACATTGTGTTTATGGGTGCAAGCAACGGTTTTATGGAGGTATTTAAAATTAATTATAACATATAACTTATTTTCTTTAAAAAGCGTCTGAAATTTTTTAAACTTTGACCTTCAATATATCTCCGTAGCCAGAAGGTTCCCAGGTATGGTCCAGAACAAAAAAAAAATCACAATGACGGGAATAACAAGTGGCTTTCGGCTTCGTTAAGTGTCTTTTTACACTCGTTATTTATATACAAATGTGTCTCATTTAATAGTATTGCTCGTTGAATAGTATAGGGTAGGATATATTCAGAACATTTTCTGTAAAGTATAAACAGAGCCATCTATTGAAAACTGGTGGAAACTTTACTGAAAGCAAGCTATGTCGCCCGAACACTGAAAACTTTATGACTCGCCTCGCAAAAATTACAGATGTTGTTAGCTGTAGCTGTACAGCTAATACAAGTCATTTTAATTATCCACACACCTATAATTATCCATGTACGTCCCCTAAATGTAAGTAATATTATGTTTACCTACTAAACGGAACACACATGGAGCTCTACGTTATATTATAACATCAAAAGTGTTTACGCTCCCCGTTATTTACAACAAAATACAAATGAAAGTGTCTTGGAGTGTTTACTGGTTAATGAACAACATGTTCGTTTGTTCAGGTGGGCGCCTGGGTCAGATGCAGTCGCTGGCGGGACTGGCAGCCGTGCTGGCCAAGTTCAGCGTGGCGCCGGCACCCGAGACCAAGTGCGAGCTGGTGTCCGATCCCACATCCAGCATCGTGCAGAACATCGTGGGCGGAATCCCGCTCATCTTCACCGCGCGGGACGCCCCCGCCGCTCCCGCACACCCCGATAGCAGCCGCTCGCTGTAGCCACACAGGCAGTCTGGGCTCAAAGATCTTGACTGTATGATAGTGGGGGAATCTGTAGGACTCTACTCATTGTTACTTTCCGGGACTGTTTAGATACTGTTCGTTTAGACCACGGATTGTGGTAGCGGTCTCAGCGTTGTCGTTCTCGAAAACAGTTAGTAAAGTGCAGATTAGTTTGAAAAAAATATTTAAGTCAATGTTAAGACACGGAGTGATGAGTTGATGACTGTCTCGTGTAGCTGTGATCTGAGGAGTATTTGTTAAACTTAATGTTTTGTTTGTATAGTTTTACTAAGTAAATTTTTCTCAATGTTAATCTCTGCTGAATAAAAGTGAAGAAAGTCTTTCAATGTAGGGTATCAATGATTATCTTTAATGTATTTACTTCTAAGTGTTAGAATTAAACTAATAAATAATATCAATTGTTTTGTTTACAATCTCAACTTCATACAATTTATATTTTATTGTGTGTGGGCACACAATAAGGAATTCGTAACTAAAATCAAAACAAATGTTGTTTAGTTCTAGTGTCAATGCTCAGTGCAGATGGTGGCGGGCTGACTGGCCACGAAGCTGCATGGAATAGTGACAGAAGTTCACAGAATATCCGCAGATCATATTTATCTGAAGGACATCGAAAATGAGAGCATAAAAAACAAACTGTATAAAAATTTTAGTAATAAAAACTAAAACCCAACTACGACTTAAAAGGTATAAACAAGGAGTCACACGTAATCTGTTTGATTTATGCCCTACATAAATCAAACAGATTACGGGTGACACCGGATTTTTAATTTGTCTGTCTGTGGTGTCTTGTTTATACCTTTTTAGTCGTAGTTGGGTTTTAGTTTTTAATTCTTTAATTTTTTTTAAATTCTTTTGGGGTTATAATATATATATTTTTGAAATGTGCTCATTAAGCCCTTTCATTTGATACCCAACATGGTACGAATAAACAATTTTTTTTTTAGTTCCGTGCTTTATGTTCTCTAGAGGGCGCCATTTTTAATTTAAGATGACGTCACAGCCTATAACCAGCGGATAATCAAGATACTTCCAATGATACCTCATTTGTCAAATTGTGATGAGTGGTTTAGAAGATAGGAGGGAACAGATGAACATACTTACATACATATCGGTCAAAATCATAACCCTCCTTTTTTCTTCGCCGTAGTCGGGTAAATATGGATGCTACAGTATGAATACACGCTTTGGAACCCCGTAAAGCATAGCAAAAATATGCCACAGACTGCTCAGCATCCTTTAAAGCTAGGAAATAATACATGGGCAAGAAAAGACGACGAAGGAGGTCTTCGAAATAGAGATTCGAGAAAGATCTTGGCCGATGTAGTCACTCCCAATTCTAGCGACACGTTAAGCGTTACAGAACCAAAACTATTTGGAGACAGATCTACCAACGCAGTTTATTTTAAAAAGTACTGCTCACCTTGCGAGATTTGGATATTATAAAAGGTCTGGAACTGAATAATTATTTTATCTGCAGAAATCCTACGTCAACTGCCAAGAAAAGCCATCGTCTTCATAACACAGCTCTTTAATAGAATTTTAAGCACTTGTTTTTTTTTTTCGAGAATATGGAATGTCGGAAATTATCATGTTCCCTTAGCCAGGAAACCCACTGCACCTTGTATCATCAAATCATACAGACCAATAAGGCTACTAATTTGTTATTTCTCAACTATTTGAGGTAGCCGCTGCACGTAGGCTTAATGAAATACTTAAAGAAGGCAACATCATCCTACAACATCAATTTGGATTCAAAATAGGGTAGGCAACCGTGGAGCAGTTGCATACAGTGGTGAATAAGACACGAGAGGGGTTGGAACGAGTACTGCTCGGTAGTATTCCTGTAGGTACAGCAAGCGTTCGACTAGTTCTGGCACCAGGCCTTGTTATTTAACATTAAAAAAAACTACCACATAACCTGTACGTACATACTATCGTATCGTCTTTGCCTTAGTTAGAAGACAGACTTTTTCTTTCGGGTAAAATTTAATGGCTCGTACTCGAAACTCTTATTAGGTTCAATCCTCTGTCTTATATACACAGCAGACACACCAACTTCAGAAGAAGTTCTCTCGGCCACCTTTGCTGATGATGATACGGCTAGTTTGTGCAAAATCCTCCTGCTGAAATTACATGGTCTTGGCATCCACGGGCCCCTGCTGGAGTGGTTCAGGTCGTATATATGTGGGCGAACACAGAGTGGTCGTAAACGGCTACCAACCTCTAGCGTACCCCAAGGGTCTCATACGTGTCACCCTCTCTGGCAGGGCCACCAACAGGGATTTTAATTTTGATAACACAAAAATTTAGTCGTTAATTTGTCCAAATTTGTCACCAAATATCAGAATTTGTCGTTCACTGGTTCAAAAGATATAAGGGTTTATAGGTGGCCCTGCTGGAGAGAGTCTCCCCAGCAAAGCCAAATTTATATCTCAAAAACTAGGGCACCTAGCGAAGATCTGTTTTCTCCTATATTTAGTCGCCAATTTGTCCAAATTTGTCACCAAATATCAGAATTTGTCGTTCACTGGTTCAAAAGATGTAAGGGTTTATAGGTGGCCCTGCTGGAGAGAGTCTCCCCAGCAGGGCCAAATTTATATCTCAAAAACTAGGGCACCTAGCGAAGATGTGTTTTCTCCCATATTTAGTCGCCAATTTGTCCAAATTTGTCACCAAGTTACAGATTTTGTCGGTGTGTAATAAAAAAGATATTAAAGAATTAAATTTCCCCATACAGTGGTACAAGCAAGTACAAAATACTTTATGTAGTTTCTAGACAGTATCTATGACGTCTTATGGCGGAATGTTTGTTTCGAATTAAATAAATATAAACTTATTCTATAATTTCAACCCACCAAAGGAAAGCTGTATTCATTATAATATATACCTACCTATAAACAAATCTAGAATAAATATATAAGGTAATTATTTATCGAACACAATGTGTGCACTTACCACCACACACAAGTTGGTGGCAGATAGATCGCTGCGCTCCGTTTCATTTACGGTAAGTAAGAAAGAGATAGACTATGCGCCTTTCGTACAGACAGACGAGCTACTTAGAACGCTGGCCTGCCCGTGTGCTACAGCGTTCGCGCGGAATGAATCTGTCATTCTGTACTATTAAATAAGGGTTTATATCATCTGTGGCTATTTCAGTCTATATTGTTCACTACCCTAACCCCATTTGCGTATTATGTATTATTATCATTATTATATAGGCTGTTCAGGGGTATTACCAGTGCCTTTATTTACACCGCGCGCGCTCATCGCTAGCGGAAAAAACCAAAACTAGCCGCCATTTTCCATAAATATTTGTTAACTTTTTTGTTGTGTGGTTAAAATCATTATTAAAAATGTCAATGTCACGTAGGGGAGAAGAGCGTAAATAATAATAAATAGATTTGACTCCACCATGGAACGTTTAGTTACCGTAACATTTTTTTTTGTAATTTTTTTTCTTGTGCTTGTCATTTTTTTTTTTTGTATAGGCTGTCTACCGGTTTTGCCAGTGCCTTTATTTACACCTATGGAAAAACAAAACCAGCCAGCGCGCCATTTTCCATAAATATTTATTATCGTTTTCATTGTGATAATTAATAACAAAATTTAAAGTATTGTCACCAACCGATATAGAAGTTTTCAAAAGAAACTCCGGATAGTCAGTACCTGGCAACAAAGGTCAGTTAAACTTTATAAATCTATCATCTCTATAGTTACGTTATTGTAGCATAAGTTCTTACAAGAAGTCTGTTTTTTTCCTCGCAAGTGTGTTGAAAAACGTCGTATGAAACGCGTGTGCATTGATTATTACACTCTCGGCTACCTTATCGCGCTAACCTGTGGCTCGCGCGAATAATACCGCCTCGACTGTAATATCCAATAGAGCACACTCGTATCACAATGTACTATTGAATATGGGGGTCACTTTTGGAGAGCAAGCAGAAACAAATACAGAAATTAGCCACACATAATAGATTATAGATTACAGGAAAACCTATAAGCAGTCTATGGTGCTAAAATAACATGGAAAATCTCTCAATATTATGCGTACAATGAATGGAGTCGAACCGTGTAATATTATGTTAGGTACTATAATTTTAATTTTAAGTAGTCAAAAAATGGCCCGCTTGGTTTTTTATACAGATCGTGATACTTGCGTTATCTAGGTCTATCTATAACTGTGGTAGGTATCTATTGAATTTTAAGATGAGCTATATCTGAAATTCAATAGATTTGTACCTATTTAGTGAAATTAACATAGGTACATAACATAACATCACGCCTGTAATCCCCCAAGGATTAGGCAGAGGTGTACCTAATAGTTCACCCACATTTAACGTAGGTAGGTACTCAGTTAGTCCCTTTGTTTCTTTCAGAAACCATCTAAAATGTCAAGACGCGGTCGCGGATTAAAAGTTAGTATAGAGAGCCAGAATACCGTGTATCTTGAATATAAAGATGTACTCTACCCAATCCAGCCAAAAAGAAATGAAGCTATTTATGATCTCTTGTTTAAAAAAATTTACCAACAAATGTCTAAGGCTGCAATATTTCGCCGGTTGAACGCGTCCCAAAGGGTCATGGCCATTCGGCTGGCCCGGGGATACCGCACGGTCTCCCGTGAGGCGGCGAGCCTCCTTGCCGGATTACCGCCATGGGATCTGGAGGCAAAGGGAGTGGCGCGAGGAGGTGAAGCGCCGGGGTGTAACTCCGCTGCCGCGAGAAATCGCGGCACAGCGGACAGAGCTCCGGCAAGATCTCATGGCGGCATGGAGAGTGCGATTGTCGCAACCCAGTGCTGGGCACGCCACAATAGCGGCGATAAGTCCCCTCTTTGAGGAGTGGATAGAGAGGCGCCACGGCGTCCTCACCTTCCGCCTGACACAGGTCCTCACCGGACATGGCAGCTTCGGGAGGTACCTGTGTAGGATTAGGCGGGAGGAAACGCCCGGGTGTCGCCACTGTGTGGATCGCCCGGAGGACACGGTGGAGCATACGGTTGAGGTGTGCCCTGCTTGGGCGGAGCACCGCCGTGTCCTCGCGGAGGCGATTGGCGGCGGTGACCTCTCGCGTCCGGCCCTGGTTCAGGCCATGGTACGGAGCGAGAGGGCATGGGAAGCCGTCACCTCCTTCTGCGAAGCAGTAATGCTCGCGAAGGAGGAGGCGGAACGCGTGAGGGAAAGGCAAAGTTTGCGCCCTCACGCCCCTAACCGCCGCCGTTGGAGACGCCCTGGGCGTCGGGAATCCCAGGCGGATTTCCGGCCACCATAGGCGCGGGCTTGCGGACGGCGAGCAACGGGCAGCTCGTCGTCCGATAAGGACCAGGCCCGGGTCGATGGCGCGTCGTGTTCCACGCGCGCCTCAAAGAGATGTCAGCAAAAATTGACGGGGTCCAATAGGACCGATGCCTGCCAGGGTTGCGGGAAAGTCCGAAAGGGATACCGGGACCTTGGCAACAGGCAAATGAAGGAACACGGGTGGGTTTTAGTCAGTAAAAGTCTGACACGCCCTTCCGCTCCGCCCAGAGCGGGAGAAGTCATTGGATGATTTCCCACCCTCAAAAAAAAAAAAAAAACAAAAAAAAAAAAAAAAAAAAAGGCTGCAATATTTATCAGCATAGAGAGAAATTATGCTCTTTTTTTTGGTTCAAATGTTGAAGAAGAGGAAGATATAGAAAAACGATCGATTTCGTATAGTGGTACAAAACATGAACTCTTGTCGGAGACTGAATTTTCATCCAGAACGTCATCTTCCAAAGATAATTATGTATTAAATCATCATTGGGAAAAACAAGTAGATCATAGTGAAATTACATTTTCTATATTTATAGATGCCTATCAGTGGCGAGAAATAGAGCCTATAAAATATTACTATCACCGCAATGATCCCAAAATACCCAATTCACGCTACAAATCCACAAGAAGATTTCAAAAGCATAAGTGGACTACCATTCTTCGACAAGAAATTTGGAAACAGAGCAGGAACGAATGTAGATGGATATTTAAAAATAACATAGTTGAACCAAATGGTCACTTTCTTTGCCAAGGCAAATGCAAACTATGCAAAGCAAAAATAAATATTTATTACTCAGAAAACTGTATATCATCCGAAATTTTTTATGAAATAAAATGTTCGGTAACAAATGTTGACAAAAATTATAGACACAACCAGTCTGAAAAAGTTAGAGTTACAAAGTACCATAAGCAACAACTAGAAGAAATTTTAGCAAAAAACAAACCAATAATAACAAGAAATTTGCTAGCTAATCGATACATGGAAATAGATGATGTAGAACCCCCTATTATACCAAATTTAAGAGCTCTACAGCAAATAAGAAGTAAGATGAAACAAGCACCCCTTCTTCACTCTTCACCTGTATTATCAGTTTGGTCTATGGCATTTACACCACCTTACAATGAAACAATTCGACAAATTTCCTTATTTCCTTTTTTTATTATGTTCTGGTCAAGAGAACAAAATTTTTTTTATAATTTATTTTCTAAATCAGAAAAATATATAAGAGTGTCAATAGATGCGACTGGTTCTATTGTCAAAAGAAATGTATTACCGGAAGTTAACATTTTTACAAAAAACGCTAACAAACAGAAAAAACACGTATTTTTATACGTATTGATGTGCTATCGTGAAGAAGGTAGCAGTATTCCGTTGTGTCATATGTTATCTGAAGTTAATACGCAAGAAAATATTAGTATGTTTTTAAAGCAGTGGTTGAGTGGTAAATCCGCACCAAATGAACGTGTCTCTGATGATTCTGCTGCAATATTGGGTGCTGTTGTAACGAATTTTACAGGGTTTATTTCTACATACATCTATTTACAAAATTGCTTTAACATATTAGAAGGCAATAATCACAACAATATTAGGATACCTTGTTACATTCGTCTCGATAAATCACATTTTGTTAAAATTTTATATAAACAATCATGCTTTGAACATGCAGATAACCGTGTAAAAAACTTATATGTTAGATGTGTCTTACTACTTAGACAAACAGCATGTTATAGCCAATTAAAAAATATTTTGGATGATATTATAACACTCGCCTGCAACAGATATTGTGGTTTAACAGACCAAAAAAAGTCTCCAGGTGCAGTAATGCATTATTGAAATTACAATCAATGATCACGAATGTAGACACAGTGCCTAGTGACATATCTGATGGGGACATAACTACTGCATGTATAGAAGAATATGACGATATCGATGAAAACCCTTTGATAAGTTTTTATAAAAACGTACAGAGACGAGAAACAGTATATAATGATAGTATAACACCGAATTTTGATACCGAAAACCTTTACTATTTCCCTACTTTTTTAATATATTTATATCGAATTATAAAAAAAATACCTTTGTGGGGTGAAGTTATGTCTGAATATTTTTATTTATCCAAACCTAATCCATCAAGTACAAATGTAGAAAGTTATTTCAAAGACATAAAAACTCTTTTAATGGATTCTAATAGGGAAAGATTAAGAATTGATTATTTTTTAATCGAACACATAACCCAAGTAACAGGTTGCCTGAAATTAGCCATTAGCGATTTAGAACAACATAATATGGACAACACACCTGTCAAAAAAGGCATTATAACTTTAGAAACAGATGATCGCAAAAGCTTTGAACAAGAATCTGTATTTTTGGACGTTCCATCTACCATGGAAAATTGGAGAGGACAGATGAAACCCAAATCAATAAAACCTAAATCAATAAAACCTAAATCAATCCATATTTTAAAAAATGGCTCTGTAGCTAATTCTCATGTGCAAAATGTTGAGACCTTTAATACTTGTGCCTTTGATAGTATGTTTCAAAGTATGGCTATAGCTTATGTTGATCGACCCCATGTTAAAAAACATATATTAGAGAATAAGGATGCTGTTAGAAATGGCGCCCTCTAGAGGACATAAAGTCAGGAACTTCAAAAAAAATTTGTTTAATTGTAAAATTATTCAACAAATAGTTGAGAACAGTGGAGATAAAACCGACTTATATAGGAACAGAACTAAATTATTGTTAAAGCACTTTCGGACAGAGGATGACACAATACAACAACTTGTTAACTGCGAATGCAATACGTCTAAAATTATTGATCACATTCTTTATCCTCTATTTTATAGCACAATACGCCAAAAAAAATGTACTAATGAGCGTTGCTCTAGTCAGAGTAATCTATTAAGGAAGTGTCAGTATTTACCGATTAATATCGATGTAATAAAAAAAGATGGTATTTCAGCATTAACTAAATCAATAAAGTTAACAATTGAAAAAGACAAAGCGATGTGCTCTGATTGCGATAAGCAAGTGAGATTTCATTACTATTTAACGTCAATTTTATTTCTTGAAACGACTGGTATTTCTAAAATTAACATAACTAACATACCATTGCATAATTATTACAGTCAAAAAACAAAAGTTTACTGTTCTAGCGGTGATTGAGTATATACCTGGTGCTATAGGTCATTACAGAAGTTGGTGCTACCGAAAGTCTACAAAAACTTGGGAATGCTACGACGATTTACAAGATTTAATTTCATTACCTTCCACAGAAATAATACCGCATAACCTTATTTACACGTTGTAGGTAAACAAATACAAAATTAATAATAGATATACCTACGTAATATGTCTTACTTAATTCCTAGGAAGGAGTAGAATTAAGGTTCATATATATTTAAAAAAAATGTTTTTTAACCAACGGACCAAATAGTACCTACTAACATTACATAGGTATAAATAATGAAAGTTGTGATTTAATTTATACTGTTATTAAAATTTATACTATGATACTGATTATACACTGTGATTTAAATGTTTATTGTAATAAGAATTTCACTATAATTGTATAGGTAATTGTAAAGATTTTCTAAAAATGTGTAAAATGTTGTACTGTTATTGATATATTTGATATTGTTAATGTTACTGGCATGGTTAGTGCAAAGAATATAAATATTTTTTTGTACCTATTATTGTTGTGTTTATATTACTTATTTAATTGTTAAGTGAAATTCATATAATAAACAATAAGGGTTGGTAGAAATTTACCTAAACATTACAGCTGTAATAATAGGTGCGATGACTGTAACTTCATGTAATTATGAGGATACCTATAAAAGAACGTAATTGGACTTCATTGAGTTTCTACAGTACTTGTAGTAGATATTCGCTTACAGTTAATGGCATCGTATCGGGTCGGTCGCGGTCGTGTCGGTGGCGAAATGAAGAATGTAGCTGTCGGTGAAGTGTCGTCGAGTAGGTAGGTGGGTAGGTAGGTATCGATAGGCATCGGTGTTGGTTTCAAGCAGGGTCGTCGAATGAAGAAACACCCATTGATTTTTTTATTATTTGTTTTATGCACATACATTTATTATTAACTAGCTTTAGCCCGCGGCTTCGCCCGCGTAAAAATATCGATTTTCTAAAAAAAAAAAACCTTCCTTCTTCCCTGTCTACATGGTACAAATCGTCATTTTTATGCGGGCGAAGCCGGGGGCAAAAGCTGATTGATAATATATACAATAATTTTAAGGTAATAAATAATTTTATATTTCGACAACAGAAGTTTTATTATTCTAACCTAAATTGATAAAAAAAAACCAACCCGTCCATACCCACAACATAACACTCACAATCACCTCAAAATACACACATAAACAACACACGTCAAACGAACATTTTGGAAATTCATTTTTATAAAATAAAATTTGATTACAATTGACAATAATATGTTTTCAACGTTTAAGTACCTACCTATTTTAAACATTTAACTAAGGATACGGTTTTTTTTAATTATTCTAACGTAAATTAAAGCTTCACATTGTAAACTGGTAAAGCAGTTGCATGCGACTGTACATCTTGACACCAATTAGACCAAGAGCAAGGTTTAATGTTTTCAAAGAAGTTTATGCCACTCTAATCTAGTAATTTAAAACATAAAAACATGTATTTACTTGAGAATTTATCTCTCTCGGACATTTCTAAGGACTTTAGACCGATAAAACTAGAAGTAAATTATACATATTAATATAAATACATTTTCTTGGCACAATTTTTCGTGAATTCTTCGATCTAGCTCTTGGACTATACCTTAGTAATTGAACTCATTATATCTCCTAAACTAAGACTCGACAAAATCTGTAACTTGGTGACAAATTTGGACAAATTGGCGACTAAATATGGGAGAAAACACATCTTCGCTAGGTGCCCTAGTTTTTGAGATATAAATTTGGCCCTGCTGGGGAGACTCTCTCCAGCAGGGCCACCTATAAACCCTTATATCTTTTGAACCAGTGAACGACAAATTCTGATATTTGGTGACAAATTTGGACAAATTGGCGACTAAATATAGGAGAAAACAGATCTTCGCTAGGTGCCCTAGGTTTTGAGATATAAATTTGGCCCTGCTGGGGAGACTCTCTCCAGCAGGGCCACCTATAAACCCTTATATCTTTTGAACCAGTGAACGACAAATTCTGATATTTGGTGACAAATTTGGACAAATTAACGACTAAATTTTTGTGTTATCAAAATTAAAATCCCTGTTGGTGGCCCTGCCAGAGAGGGTGCCACGTCTCATACTGGGTCAGTTCTCTTTGATATATATTTATTAATGATATAGTAAACTACATCAAACATAGCCAATGTTCCTTATTTGCCGATTACCTTAAAATCTATCGTCAAATAAAAACTCAAGAAGACAGTGTTCTACTCCAAACTGATCACAACTCAATGTAGAACTGGTGTGTGGTGAATGGGATGGTTCTGAATGCCAGCAAATGTTATCACATAACATTCACGCCGAAAAAGCATCCCATACCATCAACTTACTCCCTCAACGGAACGTCACTGCAACAAGTAAAAAACATACGGGACCTAGGTGTAGTGCTTAGCAGCGATCTCTCATTTACCACACACATCAATAATATCATTAAGAAAGCAATAAAAACGGTTGGGTTTATCAACATAATTGGCAAAGAATTTAAGGGAACCTTGACATTGTATGTGCTCTATAACACCTTTGTGCGTAGGCTCGTAGAATATGAATCTCCCGTTTGGAGTCCCACTTATAACATACATATAGAATATATTGAGCGTGTTCAAAAAAAAATGGCGAGGTGCTTGCGGTTTAAAGACCACAAATGTCCACATAGAGCCGATTACCCAGAACGGCTAAGCTACTTCAAATTAGACTCATTGAAACGACTAAGGGTTCTAAACGATCTGTCAACACTCTATAAAATTGTAAACGGAATAACATCAACTCCAGATCACCTTAGCAAAATCAGCTTCGACGTATCTCACCTCTCCGGTCTAATCGTAGATAGATAGATAGATTCATTTATTTGCCTGAAATACGGTATTTTACAGATTTTATAGCACATTCACAAATAGTTCTTCATATTCCGCCTACTAAATTCGGCACGCAAATTTTTTGACAATATTATTGATTCAAATTATACAAAATAATAATTAAATTACATGTCATAAAAAAGAGCACCCACTAAATCAAGAATTGTCTACATATAAAAAATACAAATGTCAAAGAAACATAAACAAATTACAAAAATGTCAATAGCTTAATATAAAAAAATGTCAACTTTAATTTTTCATGTCATGCAACTTTCCCATTTGTTCTATAATTCATAAATTCCTTAACAGTATAGAAACAATTTTCGATAAGCCTTGCTCTGAGATGCTTTTGAAATAAGCTGGTTTGCAGTTCTCTAATAACCTTCGGTATATTATTAAATATCTTTACTGTCATTCCACTAGTGTTTTTATGGCAATATGCTGTTCTACATCTTGGCATTGCCAATTTTGTTGTATCTCTTGAGATTTTGCCCACCTTATAAGCATTAACGCTATCGGCTGTATTGAATAGGTGAGGATATTTTTTTACAAATACTCCCATTTCCAGTATGTATAAGCATGCTAACGTTAATAGTTTGTGATTTTTTTAAATAGGTTGCACGATTCTAATTGGTCTGCGGCAAACACAGCTCTTACATATTTTTTTTGCACAATAAATGCCTTATTACCGTCAGTGGAATTACCCCATATGATTAAGCCGTATCTTAGCACAGATGAGACATATCCATGATAAGCCAATAGAGCGGCATTACTTCCAACAGTTTTCCTGAGATTTCTTAGTGCAAACGCATAGCTGTTTAGCCTATTACACAAGTTTTCAACATGTTTTTTCCAAACACAAATTTTATCAATTACTATGCCTAAGAATTTCGTATGGTCAACTTCTTCAATTTCATCATTGCATCCAATAATTTTCATTGCTTCATTTGTCATTTTGTAATTAGAGAAATTAATATGTTTTGTTTTGGAAACATTCACACATAAATTATTTTGCTCAAGCCATTCTAGTATTGGTTCTACGGCATCATTTATTTTATCCTCAAATTGTTCATTTTTATTATCAATGAAATATCGTCTGCAAACAACACGCACTTATTGCTCGTCACTATTGGCAAATCATTTATATATAGAAGAAAAAGCAATGGCCCCAGAATACTACCTTGTGGCACTCCATATTTATTGGTCCTGTATTGAGATTTATACTTTATCACTTCTCTGTCTTTATTAGTAGTTAGGTAATCTTTTAGCCAATTTAACGCTTTTCCTCTAATCCCGTAAACACAACGTGACGCCAAGATCGGATGTGCAAGTAGGGATGGTGAATGCCTATCTGAGATCGATAAATGATACTCGATTTTTTCTCGAACCTAAAACACTAAAATCGAAATCATTTGACTGCCTCGTTGGTCTAGTGGTCGCAAGCGCTGTAGCGCTGTGCCGGTCACGCAAAGTGTTATTCAGTTTGTCCATCTGGAATATCTCAGTAGCAAGCGGAGTGCGGATTTGTGCCCGGTTGATGGCAATAGGCTCGCTCCCTATTGCACGGGACTTACAACATAACTAGCAAAATAAGGGTATTTAGGTACACCTCTCCCTTCAGGGATTAGAAGCGTGATGTTATGTATTGTTATTATTAATCAAACACAGTTAAAAAGGGTATAATAAAATATCAATTTAAAAAAAAAAAATTGTGAATCGATTTTTCATGTTTTGACTCGAATCGATTAATTGGGGCTTTTATGAAAAAGATTGCTACCATAATATATTGTGCCTTTGGTCCCGCCACTAATGTCAGATGCATTGTCAAAGAAATAACAGTCCTTTATACACAGTGATTATTATGGTGTTAGATCGTCACAAATGACAATAAAAACCTAATCTGTAGGCGTGTAAATAAATCAAATTAATTATATATTCCATGTCACTTATTCTCTTGATTGAAAATAACTCGTTCTTAGTTTATTTTTCCTATATTATGTGTAGCTTATTATGGTTACCGGATGATTATGGATACAATGGAACGTCGAAATCGGGAAGTACTTATAGAGTGCGTTTCATCATTATAGTTCCTATGCCGTAATGTTGGCACTTTAACAACGGACCTATTAGGTGGCGCCGTAACGTACAAATGTTCGTCCTACAACAGTGGAACCAACATTACGGCATAGGAACTATTTGATGAAACGCACTCTAGAAGAAAAGCGGAAGCAATTAAAATACTGTTTTTGTAGATTTTTAACATTGGCTTTATTCGGAATAATTTATCCATGATAAATTAGATCTTTATTTTGAAATCTTATTGTATAAACTGTAATCCTGCACAAGTTCCCGAATTCGAAGGCAGAAACTGGTCATCTCCTTTAATAGTATAATCTTAATTTCATTAGGATTACCTTAACGATAATTTTAATTTTATTGATTTGATTTTAACTTAATTGTGTTAAATTTTAATCGAATAATGTTATGAAAAATAATAATTTCATTTGAATTTAATTTTTGACTTACGATATTTGATTTTGCAATTTTCTGGACATACGGAGTCGAACTCCGCGAGGAACTCAAATGTGAAAATCCTACAGCAATTTCAAAATAAATGTCTCAGAATAATATTAAATGCTCCTTGGTTTATGAAGACCTCAGAATTACATGAGCATCTACAAATCAGAACTGTAAAAGACATCGGATACAGGCATACAAATATCGAATACCGCCACACACCAACACCTTAGGTATAGCTAAGGTGTAGCTTTTTTATTGAGGAGTTCCTATACCCGACTTCCGGCTCCATCATCAGATCAGCTCCATGGTATCAATTTTCAAAATGTCTCGGTAGTTATTGTATAAGTATGCCAAGTTTCAGCTCGATCCAGGAAGCCAGGAAGTGCTTGAAAAATGGATGACAATTAGAGTAACCGGAAACACATGCGAACAGGTGCCGTAATATGAAGTATTATTGCCACCATTTTTCCAGTGTGAGAGAGAGTCGGAGCTAGACAAGGCCGATGGCATCATCCCGTTTTCGCAGTGGAATAATGATGGCGTTAATACTTCATAATACTACCCCAGAGCAAACTAATAGCAAAGCTTGTAAAAAGGACGTAAATTTAAGACATGTTCCAACAATCTCATACAAATGTAGGTATATAATAGCAGACAGCAGGCGGGCGGTGGCTGAGATGCTTCGAGACCGCCAGCCCGTCTGTCCTACTTTGCCTCGTATTCACGGGCGATTTTTTGTCGCACCCTGGAGTTTCAACCCAGGGTAAGCAGTGCGCTGCGCGTTGCTGCTAAGGCGCCGAAAGTAGAAAATTCAGTGGGCCACCCTTCCTACCAGGCACACTTGTACACTACACAGAAACAATACGCTCACAGCGGCCTCTCAACAACTAGAGCTACACGACGCGCTCCCGCCGCGCATTCTACACAATGTGTTGCTAACTAAACTAAAATCTTCAACTAGATTTCTGTTTATAGCTTAACGAGGCACCAGACAAACGAAATCAAATGAAGTAATCTTTACTCCTTACCTGATGTGTGGTGTGTGTCCCCGGCAGGCGACAGACATTTCTGACACACGTAGGTATCCAGCAACACAAATTAATAATGTTTAGGTGGTATAGACTGTTTTTTACCGACTTCAAAAAAGGAGGAGGTACTATGTTCGGATGATTGTTTTTTTTTTTTTTTTTTTTTTTTTTTTTTTTTTTTTTTTTTTTTTTTTTTTTTATGTATGTTCACCGATTACTCCGCCGTTTGTGAACCGATTTCAAAAATTATTTTTTTGTTCAAAAGCTTATACTTCTGAGGTGGTCCCATTGTCACCAAGTCAGGATCTGATGATGGGATCCTAGAGAAATCGAGGGGAACTTTCAAAAATCGTAAGGGCAACTAGTGCATTCCTTAATTTATTCATTAAGTATTTTACAGCACTACAATTTTATGAAGGTCTGGAGTCGATCTGATGATGGAGCCGAAAGACAGTCAAAGGAACTCCTCAATGGTTTACAGCAGATACCTCGTGTTTGGGCTTGATTAATTTGTATTGATAAAAACTTTACACTTTGATGGGTTGTGACTGTCGTTAGGGGTCTGATGATGAAGACGAAAGACAGTCGAGGGAACTCCTCAGTGGTTTACAGCAGATATCTTGTGTTTGGGCTTGATTAATTTGTATTGATAAGAACCTTACACTTGGATGGGTTGTGACTGTCGTTAAGGGTCTGATGATGAAGACGAAGGACGATTAACGGAACTCCTCAACGGTTCACAGTAATTACCTTGTGTTTGGACTTAATTCATTTATATTGATAAGAACTTTGCAACCATATAGGTTGTAAGTGACATTACAGATCTGATTATGGTCACCTTATAATATGATGATGAGGGGAACTATACAGTGTAAGCAAATGTATAGTGTTCACCCTTATATTCTTGAGAAGGCACGGGAGTCTCATTAGCCAGCCGGTTTCGTATAACATCTAAACGATACTTGCGCTGTTCAGACGACTCGCCACTTAATCGTTTTTGAATAAGATTGAGTCGGCAGATCTTATCATTTGGCGACTCCTGCGACAAATGAGAATGCATGTAATTTCTCATCTGAGATAACCTAGCATGAAGAGCTAACGGTGATTCTTGGGAACCGGACATAGCACTCCGTTTGCGATTCTTAGATAGGCGTTCTTTTTCAGCAGTATTAGTCTCTTTAATTCTGTTTTTCTTCATGCGGGCGGCTCCTTTAGTTGGTCTACCCATGGTGATTACAAAAATCAAATTACACAAAAAATGGAAAAATAATAAAACTTAAAAAAAAAAAATTGACCGACTTCAAAAAAAACAAAACAAAAAAGAACTACTGTACTAAAACCCCTAAAACCAAACGACAAAAGTACTTCTTTAATAATAAGAGAAAAATAAAAAAATAAAAAATAACTTTAATTTCGGAAGTCGGTGGCCAAAAACTAAAATTAAAAGCAAAGACACCGACTTCCGAAATTAAAGTTATTTTTTTATTTTTCTCTTATTATTAAAGAAGTACTTTTGTCGTTTGGTTTTAGGGGTTTTAGTACAGTAGTTCTTTTTACCGACTTCAAAAAAGGAGGAGGTACTATGTTCGGATGATTGTTTTTTTTTTTTTTTTTTTTTTTTATGTATGTTCACCGATTACTCCGCCGTTTGTGAACCGATTTCAAAAATTATTTTTTTGTTCAAAAGCTTATACTTCTGAGGTGGTCCCATTGTCACCAAGTCAGGATCTGATGATGGGATCCTAGAGAAATCGAGGGGAACTTTCAAAAATCGTAAGGGCAACTAGTGCATTCCTTAATTTATTCATTAAGTATTTTACAGCACTACAATTTTATGAAGGTCTGGAGTCGATCTGATGATGGAGCCGAAAGACAGTCAAGGGAACTCCTCAATGGTTTACAGCAGATACCTCGTGTTTGGGCTTGATTAATTTGTATTGATAAAAACTTTACACTTTGATGGGTTGTGACTGTCGTTAGGGGTCTGATGATGAAGACGAAAGACAGTCGAGGGAACTCCTCAATGGTTTACAGCAGATATCTTGTGTTTGGGCTTGATTAATTTGTATTGATAAGAACCTTACACTTGGATGGGTTGTGACTGTCGTTAAGGGTCTGATGATGAAGACGAAGGACGATTAACGGAACTCCTCAACGGTTCACAGTAATTACCTTGTGTTTGGACTTAATTCATTTATATTGATAAGAACTTTGCAACCATATAGGTTGTAAGTGACATTACAGATCTGATTATGGTCACCTTATAATATGATGATGAGGGGAACTATACAGTGTAAGCAAATGTATAGTGTTCACCCTTATATTCTTGAGAAGGCACGGGAGTCTCATTAGCCAGCCGGTTTCGTATAACATCTAAACGATACTTGCGCTGTTCAGACGACTCGCCACTTAATCGTTTTTGAATAAGATTGTGTCGGCAGATCTTATCATTTGGCGACTCCTGCGACAAATGAGAATGCATGTAATTTCTCATCTGAGATAACCTAGCATGAAGAGCTAACGGTGATTCTTGGGAACCGGACATAGCACTCCGTTTGCGATTCTTAGATAGGCGTTCTTTTTCAGCAGTATTAGTCTCTTTAATTCTGTTTTTCTTCATGCGGGCGGCTCCTTTAGTTGGTCTACCCATGGTGATTACAAAAATCAAATTACACAAAAAATGGAAAAATAATAAAACTTTAAAAAAAAAAATTGACCGACTTCAAAAAAAACAAAACAAAAAAGAACTACTGTACTAAAACCCCTAAAACCAAACGACAAAAGTACTTCTTTAATAAAAGAGAAAAATAAAAAAATAAAAAATAACTTTAATTTCGGAAGTCGGTGGCCAAAAACTAAAATTAAAAGCAAAGACACCGACTTCCGAAATTAAAGTTATTTTTTTATTTTTCTCTTATTATTAAAGAAGTACTTTTGTCGTTTGGTTTTAGGGGTTTTAGTACAGTAGTTCTTTTTTGTTTTGTTTTTTTTGAAGTCGGTCAATTTTTTTTTTAAAAGTTTTATTATTAGCATTATCTGGACTTATCGCATTCATCAGAAACACTTGTTTGTCTTGAGCTGCCCACGGCACCGTTACTGGCGACGTGTTCGCCGGTTGCTGTAGACGTAGTCACTAGCACATAAAAGAGGCAACGGGACAGTACTCTAAGGGAACGGATAATGAAATGCTAAATGGAAAAGTGTGTAAAATTCACTCATTTTCCATACAAAAGGGAGGATCCTCCGACCAATGGGGTGTTAGTATGGTGGGCTATTGCCGAGGTCCAGTTGAAAACCGGCGTCAGGCACTGGTTGTCTGGCATTCATGCTGAACTGGGCCTGTTTGGCGCAGCCGTGAGGCGCACAATACTATTTTTCTGTTCTTTGTTTTTTGTATAAATATGGTGTGCCTTAATCTGCCTGGGTCAAATAAATTTATTTTCTTTCTTTCAAATATTAAAATGTCAGGAAGTTGTATTAAATATGCTAGTCGCGCGATTAACTTTGCTTGCGCGCAGGTTTTTGCGTGACGTCAGTGCGATGCTTAGTTCGCATGTGGCGTTGTAGATGCCACCGCATATTACGAGTACCTTTATTCGTGATAGCTTTACTTAATTATGTAAAAAACGCCCTTAACTCTCCATAATTATGTATTTACATTATTTACAAAATTCAAAATATACAGAATGTGCGTACAATGTAGAGGAAGCAAGCTTCACTGCCTCGCCAGCAGCGCGGGCGCACTTAAGTGGCGAATGTGGCGAATGGCTCGCGCGCGTGTGGGGTGAGTGCGAGCAGAGTGGCGAGTGAAACGAGAGCGACGAGTGTGCTGTGGGCTAACCGCGCGCCCGCGCCCGCCGCCTGGTCGCGCTGCATCGCCTCTGCGCGGTCCTCTGCAACAACGCCGGAAACTGTAGTACACACAGATCAATAGTTCACGCCGCACGACGCGAACTCATTAAACATGCACTAGGGGACCCCTCCCAAACATTATCATAAACGTTTAAATAGCGGCCCTTGATGTTTCCCTCCCTAATGGATTCTAAGGAATCCGAAAAAATAAACTAGGATAATGCATCGTATTTCAGTAGTAACAAATGTAAACGGCAGCTATAGAAAATGATTGAGGATGATATTTAATCGATATCTGACTTTATTAGTTTTCGTATTAGTCCGTAGACTGGCCATGTATCTTAGTAGCTGGGGTTGTGTAGTTTCTATTCGACACACATCAAAAATATCTAGGGATCAAGTACGTTTTAGTGTATCACCGCAATTGAGGAGTATTATATTTAATCGACTTCTAAAAGGAGGCGGCTAACAATTCGGACGACACTTTTTTTTTTTTTTTGTTCGTGCATAAAGCCTCGTATTCATGCTAAACATTTGTTTAGCAACATGGTTGCATAAACATGTTGCCGAGTTGCTGTCAACATATTGCGGGCAACACTTGTGTTGCGGGGTTGATCACGCCATGTTGCAGCGTTGACGCCCGCCTAGCGACAACATCAGTTTATCAACAAATGCTAACGTGTGTGGACGTGTTTGCAACTGTTTATAAACATGGCGGTAGTGTGGAGTAACGATAAAACTATGCAATGAATAGCGGGCAACATTTTAACGCAGACTGGCGTGTGTGGACAAGCCATATTGATTTAAACAAAGTTTCCAGCAGCATTCTCGCCGTTCATCAACAACGTTGATCAACTGCTGCTAAACAAATGTTTACCATGAATACGAGGCTTAACTCCCGTCATATAAACACGGATTTGCAACATTCTTTTTTTATTTGCAAGGGTATATTTCCGAAATGGTTCCATTGCCATCAGATCAGGATCTGATGATGGGATCCTGGAGAAATCGAGGAAACTCTTCAAATATTATAGGCACATCTATAGCGATTTGGGTATTCTTTATAGTAGCTCGTGCAGTTGCTCTCGCAAAGCACAATTTGGTGAAGTGGAACTGATGTGGAAGACCACAGACGGCCACCGGAACTACTCAATAATAAGTAGGTATTTCACAGGATGCGATTCGATTACTTTAATATGGTTGCCAAGCCATTTATGTTCGTCACAATATGATGAAGTGGAGCTGATGGTGAAGTACCAGGAGAACTCCTCAACGATTAACGTCCCTGCATCGGGAAAAGCAATATTTTGTTAAAGGTGATGAGCAGTAGACATAAGCTATTGTAACTTAGATAAATTACAAACAGACCCACTAAAAAGCGAGAAATAAAAACTTTTTTACCAAAAAAAAACCACTACAATTGAAAAATAACTTTTGGAAGTTTAATTTAATTTTGGAAGTTGGTGGCATAAAATGAAAAATCAAAACCAAAGACAAATTATAGTTATTTATTATATGTATAATTATATACTATACTCTTATACTTTTCCCGCAATTTTCCGAAAGAAAGCTCAATTCGGCATTATGTACATACCTCTTGCACTAACTTTGCACTGCTAAACAAACGCCCCCGACAAAAACAAAGCATCTAAAAAGTAAAAAAATTGTAAATGTATTCGCACTTTAAATCCATACTAATATTATAAAGCTGAAGAGTTTGTTTGTTTGTTTGTTTGAACGCGCTAATCTCAGGAACTACTGGTTTGAATTGAAAAATTATTGAATGAAATATGGGGCCCCAATGAGATATGGGGCCCCGATCTGGGCGGCTGACCTGACGGCCGTTAGCATCGCGGTACTGCGCAGGCCGCAGAGAGCGATGGCCGTCAGAGTCATCAGGGAGTATCACACGATCTCCTACGAGGCGGCTTGTGCTCTGGCCGGATCCCAGCCCTGGGACCTGGAGGCGTCTGTCGAGCACCAATCCCAAATACTTCATGGTGAACTCGACAGCAATCGGGGTCCCCCCGACCACAATATGTGATCCCGGCGGCGGCGACGACGCCCGCCGGGGGCCGTGAAAGACCACGGCCTCCAACTTGTTGAGGGCCACCTCCAGGGTCAAACGCCGTATACGGCCCACATCCTCTAGAGACCACAGAGGTCGCCAGGAACGCTGCCTCCCTGTTCGAGCTCCCCCGGGCCGTGACCAGCGTGTCATCCGCGTAACACACCAGGGCCACCCCCGGTTGGAGCTCGCCTGTCAGCACCCAGTCGTACCCGATGTTCCACAGGGGTGGGCCAATGACCGAACCCTGTGGAACACCGCACGACATGTCGCGCCGGCCTTCGCCGTCAATAAGCCCCAACGATGTGGCAGAAGTACCTGGGCACCCTTTGTCAACACAGCGAACCTTACCAAACCTTTTTTTTTTTTTTTTTTTTTAACGCTGAGGAATGCATTACGCATCCCCGCTCGTGGGGGACGAGACTGGGGTATGTGGGACTCCTGTCGCTAACGACAGTATACCCACTAAAACTCAGCGGTGTTCCCACATCGCCGTAATGGGAGGGCCATGGGAATCCGGCTCAGCCTTTACATCCACAACCCTCCCGGCGCATGCCCGCCTAGCTGGCGGGCCCCGCATGCCCCCCAAGTTGGGGGGCTACGGGAATGGCCGGGAACACCTGGCCATTCCCGTCCGACACTGGTGGAGACCTGTGCAATACAGGCAAGGGCGCCCCCGCACCCATTGCCTGCTGGCCACCACCTGGGAGGAGTCGGAGATGACTATCAAACTGACGTCTTCTTCGACCCCTCCTACGCCTTCGGAGCGGCGCTGCGTCAGGATCGTCCTCCCGCGCGCGCTCTGCCGCCTCCTTCTGGGACATGACGTGTTCACAGAAGGAGGCGACTGCCGCCCAGTACCTCTCATCCCTCAGCATGGCGTTAACCAAGCCGGGGAGCGACAGGTCCGGTCCGATCACCGCGATGAGACTGCGGCGCGGCTCGGACCACGACGGGCACACCTCCAGGGTGTGCTGCGCCGCGTCCTCCACCGCACCACAGTCGAGGCACGACGGCGTCCTTTCCCGTCCGATTCGGTGCCGGTACGATCCGAAACAACCATGTCCGGACAGCACCTGCACCAGACGGAAGGAGAGGAACCCATGCGACCGCTCGAGCCAGTCTCGCAGGACTGGCCCAATCGCGTCGATGGTTCGGCGGCCGAAGGCTGCGGTGGCGAGGTCCCCCGTCCAATGGACGACGATAGCGTCCCTCGCCTCCCGCCGGACGGCCTCCCGCTCTTCTGGGGCTGAGCGTTGCCCCCTCGCCCTCCGCTCCGCCGTCCATTCATATACTCTGGCGAGCACCCACGCCTCGAGTTCCCAAGGAGGGGTGCCGGCCAGAGCACATGCTGCCCCAAAGCTCACCGTGCGGTAAGCCCGCGCCACTCGCTGGGCTATGGCCCTCTGGGGTGCCCGCAAGGCGGCGGCGTTCTCCCTCCTTTGGAGGGAGTCCTCCCAGATAGGAGGCCCGTAGAGGGCCATACTCCTCAAGATACCGGCGTAAAGTTGCCGGCATCGCGCGCTTGGCCCCCCCAAATTGGGAAGCAGCCAGGAGAGCGCGCCCGCGGTCTTCAGCAAGCGCGACGACAGCCCGCGAAAATGCGGACCGAAGCGCCACCTGCTGTCGAGTACAAGGCCCAGATATTTCATCTGGGCCTTCACCTCAATTCTGACGCCCTCCACGAAGATGTGGGCGTCAGGTGGTAACCTTACCAAACCTAATCTAACCTAACCTAACATTGTCAGAACTCAATAACCCTGGGACAGATTTTGATGCGCCTTGGCCTGAGTAAAGGGAGAAGTAACCGGATGCAGCTGAATACCAGTATTTTACATGGAGCGACTGACTATCTGACCTCCACAACCCAGTAACTGGGCAATACGACCCTTTGGTAAGACTTTCGGGCTTCTGACGACCCGTAACGAATGTCAAAGATCCACAAATGACAGCTGGGACCAACGAATTAACGTGCTTTCCGAGGCACGGAGGAGTCTCAGTTTGTAAAGATGATCACCCGTCCACGGACCAACCCCGGCAAGCGTAGCTTAACCTGATGGATCGACTCGTGCGGCTGTTGTTACTTAACCACGAGCTCCTCCGTTGGTTTTGCCGAAATTGCAATTTTTCTTAATTTTTTCAAAATTTAATGTTATGTTTTTAACTTAAACATAGGAATTAAAGTTAAAAGCCAGTCTGGAAAACTAGATTTGGTACATATTTATTGGATATTTGTTTATAGTTAAAAATGTACTTGATCCGTAGACACTTTTGATGTGTATTTACCCCAATGGGAAGGAGTCGTGACTTTAATAAATAATCTATATTTAAAATCTGCTGTTCCCTACAATTTGACGAGTTAGGCGAACCTTATAATTATTATGTATGGAGCTGATTTTTTTTCGCGATTTCAGGTTTGGTCCCATAATAAAAGTTGTTCATAATGGTGAGTAAAGTCACGTCTTTATGTATAGGTCACTTATTACCAGTCACCCTATATATAACACAACTAAGTAACTATTTACATTTATACTAAATTAAATGAATGGATAAAACTAAATAAAAAAATTAAAAGTATGGGTGCGTTTAAGTATTCAAGTTCAAATAGGTAATTAAATCAAAGCACTTAATTTGTAAGAGATAAGTACTACATATCATCTGATTAAAATGTAAACAATCAGTTGTAATTAATCAGAACCTTTGGAACAGACCATGTTGTATGTATGCTCGTACAGAATGTAGATGGAACAATGACCTCTATTGCCATGTTAAAATATGCCGACTGTAGAATCCTGTTGATCCCGTATTTAGGCTGATTATATCACTACACTGGCTCATCACCACAAAAAGACTTTCGTGAAGGCACCGCTTCACTTTTTAATGTTTCCCGCCATTCATAGCGAACAAACAGTTGACATTAGTGACAGCGACCTCACTTCTGACGTGCATGAGATAGTGTTTACATCTATTACATAGATAAACTACAGCAACTTTTAGCTCATCTTCATTCTCTTGGCCTTGGCCGATTTATTCCATTCTAATACCAAAAACTAATACCACTGGTATTTGTTTCAAATCATATTTATTTTTTATTCCGAACGGATACCTACCATTCTTTAAACTAATACGAATAGTTTGATTCATTCTGCTGGTCACAATCTTGGTACATTTTAGAGTTATGCCACATCATGTTGTTATTTATGTTGCTAAATCTAGTCAAGCCCTACTAGGTTACGCCAATTGTTATTTAAATCAAAATTCGTCAGGTACTGAACAAATTATGTATAAAAATGCCTGACAGAAAATGATTAGCAATCAATAGCTTTAGAAGTGTGACGAATGAGCTGTTTGCCGGGAAAAGAGTTTTTTTTGTTCTGATATACACAAAAACCTGATCTTTAAATGAAAATAGAGGAATTCTTTCAAAGTCTAGGTCTACTGTGCTTTTAAAATGCACCATGTGTAGCTTTTAGACATAATCGTTTCGGTTAGGGTATGCAATTATGCATGTATAGGACTTTTTGGTCATGGTCCATTAATCTGATTAGGTTTGACGGAGCTGGCTCAATTTTCTTGGAATTTCCTAGAACCGTACTTGGGCGTCGCGTCGAAAAATGTTTTAATGATCCGAGGCACAGATGGAAATGATGGCAAGCACATGTTTGTAGACGTCGCATAGCTGTGGTCGAGGAGACTCGGGACTTCTTACAAATGATGGCAAGCAGATGTTTGTAGACGTCGCATAGCTGTGTTCGAGGAGACTCGGGACTACTGACCAATAATGGCGAGCAGATGTTTGTAGACGTCGCAAGGCTGCGGTCGAGGAGACTCGGGACTACTGACAAATGATGGCAAGCAGATGTTTGTAGACGTCACATGGCTGCGGTCGAGGAGACTTGTTACTACTGACAAATGCGTGTACTGACTGGACAGGTCCACTCAAAACTGTGTGTGGTTCTTTCCTCAAAATACCATAATGATGACATTAATCTGCGTGGTCTTTCTATGGCCTGACCAAGATTATATTTGGACTTTAAAAGGAGACCTCTGAGTTTGTTTCGGTCTTTATTTTCAGAGAAGTCGAATATGACACCGAATTCTCCCGGCATACCGCATAAATTATCAAAAAAGTATTTATTTATATGATTTGAATTATCTCATCATCTGCCGAGCCTTTCCCAACCATGTTGGGGTCGGCTTCCAGTCCAACCGGATGCAGCTGAATACCAGTATTTTACATGGATCGACTACCTATCTGACCTCCACAACCCAGTAACTGGGTAATACGATACCCCTTGGCAAGACTGGTTGTCAGACTTTCGGGCTTCTGACGGGCTTATGTTGTTCTATGGTTTTAATTAATCTAAAATATTAATAGGTAATGGACTTTCCTTGAGAGCAGATTAACTTCGCAAATGTAGGAACCCTTAGTATTGAACCTCATAAAAGTGCATAAGAAAAATATACTTACTCGAAACAACAATCCTAAATCCTACTATCCTACTAATATCTTACTAATATTATAAATGTGAAAGTTTGTGTGTTTGTGTGTTTATGTGTTTGTGTGTTTGGTTGTTTGTTACTCAATCACGCAAAAACGGCTGAATGGATTTGGATGAAATTTGGCAAACAGATAGTTTATGACCTGGATTAACACATAGGATACTTTTTTATCTCGATATTCCGACGGGATCGAGACTTACGCGGGTGAAACCGCGGGGCGCAGCTAGTAGTGTTATAAATGCGAAAGTGAGTTTCTTTGATATTTGTTTGTTACGCTTTCACGCTAAAACGGCTGAACAGATTAGGATATGGATAGATCATGACCTGGATTATGATATAGGATTCTTTTTATCCCAATATTCCAACAGGATCGAGACTCATGCGGGTGAAACCGCGGGGCGAAGCTAGTATTTATATAATCGTAAAAACCGTTGAGCGCTTACATGCAAACGGCTTCCTGTAGGCGGTGCTTTGACTGGTCAACAGTAATCAAAATCATATAATGTTAATGTGTTTAAACAAAATACTCAATTAAGGTTTAATTTTCATTTAAGTATCACTTTTTGTTTTCGTTTCTTGTTTTTGTTCTGCCTTAGTAAACACACCACAACCGTTGCACCCTACCCGCATACTGTTCCCTGCGTAGAACTACCGTTTTGTTTTGTTTGACAAAACTATTACTAAGTCGTTATAGTATTTGGGGTTTATTCATAAACGATGATTAAAGTTAAGTGACGTTCAGAAAACGTCAAAAATGTATGGTTAAACAGTCCCTAATCATTACTTAACTTTAAGCAACGTTTATGAATAAAGGGGATAATGTTGTATGTTTGTTCAAAAGTTAAGCTACGCTTGATGGCCATTAATTAATTGTTTAAACCTATTTATGTTTTCTCCTTAAGTGAATTTTTAATTCTTTTGAGAAAATAAATATCTTTAACCGTAACTCGTCTAGTTTTAAAACACAAGTTATTTTACCGTGTCAAAGTGTTTTTTGAACCAATTTACAGAAATAAATTATCTTTTACTCAGTAGAGATGAATTACCGTCGTCGTCGAGGAGTAGCGTGAGCGTGGCGGCGCGTCCGGCGGCGCTGCAGGAGTAGGCGCCGGCGTCGCGCGCGCGCAGTTCCGCTAGCGTCAGACGCGACTCCACGCGCGCCGCCCAGCGCGCCGTATCCAGCGCCACGCCACCGCGCGAGCTCTGCGTCAAAGTGCGTTAGCCCCGATTTAAAAAATAATAATTTCGAAGGTTTTTGAGCAGTGATATGACTATCCAACAAGCAAAGTAATCCTATAAAGAAAGATTATAAGTCTGTCACTACTAATAACGTTCTTATAAAGGCATTGCAGTAAACTAATTACTTATAATAGCATTTGCCAAGCCTTAACATACTCAAGTACATTAGTTTTTATATCTTGGTCTTATATGTAGTTCGCTACAAGACTGACCTCTAAAACATTTATAGGACACTTGTACTACTCGTAGTAATAGCATTTCAGAAGCGTAGATATTCTCAAGAGCATTTACTTTTATAACTCAGTCATATAGTTAGCTACAAGATTTCTTTAGGACACTTTTAGGAATAAGTCTCCTATATTTGTTTACAGTAAAACTGAATAATACAGAATAATATTTAATCCTTTTTTTTTTTTTTTGATGGTGCGATATCATCCAATTACTTCTCCCGCTCTGGGAGGAGCGGAAGGGCGTGTCAGACTTTTACTGACTAAAACCCACCCGTGTTCCTTCAGTTGCCTGTTGCCAAGGTCCCGGTATCCCTTTCGGACTTTCCCGCAACCCTGGCAGGCATCGGTCCTACCGGACCCCGTCAATTGTGCTGACATCTCTTTGAGGCGCGCGTGGAACACGACGCGCCATCGATCCGGGCCTGGTCGTTATCGGACGGCGAGCTACCTATTACTCGACGTCCGCAGCCCGCGCCTATGGTGGCCGGGAATCCGCCTGGGATTCCCGACGCCCAGGGCGTCTCCAGCGGCGACGCGGCAGTTAGGGGCGTGAGGGCGCAAACTTCCGGGCCCTTAATGAATTACTGCACTTAATGAATGTCTTTGTATTTATAGTCAGTGTTAATTACTCAAGTAGTGGACATAACAGTGACTGAAAATTATTCAGCCAATCAGAGACGAGCATTTTTCGATGACTCATTAGTTATGCGCTTAGCCGAGCGCACAAACAAATGAGTCATCAATCACAATGCAGGTGCTACCGATAACATGCAATAATAACTAAATCTCTACCAGAGTTACTAGTTGTAAGTACCTATGTGCTATTAAAACTATATATTTAACTAAAAAGAAGGTCAAAACAGCCAAATGAGACAAAAAATATACTTTGAATTTATTTTAGATGGCAAAAAATTTCATACATAATAAAAAAAAAAATTACCGAATGATTATTCGCGCGGCCGCGGATGGCCGGCGCTGATTTTTTTTCGTGGATAGAGAATGACCCTAGCTATTATATACTCACGCCATACACCCTAAATATTATTACAATTGAAGAAAAAAATTAAACGTGATTCGCTCCATACAAAAAAATAATTTTTTTTTTTTCAGACAAACTATCATCTTTAGGCGAAATTTCACAAGAGTAAAAGTTGTAAGGAATAATACAACGCGTCATATTAAAAAAAAATCGCATCGATATTGGAACTTTGTTACCTATGTCCACTAATTTTCAGTATGGGCCCACTGTGCGCCGTTATAGTTTTGCTCGAGACTCTTTTAAATCGAATAGTACTTAGTAAGTGCGTTATTTGATCAAAAAAGCTTATAAGCTACTACATCAATAACTTTATTTGTAAACGTCAGCCATTTTGTTGAGATTCTGTTGTTAATTTACCTATATTTAATGAAGAGCAATTTCAAAAGATGGCGAATATTCATAAGAATTGATGAAATATTTTATTTACAACAATATCCTAATGACCTATTTTTCGGAGGGGATTGTGAAATTAACTAAATTGCGGTACCTACACATTTACAGTAACAATGACTTCCCCACGAGTTCATACACTATATTTACAATATATTATATTAGTTATTAATGTTCTACAATAATACAAAATAATAGAAATAGAAACTAACAAAAAAAAAATTAAGTATTTACAAAACACAACAAACAAAGATAACTTGTATTAAAATATACTTATAACTAGTAACTACACAGATTACCTACTAGTGCATTATAAACAAGATTGCTTTAGTAAGATACTAACAAGAGCGTTTGTGCTTGTAATTGTGTAGTCTCATATCATTATAGAAGCTATTGCGCATTTTAAAAGTTGATTATAAGATAGTTATAGAAATAAACGCTCCTATAACTGCGCCCAAATCCAGCTTTGTAGCATGATATAAGTCTCTTATAAGTGAATATAAAAGTAGTCTTGAGATAGTTTTAAGTACAAATTATACTCATAATTTCGCCTTCATGGAAACTGTGTAGTTTGCACTCGTGCACTACTTGCCAATCACATTATTTAAAGATGAAAGCCTTCATCATAGATAAAATTTAAAAAATGTTATCTGTGGTCTAGTAATGGCAATTAATGCGATTTTTCATTAATTTCATTAGCAAGTGAATTATTGAGCCTTAGCATGATAATTGCTATTGCTATGCTAATAGCTAATATGATGATAATTGATAATAATGAAGTATGAAAATTTTATTAAAAGTGCGAATTAAAATGGTGAACGCTCATTTTAATTCGCACTTTTAATGAAAATGAAAATGTACGAAGCGATAATTCACTTAGCACTTCACGAAATTTCGCAACTAAATTTCATTAGCTAAATGCTAAATGATTTTTCACAAGCTAACAATGAATGCGAATGCTAATTAATCCATCACTACTGTGGTCCGTTCGCTGGCGCGTCATCCTGTCATCTGTCAATTCATTTGTACTTTTTTGTGCCGCGCGCTGATCACGCTTCCGATAAAAAGTTCAGATATATTTATCGAAATGGGAAAACATCGAAGAAAACGAGACCAGGAAATGGAGGACCTGAATGAATATCTGCGAGAACTGGTAAATCGAGTGTATACCTACATGAAAGCGGAGTCGTCATGGACACCGGTAAGTTTCTCGATATACCTACCAATTTGTCGTTACCTGAGATCATTTTACTAAAATTACCTTGAGTGCCGTAATATGTTTCCACGTGAGGTTAACATTAGAGCACTAACTGTGCCGTATACTTACGAAAGGACACCACACGAGTTTTCAGTAGGAGGTCAACCATTGGTGTATCGTTCAGTGTTACAAACACATCCTTGCTAGATCCCTAGCAGTCTCTAAGAGTTTTCACGAGAGGTTAACCAGGAGACCACTAACTATGCCGTATACTTACAAAAGAACAACATCATACGAGTTTACACTGGGAGGTCAACCATTGGTGTATCGTTCAGTGTTACAAACACATCCCTGCTAGATCCCTAGCAGTCTCTAAGAGTTTTCACGTGAGGTTAACCTTGAGAACACTAACTGTGCCGTATACTTACGAAAAGACAACACCACACGAGTTTTCACTGGGAGGTCGACCATTGGTGTATCGTTCAGTGTTACAAACACATCCTTATTAGATCCCTAGCAGTCTCTAAGAGTTTTCACGAGAGGTTAACCAGGAGACCACTAACTATGCTGCCGCATAACTACAAAAGAACCACACCACACGAGCTTTCACGAGAGGTCAGCCATGGTATATCGTTCAGTTATAAAAACATCCCTGCACCATCACCTGATGTAAGCTGTGGAATTGATTAGTCTGGAACCTAACTCTTGTTATGAGTGCGAAGCCTGCTTCCGTGGAAGACACTATAGTCAAACTTGCACCAGGAGAACACGTTTGAGAGGCTGTGAGTCACGTGACCAAAGCCAACGAATCTGGACACCAAATAGCCTACTCAATGCCACCTATTAAAATTTATTTACTTAACAGACAACACCTAGTGGTCTTCAAAAATTTCAAAATACTTACAATAATTCTAGATACCTATTGGTATACAATTTAACTTAAATATGCTATGTTAGTATTTACGTGAATTCCACTACAGTCCAACCGGAAGAAGACTGAGAGTGAAATGGTATCCTACCCCAACCTGAAGCATTGCCTTCAAATGTTGAGAATCTGCTCTGAGGGTGCAGTTGGCTACATCACTTTGGTGGTCAAAAATTATGATAATGAACTAAATGTGCCGGCGAAGCAACATTTATGAGAGGTATGAAGCACCCACAATCTGTGGCCTGTTGAACCCACCAAAGATTGACAAGGGGGTGGCGGCTGCAGTAAATGAAGGTGGAATCAAATGACACCAAAGGATCAGGGGGCGGCAGAATAAAGTGGCTGCTGCCATTGGGTCCATTGACAAGGGCCTTAACAGTTTAATAGCTTCCCAAGGGAGTGCATTTCTAATCTAAACATTAAACATTGACCCAGCTAGACTACTGTGTGTAATTTATTATGATTGCATCACATGAAGATCATTGTTTTTGACCCAGCCTTAATAAGGAAATGAAAGAACTAATGGAGCGGGCACCAATATCTAAATATTTGTTCGGCTATAAGCCTCAAAGATAAATTCAATGCCATCAAACGTTGCTAAAGTCGGGATTGTCACTAGCTCAGGTACGGACTGGTGGATCGCAGTATTTCCCTGAAGTTTGGAGGATATTACTACTAATCCAACCATACATGGTGGATCAAGGGTTATAAGTTACCCTTTATTGAACTTCCAGTTCAAACTTCTGAATAAGAACTTCAGTTGGAAAGAAAGCAACCCTATTTCCATAGAAATTAATAATCTCTTACAGTTAGGTGCATGTTTCCCTGTCAAAAAACAATTTTTATTTAGTATATTCTTACCAAAATCAGATGACAATTGGAGATACTTAAATATGTTGTTACATCCCACTTTAACTGTGGTTAAAGGACAGCTATAATAATGATTTTTGCCTACAATAGAATTAATAAATACATGTTAAATGGTACCCATAACAAAATACGTTAGAAGATATCCCCAGTTTCTGTTTAACATAATTATATTGTAAGAGTTTACATGCCTCCAGGCTTGACACAGCACCATGTGTGTTGGCAGGGATCATGAAGCCAGTTGTCTGTCACCTGAGGTCATAAAGGTTGCTTTCTGTCATATACTCTCACAATATTCTATGCTTTGCCGATTCATATGCAAAGTGTATAGAAAATGTGTCTACTATTCAAACTATGATATGAGAAATATAGGATTTATTATAAATATTCAAAACTGAAAAGAGCCCCCTAGAATCCAGACGATGCAATTTTTTGTTAGATTCAGTCCAGTTGGCCATTTCACTTAGACAGGAAAAGATAGTTTATCCAGTTCATAAAGAATTTTAAGTCTAATAAGAAAATGCAAATAGTAGAGTTTGCCTAATTACTAGGTATTCTTGTTGCAACATCCCAGCTGTACAATATGGTTTGCTTTACACCAAGATGATGAAAGATCACAGAACAGTAGCCTTAAAGAATAACAATGAAAATAACAAGGCCATAACTAGTTTATAATTCAAATCCATAATAACATAACGCCTGTATTCCCCGAAGGGCTAGGCAGAGGTATAACTATTTCAAATTCAAAATCATTTAATTGCAAATACAACAAAACTGGAATCAAATTCAAAATCATTTACTTGCAAAGGTTGCTCACATTTCAATAAATCACAATGGATTTAAACAATTTGACCTTGTTCTTGAAATATTATCTGTTGCTTCTCAAACTGATTGGTATGTAATTATAAAAAGTTCCATATGTATTACCTTGAACTATTAACAGCATTTATAGGGCTCAAAACATTTGCAAGCTTTTCCAGATTGGTACTGTGAGGTGTTACCTACTAAGAATAGATATTATCACAATAGCCATTGCCTATATCAATAAGATGATTGGTACTCGTTCTACTCACCTGAAGATTAACGAAACAGTGATGACAATAGTGCGAGGAAAGACAAATATGGGCTATGCATCTTATTTTAGTTTTAAAGGAAACATTATGACTGGTCTAGACGCCCAAATATAGAAATTGAATGGAAGTGAGGTGGATATACCTTCAAATCAATTGCTGTTATGCTGGGCGAGCCCCCGATTAACCAGTTTACAAACAAGCCCAATTCTAAGTGTCAGAATGACATCATGGCTCCCTGATCTAGGTGCATGCTCTGTAGATGCAATCACTGTCAAATGGGATCTCCACACCCATTGTGCAGGAGTCTCACACTGATTACCGCAAGATTATCAGGGATGCTTTCTTGAGGAGAGGAACACCAATCCCTTCAATTAATATAGTACTAACTTCCTTGTATAGCAAAGCAAGAAAGCGATATGAATCTGCTCTGGATCAATGGATCCCCTTCTGACAGAGTCAAGATATTGGCCCCTCCTAGGGTCAGTCACCATGGTAATATTATTAATGACCACTAAGTTTAATGAAGGATTGCTGTATAGCTCACTCAATACCCTAATGATATTGAATGAGTTATAATTATATTAAAAAAAAAAAAAAAAAAAAGTTGAGACAGGAGAAATTGCTGAATATTGAGTCAGCAATTGCTCTAGTTTTAGGCCCCACATTGGCACAGATGACAGTGTCAAAGTTTCTTAGGGTAATTTGGTATAATTGAAATAAGAGCGAAGAACCCCAAACATGAAATAATTTTGGGACCCCAGGAACGTTCCGGATTATCTCATGTCTTTCATAAATAACCAATGGTTTAAAATGACTTTTTTTATGTATACCTAACCATATTAACTCTTGTGATTGCACACAGAATTCAAACCGTGTCAGTCATTACACATAGATAACATTTCTTAAAATGAGGTTAATATTAAATAAAGATACCAGAAATATGTGAAATTTCTACACCTGGTAGTACTAAACCCCACTTGATATTACCATTTTCTTAGATTTTACTGAGAGTAAAAGACAAGATTGTAAATCATACAATATAACTTTATAAGAAAATCTTATCATGCCGCCTCTACTGTAACTATAGTGGATGGACAAACCAAAATTTTAATGCATAATAATGGAATAGATTTTTCTAAATTCACATACAGACATGCCTCTACTTCAAAGGCCTTTGAGGGGGGGGAGGTATCAATGTTGAGGTCATAGGAAATGCTGTTGGTTGGACCATTTCTCAACCTTTTGTAGGTGACCAATAGTGATCCTAATGCTTTTGCACAGGCTGTATGCTCTATAGAGAGTGGCTGTTCATAAAACTCATTATATTTCTATGTCAATTTTAATTGTCTGCTTATAAGTAATTGATGTGTGCCATATTAGATTACTAATGACACTGGTTGATTCAAGACTGAATAAGAATTCCAGGAATTAATAGTCTGTCTTTACCTTAATGTATGCTTACTGATTCATATAGAATATATATTTTATAATGTGTAACTAACAAACTCAGAATAACATGGTTAGCTACAATGTTCAGTTGTTAAATAATGATGAAATGATTACCAACACAACTTTGTTCTTTGAACATCTACACAGTTTCCATGAAGGCGAAATTATGAGTATAATTAAGGATCGGACGTCACTAGGTAAGTTAGTCCGATCTGTATAATTTTTGCTAGTTGGGTATGAGCAGTGATAGACAGCTATAAGGTGACTGAGTTGATTGTGGCTGAGAATCAGCGCTTTTTGAACGTCGACAAATGATAATTAACTATTATCATTTTTTAGGATGTTTCTTTCAACAATTTACGGCGTCAAAACTTAGCCTTTTAAATATACAGTGTTCATGATTGTTATCATTCAAAGGACGAACCATAAATTTTCTTTGCTTCTCATTTTCTCTCAGCATTTTTCATACGTCCTCACTGCATGAAGAATCAGTTCGAAGTAATTTTTAACGCTCGTTCGAACACTTAAAAATAGCGCCAGGCGATTTTATTTTTCCGCGATTTTATTACGTCTTTGGTAACGTGGGCTTACCTGTAGGTTTATGGGCTGATCGCCCTTCTGCCAGCAGACATCGAGCGGTGGCAGCGGCAAGACGCGTGGCGGCGGCTCGTAACGCGCCTCACACGCCAGCGTGGCGGCGCCGCCTGCGCGCCCGCGCACTTCCGTCCCGCCCATCACCGACACCACCACCACAGGCACCGGCTCGTCTGCAACATCAACACTATTGTAAGGCACAGCTCTATCCACAGTGAAAATACCCAGAAAATTTGCCAGCAACACGCTGGATGAATATGTGCAAACCGCGCGTGAGTCGTGCGAGCGGTATCTTCTTAGTTGCTGGCAGCTAGCCAGGCTATTTAGTATTACCGCAAGAGGTGTTACGTCGCAAGCAAGTTTGATACCAGTTCACAATTTGTCGGTTTCCCATGGATAGATTATACAAGCTGAAATTTTAATGGTTGTTTTCTCGCGGCAAAACGATTTGCCCCAAGTAGTACTATTGAATCATAGAGTAAAACTTAAAAAATATTAATGTTTTTGTTTTACAATAATTTAAAAAAAAATGTATCAACTCGAAAACGTGAGAAATAATAGTAGTTCACTAGCCCTTTATAAGGCACAGAAAACTGCTAAGGGTATGGAAATAAAAAATGGATAAATATGATAACTAGGACCTCTTTATTAAGAATATGAGTATTTTTTTTTTTATGTTTTTTTTTTAACATGGTGTCCATTATTTGGCCAGAGCCTTACTAGGGCTTATGGAATTCGGCAAAGCATGGAACCACACACAAGGCAACTTCACAGCGGATGCACTGTATTTTGGATTTTTTGCTGTTTTCCTTGCTGCTGCAAGCTCTGCATCTTCGGTAACTTTCCAGTGGACCAGATAGATGAGATCCTACATCTGTAAGCCGCAGATCGTCTGGGAGACCATACTTGGCTTTCTGTCGGCTATCAAGTTTTGGTTTTTTGCAAACAAATGATGGTAAGTTAGACACCCTCTTTTTCCTGCTGCTGAAAGAAACAATCAAATTCCTTCCCAGCATTGTGCGGAACTGCAAACTGTTCATGGGGAATCGAATTTTTTGAGCATATAAAATATATGCGTTGGTGATGGCAGCATCTATTAGAAAATAAAATATCCTCATCCACCATCTTCGACTTCGCCTAGCCACTTGATATGTGCCACGCTTTTGGTCGAAGCGGTCCACACCTCCCATCCTCTTCGTATATTCAAGTACGCCCAGTGGACATGGCACTTCCTGCTTACTGCCATCTTTTTGTGTCCTCTTGCATGACACTTTTTGGTTTGGATGGTAGGCAGTACTAAGAATATTTACGATCTTAGTATCCATCCAACAAAAAAAACTAACATTTTTATTGACCCTCCACTTATACTGCCCCTTAGTTAGTTTTGGTCCACTTTTTTTGGCAGTCTGCTTTTTCAATCGCCGGGGTAAATTTGTTCTGTTAGACCGGACTGTCGCTGTCGAATATATGTTCTGTTCAAATAGACTCTGCATAAGCTCAGTGGAAGAAAAGAAATTGTCAAATGCAACGTGAACACTATCCATCTTTTCTTCCACTAGTGCTTTGCAGAGACTTTTTACTACACTAGCTCCCAATCCAAACTCTGTTTCATTGTCCTTTTTGCCAGTATATATTTCGTATTCATAAAGATAGCCTGTGTTGCTATCACACCGCGCCCATATTTTGAAGCCCCTCTTTACGGGCTTATTGGGCATATATTGCTTCAAAGTACTGCGCCCTTTGAACTTCACCATACACTCATCTATGCTTTGTGATGAAGAGTTCCTTGCCCCATTTTGAAAAGCGGTATTCATAAAATCGACTAAAGGCCTAATCTTATACAGTTTATCGAATGCTGGTTCACCCCTTTTAGGCATTTTCGTATTATCATTTAGATGCAAGTTCCTTAGGATCATTTTGAATCTTTTGGATGTCATAACATCCGCAATTTCCCGGACGCAAAACAGTGGATCTGTTGCCCAGTATAGATCTAAATTTGGAAGAGGATGTACACCCATTAGTACCAATGTTCCAAGAAACGCCTGGATTTCTACAACAGAAACATCAACCCAATTCTTCTGCTTGTTTTGAGCTGCATAAAGATTCGTTTGCTCAACTATTACAGACAAGATTTCCTCAGAGAAAAATAATCTAAAATATGTATGAGGACTACTTCTGTTTGGAAAATTCTGTTTTGGTTTTACTGGAATATCATCAAACTTTTCAATAGGTGCCATATGAGGGAAAAACGATTTCTTCCACTCATCATCATCATCGTCGTCTTCAGTGTCTGAAATAGTTTCAGGCTCCGGACTATTGGCATCATCTGGTGCCGATTCGTTGATATCTTGAATTGCAGAAACTCCACTTACAGAAAGTATAGGTGAATTGATAGCAACTTGGCTTCTAGAAGACGACGGAGAATCCAAAATATTTTCGAGGTCTTCTTGACTTATTTCCGTGAAAATCGCCTCATTTTCCCGTTCGTCGCTTTCATAACCATCTTCCGATTGCTCACCATCCGATAAGCCAAAAAGTTCCTCTAGAGTTGCCTCAAGATTGTCTAATTGTATTACCTGAAACAGGAAAAAAACATAAAAGCAGTTTATTCAAAAGCGCACTTGCCGGACAGGCCAACGGGCTCTGTCCAATATATGGACGTCATAAGTTTTCGAAGTTTACTTTGTAAAATGAAAGTTATTACTAAAATAAAGACATTTATCCCATATTTACAATATTTTGAACATCTTGTAAAATAAAACTTACCTTTCTATTCATTTTTCACGAAGATGAAGTTGGATAAACACACAGCACTCAAAAATCACCAAATTTTGAAAGTTATCCGAACACCGTGAAATACTGTCCATAGATATTGTTTATTTTTTTTCGTTTTGTTATTGCTAACAAACTGTCAAATCACAGAGTACAAAAACTGAATTTGACTGACGTTTCATTCAGCCGCCAAAATTTAAAAAGTATGGTGTCCAAAATATGGACAGAGCCTTATAAAGGGCTAGACATTACGTAGTACTACTAGAACCGCATGCGCGGCTGCGCGGTGCCGACAAAGCGACGAGGGATTTGTAAATGTTCAGAGCAAAATAAGCTGTCGCGCGTAGTGATACGGTATAATCTAGTCCGCACGCAGGCGGCGAACGCCCGCGCACGCCTACCCCGCGCCGTCGCCGGCGCACGGTGGATCGAAAATTGGCTGTAGAAGACATAGGATCTCGATGTCTTAAATGTTATTTTTTTTGCTGGAAATGACTTCTGCCGATCATTACTGTTCTATAAAATGTCATATGAAGTAATTGTGTGCACAAATGGAAGAGTTATAATTTTTATAAGAAAAAAATGTATGGAGCTGACATGAAAAATGAGGATATCTCTGGAATCGCTAGGATGGCCATTATATCCTTGCACACTGTTATAGTACTATTTATTTGTGAATTTTTGACATACTTTTATAGTACTATTTATTGTCGATTTTTTTTTTTTAAATCGTCAAAATAAAAAAATAAAAAATGTTTATGATATGTACATTTTAATGCTTAAATATGGCTATACCAAGTGTAACTTACAATATTTTTTATGCTTAGACCAAAACATTCTAAGAAATCACAAAGTCGTATTACCTACTTATTTGAAATGACATGGTAATTATGAATTACGTAATACGTAATCTTGTCTAATGCCTCAAGTCCACATTAGCTAATGATTAATAAAACTTAATACCTATATACCTAGTTAAAAGGATACGTAACAAAATAATTTGGGGTACTCGCTAATTTAGCAATTAGTGCAGGATTAACTTAATGAAAGTAATTAGATAAATGTGATACCATCATTAGTCAATAACAATAAATAGTCAAACATCGGATTCACAACTTCAGTTCATTTAGAGCATTTCTAATACTAACATCTATCCTACCGTGTCTTTTTACTCAGTGATCGTGAATAATGGAAAGCATTATTACAAATTTGGATTTGTTTGTTATTCTGAGCAATCAGGATGCTTCGTCTTTCGATCATGAAATATTGTTCAACACACTTGTTATTCGACTGGGCTCTAGCCTTTCAGATGAAGACAGTGTTACCGTGAAAGAATTTTGTCGAAGATTTACACGGGCAGTTCAAAAGAGATATTTACGATCCCACAGGAAAAGTGAAGTTTTTAGACGTGATTACAGTAATTGGCTTGAGGCAAATATTGACTGGCCAAACTGCGTGCAAACCAATTTTCTCATTCAAGAATCAACAAGTGAAAATATTTCTACTGACCCTGTACCTGAACCTGTACCATCAACTTCAACAATGAAATCAACTTCAACGATGACAAAAAGATCTCGAAAGCCGTTTGATGATCTAAGTAACAAGCAGAAGAAGAGACGATCTGATGAACATATAGGCGATGACCCTAATGAAGTAGCTTATTCAGCTGCAGCACTTTTGAAAGGAGATGGTCGTGAGGATATTGCATCTGTTATTGAACATATGCTCCAAAATCCAGAAGCAGCAGCAAAAATCAAGGATATGTTGAACAAACCAGCTCCTTCAACAATATTTTCACCAGAAAAAGCACTGGGTTTGCTACTTTCATTAAAACTATCGAAATGGCAATATATCACATTAAGGGAAACGGCTATTCGAGAAGGTTCAAAGGAGATATATCCGTCTTACTATAAAGTGCAAAAAGCTAAGCTACAGTGCTACCCTCCGAAGACATTTGTGACTGTAACGAATTCATCTGCTAAGATTGCACTACAAGCGTTACTAGATTTAACAGTGAACAGAATTTTTGAAACTATTCGTAGTCCTGATGCGATACAAGATAAACAATTGATATTAATATCAAAGTGGGGATTTGACGGTGCATCTAACCAAAGTAGATATAAGCAAAACATAGAGAGTGGTCAAGATGATTCCAGCATATTTATGACCTCTTTGGTTCCATTAAAGTTGACAGCTGACGGTGATACCGTATGGGTGAATCCTAAACCCTGCTCACCTAGGTATTGCCGTCCAGTCCAGTTTAGTTTTGTGAAAGAAACCAAAGACGTTGTCATAAATGAAAAAACTGCAATGGATAACGAAATTGAAGCTCTCGTTCCCTCAAAATGTCAAGGACATGAAATTAGTCACAAATTAATGATGACGATGATTGACGGCAAAATTTGTACATATCTGTCTGAAGCTAAGTCAAATGCGGCCTGCTACCTGTGTTTGGCTAAGCCTACAGAAATGAATAAGTTAGATGTCATTGCGTCAAAAACCATTTCTTCTGGTGTGTATGAGTTCGGATTATCATCACTTCATGCCCGCATTAATGTGATGGAATGTCTTCTATACATAGCGTATCGTCTCGACTTCAAAAAGTGGTCTGCAAGAGGAGAAGGTCATCAAGAGTTATTGCATTCACGAAAAAAACTCATTCAAGATCGATTCAAAGATGATCTCAACCTTTTGATTGACATCGTTAAGCAAGGATCAGGCACAACTAACGACAGGAACACAGCAAGGCGGTTTTTTGAATTTCCTGATAAAACTGCAGCGATCACTGGATTAGATGAAGACCTAATACGCAGATTTGCTGTGATTCTGCAAGCTATCACATCTGGCGAGATTATAGACGTGCCGAAATTTAAAGAATACGCTAGAACAACCGCTGAAAAATACGTGGAACTGTACGATTGGTACTACATGTCATCAACCGTCCACAAATTGTTGATTCACGGAGGGGACATAATTGCAGAAAATGCTATTATACCAATTGGAAGTCTTTCGGAAGAAGCTTCAGAGGCCCGAAACAAAGACTTTAGGAGGTTCAGAGAACACCATTCGAGGAAAAAGAGTAGACAAGCATCAAACGAGGATATCCTCAATATGCTTATCGTCTCTTCTGATCCTCTAATTTCTTCCACAAGACCAAAATTAAATGCCAACAAGAGGCAGACATACTTTAAGGAAACAGTAGAACTGCTGAAACTTCAGGATCAGGAAGCTCCGACAGAGTTCTTAGAAGTTATATCTATTGTAGAGCCTGATTCTGAAGTGGATTCTGATGGTGACGAAGTATAAAATAAGTTAACTTTTATTGTTTATGTTAGGTTAGGTTAAGTTAGTATTTTTTTTTAATAATTTGCTTTTATTTTTAATCATACAATAGTTTACCATTTATTGTTATTGACTAATGATCACGTTTATCTAATTACCCTCATTATGGTACGTATCCTTTTAACTAGGTATATAGGTATTAAGTTTTATTAATCATTAGCTAATGTGGACTTGAGGCATTAGACAAGATTACGTATTACGTAATTCATAATTACCATGTCATTTCAAATAAGTAGGTAATACGACTTTGTGATTTCTTAGAATGTTTTGGTCTAAGCATAAAAAATATTGTAAGTTACACTTGGTATAGCCATATTTAAGCATTAAAATGTACATATCATAAACATTTTTTATTTTTTTATTTTGACGATTTTTAAAAAAAAAATCGACAATAAATAGTACTATAAAAGTATGTCAAAAATTCACAAATAAATAGTACTATAACAGTGTGCAAGGATATAATGGCCATCCTAGCGATTCCAGAGATATCCTCATTTTTCATGTCAGCTCCATACATTTTTTTCTTATAAAAATTATAACTCTTCCATTTGTGCACACAATTACTTCATATGACATTTTATAGAACAGTAATGATCGGCAGAAGTCATTTCCAGCAAAAAAAATAACATTTAAGACATCGAGAGTATGTCTTCTACAGCCGATTTTCGATCCACCGTGCGGCGTGCCGGTTCCCGGCTCGCTCAGTTGTCCCGCGGAGACCGTCATACGTGCATCATGAGGTCCGAAACGTGATTTGCAATTATTCAAATTTGGAGTACGTCGCAATGGCACACACAACTTTACGCTAGGGCTCGTTATAACTCCCACGCTACCCGGCGACTTTACGCGAATTCGCAACGCTTGAAGTCGCTCCGTCTTCGCGGGGTTCTGAACCCTCAAGTCCCACAGGCCCGTCGTATCGTAGCGACGACAAAGCGGCTACTCGATCATGGGCAGTTCTTGGGCATGGGCTTTTAATATCGTAAGACGTGACTTCACGTGACAGAGACACTTTATTGAAAAACAAAATCAAATAAAACGTGCTGTATGGAACGCAGTGGCTTGGACTTCAACCAATTACTACGTTACCGGGAAGTGTGAGGTGAATTGGGGGTATTCCGAATTTGGTTATATTCCGAACAACCGAAAAATGTACCAAACGAAATAATATTTGTATGTTGGCAACATTTACCTAGGCGCCATGTTGATTTGGCTATCGGTCTCCAGTTGACGCTCGTCGCTAGCGGCTTTCTGACGAGTGCAGTGACAGTTTTTGTGCCAACGGACGATTTCGCGCCATTTTTAACAAATCGGAATAACCCCAACTTGGATTGTGTCTAAACTAGGTAAGTAAATGAATTGATTGTTTATTTTTATGGTAAATTGTCGTTTTTTAAGGACAATTCAATGTGTCAGGACGTTCTATCTCTAAATTTCAGTTTTATTCGGAATAAACCCGACGGGAATATTCCGAAATGTTTTGTGTTCGGAATAAACCCATTTTCTTTTCTCATAGTAATCTGCAGAGGTTCTCAACTTTTCAAAATAGTCGGTAGTGAAAATGTACAGAGACAAAGCTTCATACAACCGCGCCGTCGTAGGTACACAAGTATACGGTGCATGTGTACGTACGTGATCGCTATTCGTATTTATAAAATCGTAATTATAAAAGCCATATTAAACAATAAAACTACTTACTAATAGATAAAATAACATACCGAAAAAAAATTCATTTAATTCATTTTACGACAGTTAATAATTTCTCTACCTACTTATATGTATCTTTAAGTACATGATGTAGGTACAAACCCTTTCCATTTTTCGCCTTCTAACCACGGAAAGTTAATATGTAGGAGGATTAGAAACCAATACCATACGGCACTTACCTAACTTATATTGTCTAAAACTGCATTAAGTACTTACCCCATCTTATTTTTTCAGGTCTAACATGCCCCGTACCTACGTCCGTAAGAAAGTTAAACCATATACGCCAGAAGACTTAGCCGAGGCGTTACAAAAAATAAAAAATGGAGAACTTACCATAACCACTGCAGCAGAACAATACTCCATTCCAAAAGCGACTCTAAGTGAAAATATGCATTCTAAGTATTCCAGGCCAACTGCAGGTAGACCTACAATCTTTTCATCGGAAGAAGAAGAACGTTTAGCAGATGCCATAAAAATAATGGAAAAATGGGGATTTGGATTGTCAAGACAAGAAATTTTAGAAATTGTCGCTGAATACGTAAGGCAAATCAGATTAAAACGCCATTTAAAAATAACACGCCCGGTCCAGATTGGTTCATCAACTTCCGCAAACGTCACCGCCTCTCTATAAAGAAAGCACAGCCCGTGGAATATGTACGCAAAAAAATGACGGATCCATTTTTCATTTTCGAGTACTTCGAGTTGCTAGAAAAGACTTTGATAGAATTGGATCTTATTGACAAACCTCAAAACGTCTGGAATCTAGATGAAACGTCTCTGTGTCTGGACCCTACTAGAACAAAAGTAGTGGGAGCCATCAATAAACCCTGTGCAAGAACCACTTACGGTTCTGGCAAGGAAAATATAACAGTATTGGCAGGTGCAAATGCTGCAGGCAAGAAATTACCACCTTTAATTGTGTTTAAAGGAAAATATGTTTGGGATCAGTGGATGGCTGCAACAGATGATTACGACTTCGAGTTATCGTATGCTGCAAGTCCTAAGGGGTGGATGCAGACCGACATTTTCTATAACTACATGAAAACGATTCTCATTCCAAGTGTAGGTCAGGAGAGACCAGTCTTGTTAGTGTATGATGGCCACTCTACCCATGTCGATGTAAAAGTTATAGAATTGGCAATTGAAAATGGCATAACCATTCTCAAGCTCCCACCACATACATCTCATTTGCTTCAACCGCTTGATATAGCAGTTTTCAAATCCTTTAAGAGCAAGTGGGATGCCAAACTAGTCGACTGGCAGCGTCGAAACATTGGCACTAAAATGGCGAAAAACATATTCTCGAAAACACTTGCTGATACATGGCAAGAAACCGCACCCGACATCATTAAAAATGGGTTTAAAAAAGCTGGAATTTTTCCGTTTGATGCCAGTGTTATACCTGTGGAAAAGTACGATCCAAATGCCTATAGAAGGTACCAGTTAATAAGAGAAGAGCGTTTGCTCCAAAGTCAACAAAATACAAGTAGTCCGGAATCATTGAAAAAAATTTGTATCGATTATTTTAATGAACAGAATAACATACCTGACGCAACTCTTCACAAACAGTGCCCACCGGACCAACAAAACGACACTCTTGGGGAACCGAAGTCTATAAACCACCAATTTACTAATATTCCAACTGAAAATGTAAACTTATTATCTCAAATTTCAAAATCTGATAGCCAGATGACGGTTTTTTTAGCTGAAGATTCAACCTCTATGCCAACATGTTTAAAAGAAGGTCGTTCTGATCCGAAAAACAACGAAACAGTTAAAAATCCTAATTTAATTATAACATCTAACATTGTCATCAAAAAATCCTCCATAACTTTAAATGCAGCGCCACAAACACCTCTTTCACCAGCATCTCCAAGAATCTTCACATTTGAAGAAGCTTTTCTGAAAAAGATACAACAGGAAAAGAAAAACAATGATACTGTGATAAAAAAAAAACGTATCTCAAAAGGTGCCGAAGTGATAACCAAGTCTATGAGTAAGAAACAAGAATCTAAAGACGAAGATAAAGTAACTAAGAAAAGTATGAAGAAGCAAGATAACAAGGATAGTCAGAGCAAAAATTCTAAAACAAAATTTAAACAAAACTTGGATAAAAATCGACCGGGTACCTCAGGCCTTCAAAAAAGTACGAAGCGAAAGCGCGTCCCTTCAATGGATTCCACAACAAGTATATCGGATATAATGAGCGTGTATAGTGACTCAGAACTACTTGATTTTGATGACTTTGAAGAATTTCATGTATTTAAAGAAGATTTTACCCCACTAAATATAGACAATAAACGAAGAAACGAAGAATCACATAATATTAGTTTAAGAAAGGGAAAAGTTAAAGGCAAAAAAAGTATTGAATGTAAAGAAAACCAAACCAAAGATGAAGAAAATGAAAGTGACAGCTGTATGAGTGGAAGTCATAAAAAAATCTTGAAGAGTGCTAAAAAAATAGAAAAAGGCGAACGCTATCAAGACAGTGACATAAAAGAGGATAGTAGTGATAGTAACGAAAATTACAACAACAATGAAAGGAATGACATTTTTAATATAAACGACACGGTCCTAGTAAGATATTTTATGAGGAACAAATGGGTTCACTATATAGGGTTTATCGAGAAAATTGACCAGCTGGATGTAGAAACTTACTTCACTATTGATTTCTTAAAAACTGTAAAGAAACCACCCCTAATATTTGTAAAACCAAAAAGAAAGGATTGTGACGTAGTTCCGAAGGCATCAATCGTAAAAATAATAAAAATTGAATTAAAAAATGATAATAAAAAAGAATATTATTTGTGTAATGACGTTGACGCTGTGTTTTTTTAAAGCTCAAAATAATTTTAAAGTTCTCACTAGTTCAATTCATTGGTTTGCCACTTGTTTCGTTATTATTAGATATTTTAACTGTTTTTTGTTTATTTATTGATTAGTCATTATAATTTCGACAGTAAAACAAATTAAAAATAAAACATCTTACTTTTCGACGATCGAACTAATAAGTATATCGAACTAGTTAGAATAAACGATTTTAACTTGTTTGACGGTCGAATAAATGAGCCGAAAACACTCGTTCGACGATCGAACTAATCAATTGAACTTACTAGTTATTCACTTGATTGAACTCATTAGTTATTCATCTATTATTTGTTTTTTGACTAAGTTCGGAGATAATTTTTAAGTAAGTTTATATCCTTTATGCAGAAGAGAGGTTTTGTTAATTTGTTATTTTTTTATGATTGGTTTTTTTTTCTAACAGTTTATTTGTTTCTAAGTAAATACATAAGCAACAATACCTACTTACTGTTACTTTTGTGAAAAAAAGTTCCTAATACAAAGGCTGACTAGTTTTTCTACGCGATGATAATTTATATTTGCTATCTCGTTACTTATGTTTTTTTTATAGTTATTGAAAGTAAATTTTATTGTTGCTTATTCAGTTGTCAGGTAACAATTTACATACTTAATTATGTTTTTGTTGATTATTTGTATGCTTTGGGTAAATTGCTACATACTTACCTAAATATAGGTACTATTACAATTTAACTTAAAAATATTCAATGCAAAGACTGATTGACTGCGTCTAAAATGAATATAAGGTGTAAGGGACGGTGTACCAAAATACAAGGTGCAAGGGACTGCGTTTTGACAAGAATGTTTTTTAGTTACATAGACTAATCACGCCTGCATTAATTTCGGTACACCGTTCTTTACACTCTATATAACACTCTATATATAGTAAAAACCTAACTATCTTGATCTATCTTGGATAGAAAAACAAAAATAAAGTTTGGTAAGTATAAATTTCATGACTTTAATTTCAAAATTTACAACACACATCAAGTATAGCCAAAATGTTGAGGACCTCTGTCACTGGATGGGGTAATTCCGAATTTCAAATCTATGAAAATTCAGTTGAGCTATATACTTGACACATACGTAAATATTTTTGTCACCGGGGGTTTTCCGAACGAAAAAGAAATATGCACTTTGAATACCAGGTCTTAAAACACACTTTCGAATGAGTTCGGAATAACCCCGACATGGTTCGGAATATCCCCAAGAGAAGAAAAAAAAAAGTGCGTTTTTTAAATAAGTATAATTCATTAACTAAAATACATAATTATAATGACTCTATAAGTGCACGCTAATAGATAATTTCCTTGACTAGACAGAGGTAAAATCAGTTTTAAAAAAACAATTACAGATCTCTTACAAATAAATAAAAACTAACACTACCTATCAACTCAACAAAAATCGTATCGGAATAGCCCCAATGCACCTTACCTTTGTAAATAGCAAACATCTAAAAGTAGGTTAGTTAATTAAAATCGTTGTAAATAAGTTGATTCCAATTTTTAAATACGCCTTAAAATACTTCATTATCTAATTCAGAAAATTATTCAGTTTCGTGTTCAATAAGTTGTAGGTAAAAAAAATATTTATGACGGCCCTAAGACCGTAAAAGGGGAAAATTGGAATAACAAATTATCTTTCGTTCACTCAGGAGTAGGTAGTTATCAGCTGTAGCGCGAGGGTCAACGACTGCGCGTCGCTCGCGGTTGTCTCGCGCAGTCGGGCGTTCGCGCTTTAATACTATTGGTTCGAGAACGCTTTCGAGTTTCGTTTATCACAATTCTAAATCTGCCATTTTTTAATATTTTATTTTTATTTTTTTATATATCAAGTTTTATATACCAATACAAAATCATTTCGCTGCGGAAAAACAACTATTAAAATTTCAGCGTGTATAAACTATCGCAAAATAATGCGTTAAATTGTAAATGGTTTGTTGCAGTTCACAATTTATCGACAGTTAATAATCTAACAGAAATAATAGCGATAGATTATATTCACAACTAGCTTTTGCCCGCGGCTTCGCCCGCGTGGCGGTCGGAAATTATCCCACGGAAACGTACAATGGGTAATAGCTGTTACCTGACCCAACCTGCCGTTAGCTGACCCACCCTGCCGTTACAGTTACAGTTACGCCGTTTTGATCTTTAATACGTAACGTTAGGGTAGGTAAGCTTTTGAATACTGTTTTATCACATGATCGAGTTGTTAATTTCAACAATATTTGTTAAGTCGATTTGGTCTAGTGGTCGCAACAGTGAACCATTGTTAACATGCAAACCTTCCACTTTTGTAGCTTTATGTTTACAATATTCAATTATGTTTTTTGAATTCAAAATATTATTTAATATTACATTAAAATAATTCATTTAAATTAACTATATAAATACAAATAACAACAGAAATGAAAAACAATAATGAATATGATAACGATTGTATTCAATATAAATATAAGGAAAATAATTACTTACAAAATTAATTACTCGTCATATACAACGTGTAACAGAATAAGCGCAAGAGCTCATACACCCCAATTAAAATATTAAATTATAAGACTAAAATAATATCTGTAATTTAATTTAATTAAACCACACCTAGTTATTTTTTATAAAAAAGACGTCCTGACTAAACATGAAACGAGGATAGCTATGAGCGGATTACAAATTTGGTTAAGGCCCGTGAATTTGATACCTATATTTTCAAAAAAAATTGAAAAAGGTGTTCATAACCACCAGCTTGCAAACTTCATTGAAAAACACAAGATTATTAAGGACGAGCAAAATGGTTTCGTAAAAATAGAAGTACATCATTGGCAGCCTTTCAATTATTAAAAGAAATTACTGACTGTATTGACAACAAAATACCTGTTACAGTTTTATTCATGGATATGAATAAAGCGTTCGATCATGTCTCTCATGAACGATTATTGGAAAAGGTTTCCAGATATGGAATAAGAGGAACGGCATATAACTGGCTGAAATCTTATTTGTCTGATAGAGTACAGTCAGTGGAAGTAACGAATTATAATGACCAAACTAAAACGTTAGAATCATTTCAATCATCGTTTATGTTTAATAGATATGGCGTGCCGCAGGGCAGTGTTTTAGGGCCGCCAATGTTCTTGCTCTACATAAATGATTTCCCAGAAGTTATAAATCATAAATGCGTACTGTTTGCCGACGATACTACAATTATAATCAAAGGAGAAGATAAAAGTTCGTACGAACAAGAAATAAATATTGCTCTTCAAAGAACTATAGAGTGGCTAGAAGCTAACAACTTAAAAGTTAATATTAATAAAACGAAATTTATGCAATTTCATACTTATCGATCAAAACCACTGGCCCTAAGCATATCTTATAGAGGCGTTGCCCTAGCAGAAACTGACTCTGTTAAGTTTCTTGGAATAAATTTAGATAAATTTTGCTCATGGAAAAATCATATAAATGACATATCTACTAAAATAAATAGTTTTATATACCCTTTGAGGGGTATTAGTTGTGAGGTATCTAGAAATGCCGCAATAACAGCTTTCCATGGCTATATAACCTCCACTCTAAGGTATGGTATTATCCTATGGGGTCGTTGTGTGGAAATTGATCAAGCATTCGTAATCCAAAAAAAGTGTCTAAGAGCAATATTTGGGTTGAAGCAAATAGAGTCATGTCGTCCATTCTTTAGGAAATTTAAAATACTAACACTTCCATGTATTTATATATTAGAATCCTGTATATTTGTTTTCAAGCATAAGAGACTTTTTCAGCAAGCGACAAGCTACTATGCCCCACGATATAAATATATATTTTTTTTTTTTCTCCACAATATTACTCTTAATTGCTAGCCTTATTTCTACGGTAACATATTATAGGGGTATTATATTGTGGGAGACTGGTGCCTAAACTAGGCCCAAGGCCTGTATTTCAGGTCACCAGGACTCCTTCATTTAAGTTTAACAAATTATGTTATGTACTCGTACAAATGGTATGTAATTAGGGAAACGTTAACATTTTTTTTTAAAAGCTTACTAATTATAGTTGCGATTTATTTGCGAGTGTGTGACTGTGAGAATAAATTCTTTTTTGTTTTTGATCGTAGCATATTTGCATGATGATGTTTATGTTAAGACTATTAATAAATTTTCAGTATCATCGTAGTTGAGTTCTTGAAGCCAACTATGTAGTTTCATTTTGCACTTTATTTTATTGAGTTCATAAATAGATATGACCCTATTTACTTTATTGTGGAGATACCGACCAAGGTGATAAAAGAAACGTTTTGAAAAAGATGTTGAAGGCGAAATATGATAGTTCACAACAGGATTAAATCTTCTCTTAGCTCGAGGGAGTGAAGGATTGTACGTTAGAAGTCTATGCTGTTTCAGGATGATTTGTTGAATAAACAGTTGACGCACCGTCAAGACTTTCGCTTTTTGGTATAATAGTGCTGTAGGGTAGCGATAAGGTAACAACAAAGACACCTTCAGAATGGCTCTCTGTGCTCTTTCCAGTTCCAGGAGGGTAGTTTCTGGAGCACCACCCCAAGAGGTGATGCAGTATGTTATTAAAGACTGAGCCAGAGCATAGTATACCATTTTTTTTATTTTATCGTCCGTCACGTTTCTTAGGGTCTTAAAAACATATATCAGTTTTCTCAGACGTTTACTTAAGGTGTTGATATGTTCCTGGAATTTTAGTGTGCTGTCTATAGTTAAACCCAGGTATTTAACACAATCGGTTTTGCTGATTTGAATACAAGTGCATGTAGTGGAGTGAGGAAATGCACACGTGTGGGCTATGATAGTGTTTGGCGTCATGGATGGAGACGGTGTATGCTGTTTTATGGAGAAGGTGACGTATTTTGTTTTTTCCGCATTTAGAGTGAGAACATTGTCACGTAGCCAGTCCGATACAATATTGAATCCTGACTGGGCGCACACAAAGACCCCACTCCAGGTGTCTGCAGTGAATAAGAGGGCTGTATCATCTGCGAAAGTTATGACTTTGCCTTTCGGGAGAGTGAGCATACCCAGCTCGTTTATATATATGAGGAAGAGTGTCGGACCGAGCACGCTGCCTTGTGGCACACCGTAGTTAACTTGGCACTCGTCACTGACACCTTCTCCTATTTTGACGCTCTGGGTACGCTCACTCAGATAATCCTCAAAAAGTTCGAGTTGGATTCCTCTTATTCCAAGCCGTTCCATCTTCTTTATTAATAAGCTATATATACTAATAAGCTATTTAAACCGAGGACGAACCTCACATGTACAGGTAATAATAGCTATATTATGTGCATAAAATTGTATAACAAAATACCAAATTGCATAAAAACGCTACCATTTTCTAGATTTAAAAATAATTTGACGAGGTTTTTAATTGAAAAATGCTTTTATAGTGTACATGAGTTTTTAAATTATAAATTGTAAGCTTGAAAATTGCACGGTCATTTGAAATTATTATTGTGAGGCGAATCTCTGCCATTATTGACATTTTTATCATTACTGATTATTATTATTGACATTTATTTAATAATACAATTTTAATGGGATTATCTATTTATGACTGCATGATTATGGCAAACAATTAATTAATTTAAATAAAATATGTAATTTTTTTTTTTCTCTATATTTGCACGCCGAAATTAAAGGCAGAATAAGAAAACAACTCTGTACATTTTACCAATATTCTGTACCTTATTTATTAAAATAAATGATTTTTGTGTTTTTGATTTATTTTGATTTAAATGACATATTTTATTACCTTGTTATGACGCAGTGGTTCTAATTTCAGTTAAATAAAAGATTTTTTCATGAAAAATTAACATATATTAATAATGACGGAAATCGATTCAGAACCCGATTCTGAGCAAACTACTTTCAGGTCTTGCGCTTATTCTGTTACACGTTGCAGGGTTACTGGTAACTCGACGTATTCCTTGCAGGACGTCATAGTAGGGTTAAAATGCAACAAATTAAGCCACCAAATGTTCTACCGAAATTCAGTAGTTTTTGAATTAGTTAAGAGTTTTAGTTTTATGAAGTAATAGAAAAAATTACAAAAAATTAAATGTTTGGTTAGTGATATTTGCCAAAGTTTTAGGCATTATTGAACTTTTAATTATTAACAAAGGTCTGCTACGGCGTCAACTATGATAATAACTTAAATTTCAGTACAGTCGTGCCGTAAATCATTTTTAAATTGGTTTCAAATCATTTAATCTGGGATTTTTCATAAAAAAAACTAAAACTCTTAACTAATTCAAAAACTACTGAATTTCGGTAGAACATTTGGTGGCTTAATTTGTTGCATTTTAACCCTACTATGACGTCCTGCAAGGAATACGTCGAGTTACCAGTAACCCTGTATATAAAGCTAAAACATATAAAAGAAGTTAGAATCCTAAACTACTTATGATAAACTTGTTTTTTTTTTAATTTAAGTTGTTAACGCGACAAAAAAACAGTTTCTTCGTTTCAATAGTTTCATAAAATATCAATTATTATTTTTAAAGTAGGTAAGACAGTAGTACCCAACTGATATGGCTTACCGATGTACCTGCGCAGAAGATGAATTTTCAAAGCGCGGGAATAGCTATTGACCAATCGGCACGCTCCACGCACCGCGCTTCTTTTCCTGTAAAGCTATTGATCGGCAGCTGCCGCCATGTTAGCGCGCGCCGCGTAGCATGTTAGTCAGTCGCCATACTTGCGAGTGGCTTGTGAGTGAGACGGAACTAACAGCTGCGGTGTATTATGAACCTTATAATAGTGATTTAAGGTTGATTGTAAAGTTTTAGCATTCTTTCGTTAATCTTCGGGGCCATACTTTCTTTTCTGTGCGAACGAAGATTCACGACGCGCCTTATCAGTTGGGTACCACTGTAATCTGTTACATACTTTACAAAGAATTTAGGGGTTTATTTATAAACAATGATTCAAGTTAAGTGACGTTCAAACGTCAAAAATGTATGGTTAAACAATCGCTAATCATTACTTAACTTTAAGCAACGTTTATGAATAAAGGGGTTTATGTAGTGAATCAACATGTTATTTTTTTAGAAATATTTCTATTTTATAACAATAACATCACCACATTAACTGTCATACCTACTTATAAAATATTAGTGAAATAGCACTAAATGCTTTGATGTTTTAGGTACCTACTTTAATAATATTTTTAGTTTTAAATATGGTTATAATCGTAAAAAGGACCTGCTTATTCATTGTATTGTTAGGTTTCAATTTATTAATACATAGGTAGTTTTTGGATTGTACTGGCAACACCGAAATATTCGAAATGTTAAAATGGCGCGACAACGGTCTTCTGGGTCGGGCTGTCATGACGGTAGGACGTGTTCGTGGCTGTGTCGGTTTGAAATATGGATTGGCATGGAATGCTTGGCGAGGTACTGTAAATTAAGGTAACCTATAGTTTTATCGTAAATATTGGAATATTAAATTAATTGTGATATTATGTGGGGAATAGGAGATGTGATGGTATGGTGGAGAAACTTGAATTTGATGTTGGCACATTGGCAAAGTAATATAAATGAATGACGAAATATCTTGGTGTTTCATCTTATTTCCCTAATCCCTTAAATACTGTTAATATGTGGTTATAATAGACAGTTAGAGATTATGATATTGGGATAATGAATTTGAGATCCATTTGGGAATTAGCTGTGGGGGTTTTTTTTATTACAGTATGAAACACTTCCTAAGAAATTATGATAACAACAGTTTACTTAACACACACATTGATACGTAAGTATTGTTGATTGCGGGCGGTGTTGCTGTCTTAATAGCGAAGTGGAGCATTATCTATTTCTATAATTTGTTGCAAGCGGCTTCGCATAACGCACACCATGTTCCAGCAAGCATCACTTCGCATACCGCACACCATGTTCCAGCAAGCATCACTTCCTCTTATGAGTTCCCACGTTGAAGTCACAAGTTGCGCCAAATTTTCTTTTGTCCTGACGTCTGATGACTCCCAATTTAAAATCATTTGACCCCACAAGTTTTCTATTGGGTTTAAGTCAGGACTTTTAGATGGCCAACTTATTGTTTTGACACCTTCTTGACTGGCTAGCCAATTTTGCACCACAGCAGCTCTGTGTATAGCACAATTATCTTACACGAAGTAAATATCCGTGTTTCGGTAAGCAACACGCACTGTCGGCAACATTACGTCACGTAATATTTCTAAATATTTGTGACTATTAAATCGGCCACTAACTTCTACAAGTTCAGCAGGACCCATGCAAGACATCCAGCCCCAATAACCCAAAGTTATTTTACCGCTGGTTCTGCACGGCAGTAAACAATTTTCATTATAACGTTCACGTTTCTTTCGCCATAAAATTTTTCGTCCATCCTTATCAGATTTGAAGGACTTCTCATCAGTAAAAATTACAACCTAGGTAGGTATGTAGGTAGATATGTAGATAGGAAATATTTTAAGGGGTCATTGTACTTATCATTATGAACAACTTTCACTCCATATGAGACCATACGGCATTATATTTTGGGGTAATTCTACAAATAGAAAAGCCGCTTTTAAAACACAAAAGCGATCCATCAGAGCCATATTTGGACTTCAAGTAACGAACAGTTGTGAACCATATTTTAAAAAATACAAAATTCTGGCACTCCCGTCTTTGTATACTTATGAAACTGCCTTATTTGTAAAATTGAACGCACACTTGTTTCCGCACTTATCAGATACTGTTAAACGTAACAGGCGGAATGATATGTTACGCGGAAGGAGAGCCAGAACAGCCTTAATGTGGAAAAGCATATTCTGCATAGCCCCGCAAGTTTATAACAAAATTCCAAAGTCAATCAAAGAGTTGAATTTAAATGGATTTAAAAAGAAACTGAAAGACTTGCTATGTAATAAATATTATTATAATTTAAACGACTATTTGAATGATACTTTGACATCCTAATTGAATTGTAATTTTTATTGTTTTTGTTTCTTGTACTTTGACATGTTGCTCTTTGACACTCTGACATTAAAATAATGAAGCATTAATTAAATTTGTATATAATTATATAATGAATAAATCTCATAAATAATCTAATATATTTGTCATAGTTAAACATTTGATCAATATAATTAAGAAAAATGTTTATTTTACTAGAAATCTGCACACCTGTTTAGGTAGGATATGGTTTAAAGAACTTTTATTGTATGTACCTATCACCTCATGTAAGTACCCATATTCTGGCAAATAAATGATTTGATTTAATTTGATTTGACCAATGGTAAAATCGCGAAAAAAAAACAGCTGTTCCCTACATTTTGACGAGCTATGCGATCATAACGTAGGGAACAGCTGATTTTTGCGATTACAGACTTGGTCCCATAGTGAAAGTTGTTCATAATGATGATTAGGCACAATGAACCCTTAAAATATTTCGTGTATGAAAAGATACAACTTATATTTTCTTCCAAACAAATGCTAAAAAATAATGTCCAGTAAAAACTTAAAATACAAGTAACTTAATTATGTATCTATCTATACAAATATCAGCCTTGCATCTCCGCCATTCTCTTCTGGAATCGTAGGCAGAATTGGCGTCCTATGCGCGCAAGTCTGCGCCCCTGCATTTTCTTTGATTGTCGTTTTAGTTTAGCGCGACACCGCGCGCGTTTTACGATTCGGGGAGTAGGGAGTTTAGCTCCGCCCACATGCGGAAGGTCTGTGAGGAAACTATGGCTCTTAAGGGCGGGTAGGACCCAAAATTACCTGTCTTCAATTAGATGTTTCATTAAATTAATAAGACTTAGGTATAAAATAATAATAGTATGAGTAACTACAAATAATATTTCCCAACTTTTTGTGGAACAGAAACACAACATATTAAAATTTGAACTTTTTGAGCTTTTTCACGTCAACATTGAGTTTCTAGTTCCAAAACATGAATAATTATGATCTTTAATTCTGAATTCAAGCTTACCTTATAGTTTAACCAAAATAAAGTACAGAAGATTCAAATTCGAATTCTATAAACGCCAGGCGCAAAGTTTCAGCTGGTGGGAAGGCATTGTGTTTTGTTTTCGTCGTGTTTGATGAGAGGGGTAGGTAAGGGTTGCCCGGGTGAAATATGAGTTTTCGACGTCAGACTACGCCCTCTTCAATAAAAATCGTAATGCATTGGTATAGTAATTCGTTAACGTATTTGGCCATTACGATGTATTCGTCATTCATATTGGTATTGTAATAGTCGTATCGTTGCATCCCTATTTATTATTATTTATAATAACAAAATAAACACACGCTACAATATGTATATGTACCTAGTTGAAAGTAGCATGTAGACAAATCGACCGATATGCTGACTAGTTTTACAATAGAATGAGAATCGGTACTCACCCACGACGGTGAGGTTAAAGAAGAGACTCATCTTGGGCTCAGTGTTGACCTGGCACTCGTAACGGCCGGCGTCAGCGGGGCGCAGGCGCTCGATGCGCAGCGCGTGGCGGCTAGCGATGGTGGGCCCGGCCGACGCGCTCGACTTGGCCGGCACGCCCGACGTGGCCGAAACGCGCGCGTCCGCCGTGAACACCGCGCCCGCGTGCGATAGGATCTGCAGGTCACGGGAGCGCACCCACGACACCTGCACACAATAAAAGTTGCACTTCAGTGTAGCTTTTGGTATTATTATTTTATAACTAGTAGGCGCGTGAGCTAATTTTTTGTTGGCACACAATAATGACATGTAAAAATAAATTGGTGCCTCATTCCCTTTAAAATTGTATATGGGGACATCGATCCCTTTTACTCCATCCAAAGGAACGCGACCCCGGGGTCCCAAGATATGTCATAGACATTCAAAAAAATAACACCTGAGGACGATCTCGTTTGGCAGCTGAATCGAGGGCTTGATTCAGAAAGCGGTATTTCTGGACACGACTCGCATTGCTAGGAGGTTCCTCTCTCTGGAGCCCTGATCTAGGACCCTGTTCCCGATACCGGTGGGCTACTATGTTTTATACTTTTTAATGTTTTTATATTTTTTTATTGTAATATTTAAAAAAATCTTTATGTGAATACTTAATGAAATTTAAAAAATGGTTAATAAGCCACGAGACTCGACTAAAGCCTGAGGAGCTGGACTAAGGACTTGATTCAGAAAGCGGTACTTCTGGACACGGGTCGCATTGTTAGGAGGTTCCCCTCACTAGGATGGGCTATTTATACACAAATATTTGAACATATTATTCATATATGTATTTTAAAATAATGTAGATAATAATAATACATCGCATGCCGATTTCGGCTACGGTGACTGTTTTTGTATAGGTAACTTACGAGCTAGGTATCTTCTCATAACTTCATCCAATGAACGTATAACTCGACCACGATCTCTTGTAACATAAAAATTCATAAACTGGCTAATATTATGGCAAAAGATATTCTAAAATATTGTCAGTTGAGTGAGGAATTGGACGACTACTTAGAATAGCAATAGGCGTCCAAAATATAAATACTTACACAATGCGCACGCCTTTGTGAAAATAGATTATCTGCGGGTTCGGCTTTTTTTTAACCAAAACCAACTGATCCAAACTATCCTTATCCCAATTTTATTTAGGGTCGGCGCGATATGTTTTCTTCTTCCATACTTCTCTATTAGACGGCTTCTCGATAGTCATCCCCATACTAGCCATATCAACTTTCACACAGTTCATCCATCGTTATTAGTCATCACACTCGTCACTCACCACGTAATTAACATTTTTCATATCGTAGATCCCATCGCGGAGTAATACTACTACTAGTCCATCCCACAACGGCCTTTCAAGCAGACTAAGTAGACACTCCCCTTCGTTTCGGAGAGGCTATAAAGTGTGTGATCCGAGCTGATAAGTTTTATCCCCCTTTTTTTTTTTTGTTTGTTTGTTACTCGATTACTCCGCCAATTATTATGAATTGATTTTGATAATTCTTTTATTGTTTGGTGGTAGGTCATGCTTCAGAAGTGGTCCCATATAAATATTATTAACTTTGCTTGCGCCGTTTTTGAGTTAGCTTCAATATTACGTATTTTTTACACTTAGCCTATATGGACGATGTTTTAAGTTCCCGTCACTGTATAGCAGATAGTGGTATTCGAATTTGTGTGGGGTAGGTACCAAAACAAAAAAGTGAAAAAACTTAGGCTATTGTAACTTAGATAATTTACAAACTGACCCACTAAAAAGCAGGAAATAAAAAAACGTTTATACAAAACAATCGACTTCCAAAAAAACACTACAAAGTGAAAAATAACTTTAATTTCGGAAGTTGGTGGCCAAAAACGAAAATTCAAAACCAAAGACACTGCTCATCACTTTACAAAATGTTTCTTTTCCCGATGCAGGGACGTTAATCGTTGAGGAGTTCTCCTGGTACTTCACCATAAGCTCCATCATAATTATGCAATATGACGAGCATAAATTGCTTGGCAACCATATTAAAGAGATCGAATCGCAACCCGTGAAATACTTATTATCGAGTAGTTCCGCTGGCCATCTGTGGTCTTCATCACCAGTCTACTTCACCAAATGGTGCTTTTTGAGAGCAACTGCGAGTTACTATAAAAAATACCTAAATCCATACAGGTGTGCCTATAATATTTGAAGAGTTCCCTAGATTTCTCCAGGATCCCATCATCAGATCCTGACCTGATGACAATGGGACTATCTCGAAAGTATACCCTTTAAACAAAAAAAGAATTTTGCAAATCCGTGAAAAAAAAAAATTAACAACTGATCCACTAAAAAGCGAGAAATAAAAACTTTTTACAGAAAAGAAAAACAACAGACTTTAAAAAACAAACAAATTCGCATAATGCTAGGCGTAATACCCGAAACCGAACTAGTTAGATGAGGTTAAATATTTTTACTCGCAAAAAAGACGTTAGAGGTAGGTTTGGTCAGAACTATCTTCTCATCACAATTTGACAAATGAGGTATCGTTGGAAGCGTCTTGATCGTCCGTTGATTAAAGGCTATGTGACATAACATTAAATTAAATACGGCGCCCTCTAGAAGAAATTAAGAAAGGACGAAAAAAAAAAAAATTGTTTGAGGCTGTGTTTGGTATCAAATGAAAGGGTTTAATTAAATATAATATAATAAATATAAGTATTCAAAATTCAAAATATTCAAAATTCATTTATTTTCGTTACACGTCCGTCTTTGGGTCTCAGAAATAAATCCAAAAATGCCGCGCCGCCGCCGCACCGCCGCGGCCCCGTTGACCATTATTAAATACACACATCAACACGGTCTAGGGATATTTTTAAAAAAGCGAATTACTATCAATGTGTTAATTATTTATATGACATGTATATATTTAAAAGATACGTTATTTAATATTCTACTATTTTTTAATAATGGTTAAGGTACTTCGATTAAAATTTCAGGATTTTATGGAAAAAAAATGAAGCATAGACGGAAACCGTATATGAATTAACTTTTAATTTATGAGTAAAAACTGAAAAAAATAGAAAAATCATTTAATTTGTGTTTATAAACTTGAAGTTAGTAGTCTGAGAAAGCGCCCATGATGTTCATAACACATCGGCAACGATTCGGCATGCTCAGAACAAGGTTGTCAATGCCTTGCTGCGGAATATTGTCCCATGTCCTTCTGAGGTGCGCAAAAAGTTGATCTTCTGTAGCCAGATTTTCAGGAACTTCCTTCAGAGCTCTTCTTTGCAGCATATCCCACGCATGCTCAATGGGATTTAGATCTGGCGATTGAGCAGGCCAGTCTAAGGCCCTAACATTGTGTGTATGTAACCAAGCTGCTACCGTTCTCGCCGTGTGTGCCCGGGCATTGTCGTGCATGAGCAGGAAATCTTGCCCCATTTGTGTTCTGTGGGGCAAGATTACGGGCCCCAGCACCTGTTGGACGTATCGTTCTGCCGTCATATTGCCCCGCACCCAAACGAGATCCGTCCGTCCTCCAAGACGAATTCCTGCCCAAACCATAATTGTTCCTCCTTGGTATGGGTGAACTTCCTGAGGGTTCTGAAGACGGCTCCATCGTCCAGGAACTCGCCAAACACGCGTCCTTCGTGAATCTGGATGGAAGCCGAACCTGGATTCATCCGTGAACAGCACATTGGACCATTGCTCACGGCCCCAGTCCACGTGGTTCCGAACCCATTCTAATCGTCGTCCACGATTGCCTCTCCGTAAAGGTGGGATCCGGAGTGGTCTACGAGAGCATAGATTGCTTTCATGCAGTCGCCTTCTTACAGTTTGGTCACTCACAAGCACTTGGTGTTCCACTCGCAGCCTTTGGACCAATTGAGTCGCCGTTGCATTTGGTTGAGCTCGTGCAGTAATTTGCAAAAATCGGTCTTGTCTGGGGGTAGTGATGCGACTTGGCCCCCGGTGCCTCTCCGCTACTTCACTTGTGGCACGATAGCGTGTCCACAATCTTGAAATTACATTTTGGTGGGTCCCTATGGCCTCAGCAACATTACGCTGAACAGACCCAGCTTCCAGCATTCCCACAGCTCGTAACATCTCCGCCCTCGTCAAATGTTGGCGTTGCATGGCTACAATACCTCAATTTTAACTTTATCTTTCGTTTAAAAATGAAAAAAAACTGTAACTAAACGTAATTCGTATTGTTTTCTAAATTTCGCACAAATGAAAATTCCCTCTCCTACACATCAAGACATTTTTATGCCACCGAAACAAAAGAATTTTCAAAAATTTGAATTTGGAATTAGTCTGAGATAAATTACAAACAAATCGGTGTATAAAAGATTCCAATGCGGCCAGTACTTTTCGAGTTATTTAATTGAGTATGAAATATCCCTAGACCGTGTTGATGTGTGTATATTCGTAAATATATTCATGCTGTTGAATGTTATGCTTATGCACTATTATGATTAGATAAATTATGCTTGAAATAATTATGCGTAAGCTGTTATGCGTAAATATAGTTCAGATAAGTAAACAAAAGTATGCCATGTTATAATGTCTAAAAAAATTACGCAAATGGATAGGGAACCCAATTATGGGTAGGTATAATAGTCAAGTCATCAATTACTTATGGTAACATTATAAATAGATAGGTGACTACATGAAATTAGAGCTTTCATTTGCCATTAATTGATGACAATAATATGGTATAGTCGAGTTCACTAATACGTATATTGGGAGTGACAATGTTTCAAAATATTGTAAGCGATAAAATTATGATATATTATAGTTCTAACAAACTTAGACATCAATAAAATGTTTTCTGTCTATAAGTATGTTACGGTAATGCAGTCAAAAATATCTGACTACTCCTCGGAACATAAATACTCTAGATTTCAATAACCAACCTCAACCTAGGATTCGTAAAGATCTATACAGCTTTGAATATTTAACTCAATGGTACTCGTACTTTACCATTAATGGCCCATATCTGACCCGGTTGGTAAAAGTTGCCGTACAAAAACCAAATCAGTTTTAAATTATAGCCCTCTATCCCACTTTTTATTTTATATGTAAAAAATATTGAAAATCCATAGGAGAACACGTAAAAAAAATAGAAAAGATTTGAGATAACATATTATTGAATGTACTAAAACCGCATTTTTTACTTTATTGTAGTTGACTTAAAGTCAAATAAACATCGTAACACTCGTCCAGAAACTCTGCGCAGTCAGATATAGATAGTGCCATCCACGAAGATGCGCCCCACTCTGCTCCGCTCCGTACTAAAGTACAGCAATCGCGGAGAGGGGCGCGTCTTCGTGGATGGCACAGCTGTAGAATAGTATTGTTGTGTTCGCGCCGTATTCACCAGTCATAATCCAGCCTGTCCCATCTTGCTTTACCCCCCCCCCCCACCCCCGAGGTGCCATTTTTTTTTTTTTTGAGCTTGGAATATCCTCCAATGACTTCTCCCGCTCCGGGCGGAGCGGAAGGGCGTGTCAGACTTTTACTGACTAAAACCCACCTGTGTTCCTTCATTTGCCTGTTGCCAAGGTCCCGGTATCTCTTTCGGACTTTCCCGCAACCCTTGCAGGCATCAGTCCTAGCGGACCCCGTCAATTGTGCTGACATCTCTTTGAGGCGCGCGTGGAACACGACGCGCTATCGACCCGGGCCTGGTCCTTATCGGGCGGCGAGCTGCCCGTTGCTCGCCGTCCGCAAGCCCGCGCCTATGGTGGCCGGGAATCCGCCTGGGATTCCCGACGCCCAGGGCGTCTCCAGCGGAGGCGGTTAGGGGCGTGAGGGCGCAAACTTTCCCTTTCCCTCACGCGTTCCGCCTCCTCCTTCGCGAGCATTACTGCTTCGCAGAAGGAGGTGACGGCTTCCCATACCCTCTCGCTCCGTACCATGGCCTGGACCAGGGCCGGACGCGAGAGGTCATTGCCGCCAATCGCCTCCGCGAGGACACGGCGGTGCTCCGCCCAAGCAGGGCATACCTCCACCGTATGCTCCACCGTGTCCTCTGGGCGATCCGCACAGTGGTGACACCCGGGCGTTTCCTCCCGCCTAATCCTACACAGGAACCTCCCGAAACTGCCATGTCCGGTGAGGACCTGCGTCAGGCGGAAGGTGAGGACGCCGTGGCGCCTCTTTAGCCACTCCTCAAAGAGGGGACTTATCGCCGCTATTGTGGCGTGCCCAGCACTGGGTTGGGACAATCGCACTCTCCATGCCGCCATGAGATCTTGCCGGAGCTCTGTCCGCTGTGCCGCGATTTCTCGCGGCAGTGGAGTTACACCCCGGCGCTTCACCTCCTCGCGCCACTCCCAAATGTGCGCGAGGACCTTCACCTCCAGATCCCATGGCGGTAATCCGCAAAGGCGGCTCGCCGCCTCACGGGAGACCGTGCGGTATCCCTGGGCCAGCCGAATGGCCATGACCCTTTGGGACGCGTTCAACCGGCGGGCTGGCCGCAGCCTAAGGGAACGCGCCCACACCGGTGCCCCGTAAAGGGCCATGGACCGCACGACTCCCGCGTAGAGCCTCCGGCAGGAGGCGTTTGGACACCCTAGATTGGGCAGGAGCCGACCCAAGGCGGCCCCAGCCCGGTCCAGCCTGGGCGCCTAAGCCGAGGTTCGCACCCCACAGGGGGTGTCCTTAGCGAGAAGTCGCCTAGTATAACTGTGTGGAGGCTTAAGTTAGCTTAAGGCAGCCACAGGATAGCCCGCTATAAGTAGTCACGACCTCAGAGCACCTCAGAGGTCAAGAGATACAATTTCCAAAAAAAAAAGTGCAGTACCCAACTCGCCTCTCGCTTTCATTTTTTCGTTGCGATCTGTGCGTTTACAGAGTTTTTACTATTTGTTTTTTTTTACTACTTTGGCGTGCTTATTGGACTTTGTTTGCTTTTAGATACTGTAGCGTGTGGCCGATCTGTGTTGCGTCGCAGAAAATACAGTCCAACTGAAGCTTTTCTCGAAAGTTATTGGGATCACGCCGGATTATTACTACAAGAAATATTGCCCCGTGAGATAAGTTACGATTGTTTTATTTAAACTTTAAGTTTAGTGGACGTTGTTTTCTACTGAACAGATAAGTTGGTGGCACTCTACACAATAGCAACAACGAACAGGGACATCACAACGATTTTAATGTGTTTTATATCTGCTCCAAACATTTTTTAAATATTATGAACTTAACTTAAACGTAAAGACTTAAAAAAATATGTGGCCACGCATTTCAGCTTTAAGCTGCGCGAGCGTAGCCGCTGACATAGCTAGTACTTACTTTAATTATTTTGTAATTATTATATCAGATTCCATTTAATGGCTCAAGATCAATTTGCCATGCATACTGGGGCAAGCCTGGATCATGCTGTACAATACAATAATGTGTATCAATCAATCTTCCTAGGCCTTTCCCAACTATGTTGGGGTCGGCTTCCAATCTAATCGGATGCAGCTGAATACCAGTATTTTACATAGAGCGACTGCCTATCTGACCTTCACAACTCAGTTACTGGGTAATACGATACCCCTTGGTAAGGCTGGTTGTCAGACTTTCGGGCTTCTGACGACCCGTAACGACTGTCAAAGATCCATGAATGATAGCCGGGACCAACGGCTTAACGTGCTTTCCGAGACACGGAGGAGTCTCGGTATGTAAAGATGGTCTCCCATCCACGGACCAACCTCGGCAAGCGTAGTTTAACCTGATTGATTGACCCGTGCAGCTGCTACTTAGCCACGAGCCATCGTGCTGTACATCAACACAATATAAATGCATCTGCTGCCTTTTTGATCTATGTGTCCATACCCTTGGATTTAGATCATGTTGAATAAAACTAAAATAATAATAATGAATTTTGTTTTTTATAATTAATTCCCTAGTTCCCTAGTTTTATAAGCTACCTTAATGATAATAATTATAAAATAGCAAAATCGTCCTCTAGGTGAACTATAAACTCTGTATAAATAGAACCCTATGTCATTTCTGTACGGCGTGGGTATGGTTTTTATACTTCACTTTGTAGCTAATCACCCATAAAATATGATACAACTGTAGGTATTCACTGTTTTTCTTGTTTTTCTTTTTTTTACCATGATGTACAATCCCCACAGTAATGCGACACATAGGTACCTTTGCAAACTATACATATTTCTCTGTACATCCAGCCCTTTTTCATTTCTGTACGCCGCAGGTATGGTTTTCTTACTTTGATGGGCCATGACCTTTATTTTTGATGCCGGAGCAGAAATACTAGGAATAATGCAATGTTGCCGTTCGGATTTTTTCGGATGAAGGATGTCATAACTGACCACTTTAAATTGAATGTATTTCAAAGAAAAAGATTACAATAGGATAATGTAGGTATCTACTTCTGTAGAGATTGTTCAATAATTATAGTATAAACATAAATTATACCTATTCATGATCTTGACAATTTGAATTGTCCAGATCATGAGTAGGTATAATTTATGTTCCTTGGTCAAAATATTTTTCATAGAAAAATTGCATAGATATTTGTGAACCTAATTTTGCGCTAAACAATATGAACAAGAGATTGCGCACAATTTTTAGTCTGTAGCAATATTATTGCTAAAATGTAGTCACATATTTATGATGTCACAGATTGTTTACAGTTTATTGTAAGACAAAGCTGTTTAGAGTTTTATGAAACTTTGATTCATGAACATGCTCAGATATTAAAGAACTCGACTTTACCTTATTTTATGTTCAATCATAGTAGATTCACTCATCAATTACTTATGCTAATGTATGTCTATGTAGATGATATTTTATTTGACTCCGTCACTGTTATTTACATAGCAGGTAGTAGAAATTATTCGAATTTGTGTGGGGTAGGTACCACAAGTAAAAAGCGAAAAATAAAAACTTTTTACAAAAAAAAAACAAATTTCTACTACCTGCTATGTAAATAACAGTGACGGAGTCAAATAAAATATCATCTACATAGACTAAGTGGGAAAAATACGTAATTGACATTGTTAGGAGCGGAACTGATGAGAAGAAACGATCGGTTCAATGCACTAAATCGTACTGGCTTTATTGTGGGAAAACTTAGCTACTAATACAAACTCCTTTAATAAAAATCAATTGGGCAACTTAAAAATATTACATTTTGAATAGACCAATCACAGCACAGCACGTATAAGTCTGTAGTTCTACAAACTCACGACGGGGGCGCCACCATCGTGGTGGCGGTAGCAGAACGCTAGGGCTCCGCCGTCGGCCGCTCGCCGGTGCGTGCGACGCGCGCCCTTAGTTGATACACTTACTGGATGCTGGCAATGCGTACACATATCACAAAGGAGATCATTCATTTTGGGCTAAAACATGAAAGTGCCGGCCAAACAAAAATAATAATATATTCCGTTAGAACATGTTATCATGTTATTCTCTTCACTTTTCACTATGTAGGGCAATTTCCTGCGCTGTTATACGATTTTGAAAAATACTTTTTTCAGTATATTTTGTTTAAAATAATTAATAGTAATCTAAATAGCTTGTAGAAATAAAAAACCTAATTTTTCGGAATATAGATCTTTTTTTGTTCGGCCGGAACTTTCACATATAGCCCAAAAATGTATGGACGGTGTTTAGTTGCTTATATGTATAATGATCACCAAGCCATATTTACAGTAGCTTGTTTTACAATAATTATAATGGTCGCTTGAAAAACATATATTAGACGCTAAAAGTTCCTCGCTGACCTATTAATTCATTAGGCAACTAAATATATTTGAAGACGACAACGAAATTTTAAAGGTGTTGCGCCCTTTGTTAAATACTTACGTTCTAATCTAAATAAGTAACAATTCAAAAACACCCTAGTTAAGTACGACCTACTTGATCGTAGATCTGCCGTTCATCCAGGGATTTTTATATCCAAATACACAACTGAGTGCCAATACTAGAGGATAGGATACACTTGGCCAGTTTCCATTCAAAATTAAAAACAATCGTAACTCGATCAAATCCGGCTTGGTCACTCTGTGGGCGTGGAAGAGTAAATACAAAAATGTGATTACGTCGCGATGCAAACATTTCGCGAAAGTTATAGCATAGTTTTGGCAGCGGACGCTTCCGGGAGCATGCGCGGTGGGCGTGAGGCGCGTGCGCGGCCGCCCTGGCGCGTGCCACTATATGTGGCGTGCTGTGCGCGGGCTACGAGGTGCTGGGGGGAGTAAGTCGTTGACCGGCATTTTACAAATCGCTCACGATCAGTGTCAGGTGTTTGTTTTTAGCCGAGCGGTGAGACGTCGTCGGCACGTCGCACGAGGATCCCGCGAACCCGCACTGCGGACCACCTGCAGCTATGCGCGTCATTCCCGCGCGCTGCGTGCCCGCGAGCCGACGTGCCCGCGCCCGCAACTCTCAAATCTATGCGTTTCACATTTCACACTCGTCGTCGATTGATTCCGATGATATTTCTGCATCGCGAAACAATTGTTTGTAATACTCATATCGGGGCTTTGGCTTTATGGTTCATTTCAATTTAGATTTGAGTGAGTAATCCGTCATGTTACGATTTCAGTAGTATTAAGTACATATATATTCAGGACGTGTGTCAGCAGCACGCAGGCGCAGCTGTAACGTTCTCCTTCCGCGACACGTTTGTCGGTACATTTGAGATTAATCTATCATAACAAAGAACTTTGTATAACAATTTCACCTCGCGTACCATCCATCTATTCCATTTTTCGAATCTATGGTAACATAATTATGCTGCCTTTATCATCAACTGACATCTTAATGTTTACTCCCTTTCTAGTTACAGTTAAAACCATCCACATGCATACTTTAAAATATACTCTTCCTCACGACGAGTTTCTCGTAACTCCGTATCACACTTCCCTATCAACATTATCACAACTGCTTAACCTTTTTACCCGACTGCCCCAGAAGGAGGGTAATGTTTTTAGAGAGTATGTATGTATGTTTGTATTTATGTCTATTTCTTTGGCACGGTCTGTAGCCTAAACGGCTTGGCTTGATGGATTTTAACATACCAGGTGTCGTTAGGTTTTGGCGGCAATGACCTCTCGCGTCCGGCCCTGGTCCAGGCCATGGTACGGAGCGAGAGGGCATGGGAAGCCGTCACCTCCAGAAGGAGGAGGCGGAACGCGTGAGGGAAAGGGAAAGTTTGCGCCCTCACGCCCCTAACCGCCGCCGTTGGAGACGCCCTGGGCGTCGGGAAACCCAGGCGGATTCCCGGCCACCATAGGCGCGGGCTTGCGGACGGCGAGCAACGGGCAGCTCGCTGTCTGATAAGGACCAGGCCCGGGTCGATGGCGCGTCGTGTTCCACGCGCGCCTCAAAGAGATGTCAGCACAATTGACGGGGTCCGCTAGGACCGATGCCTGCCAGGGTTGCGGGAAAGTCCGAAATGGATACCGGGACCTTGGCAACAGGCAAATGAAAGAACACGGGTGGGTTTTAGTCAGTAAAAGTCTGACACGCCCTTCCGCTCCGCCCAGAGCGGGAGAAGTCATTGGATGATTTCCCACCGTCAAAAAAAAAAGGTATCGTTAGGTTCGTCTTAATTGTGGGAGTGACATAGGCTATAATTTTTTTATATATTTCATATGCAAATACAAAAAAAAGGGAGGTGAAAGGATTTTTTTTAAATTTACAACAATATTGGTATTAAATAAAAGCTAGTAATGAGTATATTCCAAATACATATATTAATAAAACTAAAAAGCTTGAAATAAAACAAATTATTTAAAAAACAAAAAACCCGACTACGTAAAACTATAACTGAAAAGAGAAAAACAAGCATTGAACTTTGTTTTTTGTAAGGTATTACATTTTGATTGTCCCCGCCTGCAAAATGCGCCTGGTTTATGCAGTCGGGTTTTTTGTTTTTTAAATAATTTGTTTTATTGTCACCAGTGCTGAAGCCGCATTTTGATCCTAACAAAACAGGTGGTCTGAACATACAGTCGAGTTCACTAATATAATGTATGTTTTGAACAGTCATACTTTCCGGAACTGTGGAAAATAACGAGTATTACCGAACGAGTAATACCAGTACCTAAGGGCGAAGCAGGGAGTGAAGTTAGTGGGTATAGGCCGGTGGCGGTGCTGTCGGTACCAGCGAAGGTATTTGAGTCAGTAATTCATCATTGTGTCTTAAAACAGGTTTCAGTCATGTTGTCCGACTCACAGCATGGGTTTAGGCCGGCTCGTAGCACGACTACAAATCTGCTGAATTTTATGGCATATGTGGTTCCGAGCGTTGATTTGGGAGTGCAGGTCGATGCTGCATATTTTGATTTTAAAAAAGCCTTTGATTTGGTCGATGATGACATTTTGATGACAAAGCTTGCGGCAGTCGGATGCACTCCCTAAACTGCTGAAATTCTTTGCTGATCATATGGGTAACAGAAAGCAGTATGTAGAATATGCTGGGTACAAATATGAGCCCTATTTTACGAGGTCAGGCGTAAGTCAGGGCAGTAATATAGGACCACTTCAATTTATAATAATGGTAAATGACTTGCCCGAGGTCGTCAGGAATGCCAAGTGCCTGTTGTTTGCTGACGATCTAAAATTACTATTAGCTGTGAAAGAGCAAAAGGACTTTGAGCGCTTACAGGAAGACATAGACTGGGTTGTTGAATGGGGAAAGAAGAATAAGTTGGTGTTTAATACGTCAAAGTGTTCGGTAATAACTTTTAGTAGGATGAAAATGCCCAAGGAATATGACTATAGAGTGGACAACACGTTATTGAAAAGAACGGAAACGGTGCGTGATTTAGGAGTACGCCTTGACTCGGGCCTGTCATTTCGTAATCACATCGTAAATGTTTGTAAAAAAGCCTATAGGAGCCTAGGTTTCGTCCTAAGAAGAGCAGAGGGTTTTACAAGCATCGCTGCGCTAACTTCTTTGTACAATGCATTGGTAAGAAGTCAGCTCGAATGTAACGCAATCATATGGGCTCCGCATGAAGCTAAATACAGTCTCATGCTGGAGCGTATACAAAATAAATTTATGAGGTTTCTGTACCTAAGGTGGTATGGTGTATATCCATTTTATCCATTAATGTATCCAACTTTGTTTGTTATAGGCATGGTGGGATACAATAAACTGGAAACAAGGAGGGACATAGCTCTTGCTACCTATATTTTTAAATTATTGCGTGGTAAGACTTCAAACCCAGGTATATGAAAAGAAATAAACCTGTGTGTGCCCGACAATTATGTATTGCGAAGGCGACGGCCACAGCTATTGGCGGTACCCAGTAGTAAAACCAATCTGCTGAGTAAAGCCCCTATAACGCGTACCTTGCGTGTACTTAATGACGTAGCGGACAGCATAGATCTTTTTACTTGTTCTCTGAGTGAGTTCACAAAAATCACGATGTACAGAATATGTTATTTTAAACAATAAAACTGTAATTATGGCCACGCTATTGAATTGGGAAATTCTTGTAATGATAGTGATGATGAGTTAATAAATAAATAAATAAATAATACATATTGGCAGAGATGAATGTTTCAAAATATTGTAAGCGTTAAAATGATCATATAGTTCATTACCAGTGATCGGAGTAGGTAGATTGAACTGGGGCCATTGATCCGAAACGTATATATTAATATGGACATTCCTCCGGAATTGGTGGATTATTAAAAAAAAACCGGAACTAATGTAGGAATTGTATTCTGCCAGAGTGGAAGGAGTCATTTGATGATTTGCCATCCTCAAAAAAAAAAGGTACGAATTGTAATAAAATGAGCAATATTATATTCTTCATATTTCTTTTAACGGCACTCAGTCACGATTTGACAAAACCCAACGACCAATCAGAACAAAGGATCATGGGTGGTACAATAACCGGTTATCAGAACAATGCGTACGCCCGCCGACGACATGCCAGGTAGCTCACTCGTTTACTTCGGTTCGTAGAGTGCGCATCTTTGTTTGTTACTGTGTTGTGAAAACAGTAGTAATAATATCACTACCAACATTAACAATATTTAATTGAATCCGGAAATACCGGAATTACTTTCCGGAAAAATGGCTTATCCATGTTATTCTTTCTGTGTGCATTTATGATACAAGTACCAAAAATCAATCTACCTACTCCGATCACTGTTCATTACAAACTTAGACATCAATAAAATGTTATACCTATCTAATCTTTTTATAAGTACTTACGGTAGTGCAGGCAAAAATATCTGACTACTCTTCGGAACCTAAATATCTAAATACTCTAGATTTCAATGTACATATTTGGTGTAGCCTAGGATTCGTAAGTACACCCCTTTGCAAAAAAACGGGCGGTTTTGATTTTTTTACATTATTGGTCATCATTTAGTTGTAAAGTGGTTTTAATAGCCAAACTATGTTACTGGCACTTAATTATGAAAAAAACTTAATTCCAAATTCGTAACTTTTGTTTAAAACAATGATAATCCCTTTTTCAGGTTGTGACTTTTAACAACTTTTTGCGGGTTTGCGTTTAAAAGGTTATCCTGGCAACTAAAACTAACTTCTTGTTATTTTTAGTAGAATAATTTATGTTTGTCGCATAATCCAGCCTTATTGTGACTTAAAACAGATATCTTTGTGTCGATTGTAATGGCAGAAAAAACAATAAGAGCTAGTAAAATTGTAGCGCTGCTGGAAGAGGGGTGGTTTTCGTTTCTGCAATTGTATTTGTTTTTTATTTATTTATTTTTCCATAAATAAGTATTAAGTATGTTGAAACTGTATGTATTCCCCGTCACTTCTGGTCCCTAAGAAAATCACCGTTAGGCAACATTTGTCTGCCATTAATGCTGAAATGAACCTTTTTTATCCCATCTATTCCGAAAAGAACGGCTTGGTTCGCCGTTAAGTGCACCCAAAGCTGGTGTTTTCTATAAGAAACTTTTAGCGGGCAGTAATGAGTTTTTCTCAAACATGCTTGGAAATTCGAGCATTATTTTGACAACCTTCTTCGAGATAAATCAAAATTGCTGTACTGGTAAAAAACAAGTGACGATGCGGCCAGCAAAGTTACTATGAAAATCCATATCTGGCGTGTTTAGCGGCCAAATAAATTACTATGAAAACTCATATCTGTCGTGTTATTTAAAAATGGAACGAACTTTTTACTTCAACACAGGGCAACCAAGTAGGTAAATTATCAAAGATTTTATTTAAATTTCGAATTGGCTTGCAAATAGAACAAAGAAGAAACAAATTAACATATTGGCGCATGAAAAATGATAATTGTTCGTCATTGATTCTGGAATTTCTATATAATTTACTCAGTTTGAATTTCCGCGCGTTGTTTGAGAAAAGTACTATACAAGCCTTGGCCGCAATCAGGAATTGATGGACTCACGCATGAGTGCCTCGGCTTCGCCTCGGCCCTCATTTTCACGATCGTCCATCAATACCCTTATTGCTGGCCGCGACAGTAATGTACTATTTAATCCTCTTTATAAGTGCGCGGCAAAGAATAAGTGCGCCGCAATTATCTTTTCCGCGCACTTTTTGAATTTGGAACATCTTAGTGTTTAGCGCCAAAGAAATCGTACGCAAATATTGTTTGAATAAAGACTGGCTAGTACGACGGCCCATAGTAGCGCCGTGTGGGTACTGGGAAGTGTTAGGACCGACGTAAAATAAAATCAATCTGCCTAGCCTTTTCCCAACTATGTTGGGGTCGGCTTCCAGTCTAACTGGATTCAGCATTTAGAGATTGAAGAACAGGGTGGAAAGTTCACTCATCCTCTATTGAAAAGGGAGGATACTCCGACCAAACGGGTATCTTGTCTGGCGGGCAACTGCCCAACGATTGATGTTGGAATCTTGTATAATGTTGATCGCGCGGTAAACTCCCATTGCGCGATGCAAGATTTTGTGTTATTTACTACACAGTAAGATACATAATTTATCGGAATAATTACGACTTCCGAAATTAAAGTAATTTTTCACTTTTTAGTGTTTTTTTTTGGAAGTCGGTTGTTTTTTTTTTTTTGAGATAATTTTGGACATTATTGTCATCGGTGAGGGAAAACATGATGGGGAAACCTAAACTTGTAGTTAATAATTATAAGCCTGTAATAGCCAACCCGTCTTGAGCAAGCATGGTTAAAATATGAGACGCCTTTTATTTTCTCATAGTGGGTGATGAAAAGTATAGTGTACGAGTATCTCTCGGGCGCAAAATATATTTTTGGCTCGGGCGACGTACTTTGAATCCCTCGCTACGTTCAGGATTGTACTAAAGAATCTCTCGCTACGTTCGGGAGTTACTCTAGAATCCCTCACTTCGCTCTGGATTCATAAAAGCGCCCTCGCCGTAAAAATCGCCGTATTTTGCTCCCTTATGATACAGTCTAGTATTTCAACACACTTGCTCGTAAAGTGGCTCTTATTGAACCGCTTTTAGGTTCATAATGCAGTGTATTATGGAAGCGTGCTTTTTACTTTATATTACCGCACTAGTGCGGTAATGTGCGCCACAGATTACTATTTACTAGTCTGAGTAATGACATGGCAGTATGGAATTAGTAAGTACTATCATGGCAGCATGGAATTTGTATCCAATAGAAATTGTTTTTGGTGAAGCTTTTTACCAAAGACAAGCGCTCAAAAGCAAATTTTATTTAAAAAAAAGAACCATAAGCAAAAAAAATCCCTTGCATGCCCATGGGACTTTTTTTACCATAATTAAACGTCTGTGGGATACTATACAGCGAATTAGTATGAACTATCCCACAAAAAAATGAGCATTCTCTATTTACACCCGAGCAGAGACTTGCGCTTTTTTCCGGTAAGACCGCGGTTGGCACATGCGCAGGCCACTTGACCCGCCCCGACGAAACGCGCTGACCTGCCCGCGTTCTCGTGGAATGAATAAGGGTTTATATCGTCTGTGGCTATTTCAGTCTATATTGTTCACTACCCTAACCCCATTTGAGTATTATGTATTATTAACATTATTATATTTTTATATAGGCTGTTCAGCGGTATTACCAGTGCCTTTATTTACACCGCGCGCTCATCGCTAGCGGAAAAAACCAAAACTAGTCGCTATTTTCCATAAATATTTGTTAACTTTTTTGTTGTGTAGTTAAAATCATTATTAAAAATGTCGATTTAGGGGAGAAGAGCGTAAATAATAATAAATAGATTTGACTCCACCATGGTACGTTTAGATACAGAAACATTTATTTTTGAATTTTTTTTTCTTATTCAAATCAAATTTTTGTATAGGCTGTCTAACGGTTTTGCCAGTGCTTTTATTTACACCTATGGAAAAACAAAACCAGCCAGCGCGCCATTTTCCATAAATATTTATTATCGTTTTCGTTGTGTGCTTAATTAATAACAAAATTTAAAGTATTGTCACCAACCGATATAGAAGTTTTCAAAAGAAACTCCGGATAGTCAGTACCTGGCAACAAAGGTCAATTAAACTTTATAAATCTATCATCTCTATAGTTACGTTATTGTAGCATAAGTTCTTACAACAAGTCTGTTTTTTTTCCTCGCAAGTGTGTTGAAAAACGTCGCGCGTCGTTTGAAACGCTTGTGTATTGATTATTACACTCTCGGCTACCTTATCGCGATTGCCTGTGGCTCGCGCGATTAATACCGCCTCGATTGTATTATCCAATAGAGCACACTCGTATCACAATGTACTATTTTGGCGCAGCCGTGAGGCACACATTTTTCTTACATATAAATTATATTTTTAAATATTAAAATAAAGAAATATATAAAAACATTTAAAAATATATACATATATATATAGGCACACATTATTATTAAAGCATTATTTTCCGTTTTTTTTTTTTTTGTATATTGTGTTTCACCAACTGTGTCCAAATAAATGTTATTCTTTCTTTCAATATTCAGCTATATGGCCTTTACCATTATATTTATTTTTGCTTGCCAGAGCAGAAGTACGAGTAATAATGCAATGTTGCCGTTCGTAATAGGACTGTATCAATCTGACAACGTTGAGAGAGCTGCATTATTTGATTAATTAAAGTTTAGGAAATCTTATAAGGTCAACGCAAAGGGAAATGTTAAGGTCATAGGGTTGCCAACCGTACTATATTATATACTTAGTATCCTAACTTCCTCACTAATAATATAAATGCGAAAGTGAGTTTGTTTGTTTGTTACGCTTTCACGCTAAAACGGCTGAACGGATTTAGATGAAATTTGGCACATGGGTAGACCATGACCTGGAATAGGATATAGGATACTTTTTATCTCGATATTCCCACGGAATCGAGTCTTACGTGGATGAAACAGCAGGGCGCTGTTAGTTGTACTATATTTCTGGTCTGCGTACTACTATATGTTTACAGTTGAAGAAAAATACTATATAGTCAACACCGAAATCTAACAAAGAAAACCTTCATTTTAAACATTTAAGATTATTTAGCTCGCCTTTAAATTCGATATGGAAAATGGTACCGATAACGAAAGTGCGCCGCTACTAACGTCGAATAAAAAGCGAAAAATAATACAAAGACTCCTTTTGGAGTCTTTTGGATTTTTTTTCCCATTCAGGTTTTTACCTAAATGTGAAAAAAAATAAAAATTGATTGTAATAAAGCATATTACACTTTTATTTTAGACAAAAATGTAAGAAAAGTAAAAAAAAAAAAGTGTAGGTACTATATTTTTTTATAGCTTATTTTGACAAATAGGTACTATATTTCCGAATAAATGCTGGCAACCCTAGTCATCACTGACAACTTCAAATTGAATTTGTTCAAAGAAAAATATTACAATACGTTATACTTCTGTAAAGAGATTGATCAAAGAATTAAGGACAACAATAATTCGAGACATGTCAAATTGTCAACATATTTTTCATAGAAAAATTAGATAGATATTTGTGAACCCTGTGAACCTAACTTTGCGCTAAATAATATGAACAAGGGATTGCGCACAATATTTAGCCTGTAGCAATATTATTGATTGACCGAGCGAGCGAAGCGTCTTTGCATCAAGTCTGGCAAAGTTGGCAAGTGTGTTTGTATGTACGGTCGCGGTCACAAGTCCTGTACCAGTCTTACAAAGCTATCGCATCGTAACTCGTCGCACTTGAGACCTTCTTCTAATAAGGCATTTCACACACACACTCACCCGTATATTGCACTATTTCATCATGAACCAAACAGAAAGTGCGCGGTTTATAAAAGTTTCCTTTAGTTCGTAGGCATAACGCGCCCCGCTGTCTTTTTCTAATTATAGCAATTAGAAAAAGACTGCGAATGTCGAGTAATGAGTAAGTATCTTTAATACAATATTTTAAACTGGTCAAGATAAAAAAAAACAAAATTGAGGGTAGATTTCAAACAAAATTTATTTACTGGCTGTAATATAATCGTATGACGTTGTTGGTTGGTGAACTTAGTTACGAGCGTTTGTGTTATTGCTGTTAGTGGTTTTTACTTAGTTTGAAGATTTTTATTAAAAATGCAAGCAAATATAAATGTTGAAGCCAGAGCGAACATTGAAGCATTGCATAACAATGGTTTTAATATATCTGAAATATCCAATGAAACCGGTTTATGTGTAAGTTATTTTGTTGAGATTGATTTTATTTGTTAATCTCTTAAGTGGTGGTTCAAAATGAGTAATAAGGATTTCTTTATTTTTAGAGAAATACTGTGAGACGTTGGGTGAAAAGATTTGAGGAAGAGGGAAGTCTGCAGAGCCGTGTAAGATGTGGTAGGCCGCCACTTATTAATCAGTCTCAGCGACGCTTTATGGTTGGTGAATATGAAACTAATGGTTTTATACCAACAAGACGATTTGCTGAAGAATTCGATGCGTCACTGCGCACTGTTCGCCGTGCACTCCATGCCGAAGGCCTACATCATCGAACTCCAGCGAAAAAAACATTTTTAGCCCAAAGGCATAAGGAGGAACGTTTACGTTTTGGTCGAGAATATTTAGACTTTGATTGGGAGACTACTATATTTACTGACGAAAAGACTTTCAAATCGTGCCAAAAAGGAAGACTTCATTTGTGGCGCAGAGACAATACACGTTGGTGTGACAATAACATTATAAAAAATACGGAGTCAGGAAGAATAAGTGTGAATATGTGGGGTGGATTAGTGCTCAGTGGGTTTAATGGTGCAAAGATGGGAAGCACGAGACGAAAGATGTCTCGAACAGCTCAGGTCCCATTGCATGGAGTTGTGGGACAGTTTACGTAGCACAGATATTTGTAACAATATTGTGGCCTCCATGCGTCAACGTCTTCTTGACTGCATCAATAATAACGGAGGTCACACTAAATATTAATAAAAACATATAATGTAAGTAATATTAATTGTTATCACGGGAATTCAGGGGATACACTGGCCATAATAGTAATAAATTAGTTAATAATTGTAAGATTGCAGGATTGCGGTTAAGCTTCAATCTTCTTTTCCTTGAGAAAATGAATAAATTAAGCTATAACCTCAATAAACAATAACATCCAATTTTTATTAGCAACCAAAAATGATTTACGAACAAATGATAAACTTATTTATTTTCAACGTCTGGTATATCGTTCTTATTGTGTTTATGTTTTTAAGGTTAATAATAACATAAATAAATGTCCCTATAAAAAATGAGTTTTTTATTTATTTATTAATACCTACTATACCTATCTACTTTTACCTTCCGCAGCCTAACCTTCATAAATATTAATTGTAAATTAACGAAATCCAAATAATTGAACAGTGACACGAAAACAAAAAAAAAACAAAAAGAGTCGAATACGTATTGAGGTTCGAACCTTCTCCATTATCATGCACACACAATTATACCGACCTACTCGTGCGATCCTGCCATCGCTTCATACAACTATCATGTTGAATTTTAGCATTGCTTTTAAATAGGTAGATAACTCATTAAGAAGAAAACAAGTATAAGTAGGTGCTTATACTTTATTTAGTGTTGACCACACATTCATCTGACCAACCAACATCGCCCTTTCGTAGTTATACAGTGTGCGTGTTACAGTATGCATTAAAATATCACACACACAGAGATAGGTGCAGACCTAGCGTGCACGCAAATATGAACATTCCGGTGGCACTCCACTTCTGTCCGTTGACTGTACATACTCGTCAACAGGTCGTATTTTACAACAGATCTGGACGAAATTTGGTGTAAAGGTATAATTTTTTTTTTTTTCGTCGGGGATTTTTGATTGTAGTTCTGCTTCCTCCAAAATGGGGCAAAAAGGGGGCTACTGGATATCTCCACCTTATGAGATCCGATAACGATGGTTCTTCGATTTTTATTTGAAAAGAGGTAAATTTAAGTAGGTCTCAAAAAAAATTGGTGAAGATTTGATGAGGGTTTTCGGCATGATTAGCAGTAGCTTCTCAAAATGCAGTAAATGGCTCCCTATATATTACACTAACCTATTTGTTAATTTTTCTAGCTGGCTTACAAATTTTTACTTATATTTTTTTTGGCTTTTATGGTTCTGTAGGTTACAAAGAACCGATATAGTTTCGCCATGTCTGTATGTCTATCAGCGGCTTAGCTCAGAGAATCTTAGTACTAGAAAGCTGTAATTTGGCATGGGTAAAATAAAGGAGGAGAGTGAAGTGGTGTGAGCACTTCATCCGAATCTCCCCTCACCCGATTCTGATAACTTCACTTCACTTCGGCGCGAGGTGGACTGAGCCCGTGCGCGCGTTGCAAAAATTTCGGTTGAACTTAGTACCTAATGTACGATGATGATTAGTTTAATTCTCTTTGACTACATTGCATTCAAATGCGCCTTTTCGCTCACACTCGTCGGCTTTAAAAGCTGCTTGCCTTACCTTTCTTTGTCTAGCAGTTTTCGCCTTCAAATTGCTATAGAAACGTTTACATTTGTTGATATATTGGTAAGTACTACGCAGATTTGTATGAAATGAAAAGCCGGGCTTTTGGGAGCACAGAGTACTTTTTATTTTGAGAGGCATTAAGTTTGCGCTAATGCACTAGCCGCAGTACGCAGTAGCCCCGATGTTGACCCGCGTAAAGTGAGTTGCAAGTCTGCGACGCGACGGCCGAGGCGACTCAATTATTTTGTTATTGTTTTGAAATTAAATTTTGAGATCAGTATTTTATTTTCCAAGTGTTGAAGTAGTGAATTAGTTTTATTATCGAAAATGATGTGATAGGTACCTAGTTATTGCGGCTATATCATTCCCTAAGCTTAGTAAGTGATTATAGTGTTATTTTTATCATCAAAATGTGAATTTGGAAACTGTGTTCGAAAAGGTATGTAAATACATTGAGTTTTCTAACAGTAAGTAACTCTTTGCATCACCGTTATCAACCCCAAATTACTGTTACTCGGATATAAAAACAAGTATTTTTGTCAGTTGAAGAATATTTATTGAAATTGGCATTCGATTGTTTAATAAGTTGATGAGTATGACAAACTTAGGTAGCTGGTGCCATGAAAGACATCAAAAGTAGGTATAGTTTTGTTTGTATGGCAATTTTAGTTTCGTTAAACCACTGAAAAACAAACCATCTTATTATTACTACATCTCATCAAGATCACAAAACACAATCATTTTCGTATCAAAGATATTCTTCATACCTAGGTGTTTTTAAATAAAGATTAGAGTTGGCTATTGTCATTATGATTAATTATAAAATATAATATCTCATTTAACATTTTCAATCGACATTTCATAAAATAAAATTCATAAAACTAAGACAATTCATATAAAACTAAGTATGCGTATAGTAATAGAACAACAAATCTATAATTTGGGGGCCACCTAGCGGCTTTCGATTGAATAATTTCTCATGTGACAGCGAATATGAATTTATTATGGTGAAAAGGTCCTGCTAAGCGGTGTGGTGACGCGCGTTCGCTAATATAGATGGCGCTTACGACAATTATGTACTGATGCTTGAAATAAGTAGAACTTTTCGCATTATATAGGTTTTCTAACCAAAATTATAATAATGGTGTTACCATGAACAACAAAGAAACTCCTTAAATCGCTCACTTGGCAGTTTTTTTAAATCGTAAAAAATCTGTGGGCTTGCCCTAATTTTGACCCCTAGGCACGCCACGGCACATAGTTTGTGTGGGGTTAAATTGTAGGTATGGCCCGTCAGCCAGGCACACTTTTAGCACGCGATTACTGAATGCTTGGCCGCACTGAGTCACTGGTAGCGCGGTGCGGGAAGCGGCGCTGGTGCGGGGAATCTTGGCTTGCAGTTCATGGTGGGTCATGGGATTGCGTTTAAGTATATAAAGAGTTTAACAATGGGTTCATAATAACAAACTTATGTCGATGCGCATTTTCTTTAGAAGTTACTTAGTTTTATTCACGGAATAGATAAATAAGGTTGGAATGGTAATGTGGGCGTGGCAAGCGCGCCACAATTATGATTCGATAATCATAACTCGACCGATTCATTCATTCACCGCGTTTCGTGCGCTTCGGACTACTGCGGAGAACAGAGCTCTGCTTTAAAATGCCGTGTTGTGCAATTATCACTTGTAAAACAAAAAGTCAGACCGCAAGTATAGAGCGAGGGGGTATATCTTTCCATCGGTAAGTCGAAAATAACATTTAATTATAATTTTATTAGTAAAAAACATAAAAATATTCTGATCACTATGAAATTCCAAACATTAACGACATTATTGCAACAAGTAAAAAAAAATATACATTGCACGATGTGTACTCGCGTAATCAACGCAATTACTAAGTCCGCTTACAATGTACTGCATGCGTCGCGTCCTCTTCACTTCAACCATTGACGTTTCGTCGTTTGCCCTGATTGGCCGTGATGCACGGTCGATAGTGAGGTGACCATGTGGTTAAATAAAATCATCGATAGAATTCTCAAATAATATAAATTTACGTTGGACAAAGATTCTTTTTGAATTATTTTATATTTAATTAATGATAGTATATTTTTAGTTAGATGTATAATGAGACAATTAAATATTACAATAATTATTGAACGAATGATACAATATAGTAAATACTTGTAGATGACAGATTTACAGGGAGAAATTGAATTCATTGGCAACATTATACGAGATCATTGTACTCATCTACAAGTATTTACTATATTGTATTTAGTATTAAAATATAAGTAAAATCCAATTTTACTTACGCAATAAATTATAAATTTTAGGTTTCCTAAAGAACCTAACGCCAGGGAACAATGGATTGACGTGACAGGTAGAGGAAACTGGATGCCGACAAAGACGAGTACTATTTGCTCTATACATTTCAGTGAAGATGATTTTATCATTAAAAAATCTGGTTATAGGTACCTAAAACCAGGGGCGATCCCAAGAGAACAAATTGTGCAGATTTCTTCTTTGGTAGGTTTTGTTAAAATGTATTACTAACTTGTTGGAATTAAGTTCCGATATTTCATATTCTACTCCTATTTATTAACTCCTAAATTATGAACAAATCTGATCCCTGCACTCAAAATGTAAGGATCATCAGGTTTTATTTTATTTGATGGTTCATTTTCATGAAAAATATTTCGAGTATGTATGGTATCATATAATAATTACAGTAGATTAATTATCACACTCGGGTAAATCATTATCACGCAAGCATTCAGCTCTAATATTTCAATTTTGAATTATTATTAAGTGTACCGTGCGTGACATGTTAAGATTTTTGCATTATTTTTCAGACAACTAATTCTTGCAATGCTATACTTAATAAGCCCAGTTATGATGCTATTTCCACCAGTGTGCAAAATTGCGAAGGCGCTCAGGTAACCTTATACTTATATCTTGAATTATAATCGCTCTTGTAAAGTCCGCATTTCAAAATATTTTATGTTATTTATAATTTTAGGATTTACAAGCACAGGCTTCATCTTCAATTTTGTTGACACCAAAAAAAGATAAATCTTTAAAAAGAAAAAACACTGAAGTAAGTAAATTTATACCTATAAAGATTGGTCAAGAATCGTTACATAGATGTTTTTTTTAAAGATTAATGGTATCACTAATATTTCACCAAAACTCATTTCACAAGTTTAATTTTTCGATAATTTAATTCGATAAAGAATATCGGCTTTATGAAGCACTAGCGTGTATGAAAATTTTTATTGCTTTTTTGCGTGTGTGTGTCTATGCCTACGGGGGTTTAGTACTAGTGTGCGAACGAATATCTGCCCTGAGATTTATGTGTGTCTGATTTGGTTGTGTGCGAAATATTTGTAAACATAGGAGTGCGTATGTGTAGAAATTAAAATAGTGGGAGACAAGCGGTGACACTGGTCCTGATACAAAATTGGAGCTAGGGCCTTTCCAACCTTATTTATCTATTCCGTGGTTTTATTTAATTATTGTAATACGTGCGTAACGCGCTCGCGCCTCAGGCCTAAGGACTAGTCTAGGATAAAAATGAGTAAGTAAAACAAAATTGAGTTTCTGACTGAATATCGGATTAGAATAAAAATATTATTAAAATCTCGATTATGATTGTAAATGTAATGCGCGGGCATCCCTAGCTTCAGTGACACTGACAGCTCACTCCACGCACACTTCACCTAAGTTTTCATGGCGTGATGTTACAGAATCGACCGGCTGGCTTACGTTCTATCGGTCCGATCCTTTGACGGCATAATTCTTAAGAAATTGCGCCTTCAATTCGCCTACTTATGATCCGTGACCCCGGCAAATGACCTCTGCGTTACAGTTCTTTAAGTAGGTACAGGTTGCTCCAAGATGCTAATTTAGACAATTGTAAATAAATCAATAATTTATAATAACGTTTAATGAAATTAAAATATTTTCATAAAACGAATAAGTACGCAAAACTTAGGCGGCACGCTGCATACATTTTGCGGACAGTACTGCTCACGTCATAATTACTTCTGCAGACCGACCACTACTGCTGTACTGGTGTTTTGAGAATTTCTCAAGGCATCCTAGGCAATTTCCATACACAGACAACGCGGTAATGTTGACCGGTCGATAAAGGACAGCGAATTATGAAAATATCAAACGTAACACAAACAACAGCCGAGCAATTTTTGTCACTGATGTTATCCATTCGGACATGTATAATAATTATGTGGTGATCCCGATCCATACATAATGTTCGTGAACGGGCGCCGTCATAAGGGACTGCTCATCTATTAGCTGCCACTGCTTATTTTAATTATTATGTGGACGCTTATAACTTGCACGCAAAAAAATTCAACAGAAACGTGATCAGCGCGCTGCACAAAAGAGTACAATGTTTTTGCAGATGCAATGCGAGCGCGCCAGGGACTGGACCACACAACATTATTCTATATGCTGAAGGCTTTCATCTATAAATAATACCATATGAGTTGTGCATCAGTGCAAACTACTTATAGTACATATGAGGACGAGATTACGAAGCATAATTTCAACTTAATTGATGTAACCAATATTTTGTAACATAATATTTTGATTTATTTTAATAGTTTAATTTTTCTGACTTAATTAAAATTAATCCAATAATAGGCACCTTTGAATAGTCAAGAATCGGTCGACTCCTTCACAATTCAAAAGTGTCTGTATTTGGATTAATTTAAATAAATGCTTTGAGTTACTGACCGACTTGTCGCGCAGGCCCAGCACGCGGCAATCCAGCGTTGCGGCGTGGCCCACGGGCGCCAACACGCTGGTCCGCTGGCGCACCGCGAACGCTGGCCCCCCTCTCCCTCCGCCTGCCGTCTCCTCCACCACTGACACCACCCCGCCGTCTGCACACCAGCCCGCGCGCCCTGCACAACACAATTTATCGACACTTTAGTATATCAATGACGCTAAACATAAATAATAAAAACTTTTTACAAAAAAATAAAAATAACCCACTTCATAATAAAAACACTAAAAAGTGAAAAATAAGTTTATTTCGGTGTAAGTATAAGTTTAAATAAGTATACGTTTAAGTCGGTGTCTTTCAAATCAAATCAAATAAAATCATTTATTTCTTTGCAAACATGGGTATAGTAGGTACATAGGTGTTTTAAATAAAGTCCGCCATATTTTACCGTCACGTGGGCATGCAAAGATTTACAATATTTTTTTTTTCAATCAATAAAAAAATAAAAAATATTTGGCAGACAATAGGAATTTAAAAAAAAAATAATAAAATGTATTAAAAATGTCACAGCGGTCACAGCAATAAAAAAATAATAAAATAAAATTACAGAATTCTTTGGTTTTCAATATTCGTTTTTTGCCACCGACTTCCGAAATTAAACTTATTTTTACCAGACTCCGGCGAAGCAAAAAGGAGGGTTATGATTTTGACCGGCATGCAGCATGTATGTATGTATATTCATCTATTCCCTCATAACTTCTAAACTACTCATCATAATTTACAAATGAGGCATCTTTGGAGCGTTTGGACCGTCCGCTGGTTATAGGCTAGGCTAGCTATGCTATATGACGTCACATTACATTGATGGTGGCGCCCTCTAGAGGACAAAGTCATGATATAAAAATTTAAACTTTAATGATGGCATGTAAGGTATCAAATGAAAGGGCTTAATTAACACATTTAAAAAAACACAATAAAAATAATGTTATAATAATGTAAATTTATTTAATAAAACGTTTAAAAAGGTGTACATTTAGGCAATAGTTAGATTTTCCACACAATTATAGTACCTAAAAACCTCTAAAAAGAAAAAAATAATATATAAAACTTAAACAGGGTCAATCCCTTAAAGTTTTATACAAGATGTTGGTAATATTTTGTTACAAGCGTCGCCGTCGTCGCGTCGGGGGGCGGCTAAGTAGTATATAGCTAATACCTGTTTATTTTATATCATATCGCTGCCCTAGTTCAATAGTAAGATATCTTGAAAAAGTATGTTTTGAGTTATTCATACTTTTACGATTTTACTGTGACTAATTCACTTGTCGTTATTTGAAATGTGGTTGATTTATTTAAATGATAGCTTATTTTTTTATTATTATTTTCATATTAAGACATTTCAAGAAGTCTCTGTGTAGAAATAAAAGAAAAGTAAAAATATTCCTGATCAGTATCACTCTAGATATCGTGAGATGCCAGAATCTTGAACTAGTTTTCTGCAAAAATATGTATAAATGTCTCAGTGAGAAGGCACTTAGGTTGCGTTTCACATAATTATATCCGATTTTTTTATCAGAAAGAAGAGCAAATTTTTTACATGATACAAAACTTATCTCAATTTGGACATTTTTAAAGATATCTTACTATTGAACTAGGGCAGCGATATTTTGCTTACTAACATACGAACCTAGTTTCATTCATTATCTACCCACCTAGTTTATATACTACTTAGCCGTCCCCCGACGCGACGACGACGGCGACGCTTGGAACAAAATATTACCAACATCTTGTATAAAACTTTAAGGGATTGACCCTGATTAAGTTTTATATATTATTTTTTTCTTTTTAGAGGTTTTTGTTTGTGTCGGGGGTTTTTTAATTTTTTAATTTAAGTTTTATTTCCTGCTTTTTAAATAAGAGATACTTTTAAAAAATTTGATTTGTTTTATTTCCTGTTTTTTAAACTTTATAAGTACAAGCTTTTAAAATTTAAGTTTTATTTCCAGCTTTTTAAACTTTATACACTTTAGGGAGTTATATTACGCTATTATTGATAATAAATATAAGTGTAGTAGAAGTAATAACAATATAAAGTGGTTTAATCCAATTCGATTGATTTTCGTGAGTACCTATTAGCGACGGTTTTTTTTAAGGTGGTAGGTAATTTTATCATTCCACGGCATTAAAATGGGTAATTTCAAATCAATTGAACGAGTGAAATTCAATAAAAGCTCTTTCCTACTCCATCATTAGACCCGTTCACGATCTATCTATAACCTATTTATTGAGACCATTTTAATGAGCCCAAAAACACGATACCGGTGCTGTAAGTTAGTGAGGGTGTTGGATATCCTGCGAATTCCAGGTGTTGCTGCAGCATCAGTTCATGGTTACTATGTTCTTCTAATATCATTGAAGTAACAGAATACTAAATTTCGAATCGATCAGACCTGTGGAAGATGCACACATTAATTCATCAACTAGAAAACAGCTGATAATCTTCAAACGGCTGAACCGATTTTCTTGAATTGTAGCTAAGAACACTCTCGATCAAGACAACTTTCATACAAAAAAATAATAATCAAAATCGGTTCAGCCGTTTAGGAGCTACGATGGAACAGACAGACACACGGATACACAGATTCCCCTCTGTTTCCGTCGGGGGTTAAAAATAAACTATGTTAATTCAAATGTTGGGTTTTATTCACTGCTTAGTGTGTTTTATTTGTAAAAAGTTTTTATCTTTCACTTTTTAGTTGTGGTACTGTAAAGATTGAAGAGCGTGTGTGTGGGGGAATTTGGTGGGCGCAGCAAGAAACGTATCGTTTTAGAGATATATTCTAATATTTATACAAGACGCGTACGCTATTTGGTAGCCAAAACTATAGTGATACTCCTTAAACAAAATAACACTCCTTATTTTAAATCAAATTCTTAGAACGCATAGACTGGTAAAACGACTCAAAACCTGGCCATTAATCAAATTTCTCGAAATGGTCTACTGGACTTCAAACTTTTAATCCCATAAAAGGTAGATAATCCACGCGTCGCGTCACTAGGTAAAATCTCTACCTGCTTCCGAGACGGGTCCGCTACACGGACAACGGGCAGTCGATACTTAGCGCTTGTTGCCAACACTCGTCTCTGTTCGCGGCAACTCTAAAAAACCATTATTTCTCCGTGCCATAGTTTATGTGCAAAGTGATTCAAGATACAAAAAGTGCTATGGATTCTATCAATCAAGGTATGTACTACATTCTATGATCCGTTTTATTTATTATGAGAGCTTACTCATGACCTACTTTGCAGTATATATCAACATGCCTAAAAATATTGATTTTTTCGTTAAATTTTTGATAAATTCGTATTTTTAAATATGTGCAACTTATCGCAACTGCATCATAGTTAAATTTCAATAAACTAGAGGATATGACTGTACAATTATACTAGGTAGCAAAAACATTCACATAAAACATAATTTTAACTCTGAAAACTGTCTCTTTACCCGCGATTTTCTAACAATTATTTTGATTGTTTCAGACTCTCTACATTGTGTCATATCTATGACTAGGAAAGAGCTTCATGAATTAGTTAGAGCTAGTCCGCAGCGATTGCTTGACGGAAAGCTCCAAGATTTGTACAAGAAGTTAGTGGAAGTGACAAAGTGCCCTGCTGAAAAACATGACGAACTTTTCAAAACAATCAAACGAAAGTGGTTAGTGCGCAACAGTACAGAAAACCGTTTCCTGGAAAAAAAAACGAGGAATGGCCTAACGAAGACGTCACTTTACCTGCCGGGCCGATTCCAGGATTCCAGGATTCTACCTATTGATCAATTGTCAGAAGAGGCTGCGGAGGCCCGCAACAAACACTTCCGACTATATAGAGAAAGCTTCTCTAGGAAGTTTTCTAGAAAAGCCTGCAATGAATATGTGCTGTACCGACTTCTTCTGACATCTGACCCTTTCATAAGTAGCCGACAAAGTGAGAAAAAGTTAAAGTAATAAAAACTAAAACCCAACTACGACTAAAAAGGTATAAACAAGACACCACAGACAGAAAAATCCGGAGTCACACGTGTTAGGGCATAAATCGAACAGATTACGTGTGACTCCGGATTTTTAATTTGTCTGTCTGTGGTGTCTTGTTTATACCTTTTTAGTCGTAGTTGGATTTTAGATTTTATTACTTTAACTTTTTTTAAATTCTTTTGAGATTATAATACATAAATATTTTTGAAATGTGCCCTTTCGTTTGATACCCAACATGGTACGATTAAATTTTTTTTTTTTAGTTCCTTACTTTATGTCCTCTAGAGTGCGCCATTTTTAATTTAATGTAACGTCACATAGCGTATAACCAGCGGACGATCAAGGCGCTTCCAACGATACGTCATTTGTCAAATTCTGATGAGTGGTTTAGAAGATATGAGGGAACAGATGAACATACTTACATACATACATACCGGTCAAAATCATAACCCTCCTTTTTTCTTCGCCGTAGTCGGGTAAAAAGAGGAATAAAAATAAACAGGCTTTCACTGAAGAAGCAGCAGCTTTCTTTATAACTGAAGATGAGACAATAAGAGATGATGAATGATGTTTTTTTGTACCTACAATTCTAGTTTAATTACATTTTTAAAGTTTTTTTTTGGTTATTTTTGTAAATCTAGAATTGAAGAAGTCATAGTTTCACTGTATTTCAACGTATATTTTATTCTTTGTTACTACAATTAAAAAAATCTCTATTTAATGACATTTTTTATTTTTCTCCTTCTCCAAATATCTTCAAAATTATATTTTTTTATGAAAAATATCATTTCTCGTCCTGGGCCACCTTTCTGATAAAGGAAAAGAAACAAAATATTTTTGGCCAAGTTTTTGGTCGTTTTACTAGTCTGTGCCTCAGACCAACAAAATAAGAAAGACGGAGCATTACTAACATCAAAAGTGAAGCCACCTTTTATCTATGTGTGTGTAAAAAGGGTTGTCATTTGTTAAAGTTTTTCCCTATAATTTGAGGAATAATATTTTGGGTAGCATAATATTGTACGAGTAAGATGTTGTTGTTGGTATTGCACCTCAATTGTTAGGAAGGATTCCGAAACAAAACCATTTTTTTTTAAATCGCAAAATAAAATAAAATAACAATGAAGTACAAAGTGCATTTACATACAGCCCTATAGCCCTAGTCAATGGCTACATGAGGCAAGTCTGGTAAGTCCTACAAAAAAAATTACACGAGTAATGGCAGCTTTTGATTAAAACCTTAGGAAGATAAATGAAGAATTAGGACATACTTGAACAAACGTACAGCCAGAACTTTGTGAAACTGAGCTTTCAGCAATTACGTAGGAAGATGGAAATAACATCTAAAAAATTAAATTTGGTACAATTAGCTAGACTAAGCTGAGAAACTAACTAAAATAAAAATAAAAATACAGTCTCGTGTTTAATTACTGTTTTGATAAAATCTCATTTTTGTTTTTCAAATTTTATATATTTTTTAGTATATCCGCTTTTGATCACAAGGCGTAGTCCACGATTAGTTGAATAAAGGTCATTATTATCAAAATGATCGGAACAAACCACGCTGGTTTTCGATGGCAGCCATTCTGGATCATTCCGACTATTTCTTATAGCTACTATCCATTTACTTTTATTTTCAATATTACTTGGAAATCTAAAATATTAAATACATAAAATAAACAGGCATATACTCGTAATTACTCGAACTAAAAAATATCGAACGGGGAAATTTCAAATCATATTATGGCAGCCCTCGCACTTTAAATGTCACTGTTTTCGTTCGTTCATTCGTTCAGGTTTTTGTTCCAAGTAACCTATAATTCATAGTTAACTAAATTAAGAAACGATGTTATTTGAAGTATTTCCATGTGAAAAGTGATTCCGTGAGACTTTTTATGTGATTTGCTATTATTTTTACAAGTTTTCACTACACAAGAAGGTATAATTATATTTTTTTTTATTGAAGGTTACTAGACGGCGACTCGTGACGTACTAGGATCGATGAGCATAGTTTTTGTTTATGTGTGTGCGTGAGCCTGTGTGTTTACTTGCAGGAGCATAGTTTTGTGGTTACACGTTTGATATAGGTAGTGCTCCGTCTTTCTTTTTTTGTTGGTCTGAGGTCTGTGCGTCGTTTATGCGCCTGATCCAACACTCTTTTACAATAGGCCTCGCCTTATCATTTATATGATGTGGGGGATACTCTTCTTCGCCCAATACCAATTCTCTGAAAAAATTCTTTCGACGGGTGTCAGCGACGGCGCCTCCACCATTTATGTAAAGCTTGAAGAGCGTATGTGTGGGGGAATTTGGTGGGCGCAGCAAACAACGTACCGTTTTAAGAGATATATTCTAATTTTTATAAAAGACGCTTACACTATCCGGTAGCCAAAACTATACTGTCACTCCTTAAACAAAATAACACTCCTAACATATTTTAAATCAAATTGCTAGAACGTTTCAAGCTACAGCTGCCCTCTTGACAGCCTATAACCACATGAGGTTGCTTATCGCATAAAACCTCACAAAAATCGAATACTATCGTCACCTGCTATGTAAATAATAGTGACGGAGTAATTAAGCATCATCTATAAAGTGGTGGTGGGAAACATACGTATTATTGAAGTTAACTACAAAAGCAAAGTTAATACAATTTATATAGGACAACCTCTGGAGCATGACCTACTAAACAAACAAAAAATCATCAAAATTACTTCATAAAAATTGGCGGAGTAATCGCGTAACAAACACACAAAGAAAAATGACACACCTATGGCGATTTCGGTATTTTTCATAGTAACTCATGCAGTTGGTCTCGAAAAGCACCATTTGGTGAAACTGATGATGAAGACCACAGATGGCCACCGGAACTACATACTCTATAATAAGTATTTCACGAGTTGCGATTCGATTACGTCAATATGGTTGCCAAGCAATTTATGCTCGTCACATTAATATGTAATAAATTAAATTTCGGAAATCGGTGGCAAAAACCAAACATACATAAAAACAAAAAACAACCGGCTTCCAAAAAAAACACTTAAACTGTGATAAATAACTTTAATTTCGGAAGTCGGTGGCAAAAAACGAAAATTGAAAAGCAAAGACACTGACTTCCGAAATTATAGCTATTTTTGCCTTTTTAAGTGTTTTTTTTTGGAAGTCGGTTGTTCTTTTTTTGATAAAAGTTTTTATTTTTCACTTTTTAGTTGTGGTACCTACCCCACACAAATTCTAATACCACTACCTGCTATGTAAATAACAGTGATTGTATCAAATAAGATGTCGCCTAAATAGACTAAGTCAGAAAAAATACGTAATTATACTCATAATTTCGCCTTCATGGAAACTGTGTAGTTTGCACTCGTGCACTACTTGCCAATCACATTATTTAAAGATGAAAGCCTATATCATAGATAAAAAAAAAAAATGTTATCTGTGGTCCGTTCACTGGCGCGTCATCCTGTCATCTGTCAATTCATTCATTGTACTTTTTTGTGCCGCGTGCTGATCACGCCTCCGATAAAAAGTTCAGATATATTTATCGACTGCCAGGGTTGCGGGAAAGTCTGCCAGGGTTGCGGGAAAGTCCGAAAGGGATACCGGGACCTTGGCAACAGGCAAATGAAGGAACACGGGTGGGTTTTAGTCAGTAAAAGTCTGACACGCCCTTCCGCTCCGCCCAGAGCGGGAGAAGTCATTGGATGATTTCCCACCGTCAAAAAAAAAAAAAAAAAGTTATATTTATCGAAATGGGAAAACATCGAAGAAAACGAGACCAGGAAATGGAGGACCTGAATGAATATCTGCGAGAACTGGTAAATCGAGTGAATACCTACATGAAAGCGGAGTCGTCATGGAGACCGGTAAGTTTCTCGATATACCTACCAATTTGTCGTTACCTGAGATAATTTTACTAAAATTACCTTGGGTGCCGTAATATGCCGTAATATGTTTCCACGTGAGGTTAACATTGTGAGCACTAACTGTGCCGTATACTTACGAAAGGACAACACCACACGAGTTTTCACTGGGAGGTCAACAATTGGTGTATCGTTCAGTGTTGCAAACACATCCTTGCTAGATCCCTAGCAGTTCAAAAATTCCAATAATAAAGTAAAAACCACTTGGAAAATTATTAACAATGAAACGGGTAAACAACTTGAGATTATGCTTGACCACAAATTAGTTAATACAGGAAAAGTTTTTGACCAGTGCGCAAATTTTTTTTGGTGGTTCAATATCAGTAATAGAACACAATTCCATAATTTATTCAATACTTTATTTTGTTTTTTTATCCTACTTAAAATCAGCAAAATATGGACACAAACTATTCGTAATAATATCAATGGGCGCGTGCGGCGGCCGGCGCACTAGCGGCGGTGTTGCACGGGGGTGCAACCCCCTCCCGGGCGGCGCCGGGCGCTGTGGCCGACAGTTCGCTCATCGCACGCGCTGTCGTGTGACGTCGCGTCTAATCGCTTTCCCGCGCAAGCGCCGCGCCGCACGTGTCGTGCTTGTACCTACCGGTCACGATGTCGGACTTCAGTAACCGCGAGTTTTACGAGATGGTGCGAGTGTATGTACTGAGTGGTGAAAGTTTGCGAGCAACTCGCAGAATGTATGCGACGGAGAGCATACCTCGAATGCGAGCCCATGGAATCCTTAACCCCGCGGTCCCTAATGAAAGGACCATTTTAGCGGCCACTCAAAGGCTGCTTGATCACGGACAGTTCAGAACCCCGAATTATGCACGAGGGTCTGGCAGACCCCGACTGGCGATCGAAATCGAAGAAAGCATTTTTGATTTCTTTGAGCGAGATCCAAGGGCCAGTAACCCACGTAAATACCTACGCCGGCGAATCGAGCGACCGCACAGCTGATAGGTAGGTACTTTCGCGCGTTCCGCTTCGCCGCGCGCCGCCGGCGCCGGTTAGCCATACAACCACTTTTAAAATAAACATCTTTCGTTAACGATTTTTTTATTTTTTTGTATGAAGACGCTACAAAATAAAAAAATTATGTTTCATAAAACTGGTTTAAGGTTAATATGACAAAATTTCCGCAGTGGATAAAAACTTTTCCTGTATAGCAACTGACGTAGCTGAGGCATTTAATGAGTTTTGCCAATATACCTATAACTACGACTCGCTCCTTAAATTCGTCCCCGTCTAAAGCTGAAAACCTTTTGCACGGTAGTGTGTCTAAAAGTAGTCGCTTATTTAGCTTCGAACAAGTAACGCCTCGCGATGTAGTTAATGTTTTTAACACACTCATGTCTAAAAACACTGGTAATTACTGGGGCATCTCCATCAAACTTTTAAGTAATATAATAGATATCGTAGCCCCCTATCTAGCTGTTACTTTTAATAAATGTGTTGATCTAGGAACTTTTCCTGACCTCATGAAGAGCAGTAAAATCATACCATTATTTAAATCAGGTAATAAAAATGACGTTGGTAATTTCAGACCTATTTCTATCCTACCTGTATTTAGCAAAATATTTGAAAAGTTAATACTCAAGCAGTTACTAAGACATTTTAATTTAAATAGCCTCCTTCATAATGAACAATATGGTTTTACAAAAGGTCGTTCGACTACAGATGCGGGTGTTGCTCTGCTGAAACACATATTTAACGCATGGGAGAGCTCGCAAAATGCTATTGGGGTTTTCTGTGATCTCTCCAAAGCCTTTGATTGCGTGCACCATGACACGCTTTTGCGTAAACTACATCATTACGGTGTGCAAAACGAAGCTCTCAACGTTTTAAATTCTTATTTACAAAAAAAAATTGACCGACTTCAAAAAAAAACAAAACATAAAAGGACTACTGTACTAAAACCAAACGACAAAAGTACTTCTTTAATAATAAGAGAAAAATAAAAAAATAACTTTAATTTCGGAAGTCGGTGGCCAAAAACTAAAATTAAAAGCAAAGACACCGACTTCCGAAATTAAAGTTATTTTTTTATTTTTCTCTTATTATTAAAGAAGTACTTTTGTCGTTTGGTTTTAGTACAGTAGTCCTTTTATGTTTTGTTTTTTTTTGAAGTCGGTCAATTTTTTTTTTTAAAGTTTTATTATTTTTCAATTTTTTGTGTAATTTGATTTTTGTAATCACCATGGGTAGACCAACTAAAGGAGCCGCCCGCATGAAGAAAAACAGAATTAAAGAGACTAATACTGCTGAAAAAGAACGCCTATCTAAGAATCGCAAACGGAGTGTCCGGTTCCCAAGAATCACCGTTAGCTCTTCATGCTAGGTTATCTCAGATGAGAAATTACATGCATTCTCATTTGTCGCAGGAGTCGCCAAATGATAAGATCTGGCGACTCAATCTTATTCAAAAACGATTAAGTGGCGAGTCGTCTGAACAGCGCAAGTATCGTTTAGATGTTATACGAAACCGGCTGGCTAATGAGACTCCCGTGCCTTCTCAAGAATATAAGGGTGAACACTATACATTTGCTTACACTGTATAGTTCCCCTCATCATCATATTATAAGGTGACCATAATCAGATCTGTAATTTCACTTACAACTTATATGGTTGCAAAGTTCTTATCAATATAAATGAATTAAGTCCAAACACAAGGTAATTACTGTGAACCGTTGAGGAGTTCCATTAATCGTCCTTCGTCTTCATCATCAGACCCTTAACGACAGTCACAACCCATCCAAGTGTAAGGTTCTTATCAATACAAATTAATCAAGCCCAAACACAAGATATCTGCTGTAAACCACTGAGGAGTTCCCTCGACTGTCTTTCGTCTTCATCATCAGACCCCTAACGACAGTCACAACCCATCAAAGTGTAAAGTTTTTATCAATACAAATTAATCAAGCCCAAACACGAGGTATCTGCTGTAAACCATTGAGGAGTTCCCTTGACTGTCTTTCGGCTCCATCATCAGATCGACTCCAGACCTTCATAAAATTGTAGTGCTGTAAAATACTTAATGAATAAATTAAGGAATGCACTAGTTGCCCTTACGATTTTTGAAAGTTCCCCTCGATTTCTCTAGGATCCCATCATCAGATCCTGACTTGGTGACAATGGGACCACCTCAGAAGTATAAGCTTTTGAACAAAAAAAGAATTTTTGAAATCGGTTCACAAACGGCGGAGTAATCGGTGAACATACATAAAAAAAAAAAAAAAAAAAAAAAAAAAAAAAAAAACAATCATCCCGAACATAGTACCTCCTCCTTTTTTGAAGTCGGTAAAAATAGGTTCCAATGTGTAGAATCAGCCACACATGGTGTTATTTGCTGATGATACTTCCTTAATTTTTAAGGTAGATAGACGTGCTACAAATTTTTTCAAATTGGTTCACTGCTAATAATTTAGTATTAAATGGGAAAAAAACTAAGTGCATCAAATTTTCTTTGCCAAATGTCAAAAGTAGGGATTGCGAGATTGTATTGAATCAAGAGAAACTAGAGTTCGTCGATAAAACTGTTTTCCTGGGGATCACGCTCGACTCAAGGCTACAATGGGGTCCTCATTTAACATCTCTTGCAGGACGGCTAAGTTCAGCAGCATATGCTGTCAGAAAAATCCGTCAATTTACTGATGTAGATACCGCGAGGCTAGTCTATTTTAGTTACTTTCATAGCATCATGTCTTACGGTATTTTACTATGGGGACGGGCTGCAGACATCGAGTCTATCTTTATTCTGCAGAAAAGAGCGATCAGAGCTATTTATAATCTCCGCAGGCGCGATTCTTTAAGGGAACTGTTTAAGGATATAAACATCATGACGGTACCTTGTCAATATATCTATGAAAACATCATGCACGTAAGAAAAAATTTACATCTTTTTAGTAAAAGAGGTGATAGACATAATTATAGTACTAGAAATAGGGACCTATTAGTTCAACCAGGTTTCAGACTAGCTAAAGTAGACTCATCTTTCATGGGGTACTGTTTAAAATGTTACAATAAAATTCCTCCCCACATACTTCAACTGAATGAGTCGAAATTCAAAACTTGTATAAAACGCACACTATGCAGGCAGGCATATTATAAGTTGGAGGATTACATCTCTGATAAGAATGCTTGGCTTAATGCTGGTCCTGCTCCACAATCACAACTAACTAATTAACATTCGAAAATACTGTTGGAGCTGCTGAAGATCGGAAGACCATCTTGCATTGTATAAACTCAATCTCCTTTGTATTATATAATTGCATAGCACAGGTGTGAGTACTATGTACTATTGAGCTACCATTTACCGGGTAATTTGTCTTTCATTGACTTGAATGTGCCCTGGCGACTGGGAATGTCATGCTCACTGAAATGTCTCGCTGGTGGTGGCGCGTGTGTCGGATCATTTAGCTCCCTTCAAAATGGTTGAGCTGAATGGTGCTGATCCATGCGTCATGTTCGTGAACGGGCGCCGTCAGTTGTGACTGGTCATCTCTTAGCTGCCATGGCTTATTTTAATTTTTGAATTGTTTTATGTAATAATTGCGGACGCTTTTAACGTGCTTTCTACATTGTTCTCACATGTATAATTTCAACATAAATGATGTAACCCACATATTGTAACAATATTTTGATTTAAAAGAGTGTCCATGGAGTTTCTTGCCTGTTCTTCTCCATAGGTACCTACTACGCTTTGGAATGGGCAACTAGCTTCATATTTCTGACTGACCGACTCCTTGACAATTCAAAAGTGCCTGTGAATGGTTTAATTGAAATAAATGCTTTGAGTTTGAGTTTGAGAAGACATTTTTATGCCAACGAAACAAAAGAATTTTCAAAAATTTGAATTTGGTATTAGTCTGAGATAAATTACAAACAAATCGGTGTATAAAAGATTCCAATGCGGCCAGTACTTTTCGAGTTATTTAATTGAGTATGAAATATCCCTAGACCGTGTTGATGTGTGTATATTACCTTGAACTATTAACAGCATTTATAGGGTTCAAAACTTTTGCAAGCTTTTCCAGATTGGTACTGTGAGGTGTTACCTACTAAGAATAGATATTATCACAATAGCCATTGCCTATACATATCAATAAGATGGTTGGTACTCGTTCTACTCACCTGAATATTAACGAGACAGTGATAACAATAGTGCGAGGAAAGACAAATATGGGCTATGCATCTTATTTTAGTTTTAAAGGAAACATTATGACTGATCTAGAATCTAGACGCCCAAATATAGAAATTGAATGAAAGTGAGGTGGATATACCTTCAAATCAATTATTGTTGTTAAGCTGGGTGAGCCCCCGATGTTTACAAACAAGCCCAATTCTAAGTGTCAGAATGACATCATGGCTCCCTGTTCTAGGTGCATGCTCTGTAGATGCAATCACTGTCAAATGGGATCTCCACACCCATTGTGCAGGAGTCTCACACTGATTACCGCAATATTATCAGGGAAGCTTTCCTGAGGAGAGGAACACCAATCCCTTCAATTAATATAGTACTAACTTCCTTGTATAGCAAAGCAAGAAAGCGATATGAATCTGCTCTGGATCAATGGATCCCCTTCTGACAGAGTCAAGATATTGGCCCCTCCTAGGCTCAGTCACCATGGTAATATTATTATTGACCACTAAGTTTAATGAAGGATTGCTGTATAGCTCACTCAATACCCTAATGATATTGAATGAGTTATAATTATAGTATAACTGAAACAGGAGAAATTGCTGACTATTGAGTCAGCAATTGCTCTAGTTTTAGGCCCCACATTGGCACAGATGACAGTGTCAAAGTTTCTTAGGGTAATTTGGTATAATTGAAATAAGAGCGAAGAACCCCAAACATGAAATAATTTTGGGACCCCAGGAACGTTCCGGATTATCTCATGTCTTTCATAAATAACCATTGGTTTAAAATGACTTTTTTATATATACCTAACCATATTAACTCTTGTGATTGCACACAGAATTCAAACCGTGTCACTCATTACACATAGATAACATTTCTTAAATTGAGGTTAATATTAAATAAAGATACCAGAAATATTTGAAATTTCTGCACCTGGTAGTACTAAACCCCACTTGATATTACCATTTTCCTAGATTTTACTGAGAGTAAAAGACAAGATTGTAAATCATACAATAGGTATAACTTTATAAGAAAATTTTATCATGCCGCTTCTACTGTAACCTAGAATCCAACTGCACGAGGATCGCCAATGCGAGGGCTTGCGTCCTGCAGAACTACGCATCTTCACGGATGGTTCTAAAACAGGTAGTGGCACAGGTGCTGGAATCTTCTCGGAGGACTTCAACATACAAATAGCCACACCTTTGGGAGTCCATAACACAGTTTTCCAGGCCGAATGCATGGGTATTTCTCTTGCCGCTTCGGCCATCATGGCCAGGGAAGTCAAGGACTACTCGATACGTATACTCTCAGACAGTATGGCTGTTCTGCAAGCGCTAAACAGCCACACTGTTGACTCTGGGCTGATATACGAGTGTCACCAACGCCTTAACCAGGTGGGTAGCCTCAATAATATAACCATTCAATGGATCAAAGGACACAGCGGCTCGCGGGGCAATGACGCAGCCGACGAACTAGCCCGAAGGGGGTCGAGCATGGCACCGGTGGGGCCTGAACCCATTGCGCCACTCCCCTTCGGGTACCTACGCTCTCTGGTAAGGAAACGCACTAGGGATCAACACTACAAAATATGGTTGGACCAAGGTGACTGCAGGCAGGCGAAGCAGGCACTCCCTGCCATTGATTGCCGCCTCACGAAGCGGGTGCTCCGACTAACGAAGCAACAGCTGCGAACTGTTACAGCAGCTATAACTGGCCATGGGTCCTTTAATAAACACCTCTTTGTCATAGGAGTCACAGACAGTCCGCTGTGCAGGGCCTGCATGGAGGACGACGAGACAGCATCTCATGTGCTACTACACTGCCCGGTGGTAGCCACATACAGGGCAAAGTACTTCGGTAACCCAGGTACCTTACGTGAGATGGTCAGTAACACCAAGGCGTTGCTGGCCTTCTTGGAGGAGCTGGGGTGGATCGAATAAGCGATTTCCCACCCGTACGCAAAATACGCGCTTTGACGTGGAGTTGCGGATACCAGCCCGTTTTACCTATTACCTATTACCTATTCTACTGTAACCATAGTGGATGGACAAACCAAAATTTAAATACATAATAATGGAATAGATTTTTCTAAATTCACATACAGACATGCCTCTACTTCAAAGGCCTTTGGGGGGGGGAGGTATCAATGTTGAGGTCATAGGAAATGCTGCTGGTTGGACCACTTCTCAACCTTTTGTAGGTGACCAATAGTGATCCTAATGCTTTTGCACAGGCTGTATGCTCTATAGAGTGGCTGTTCATAAAACTCATTATATTTCTATGTCAATTTTAATTGTCTGCTTATAAGTAATTGATGTGTGCCATATTAGATTACTAAGACACTGGTTGATTCAAGACTGAATAAGAATTCCAGGAATTAATAGTCTGTCTTTACTTTAATGTATACTTACTGATTCTTATAGAAATATATATTTTATAATGTGTAACTAACAAACTCAGAATAACATGGTTATGTTCAGTTGTTAAACAATGCTGAAATGATTACCAACACAACTTTGTTCTTTGAACATCTACACAGTTTCCATGAAGGCGAAATTATGAGTATAATTATACAGATCGGACTAACTTGCCTAGTGACGTCCGATCCTTAATTATATGAAATAATTTCGCCTTCATGGTATCCCAACCCTTCCCAAATAATCAACCTACTTACGAGTATGTGTACTGGATTAACTAAACCCCTTCTAAAAGTTGTGTTGTGCTGTATGCACTATGACCAGGACTAAACGATGCCCATACAGGTGCCATATTATGAAGTATTAATGCCACAATTTTTCCAGTGTTAGAGAGAGACGGAGCTAGACAAGGCCGCTAACACCATCCCGTTTTCGCAGTGGAATAATGATGGCATTAATACTTCATAATACCACCCCAGGTCATCGTTAAGTCCCGTTCATATGCTTTGAAAGAATGAATTGACAGATTACAGGATGACGCGCCAGTGAACGGACCACAGACAACATTTTTTAATTTTTATCTATGATGAAGGCGAATATATATATATATCACTGTATATCTTTAAATAATGTGATTGGCAGGTAGTGCACGAGTGCAAACTACACAGTTTCCATGAAGGCGAAATTATTTCATATAATATTAAGGATCGGACGTCACTAGGTAAGTTAGTCCGATCTGTATAATTATTGAAGCTAACTCAAAAACTACTCAAGCAAAGTTAATAAAAATTTCTTGGGAAGCACCAGCTTTCAAATAAAAAAAGAAGTATCAAAATCGGTTCACCCAGTCGAAAGTTATGAGGTAACAAACATAAAAAATTGGTGTATTTTTGGTAGTCGGTTGTTTTTTTTTAAATTATAATTATGTAAGTACTTTTATTCGCATTAGTCCAACCAATGAATTGATTTAATTCTCTTTGATTCCAACTGGACGGTTTTTCAAATGTGTCTCTACAAGGAAAGTGTATCTATGAGGAATAATTAAATATTCCTTAATTACAAAAAAATAAGTTGGTTCTTAATTTTACTCAGTAGACACCCCTAAGAGTCCACCTTCAGATCGCCAGATGGCCCGCCCATCTCCACTTCACCCATCACACACTTTATCTTACATTCGAATAATTATTAGCGTGTACCGCAGGCTATCACAATCGACGAATCGTGAGATACTCGTAATAAAAGCATTTTTTTTTTCTCATTGCTTACTGCCTTTCTTAGAACAGAATGAATAGTTCTTTATTTGCACAGAAAGTAGGTACAAGTTACAGATGTTAAGTTTAATTATAATCCTTATACTAACTTCCTTAACTAAGGCATGCAAACAGTTTTGGGCTATAATAATAAAACCTCATTTCATATACATAATATTATTAACACATTCAATCAGATGGCTAAGCTTTACTTTAGCATCCGTCGAGTTGGAAGTCCATTTTTTTTTTACAGAAAGTTCTTATTATTAGAAACCTCCATGTAAAATTTTAAGTTGCGGAGATCAATGGTTTACGAGAAAAAAAAAACAAAATCGTAAAAATTTAGCAATATTTTGACACTTTTGACATTTTGTCTCGCCTTGAACGTTTCGTTTTACTTAAGGGCAACGCATTAAAATGTTTTACTTCATATTAAGTATGACATAAATACGTATTTTTAGTGATTTAGATACTTTTTATCCATATTTCATAATAGGATATATATTTCACAGATTTAAACTAGTGCTAATAAATTAAAACTTATAAGAAAATACCGACTATTCCCGATATGAGAAACTAAACGTGAAACGAAATCATTTTGAGTTTTCATTGTCCAGTGTTGCCAATTTGTGGGGATTTAGGTTAGAAGACTGTTCTTTGTTTTTCTTGCTGTTGGACTTGGGGTACCCCGGCTCGGACAGGTTAGGTTCGAAGGGGATGGCGGGGTCTAGTGAGCGAGCGAAGTGAGTGAACAGACCCCGCCATCCCCTTCGAACCTAACCTGTCCGAGTCGGGGTGCCCTAAGTCCCGACATATCTCAATTGATTAAAAAGGCAATGAGAACTTATTATAATGCAAGAGCGAGCGAAGCGAGCTCGGGACTTGGGGCACCCCGACTCGGACAGGTTAGGTTAGAAGGGGATGGCGGGGTCTGAAAGACCCCGCCATCCCCTTCGTGGTTATTTTTTTTTAAACCACCCAGAAGTAGGAGCCCCGCAAAGCGGGGCTCCGTCGACTACGCCATATAAACTAGGCAATGAGAATATATGATGCAAGAGCGAGCGAAGCGAGCTCGGGACTTGGGGCACTCCGACTCGGACAGATTAGGTTAGAAGGGGATGGCGGGGTCTGAAAGACCCCGCCATCCCCTTCGTGGTTATTTTTTTTTAAACCACTCGGAAGTAGGAGCCCCGCCAAGCGGGGCTCCGTCGACTACGCCATAAAGTGCAGTACTTCCTTTGAAACTCCTTTTGGGGTGTATCCGACATGGCAAGATTAGGTTGTTATTTTTATTTAAGTCTTGAAAATACCTTAACTCGTATTGAAGAGGGGGGGGAGGTGGGCTGCTACTTCCCCCTTCATTTTATTCGTCACCCCCTACCTCTTTCGACCTTTAAATCGATGTCAATACAAGAAAATTTGAAAGTTAGGTTAGAATATTAAAAAAATCATATCTCAAAAAGGGGGGGGCTGCGCAACTTTTCCTTCACAGGGGGGGGGTGTACACCCCCCTCTCCCCCCCCCCCGCCAACTCTCAACCCTTAAATCGATGGATGCTAAAGTAAAGTCCTACCGTCTAGTTTAATAAAATGAGATTATAAATTCGTCAAGTTCGAGGTCAACACAGTTAAATAAAAATAAAAATGATTCGGTACAAGTCAGAAGTACAGAGATGTCATATCGCACATCAGCAACGAGAGTGTCACAACACAAAAAATGTGGTTTTTAGGAAATCACGATTTTCTTGTTTTTTAGAACTTAAACTGCATTTAAAAAAGTCTGATGGTGGAATCCCACGATCGGCAATATGGCAGACGGACACGCACGGCAGACGACCACAGATCGCCACGCACCGCGCACCGAGGTGCTTCTGATGTCTGCGATACCCCGCACGTACACCTTCCCACGGTCCGTCGTCCGGGCTCGTCGGTGGCCGTCCGCAAAATCACCGATCGTCGGATCTCGGCATGAGACAGCATATAGGAAAACTTAAGATATAATATTTAAAAAGATTATTTAATGCTCCATTCTATTTATATGGAAATTAAAATCTAAAGATATTTTTTTATATAAATTTTTTACTTTTAAATTCCACTAATGTGTCACTTTTTTCGCCAAAATTATCAAAGATTTCATGTAATAAAAAACTTTTATTAGTTAATAATATTTATTGTTTTTTAAAATTAATCGGGTAATCCTTACTAATATTATAAATTATGCGAAAGTAACTCTGTCTGTCTGTCTGTCGCGCTTTCACTTTGGTACACAGATAGTCTAGAGCCTGAGAAAGGACATAGGCTACTTTTTATCGACATACCAAGCCGGCGAAGCCGCGGGCGGAAACTAGTATTAAATATTTTTGTAATTAATTACATTAAAAACAAATAAGGTATCAAAACTTTTCTTTTAAAAACAATAAAGCACATTTTTAGACACTGATAATCTCTCCACAAGAAAACTATTATCAAAATTATTAGGAAATGGTTACACATACAAAATAAAATTGTTTGTGTGAACTTAACCTACCCTAGAAATGAAAAATAACTAAAATAGCTCTTTGAACTCGCGTAGTAGGTCTATAACTAAAACATTCTAAATAGAGTAAATAGTAACGTATTAGAAAATACACCGTCGCGTCGGTATAATTAATGACAGTTCTATTCTCTTATTTTAAAATACTTTAATGAGAAGAACTCAACAATATAGTCATTTCACATGTCAAGACAGTTATATTCTGTAGTTTGAAAATACTTAGCGAGAATAAATAAAAAATATGGTAATTTCACATGATGAGACTGTCTTTTTGCCGAAATCAAAGCAAATTATATGAAAATTACTTACTGTAATAGTGTTGTTACACAGGTTATGACAGTACTATACACACTAGATGCACGTCCGTTCTGAATCAACTGTGATGTGACCATGTTTACGCTACAAAAAGTAGGCAAGTGGCTCGGTGAAAAAGGGTATTATGTGGCATCTCTCGGCGAGGAATTGCACTATAATTATGACCTTTTTTTAGCAGAGAAAGTTTGTGATTGCCTTTCTCATGGTATACTTATCTCAATTTCGTATTTTTCTGTGTCATGACACTCTTCTTGCCGATATGCGAGATTATCAATTTAAATTCTTATCGGTCAGAAATTCGCAAATTGAATAATAACATTTATTAGATCCGCCAATTTCTTTTTGAAAAGTGGAAATATCTCATTTTTAGGTTTCCGTACCTTTTTTTTTTTTTTTTTTTGAGGGTGGGAAATCATCCAATGACTTCTCCCGCTCTGGGCGGAGCGGAAGGGCGTGTCAGACTTTTACTGACTAAAACCCACCCGTGTTCCTTCATTTGCCTGTTGCCAAGGTCCCGGTATCCCTTTCGGACTTTCCCGCAACCCTGGCAGGCATCGGTCCTATTGGACCCCGTCAATTTTGCTGACATCTCTTTGAGGCGCGCGTGGAACATGACGCGCCATCGACCCGGGCCTGGTCCTTATCGGACGGCGAGCTGCCCGTTGCTCGCCGTCCGCAAGCCCGCGCCTATGGTGGCCGGAAATCCGCCTGGGATTCCCGACGCCCAGGGCGTCTCCAACGGCGGCGGTTAGGGGCGTGAGGGCGCAAACTTTGCCTTTCCCTCACGCGTTCCGCCTCCTCCTTCGCGAGCATTACTGCTTCGCAGAAGGAGGTGACGGCTTCCCATGCCCTCTCGCTCCGTACCATGGCCTGAACCAGGGCCGGACGCGAGAGGTCACTGCCGCCAATCGCCTCCGCGAGGACACGGCGGTGCTCCGCCCAAGCAGGGCACACCTCAACCGTATGCTCCACCGTGTCCTCCGGGCGATCCACACAGTGGTGACACCCGGGCGTTTCCTCCCGCCTAATCCTACACAGGTACCTCCCGAAGCTGCCATGTCCGGTGAGGACCTGTGTCAGGCGGAAGGTGAGGACGCCGTGGCGCCTCTCTAGCCACTCCTCAAAGAGGGGACTTATCGCCGCTATTGTGGCGTGCCCAGCACTGGGTTGCGACAATCGCACTCTCCATGCCGCCATGAGATCTTGCCGGAGCTCTGTCCGCTGTGCCGCGATTTCTCGCGGCAGCGGAGTTACACCCCGGCGCTTCACCTCCTCGCGCCACTCCCAGATGTGCGCGAGGACCTTCGCCTCCAGATCCCATGGCGGTAATCCGGCAAGGAGGCTCGCCACCTCACGGGAGACCGTGCGGTATCCCCGGGCCAGCCGAATGGCCATGACCCTTTGGGACGCGTTCAACCGGCGTGCTGGCCGCAGCCTAAGGGAACGCGCCCACACCGGTGCCCCGTAAAGGGCCATGGACCGCACGACCCCCGCATAGAGCCTCCGGCAGGAGGCGTTTGGACCCCCTAGATTGGGCAGGAGCCGCCTCAAGGCGGCCCCAGCCTGGTCCAGCCTTGGAGCCAAACGTTGGAAATGCTCCACGAAGTTCCACCGGCTGTCGAGGACGAGTCCCAGGTACTTCATCGTCGACTCGACGCCGATGTGAACCCCTCCTACCGAGGTTTCCGTACCTAAAGGGTAAAACGGGACCCTATTACTAAGGCTATGTCCGTCTGTCTGTCCCTCCGTCTGTCCGCGGCTTAGCTCGGAGACTGTTGGTACTAGAGATCTGTAATTTGGTATGAGTATACATATAAATCAGGCCGACAAAGTTTAATAGGGCGGAACCACTAACAATTAGCAAATTTTTATACTGTCTCCTGATCGGCCGGTTTCTATTTTCTGATACTAGATTAAAGAGATACATAATATTCGATTTAACAAAAACAGCCACTTCAAAAAAAGTGATGGTAACGTTAGTAATTTTAGTGACTTAAATACAGGTACGCAGCTATCTGTTACTATTAAATTGCACATAGCCCTTATACAGCGTTTTTGAACCTTGAACACTTGTTCTCGACTACAATTTCCCCAAAATATTATGCTGAATCTCAAAATCGACGCAACTAACCCGTGGTATGCAATTAACCTTGTGGCCTTATTGACTTTTTTTAGAGAACATACGCAGCTGCACTAAGTTTTTTGCATACTTTATCTGCCTGTGGCTTCCAAGTTAATTGGCTATCTATCATAATGCCAAGGAATTTTGCAACTAGGACTTGTTCCACTTTTTGTCCATTATAGTGTAAATGTAAGACTTCTGATAGAATCCGTTGATAAAAATGCATTACACTAGTCTTTATTATATTAATCATTAAATTATTTTGGTCAAGCCAGCGTATAATGTTTATTAAAGTATGATTTATGTCGTGTTCATATGTTTTTTGTCAATACATTTAATCAAGGCAGTACTATCGTCAGCGAATATAACCATATGATAGGATGTTCGATGTGGCGAGGCAAATCATTTATATACAGCAAAAATAATAAAGGGCCTACCACACTACCCTGTGTTTCGCCATACCTAATAATTCTAGCCTAAGACAAATATTTTTCTTCGCGCTTAGTTTTTAGACATATCCAAGATATTTCTGTGTGCTGCTTGCGATTGTTAAGATTAAGTGCATTTCCTCTGATGCCTATGATGTCTAGCTTTTTTATGTGAAATTCGTAATCAACACAAGCAAACGCCCTCGTCATGTCCGTAAAAATTGCGCAGACTGGTACTTTTTTATCCACATTTCGCAAGATGACATTTAATAAATCGTAAACGGCCGTATTTATACCCTTATTTTTTCTGAAACCCTTTTGTTGCGCACTCAAAATATTATATTTGGATAAAAAGTTATTAACTGAGTCTTAAATTATTTTTTCTATAACCTTAGAAAAAATGGGTACTAAAGCAATTGGTCTATAATTTGCTAGATCTTCTTTGTTGTATTTTTTTTTTAAAGTGGCTTTCCTATAGTTGTTTTTAAACTCTCCGGAAATTCCAGCACTAATACATAAGTATATGACACAAAAAGAGAGTGATAAGTAGTTAGATATATAACCATAGAGATATAATTACAGTATATGACACATACAAGTGCAGGGCGAGGAATGCTGCTCGGAGCGCGTGCTGAAGGCCGCGCTACGTGAATGGAGCGTGACGTCATGACCGTACTCCCCCACGCCACCGTCGTCGGCGTCCGGTGCAGGCGATGCGGTGCGGTGCGGTGAGCCCGACACGCGTCTCTGATTCACTGGAGTTATTCGCCATCAACAAAGTAAACTATGCAATTCTTAGAATTATTGTAAATACACGCACAGATCCACGTGACACCGGTATTCATTTAAGCGGCAGCTGTGATTCAACGTCATGGACATTGAACTGATTTTCTCTGCGTGAGCTCACAAACCTAGTACAAAATAACGGCATTAACAACTTTAACATAACAATACCTAAGTACAATTAGTGCATTGTTATAAGTTATGCTTTGTCAATCTGCTGATCTGTCTACTAGGATTTAGAAAGAAGATACTGTCACCTGCCACTGAAAAGTCACTTCGCATAAAGGCTCTCGCAGACAGGTGCGACACGACTCATGAAAACGTCTTGGTTTTATTTTTACAAGAGTCGCGTCGCGCCTGTCTCTGTGTGCCTTAAGTCAGGCGGATCTGCTCGCAGGATGCGGGCCGCGCACGTGTGCCGTCGCCCACTAAGAAGCTCCTTATTATCAGGATTCATTCATTACGGAGGCACTGGGTTGTAATATTACAGCGGAGTGTCAGCAGGTGACGATGACAAGCCACGGACTATGGAGAATGGTAGAACAACGGCATATCAAAAAATGGTTTTTACCAATGTCGCTACTGACATACTTTTTAATTTTGTTTAATAGTTTAAGGATGTACATGTAGGATGTGGTTCCATGTAAAATACTGGTATACAGCTGCATCCGGTTGGACTGGAAGCCGACTAAAAAGGCTAGGCAGATGATTAATAGTTTAAGGATCAAACTAAAGTAGGATTGTACGTAATGTAAAAACATGTATAAAATAAAAATACATGAAATCTCAAATTAATTTTTTACTATGTCAAAATTTTTATAGTTTTGACGGACGTCCATGTTAAGCCTGTTCACTTCATCACTTTCAAAGTGATTTTAATGTTAGTAGGAATAGAAACGTAAAGTAAAAAGATAATCTTCTGTAGATTTTAGTACAACGAATATGTTTATAATGTTATGTTAACGTTTCCGTTATTTAATCGCAAAATAAAATAAGTTGAACATCAAGTTTTTTTGTATCTTTATCGAGACTTTTGACAGTTACGTTTACCACTTTTTTTTTTTTTTTTTGAGGGTGGGAAATCATCCAATGACTTCTCCCGCTCTGGGCGGAGCGGAAGGGCGTGTCAGACTTTTACTGACTAAAACCCACCCGTGTTCCTTCATTTGCCTGTTGCCAAGGTCCCGGTATCCCTTTCGGACTTTCCCGCAACCCTGGCAGGCATCGGTCCTACCGGACCCCGTCAATTTTGCTGACATCTCTTTGAGGCGCGCGTGGAACACGACGCGCCATTGACCCGGGCCTGGTCCTTATCGGACGGCGAGCTGCCCGTTGCTCGCCGTCCACAAGCCCGCGCCTATGGTGGCCGGGAATCCGCCTGGGATTCCCGACGCCCAGGGCGTCTCCAACGGCGGCGGTTAGGGGCGTGAGGGCGCAAACTTTGCCTTTCCCTCACGCGTTCCGCCTCCTCCTTCGCGAGCATTACTGCTTCGCAGAAGGAGGTGATGGCTTCCCATGCCCTCTCGCTCCGTACCATGGCCTGGACCAGGGCCGGACGCGAGAGGTCATTGCCGCCAATCGCCTCCGCGAGGACACGGCGGTGCTCCGCCCAAGCAGGGCATACCTCCACCGTATGCTCCACCGTGTCCTCCGGGCGATCCGCACAGTGGTGACACCCGGGCGTTTCCTCCCGCCTAATCCTACACAGAAACCTCCCGAAGCTGCCATGTCCGGTGAGGACCTGTGTCAGGCGGAGTTACGTTTACCCCTGCTTTACATATTGTAGACTAGTTTAAAAAAAAAACATCAATTAAAAAGCAGCTGCGGACATTTGCGATTTCCGAAGTAATTTGTAAAAATGTGATAAAAGTCAGAAAATGGAAAAACCGCTATCTAATGCGGTTTCAAATGTATTTTTATTAATAAAGTACGGTATGTTTTGTATGTTTTACTATTAACAATTCATTAATATTAGGGCGTTTATCATGTTTGCACTCATGTTGCATATGAAAAATTTAAATCAACAAGTGCACACTACCCAAATTCAAAGAGAATATTTCCATTATTTCTATCTAACACAATACCCTAGTAGTAAATAAACAGACGTTTAATTGTTACGAATACAATATACTTACGTGTTTTGTTAACTCTTATAAATGTCTAGGTCTACTTTTAAGTGTTCTAAACGACTAATAAAACTTTTCTATATCGAAGGAGGAAACATTTGAGGCAATATCAACAGTTTTGACAGAAAATTATAAAAGAAAAAGATAGAAAAATATTTTATTTGGGACACCCACAGGAAAAACAAGCAGTAATATAAAGTAAGTACTAAATTAAAATAAAAGAACAATTAAAACTAACAAAATACATAGACATTATTATCATCTAAGGTGTAATATAGCTATAAAGTAAACATTAATTTATATATAACTAGCTGATGCCCGCGACTTCGCCCGCGTGGATGTCTGTTATTATATGTATATACTAAAACGCTTTATCCATTGGTGAAAACAGCATCAAAATCGGTGCAGTCGTTTTTGAGTTTATCGCAGGACGACAGACGAACGGGGCGGAGGACTTTGTGTTATAATAATTATGTAAGGATTACGTAATAAATCTATATAAATTTTTTAAACACAATATTTTTTTATAGTTTTTAAATTCTATCTTTTGTCTTTATTATATATTGATTTGTACTTTGGGATAAATTATATGATAATTGATTTTGTAGACATTATAATTTATATTGATACAATTAAAAATGAACAAATGACCATTTTTGATACTTTTGAATTTGTTTGATTTTTTAATATGTTGTATTAAATTAAATCATATTACATTCCATTTACTATATATTTTTGCAAAATTTCACAACATAATGTTTAGAAATAAAAAAGTTATTGATTTTTTATCTGAAATAGACCTCTATTTTTAACCGACGAAAAAAAAGGAGGAGGTTCTCAAGTCAACCCGTATATACAATATTTTTTTTTTTTTTAAATGTTTGACCACGCTTTACATTGTAGTCAGTCGTCCGATTTGAAAAATTCTTTTTTTATTGGGAAGGGTATACCTCGAACTTGGTCTCATTTAAAATTGGAAACTATAATCCACCCCTAAAGGTAGAAAAAATGGGGTTGGTTGATTTTTCACCAACTGGATTTTCATCTGTGAACCGATTCTGTTGAAATTTCGCAAACATACATAGTTCTGATGACACAAACACTCATCATCAACTCTAGGTCTTTAACCTGGAGTAACCCCCTGGACTATCCTGGAGTGGATGGTAACTCAAAAGCGAAAAATAAAAAACTTTTTTACAAAAAATTAAACCAACCAAAAAAGAACTGAAAAGCGAAAAATAAATAACTTTAATTTCGGAAGTCGGTGGCAAAAAACGAAAATTGAAAAGCGAAGACACCGACTTCCGAAATTAAAGTTATTTATTTTTCGCTTGTCAGTTCTTTTTCCATCCACGGGGCGGCAAGTCGGCAACTCACCGCTATAAATACAACGAATACTCCAGTCATGGCCGCCATCAGTCACGGGCCGTGAAAAACCAAATACTTAACATTTGATTTGAGACGATTTTGTAGCGATGATGTAGGAATGTGACAATTTTCGATTTGCGAACGCTACGAGTAGTAACACTAACGTTTCATTCGAACTCTTACGGATTACGGGCTACGATTAATAAGTGGCGTTAAAATAGAAGCAATTAACCGCATTGTGACATTGCCGGTTCTGTTTGTGGAGCAAGCGCCCGAAATAACGGTGCGGCGAGCTACTGACTGCTACTGAGTTCCTGACATCACACCTCGTGCTGCGCCGCGCCGCTAAACTACTGCCTACTTTTCCTTTTTCAGCTGATTAGACTAATCACCGTTAATAGCAGTATCTTCCATTCCATATTATTATTATTCTGTTTATAATTCCTAAAAAGATTCCATTTAATTTTTGGTTGGGAATATTATTTTCATTTAGTAGTACTACGCTTTTCGATAAATTAATGTTTTGAAAGTATTATTAGAAAATTACTGAGCCTTTCCTTATTCTACTATGTATTTAATTAGTAATGTTATAAGTACTTAAGTAATAGTTATTTGTTATGCAAGACTGCAAAGTGGTTTTTTAGCGCGAGTACTTGTATTGAAACCGAAGCAAGGGAAGGATTCTAGGATTGAACCACGAGTGAAACGAGTATAAAACCCTGAGCGTAACGTAGATTTCAAAGGTACGAGACGCAGAATAACTTTGCTGCCAAGCGAAACACACAACTTTTCACCTCACTACAGCAAGGAAAATGATAGGTGTCATGTATTAAACAAATTGTACGCTTTTATGTAGGTTTTTTTCGCGCGGGTAGTACTACTTATCTACGGCAAACCTACCTACCTACCCTACCCTACCCTACTTACCTACCCCACCCTGCCTACATACCTACACCTACCTACACCTAATTACATTTAACTACACTTACCTACACCTACCTAAATACCTACCTTACCTAACTATCTACCTACCCTATCTACCTATCTACCTGCATATCTACCTATATACCTACCTATATACCTACATGAGATGAAATGAAATTGTTTATTCTGTAAATAGGATATTGGAATCACTTTTACACGTCATAATTATAAAATATTAAAAATAAGCTAAATGAGGTCGGCGTTTCTTATCTGACTACTCTGAGAAGAAAGGCCGAAACAAACTCAGAGGTCGCAGTCTCTTTTAAAGTCCAGACATAATCTTGGTCAGACCATATGAGTACCATGTAGATTAGCGTCCGAAATGGTCTTTTGAGGAAAGAACCACAACGATTTGAGTGGACCTGTCCAGTCAGTGCAAGCATTTGTCAGTAATAGTGGAGCTCAACTCAGAACTTAAGGACAAAGAAAGAAAGAATGAAAGGACATTTGGGTAGGTCGCATAAAATACTCAAATTGCCAGACCATGGTTAAAACTGAGAACGAAAAAAGAAAATAAAAATCCAGATAGTCCTCACATTTACAATAATTAAAATAATACAATACTTTACAAAGTGTCATATTCAATAATGTCAATTTGTATATAAAACTGGTGATGATTTTCCATAATATTCCAAATGTCACAAAGCTTAGCAGAGCGAGCAGATCAATCCCATACTTTTTGTCTTCTCAATAATCTGAAATTTGAAATTTTTTAGTACCCTTTTTTACAAAGTTTGGTTTTAATACAGCTTTTGAATCATTTAATGGGTAAGTTTCGAATGTCAATCGAAAGTTTGTTATAAAATCGTATACATTGACCCATGAACGAATTGCCTACTCTGTGGAAACGAGTGCGATGTATAGCAAGATTGTGTTTATTCCTGGTATTTAAACTATGAATATCGGACATTTTCTTAAAATTTGATATATTTTTGTTTACATACAATAAGTTTTCAAATATATATTGTGAGGCTGCAGTCAGAATAACTATCTCTTTGAATTTTTCTCGAAGGGAATCTCTTGGACCAAGGTTGTAAATGGCTCGAACAGCCCTTTTCTGTAAAACAAAGATAGTATTAATATCCGCACAGGTTCCTCAGAGAAGAATTCCATATGAATGAAGACTATGAAAATAACTAAAATAAACATTTCTGGCTGTATCTACATCAGTTATCTGTCTAATTTTTTTAACGGCATAAGCGGCCGATCTAAGCCTTTCTGACACTTTTTCTATGTGTATGACGGTAAATTACAATGGGGCCCCCATTGCAATTTACCGTCAATAGTTATTCCAAGAAAAACTGTCGACTTAACGGGGTCCAATTCTATTCCATTAAACACATTTTTAAAGCGTGGGTGGGGGCCCAAGATGCCTTAGGAATCTTTTGTGACCTGTCCAAGGCATTTGACTGCGTAAATCACAAAACCTTACTCATGAAACTTGAGCATTACGGACTACGTAAACTTGCGCTCAGTTTAGTAAAATCTTATTTAAATGATAGACAATAGCAAGTTCAAATAAATGGTGTCAATTCACTCGGTTTAAAAGTAAAAATGGGTGTTCCACAAGGCTCGATATTGGGTCCTTTCCTCTTTTTAGTATATACTAACTGCCCGCCCGGCTTCGTACGGGTAGCACTAAGTACCCTACCCTACCTACATATCTACCTACATACATACATCAACGGCCAATGAGGTTAGTCGAAAGGTACATTTCTCCTTTCACTCGTTAAAAAGCCTTCAAAGTCTCCTGCCCTTGAAGACTAAAATATCCTTAGCACAAACACTTATCCAGCCGATTATAGATTATGCCGACGCCTGCTACTTGGATGCTACCGAGGAGCTATTAAACAAGCTTGAGCGCTTGCAAAACTTGTGTATTCGCTTTGTTTTCGGTCTTCGAAAGTATGACCATGTTTCTCACCTTCGCAAGGAACTCAAGTGGCTCCCAATCCGCCTTCGCAGGAACACTCGGATTTTATGTCTCCTCTTCAACATCTTACACAACCCGTCTTATCCGTCCTACTTGCGTGAGCGTTTTTCTTTCGCTCGTCCTCGTGACGCACCGTGTAGATCACACCTTAGATCCCTCCTTAAGTCTCATCCTCATAAAACTAGCTATTATTCTTATTCCTTCTCTGTCCATGCTGTAAGATTGTGGAACTCACTCCCGCCTAGCATTCGTGATTTAAAAACTGTTTCTCTGTTTAAATTTCGTGTAAAAGAGCATTTTCTTTCCTCTCAACTATGAGTATATTATTATATAGGTATTTATGTTTATATATTTAAGCTTTATGTATTTATTTAAGTATATATAAATTTTCTTGCGTATATGCGTAGGTATATTTAATATTTTTAGTTAAACCTTCGCATAATAATTTTTTTCTCTTCTTGTTCTCACACACTATTGTCTACATTTCTTTAATATTTCTCCTTTCGCAGGTCTGCTGGAAGAAATTTCTTAAGAAATAAGCAGTACCTTTGTACAAATATTATAATTATGTTGTATCTCTATGTATTTTACTGTGTATACATAAATAATAAAATAAATAAATACATACCTACCTACATACATACATACCTACCTACCTACCTACCCTACCTACACCTACTTTACGTACAAACCTTCCCCTGAGAATAACGAACACAACAAAAAAAGAATTATCCAGATCGGTCCAGCCGTTCTCGAGTTTTAGCGAGACTAACGAACAGCAATTGATTTTTATATATATAGATAGATACTCGTAGATAGATTTCCGCCCGCGACTACGTCTGCGTGAAATTTCTTGTTATATCCTATGAAGCTGTTCGTGCCCGGCATAGTCCGGGTGTCTAGTGCATTATCAAAAAAATATTTCATACAAACCTTGTCCAGATACGAATACAACAAAAAAGGTCAGCTAAATCGGTCGAGCCGTTCTCTAGTGATGATCTTTCTTTCATACATGCGACTATTGATTTTTATTTATAGATAGCAATTTTGTTTGTTTTTTTATGTAAGTACTTAAAATAATCTAAACGTGAATTCATGCAATCCCAGTACTTTTTGTTAGTTCTAGCTATTTGAAATCCTATTAGTTAATACTATCGTGAATAAGCCCGTATTACCTATTACCTAAATCAAATCAAATCAAATCATTTATTAATTTGTTAACACAGGTAGGTACAATAGAAAGTTGTTATAAAAAGATTACAGGCGCGCTGTGTTATACCCGAAGGCGTACAAAAATATTCACAGAAGATGACATTGACATTAAAATTGATAATATAATTAAAATAATGGAATGCATAATATTAATAATTGAGCTTGACAACATAAAAACAAAGAAAAATATATCAAATGTCAAAAAAGTACTACTACCTACTATCGTGAATTCATGCAAGCCTTTTTGCTAGGTTACACAGCTCGGAAACCTACATTTCTTAGACAACAGTGAGTGATTATAATTTAATATGAACTTTATTGATAGTAATACAGTTCAAATTGACTACATTTTATTTAGAAAACGTTTATATGGGAAAAAGAAAAGGGCTGTTTTTAGGGTTTTTCCGGCAATTATTCGAATTTTACTCACCTTTTAAACCTTCCCTAGACCTCCACGAACATTTCAAGACCAAGATAAGATAAATCCGTTCAGCCGTTCTCGAGTTTTAGCGAGACTAACGAACAGCAATTGATTTTTATATATATAGATGTGAAGACGATGCACCAAGAATACGACTACGAATACCACAATAGGTAAAAAGAATTAAAAAAATGGAGCAATGACAAATAATTTAATTTAGTATGTGATAGATACATGGTGCTCACATATTTACAAACATTGTAAAAATATACGATATCACAATATTTCTAACATTTTTACAAATAATACTAATAAGACAGTGCGTGAGTTTAAGCAATCACAAAATGTAAAAATCTATGATATTCAAATAATAAATTATACAACTAGATTAGCAACCGGTTTGATTTTGTCCAGACTTGAATTGTCTGTCCTATGGAGCAAGACCAGCATGTTTCCAAGCATTCTTATCTTGGATATAATCCTCTAATTTGTAATATGTTTGTTTACAAAGTGTACTTTTAATATGAGTTTTAAAGGACCATGACCAGAGTCCTATACATGCATGCCCTTAGTAAAACGATCACGTTCCAAAGCTGCAAATGGTGCATTTAAAAGCACTTTTTGACCTACATTTTGAAAGAATACCTCCTGTTTAACATAATGGAGCAGTTTTTTGTATATTAGGTAACAAAAAAAAATCTTTTTCCTAGCATTTTTGATCCGTTACACTTAAAAAAAACTATTGACTGCGAATCATTTTGGGTCAGGCGTTTTTAAACAATTTCACAGCTTTTATTTGATACCAATATTGTTGTAATTTATTTAAAAAAAAACCTTTTCCTCCTTTTTTTTGTATTTGTAGATGAAATATATATAAAAAATATAGCCTATATCACTCCCACAATTAAGATGAACCTAACGACACCTCGTATGTTAAAATCCATCAAACCGTTTAAGCTACAGAGCGTGCCAAAGAAATAGACATCCACATACATACATACTCTCAAAAAAACATTACCCTCCTTCTGAGGCAGTTGGGTAAAAACAAACAGCCGACTTCCAAAAAAACACTAAAAAGTGGAAAATAACTTTAACTTCGGAAGTTGGTGGCAAAAACTCATGTTCCGTTGCTGTAAACACTGGGCCACTTCTTTTATTAAATAGTTCAATTTTTAACACAGAATTTTCTTTAAAAAAAAAGTCGATCATATCGTACTCCATTGTGACAGTAACTACGTCTGCGTTGTGCGATTTCCAAATAAGACTGACAGAAGGCCCGCGCTCTGTGTGAACACGATGAACAGTGCGGCTCACGCGATGAAAACGACCCGACTCGCTCTCGCTCCGCACCCGCTTTGTGTGTGTTTTGAGCTTTAACGCCGCGTGTGACGCGGCGGTGACATCCGTGGGCCCCGCTGCGTAAAACGCCCCATTTCAAGCAAACGCGTGAAAAATCGCTTCTCCGTAAACGCACTCATACAACGCCATAATAATGTTTGAATTCAACGCGGGCCGCGCCGCCCAACGCCACGCTCGACGACCCGCGTCTCCGTAAACGAGGCCTAAGGATCCCTTTGTTTCTATATTTATTGGTATAGTTAGTTAGTCCTTTTAGTTTTAGGTTTTTAGTTAATTTAGTATGATAAGTTACCTAATGTAAATGTTTAGTAGAATAATAAAACCGCTAGTAATTAAATACATAATGAAGAAACTATTTTGTATTTGCATTTGAAATGAAAAACACAAAAAGTAGGCATATTGTATTTAAATAATTTATCAAACCATTTTTAACATCTCCACGACATCTCGGAACATTACGGCGCACATGGTGCATCGCCTGCAGTAATGTAACGGCATCAAATCACAGTGTGTTGTATCAAGTTGTATGTCGTTGTCCGCATAAAAAACGCTAGTAGATGCGAGCGGTCAGAGTGCAGGCGCCGCGCGGCCGGCTGGGCTGCCTACGTCTAAACATTTTAAACAGCGGCCCTTTCATCTTAACCGTGTCGTCGTATAGTGCCCAAAGAAACAATATTGTACTCATTTCATGTGCCAATCGTTTGTAGGTCGAGGCAGAACTCTGTCCTATTATAACCGTACTAATGTGTATTATCGAATAGCTGATTGTCTTTAGTGGTGTCGGAAGAGCTGTAATTACATGTAGTGCCCCAGCCCTGTTTTGTTTTGAGTAGGACTTTCATGCGCACAATATCATCAATATAGTGCGTAGTTTACATCGGCGGGGGATCTGCGCGCCGCCGCCGCCGCCGGCCCCCTCATGCACAACTGTGTGACGCCGCATTGTTCATAACCCTCTGCACTTGTTTCGGGGAATTCACTTAATTGTGAAGCAAATTATAAGCACCCAGGTGTCACCCGGACTTCCGGATTACGATTCATACAGCACGTCAGTGTAGCCAGCGAAAATCAAAAGAATTTCTTACGTTCTTTGCAAAGAACGTAAAGAATTCTCAGCCTAGTTGACTGACGAATGTACAACCATAGGATAATAATGATGGTTAGGATACAACAGGAATTCAGGGGGTTAGTAGTATACCGGTACTGGTAATGGGCACGTTGTTATGCGATAGAAAGTTTAGTTTAATAAGTGGCTGCAATGAAGAGTGGTTTAGCAAAACATATACTCCCCCCGACTTAGGTGAGTAACTATCCGCCGCGTGTCCGCACTTCACTCCCATTAGCAGGAGTGGTGACGGTGACGTAACATTAGAGCCAGCAGGCAGGCGCGCCACGTGCGCGTGACTCAACTACACTGGAATCTTCAGTAAAATGCACACATGCGTGCCGGAATACTTCCAGCCTTGCGACTGTTGCGACCATCGCCCATCCTGTCGCTACTAATGTCCTTCGTATGACAATATGTTACACACAACATGCATGGTAAAATTACAGACTTCATCTGAATTCATAATTACTAGGTACTGCTTATACCTATCTTAGGTATGTAAATGGTGTAGAAATATTAGTGGTGTGACCACGAGTCCGCACCCACTTCCATACCCTAATTTAAAGGGTCGGGGTGATTTACTAAAAACCTGAAACATGTATTTTATTGTTTATAACAAGGAGTCCCTATATCAATTTTTCAGACGCATTGCGGAAGTCTGATACAAACTTCAGACGCATTGCGGAAGTCTCATACAAACTTCCATCCCAGTTTAGGGGTTGGGCGGTAAAAGTTCCAAGTTTTAGATTTTTTTGTTGTTTGTGTACTAATACTAGCTTACATACCAAATTTCAGCTTTCTAGGACCCTAAGAATTTTGATGATCATCTGTGAGTGAGTGAGTCAGTGAGTGATGAAATCGGTTTTCTTTAGATATTAATAAAATCGAAAGTATAAGAGGTTTGCAATTGAAACTTTCTACGTTTGGATAAATCCACTATTGACATCATATCCCGACAATTTTGTTTATCTGGTATAATCCAAACCCAAGTTATGAGGGTTATATAAAACGACGAAGCGCTTCGAGAAAAGGTAGGTAGTGCCCTCCTTGCGCTTCGCTTGGCTCGTCTAGGCGGGGGCACTCTCGTGTCCCCAGTTTGACGGGGACACTCCTGCCCCCAGATTATCAAATTATCCTACGATATAGCTGATTTTAGAACTTAATTTTACGAGTGGGAGCGAGACAAATGCATGGCTCGAATCTTATTCTCTAATTTATTGAAACGACTTATCACTAAACATTTCTAGTGAGAAGACGTAATAAACAAGAATATTCGACATCTACCGTGATTTCGTGGTATCCCTAGGGATTTCGTGAAATCCCTGGTATCCTCATTTCCCTGCGACATATATACCATCTCCACAAGATAATGTTATGAGCTTCCTACTCGAATGTTTAAACCTATGGAGGTTTGCCAATTCATAATGTTGTTAAGGTTATGTTATTTTTGTATCGGGATCATCGAACCAGAGCAACGGGTAACGCAACACCGAGCGCAACCATGTTACTGAACTGTGAACAGTCAATGGTGCCGATTCTCTTGTACACCGAATTAAACTAACTAAATTATTACTAAAATTCTTTAATTTTGGCAATGAGAATCTTAAAGCTTATTCTAATAAAAAAAATCTCTAAGTTTAAAAAATATTTTGACACAACTAAAATCGAATTTGACAATCGCGACCTTTTGAGCCGGAGGCGCGCAGGGACGTGTTTTATATGGAATTGTTCAATTTTTACCGACTTCAAAAAAGGAGGAGGTACTATGTTCGGATGACTGTTTTTTTTTTTTTATATATATGTTCACTGATTACTCCGCCGTTTGTGAACCGATTTTAAAAATTATTTTTTTGTTCAAAAGCTTATACTTCTGAGGTGGTCCCATTGTTACCAAGTCATGATCTGATGATGGGATCCTAGAGAAATCGAGGGGAACTTTCAAAAATCGAAGGGGCAACTAGTACATTTCTTAATTTTTTTTTCATTAAGTATTTTACAGCACTACAATTTTATGAAGGTCTGGAGTCGATCTGATGATGGAGCCGCAAGACAGTCAAGGGAACTCCTCAACGGTTTACAGCAGATGCCTCGTGTTTGGGCTTGATTAATTTGTATTGATAAAAACTTTACACTTTGATGGGTTGTGACTGTCGTTAGGGGTCTGATGATGAAGACGAAGGACAATCAAGGAAACTCCTCAACGGCTTACAGCAGATACCTTGTGTTTGGGCTTGATTAATTTATATTGATTAGAACTTTACACTTTTGTGGGTTGTGACTGTCGTTAGGGGTCTGATGATGAAGATGAAATACAGTCAAGGGAACTCCTCAGTGGTTTACAGCAGATATCTTGTGTTTGGGCTTGATTAATTTTTATTGATAAGAACCTTACACTTGGATGGGTGGTGACTGTCATTAAGGGTCTGATGATGAAGACGAAGGACGATTAAGGGAACTCCTCAACGGTTCACAGTAACTACCTTGTGTTTGGACTTAATTCATTTATATTGATAAGAACTTTGCCCTTATATTCTTGAGAAGGCACGGGAGTCTCATTAGCCAGCCGGTTTCGTATAACATCTAAACGATACTTGCGCTGTTCAGACGACTCGCCACTTAATCGTTTTTTAATGAGATTGAGTCGGCAGATCTTATCATTTGGCGACTCTTGCGACAAATGAGAATGCATGTAATTTCTCATCTGAGATAACATAGCATGACGAGCTAACGGTGATTCTTGGGAACCGGACATAGCACTCCGCTTGCGATTCTTAGATAGGCGTTCTTTTTCAGCAGTATTAGTCTCTTTAATTCTGTTTTTCTTCATGCGGGCGGCTCCTTTAGTTGGTCTGCCCATGGTGATTACAAAAATCAAATTACACAAAAAATGGAAATATAATAAAACTTAAAAAAAAAAAATTGACCGACTTCAAAAAAAACTACTGACTAAAACCAAACGAAAAAGTACTAACTTATTTAATAATAAGAGAAAAATAAAAAAATAACTTTAATTTCGGAAGGCGGTGGCCAAAAACTAAAATTAAAAGCAAAGACACCGACTTCCGAAATTAAAGTTAATTTTTTATTTTTCTCTTATTATTAAAGAAGTAAGTACTATTTTCGTTTGGTTTTAGTACAGTAGTCCTTTTTTGTTGTTTTTTTTGAAGTCGGTCAATTTTAATATGAAAATATTATGAAAAAAAAAAAACCTACATGTTGAGTATTAAGGGTTCATGTGTTTTATAAAGGAAGTCGGAATTTTCATTATTTTTGCAATAGGAAACACCCTTTTCGAAAATAATTAAGCAAAAAATAAAAAACAATTGCGAGTCTGACTCGCGCACGACGGTTACCGTACCATAACCATAAAAACGGCAAAAAAAAAAAAAAAAACTGTTTTTTTGTATAATTACGTATGTTGTTATAGCGGCAACAAATATACATCGTGTGTGAAAATTTCAACTGTCTAACTATCACGGTTCATGAGATACAGCCTGGTGACAGACGGAACAGATGGACGGACAGCGGAGTCTTAGTAATAGGGTCCCGTTTTACCCTTTGGGTAGGGAACCCTAAAAATGTACAGTACTGTTTTGCAACTGAAGTCGAGGTATTGGTTTGAATTTTAGTTCATGATATCTAATTTTACTCCACACCTTTTTAATCGATCAGATTTAGTTAGAAAATCTTAATTTTAGGTGAGAAACGTCAAATTCAGAATAGCAAAATTGCCATTTTCACTAAACTAACTCAATGCCACTTTAGTGCTGTCAAATTAAAATAATTATAGTTAAGTTGTGTCACTTTAGTCTATTTCAGAATGGGAAATCGTTGTTTGACTGGAGTAAACTTAATTTTAGTGATTATTAGTCTAGTTAAGAGAATTTTGTGACAAGACAATCGGCACCAATAAACACTTTGTACAACCTCTCATATTACATTTAGTCACCTCGTCCTCGTTTACACACCTCTCTTAAGATGAGAACCCACATCTCATGGTGGCTTGCATTAATATTGGACTCTAAAGACATAAAATAATCGGTACCTGCCTCCTGCCAACAAAAGTATACACGAGACAGACTCCTTGTTCATCGCTTTGTCAACTAAGATCACTGAAAAGCAGGCACTAGGCTGGCATGGGATGTGGAGTAATGCGGACTGACTCACTGAGCCCGAGAACTCGCTCGCAGCCTCGCATGCTCTGCCGTGTGGTGTGTGTCATGTGGCCTGTGGCGTGGGTCGGTACCTGCGAGCGCGGGCAGCGCGGCCAGCAGCAGCAACGTTGCGGCGCTCATGTCGCCCCGCCCCTCGCGCCTCGCACTCCTCCCGAATGGACTCCGGCGCACCCTGAAACATACAACACACTACTTGTCACACAGACTTGCTCGTACTTTTGCTACAGCTCCTATTGGTAACGCACATAGGTACCATTTCCAGGTGAATTTTCCAAGTGTGATTGGATTGCCAAATCCAAAGCTAAACGAAAATGGTATAAAACAGTTGATTCACAACTTACTTATTTAAGTTATTTACACACAATATTTATATTGTACATAAATAATGGGCTTATAAACATAACAACGAATTCAATTACTGAGATTAATCAAAACATCTATATCTTCTTCTATATCCTTATACATATATTATAAAACAAAGACCTCCGTCGTGTCTGTCTGTCATCCTGTCCGCGATGAACTCAAAAACTACTGTACCGATTTTCATGCTGTTTTCACCAATGGATAGAGTGGTTCTCGAGTAAGGTTTAGTATATAATAACCAACATCCACGCGGGCGAAGCCATCAGCTAGTCTACTATCTACATTTATAATAAATTGTTTTATTAAAAATCATTGTTTCAATTAATTGTATAATATTGCTGTGATAATAGTTTGTTTAATAGCTTGAGTTTTGCATGCCTCGAGGCGTAATATGGTTGAACTATGCCTTATTTTTTAACAACTTTATGTAATTACCCAGATTAGCAAATAAATGATTTTGAATTTTTGAATTTGAATTTGAATAAATTTTTAGACGAGGCATTTCTGTACACTGAAAAAATAAATTTGTTGGGGTTCTAAAGGATTTTTTGTCAGTTTGTCTGCGAAAGATTCATTTGTTAAGGTTTCACGTAAAAGGTACGAAACCAATATGGTTAACTTTTATATTCAAATAGGTGTTGTGTATATCTCGAAGTAACATTTAGTTTTTGTTTCATCGCAATCGGTTTACGCTATCAAAAGATATAATCAACTAGCTTCCGCCCGCAGCTTCGCCCGCGCTCTATATCCATATAAAGTAGCCTATGTCCTTTTCCCAAGGGTGCCATCTATCTCCTTGCCCTTTGTCGAAATCCGTTCAGTTGTTTAGGCGTGTAAAGGTAACATACAGACAGACAGACAGAGTTACTTTCGAATTTATAATATTAGTATGTAAGTATGTATGGATTGAAAGTGTTCGAGAAGAACTTTTCATTACGTAATGTAGAATAGGAACATGACGTCTATTGTCCCGAAGTTATAGTAACGTAAACTCAAGCAGGTTTGTGTTTGTTTTAGGGTGCTGGGTGGTTATTTTTGCATAATTTGCGTGCATACTTAACGCGATACATTATGAATAGAATATAACTCTCATGAACAATTAAAAGTTAGGCCAATCAAAGTTAAAGTTTATTAGTTTAGTAGTAGTGCGATAGGTGGCGCTACCTTATTTCAAATCATGAGAAAACTTAATTATTTAAGAGGGCGTAAAAATTTTAACATTAAAACAATGTCAACTATTGCCTAATAGCTAACAGCGGTAAACCTAAACAAAAGTGTACATTCCTAAACTTAAAAAAAAAAAATGGTCACTAAACGTAAAAAACAAGTTGATAAAATTGTCATTGCAGTCGGGGGACTTCTTAGATTACAAAGTGTTCCACAGAACGGCCCCCCGACTGCAATGACAATTTTATCAACTTGTTTTTTACTTTTTAGTTCGTTTTTCAGCAGGGCAGTCATGTTTTCTTTTTACCATTATTGAGCTAATTAGTAAGTCGCCTAAGCAGTTCCAGTTCATTCCTGCTTTCCTGGGAGTTTGAATAAATAATCAATTAGAAAAGCTGAATTTAAAAACGTTTATCGATAACATTTATTACGAATCGGTCAGGCTCTTCTCTATGTTTCATCGTGGGTGCATTTCGAGGAATATTTTTATTGCGCTTCATTCGTTGCGTTTCAAAGTAGTTGCGCTTCGAGGAATACCCCAAAATCAAAACCCTCCTTTTTGCTTCGCCGTAGTCGGGTAGTGAGCTCTACATTATCGATGCACGACTGTCGAAGGGTGCGGCGCGCGGACATAGCAGATATTATAATGTCTGTTTACCGTCAGTCAGTCATAATGTCGCATGCGCTACATGTGTTTCCTATAATCCCGCATTGACGACCCACTTGACGACCAGCACAGCAACCAGACACTCGACTCTCGACCACTCTATATCTACAATTTGGGACAATCGATACTCGAGCACTTGCCGCCTAATAGAGAGTCATTGAGTTTACACATCGTAAGCGTTTATCACTCTCAGCCGACTCTCAATTAATGGTTTTTATTAAGTGTTTATTTATTAAGTACTTATCTCTTATTAATTAGTGTTAGTACAGGGTACTGCATGGCGACGAACTGGCTAGGTCAGACATCGTGGCTCTTTGAACTGTCAGTCTGAACCAAAGAGAATTAAACCACTTGAGAGTTGATAGACCGATTTCATCTAGGCACACGACTCATGCAACAATGTCAGGACGAAAGTTCCAAACATAATAATGCACAAGTCAGTTTTGCAACAATAACATTGATATCGATAAAATCGACGTCTAAAATCCTAGTTCAACAATAAATCATAATTGAATTTCACTTATGAGAATTTATTGTTCTATCCGACAGGGATTGACATTGTTATTACTTATTTTTAATTTTCCTGTGAAATGTCTTGATCAAACAACGCTACCTAGGTATATTTATTTAGAAACCAATTTCCCCGGAGAACTGCATTATTCCATTTTTCTTTAGTTACGGAATATTTTGAAATCTAAAATGTGAACATTAAGTACCTACTTAATGTTACTTTTAAGGGTTCCGTACTCAAAGGGTAAAACGGGACCCTATTACTAAGACTTCGCTGTCCTTCCTTCTGTCACCAGGATGTATCTCATGAACCATGATAGACAGTTGAAATTTTCGCAGATGATGTATTTCTGTTGCCGGTATGATAACAAATACTAATATACAGAATAAAACAAATATTTAAGGGGTCTCCAATATAACAAACGTGAACAAACCATATAACGTACGGAACCCGTCGTGCGCGAGTCCGACTCGCACTTGGCCGGTTTCTTTGCCATTACGAAACATCGTAATTTTTATCATCAATAATATAGACTTTATTTTGAAGTTCCCCCTTTTTGAGATATGATTTTTTTAATATTCTAACCTCACTTTCAAATTTCCTTGTATTGACATCGATTTAAAGGTCGAAAGAGGTAGGGGGTGAAGAATAAAATTAAGGGGGAAGTAGCAGCCCCCCCCCCCCCCCCCTTCAATACGAGTTAAGGGATTTTCAAGACTTAAACAAAAATAACAACCTAATCTTGCCATGTCGGATCCACCCCAAAAGGAGTTTCAAAGGAAGTACTGCACTTTATGGCGTAGTCGACGGAGCCCCGCCTCGCGGGACTCCTACTTCTGAGTGGTTTAAAAAAAAAAACCACGAAGGGGATGGCGGGGTCTTTCAGACCCCGCCATCCCCTTCTAACCTAACCTGTCCGAGTCGGGGTGACCCAAGTCCGGAGCTCGCTTCGCTCGCTCTTGCATCATAATAAGTTCTCATTGCCTTTTTAATAAATTGAGATATGTCGGGACTTGGGGTACCCCGGCTCGGACAGGTTAGGTTCGAAGGGGATGGCGGGGTCTAGTGAGCGAGCGAAGCGAGTGAACAGCAAGAAAAACAAAGAACAGCCTTCTAACCCAAATCCCCACAAATTGGCAACACTGGACAATGAAAACACAAAATGGTTTCGTTTGATTTCACATATCGGCAATAGTCGGTATTTTCTTATAAGTTTTAATTTAATAGCACTAATTTAAATCTGTAAAATATATTATCCTATTATGAAATATGAATAAAAAGTATCTAAATCATTAAATATACGTATTTATGTCACACTTAATATGAAGTAAAACATTTTAATGCGTTGCCCTTAAGTAAAACGAAACGTTCAAGACGAGACAAAATGTCAAAAGTGTCAAAATATTGCCAAATTTTTACGATTTTGTTTTATTTTTTTCTCGTATACCATTGATCTCCGCAACTTAAAACTTTACATGGAGGTTTCTAATAATAAGACCTTTCTGTAAAAAAAATATGGACTTCCAACTCGACGGATGCTAAAGTAAAGTTTAGCCCAAGTTCCGGCCCAACATCGACCTTCCCTCATCGAGATCCCTAATAACAATTGTTCAACGGCTGCAGATTGTTCGCCCTACACGTTACGTACTTGCTGTTCAGAACAATGTTTTTTTTGAACGAAGTTCTTTACGTTAACGCGACTTGTGAACTGGAAAAAATCATCATGGCGACTGTCTACTTCTAATTGTTTACTAAAAAGAGAGAGAGAGAGAATGATTGTGGGAGTACCTACTGTGGTTCTCAACTTGTAGGAATATAAAAAGTTTTTTACAAAAAAAAACCACCGAATTCCAAAAACACACTACAAAGTGAAAAATTATTTAAAGGAGATAGTTAAGATACTCGTAGTTAGAGAAAGTGAGTAGTTGTGATATCGTTAAGTTTTACAATGTTTGTAAATATGTGAGCACCATGCATGTATCTATTGATTAATTTATTTGTCATTGCCCCATTTTTTTATTCTTTTTACCTATTGTGGTACAGTCATCTTATTCTAGGTGCATCGTCTTCACATACATATAATATGTAATTGATGTATACAAAATATTGTAAATCATTTTTAAAAGAGTAACGTTTTAGTTTCTTGCCCATTCATCTCCATACGAAAACTATCTTTTGGAAGGGGCAACTAGAATCAGTTCTATTTCTTTGTTTTTTTGACGTTCAAAAATGCCTTGAAAAGAAACTCAAAGTTAAATACAAATAATTTATTTCAAATATGCACATACTATTTGAAATAAATTATTTGTATTTGACTTTCGAGTTTTTTTGGGCCCACTGTAATGTAACGTCTATTAATAAAGTCTAACCGGAATCTCGATTTCGTACCAAAAAGATAATGTTTTGATAATGCACTCAATTGATTCAATTCCAGTTATAGTCGTCAATGTCATAAATGCAAAGTAAATGCATGTATTGAAGCGTTTCTAACGATTTGATGAAAAAAAAAAACACATTATAATTACAGGTTGAGGTTCTTACCAAATCTATTTTTATTAGGTAAAAAATGTACCATTGACGCTGCAGCAGGTCCTCATGTGTTTAATTTTAATCCCATTTTTAAGTTTGCATAATCTCGCGTAAAGTTGGTTAAAACGACCGAAATCGACGTGAAACAGTTGACTCTAGTGATGTTACTCAGTCAGGTCAAGCACTCGATTACCTATAGTTTTTGATTACTTGTCAGTTTGACTCTAGTGATGTTACTCAGTCAGGTCAGGCACTCGATTATAGTTTTTGATTGCTTGTCAGTTTGACTTTAGTGATGTTACTCAGTCAGGTCAGGCACTCGATTATAGTTTTTGATTGCTTGTCAGTTTGACTTTAGTGATGTTACTCAGTCAGGTCAAGCACTCGATTATAGTTTTTGATTACTTGTCAGTTTGACTCTAGTGATGTTACTCAGTCAGGTCAGGCACTCGATTATAGTTTTTGATTGCTTGTCAGTTTGACTCTAGTGATGTTACTCAGTCAGGTCACGCACTCGATTATAGTTTTTGATTGCTTGTCAGTTTGACTTTAGTGATGTTACTCAGTCAGGTCAGGCACTCGATTATAGTTTTTAATTGCTTGTGAGTTTCACTCTAGTGATGTTACTCAGTCAGGTCAGGCACTCGATTATAGTTTTTGATTGCTTGTCAGTTTGACTTTAGTGATGTTACTCAGTCAGGTCAAGCACTCGATTATAGTTTTTGATTACTTGTCAGTTTGACTCTAGTGATGTTACTCAGTCAGGTCAGGCACTCGATTATAGTTTTTGATTGCTTGTCAGTTTGACTCTAGTGATGTTACTCAGTCAGGTCAGGCACTCGATTATAGTTTTTGATTGCTTATGAGTTTGACTCTAGTGATGTTACTCAGTCAGGTCAGGCACTCGATTATAGTTTTTGATTGCTTGTCAGTTTGACTCTAGTGATGTTACTCAGTCAGGTCAGGCACTCGATTATAGTTTTTGATTGCTTGTCAGTTTGACTCTAGTGATGTTACTCAGTCAGGTCAGGCACTCGATTATAGTTTTTGATTGCTTGTCAGTTTGACTCTAGTGATGTTACTCAGTCAGGTCAGGCACTCGATTATAGTTTTTGATTACTTGTCAGTTTGACTCTAGTGATGTTACTCAGTCAGGTCAGGCACTCGATTATAGTTTTTGATTGCTTATCAGTTTGACTCTAGGGATGTTACTCAGTCAGGTCAAGCACTTGATTATAGTTTTTGATTACTTGTCAGTTTGACTCTAGTGATGTTACTCAGTCAGGTCAGGCACTCGATTATAGTTTTTGATTACTTGTCAGTTTGACTCTAGTGATGTTACTCAGTCAGGTCAGGCACTCGATTATAGTTTTTGATTGCTTGTCAGTTTGAATCTTAGTGATGTTACTCAGTCAGGTCAGGCACTCGATTGCCCCAATTATGTAATTCGAAAACTCAATTCAAATTGAATTTAAGGTAGTTACTAAGGTTTCCAACAGCTTTGTACGTTTGAAAACGCATACAAAAAGAAAACTTATAAACAAAACTCTCGGGATATGATGTCAATAGTAGATTTATTGAACATAGAAAGTTTCAATTGCATAGCTCTTATACTTTTGATTTAATTCATATTATCTAAAACAAAAAACGATTTCGTCACTCCTTCACTCACTCACTGATCATCATCAAAATTCTAGATTCTAGGCTTGGCCGTTTCCGGCCCGATCGCATCTACGTGAGAAATAATTAACTAAATGAATGAATAATTAACTAGTGTATGACAGGAAAGTAATGAACAGTGAATACATTTTTCACCTTACGGTTACACCTGTGACGGTAGCGAAACGGCCAAGCCACATATTTTGAATAAGATGTAGAGTTTGTGAAGTTAGGGCTTGTAGAGTCAAGGCGTGTAGAATTAGAAGCTTGGCTCTACATGAGATCTGATAACTTTTTGACAGTGCGCGCCATATATGGTCTCGTGTTGGCAACATTTTACATGAAAATGGTTTTGGTGTCATATACCTAATTAATGTATTTACCATTTTTTTTTTACTTTTTGTGGTGAGTACCAGCGATGTTGCGGATGCAGATTTTTTCACATCCGCGGATGCGGATCTTGAGATTTTTGTTCCAAATGTCACTTTGTTCCAGTGCCGAGCATTCTAACTTTTTAAATAATCTATCAGCGGCAGAAATCTCGCATAGCACACAATGTACACTGTATATTCACAATAACACTCGAAAACTCAAATGTCTATACAATAAGCGCAACTAAACACGTTATAGCTGATTTACGAGAAACAAAAGAACTAAACAACCGCGCCGATCTTGTCACCGAACGAAATCTTCACTGTTATTGGTCAATGAGCACGTGCGTACGGCTCGCGCCTGTCGCCGGCCCCGCTTATGTTCTTTCTTGTCGCGACCTGTGCTACATCCGCACCCGCATGAACATCCGCATTCATTATTGCGGAGGCGGATGCGGATGTCCAAATCGATGCGGAAGCTCCGCGGTTGCGGATATCTGCAGCATCCCTGGTGAGTACCATCTACAATTTTGATTTGTTGATTTCTTTGTTGATTAAATAGTTAACTCTAAATAATACTTGTCACTGCTCTCGTTTCCCAAACCCAATCCAAAGACTGAGCTTCTTTTCAGAGACGTCTCTTCGAGGTCGTGAGTTCAATTCCTGGACAAATTAATGCAACACTAGATTTCACAGAAAATATGCTTCCAATTCTAGTGTATATTTGAATATTTTACCTACTCTTAAACCAACTCACAGTCACAGCAGACAAGTAGGTTCGAGGGAAAAGGCCTACGGAAGGCCTACGGAAGATGATTTATGATAGAATGTTGTGAGTGGTGAAGTGAGGTGATGCTGCCACACAAAGAGAATTAAGGTTATAAATAAGTAGGTTATTAAGGTTAGTCATTGATAGTCATTGCTGCCACAGCATGCAGTACAGTGCCTAGTGAGCGCTCTGCATGTGTGCGTGTGCCGCGTGTGTGTGCGGTGCGGGCGCGCGTGCCGTCTATTTCGGCGACGACGCTATCGGAGGGCCTGCAAATAGCGCGCCCAGAATACCGCGCAAAGGTTAGCTAAATATCGCACACCGGCAGCATGACACCCCGCACCTCTCCCCACCGCACCCGGCACCACACGCCGAGTGCCGCTGCCGACTAGTGCCGACCTGCTTCCGCTAACAACTACACCTACGCTCTACACTAACGTTTACGTTCGCTTTACTACGACTCCGATGGACTGCACTCATCACTCAAAAAATCGAATATTTTCAGTAAGAGCTTGCAGTGGCACCTGATGTCTTGGTGAGGTTGGGAAGATTCAAAGGGCTCTCGTGACAAACGCACGGTCTTCGTTTCTTGTCCATCTACAATCACGTGAACTGCACCGAGACGAGGCTACTGGTAGTCGGCTCCAGAGAGAGGAACCTCCTAACGATGCACGCCGTGTCCCAGATATACCGCTTTCTGGATGAAGCCCTTGATCTAGCTGCCTGACGAGAGCCTTCCCAGGTGTTGGTCGAGGCTCTATTGGCAATTAAACCATTAGCTGATACGACTATCGGCACAATGATCGCTGAGTTTACATCCCACATGTCGACAACCGCGCGAGCCAAGCCAAGATACTTGATTTGTTTATCATTCTCGGCCTTCACGAGGTTCCCGTCATGCGGGAACGTTATGTTAATAATCATTGCGCGCTGCTCTATTTGATCCACCACCAACTGTATTAGCAACAATATTGGTTATTGGCTAGTGGCTTATTGGCAACAATATTCCTGTCAGTGGCGATATATCGATCCCAGTACAATGTGATATTTCCATTTCCGAGAACTGGGTCAGGCTGTCAGGCTCATAGCTGTAGTACGGCACTTCCGATTCCACAAGCTTGTATTTCAGAGCAAGCTGCTGATGAATAATCCTGGCTACAAGGTTGTGTCCATGCAAGTCTATTACATTTACTATTATTTTATTTGAAATATAAGCAAAGGATCTATGCATGCACTTTCCGATACTACTAGATCACGGATTATAAGAAAACTAATAATTTTGTTTAGTTATGCTGATTGACGCCAGTGAACTGGTAAGCATTTTTCTGATGATGATTTCCTATCTCAACTTGTGCCAGAAAACGCATGAAACCGGAAAATATCAAGTAAATGAGACAGCAAACGGAGCAGCACGTGGTACGTCACGCTCGCAGGACGTAAATAGCTTCATTTGGCTATCGGCGCCTCCGCCCCGCGCTCCCAACCCGCATGCTACCCGCTGTAAGAAGGACTCCACCACCAGCACCATTAACAGCACGAACACCGGAAGCCAGCACCCTCACGACGAGCTTTGAGCGATCAGCACTACGTAGTACGTACCAATTGCCTCCCGGCTGACTGCACTATGGACACTCGGCTAGTGATGCGGCTGCGGGAACATTACAGTACAGCAATCGTGCTAAGTAATGTCAAATGCATACTCGTAGAGGTGGCAGTGCTCATAAATATCGACAACTTTTGCCATGGTGGTTTTACTTTTACTAACTCTAAAATATTGAAAAACAAACGGATGATATTGAGAAACAAAATATGGATTGCGTGTACTTGTATGTGTAGTCTGAAATAAAGCATAATTATATTATATTAAACTCAAACTCAAATTCTTTATTGCATTCATGTGTTACACCAGCTGTTACATAATTATATGAAGTAAGATCCAACATGAAACCCGGTTAGGGCACAGCAACATAAAAGATATATCGTCAGTGGAAAGGCGAAAATGCTAAAGCGCCAAAATGGTACTTTTGGGAAATGAGGTTTAAAGTTTTTTTTTTCGTTTTTAATTCATATCTTTATTATTTTTATTCCGATTTTATTAATCTGAAAATAGAACATAATTAAAAAAATTGTTGTACCTATATGTATAAAGTAATTATGATATTTAATTCTATTTCACGAAATAGTAGTCACTTTAGCAAAAGTATTTTAAATAAAATACTTTTGCTAAAGAAAATGCTAGTCAGGAAGAAATTGCTAATCTACCTCAAATGTACGGAACGAATTCTTCGAAAAATGCTTATAAATGGTAAAGACCACTTCTCTTGGAAACAAAAAAATCTTAAGTAACTCAGACCGTGTAAATCTTGTAAAGGAAAATTGCTAACGATTGCTTATGATGGTTTCATGCGGTGAAGGAGAAGCACTAAAGAAGCGATACACTACACGGGCTAGGTAAACAAAATTGCTTAAATGCACGGGCATAACTGAATAAATGCAAGCAAAAGTTACTAAAGGTAAATTATTAACAATTACTTTATTCGATCATACTTCTTAACTGTGGATTACTTGACCTCATTATGTGTGTCATCTATACTAATATACAAAGGGAGATTGATGCAATTTTGTGAGTTTGTGTATATGTGGAGTTGAATCATTATTCCAGATGAACATGGGCTAGGTAATAAGATAATACGGGTGGTATCTGTAACTCCATGTCAAAGCGCGTATTTTGGTGGAAAATAGCTTATTCGATCCCCCCAGCTTCTTCAATAAGGTCAGCAACGCCTTGGTGTTACTGACAATCTCACGTAGGGTACCTAAGTACTTTGCCCTATATGTGGCGACCATCGGGTACTTTAGCAGCACATGAACTGCTGTCTCGTCGTCCTCCATGCAGGCCTTGCACAGCGCACTGTCTGTGACTCCTATGACAAAGAGATGTTTATTAAAAGACCCATGGCCAGTTACAGCTGCTGTAACAGTACGCAGCTTTTGTTTCGTTAGTCGGAGCACCCGTTTCGTGAGGCAGCCATCGATCACAGGGAGTGCCTCCTTAGCCTGACTGCACTCACCTTGGTCCAACAATAGTTTGTGATGTTGGACCCTGGTTCGTTTCCTTACCAGAGTGCGTAGGTACCCGAAGGGGATTGGCGCAATGGGTTCAGGCCCCACTGGTGCCATGCTCGACCCGTTGCAAGTTCGTCAGCTGCATCGTCGCCCAGCCAACAGCCGTGTCCTTTGATCCATTGAATGGTTATTTGAGGCTACCCACCCTTAAGGCGCAGGTGACACTCGTATCAACCCAGAGTCAACAGTGTGACTGTTTAGCGCTTGCAGAACAGCCACACTGTCTGAGAGTATTCGTATCGAATGGTCCTCTGAACTTCCCTGGCCATGATGGCTGAAGCGGCAAGAGAAATACCCACGCATTCGGCCTGAAACACTTTGTTGTGGACACCCAAATGCTATGTGCGTGTGGGCTATGTGTTCGTTGAAGTCATCCTAGAAGATTTCAGCACCTGTGCCACTACCTGTTTTGGATCCATCCCTGAACGTAGCTCTGCGGGGCGCAAACCCTCGCACCGGCGAACCTCGTGAAGTTGGATTCTTTTATTTTTGATCAAAGATAAATTGTTTGGGTACCCGTTCATTTTAAATGGCTTTCGTGATGGGGAACTCATTATTGAGTCCCTCAAGCAACGCTGTGTTTTCTATTACTCTCTTACCCCGGAGATGCTGCATTAAGACGCACCGCCGCCATCGTCGCTTCCTGCTGTATGAATAGGTGGAGCGGTAGTAATTCCAAACGCTGCAGTCGCAGTAGTCCTCATGCAGCCAGTGATCGCCACGCAGGCTAGTATTTGCATGCGTTGTTGTTTGTTGGAGGCTGTAACCAGCCGGGTGCGGGGCCACCAGTCCACGGCCCCGTTGGCGATCATGGGGCGAATCACTGCAGTGTATATTACAATAGCGGCTGGCGTTGAGTTTGGTGATGAGGTCATTGATCACCAGATTCTATAGAAGAGGGGACCACACCCCTCCTTGGGAGCAGTCTCTGGCTATCATGGCCAACTGCTGCTCCTCTTCAAGGCAAACCACTTTTTAAACTCGTTACTTAACATGTTTGTAATCCAGTCCGTTAATACCTGTTCTAGTCCATGTCTGGAGAGGGCGCTGCTGATGCTGGAGAAGTTGGATTTGTCGAAGTCTCCTTTGATGTCTATGAAAGTGCCCAGCCAGGTACCTTTACGATGATTCAGTTCCTCTATCTGGCTGGCCACTACATGAAGAGTAGATTCGGTCGACTTACCTGAGCTGAATGCATGCTGATTACCATGCAGCGGTATGGTTTTCAGAGCGCCGTCCATTCGTGCCCTATCACATAGCCTTGCTAAAGTCTTTAGTAGAAAGGAGGTCAGGCTGATGGGTCGGTAGGATTTAGCGTTTGTATAGTCACCCTTGGTGTCTATTTTTTTTAAAGTTATTATTATTATTATCTGGACCCTGGCTTTGGGATGAATATAACTTTCACTTCCCTCCATCTTTTAGGAACGTATCTCAAGGCCAGTCACGCCCTCATTAAAGGCACCAGCCTTATTGCAACAAACGCGCCCCCCCACTCTAGTAAGTCGGGGAACACTCCATCAGGACCAGCTGCCTTAAGAGGATGGAAGCTCTGCTTGCGTAACGCCAATCATTGTTTGAGTTTCATCTTGCCAGTCAATTACCCGTGCGAAGACACATCCAGGGAATTGAGTCTCAATTAGGACGCGTCTTGTTTCTTCAGGCCACGACGTGAGTGTATTATCGGGTTTACGGAGGGTGATGGGCCTAGGTGTATCCTGTTGCGCCAGTACTTTCCGTACCCTGTTAGCTTGCTGACAAGATTCAATGCTACCACATTTCAATTTGCGCCATCCCGTGGTGCTTCTAAATCTGATGCATATTTTGTAGCTGGATTTGGCCGCTTATTAGTTTATGGACATAGGCTATTATTATGTATTATTAAACCCAGGGAAAGCCAGAGCGGGCCGCTATATATTCCATACAAAGATGGTGAATTTCTTGAATAGACCTAAACTGAAAGTAGTGGAATGTAACAATTCTGTTGTCGCTAAAACGATTTATACCTTAAGAAAAATGCCTTCTTTTTTCTAATACAAATGTTATTACATAATTACCACAATTTTATTTTCTCTAACGAAATGATTTGTTTTTTAAATACTTAGTAAAAAATGCTAAACTCCCAACTATACTTTAAATCATAAGCGAACATTTTTGCTAAAGCGCCAAACAGTTAAAAACTACAGTAATGACTAATAGCTAACAAACTGTTGAACAATAAAATACAAAAGTTTTAAATTGCTAATGTAACTAACAATGTCATCCAAATTACAAAAAAGAAAAAATGGTTATGTTGCTGTTGTGAAAATAACGTTAAAAGGAAAAACGTTCTAAAGGGCCTCTGTCCTAAAAATGTGTTGCTTAAGCGACGTTTCTTCAAAAAAACATCGGAAAACCGTCGCTTTAGATCTTGGGATCCGAGACATCCCTACATTTTTACAAATGCTAAAGCACCAAAAATTTGCTCCGATCGTCGTGAAACCTAGACAATTCGACGCAGAAAAAAAAATCCAGTCCAACGATATATATAACTCATTTTCGCCCAAATGGCGCTTTAGCATTTTCGCCTTTCCACTGACGATATTATTATTTATTATTAAACAAATACCACGCCACGGTGAATATGGGATCATAATGTATGAAACAGATGATTTTTAAGCTGATTACTAAGCATCCGCTGTCCGTCCGTCTGTCAGGCAACTGGCTGTATCTTATGAACCGTAATAGGTAGACAGATGAAAAAAAGATTGTGTATTTCTATTGCCACTATAACAACAAATAATTAAACTTTTTTACAAAACAAATCAACCGATTTCCAAAGTGAAAGTGATCGTTTCGCAACCCACGAAATACTTATATTATTGAGTAGTTCCGGTGGCCATGTGTGGTCTTCATCATCAGTTCCACTTCACCAAATGGTACTTGCTAAGAGCAACTGCACGAGTTACTATAAAAATTACCTAAATCGCTGTAGGCATGCCTATAATATTTGAAGAGTTCCGTCGATTTCTCCAAGATCCCATCATCAGATCCTGACCGGCTACTGGGACCATTTCGGAAGACTACCCTTTCAAACAAAAAAATAATTTTGCATACCCATCCGTTTATATGGTGGTGTTATGCAAGGAAATACATTTAAAAAAAAATGTAAGTATAGCTGTGCCCCGCGGTTTCACCCGCGTAGGTCTTGATCCCGTGGGAATATAGGGATAAAACGTATCTCTCTAGAGTATATACTCTAGAGAGTCTCGATATACTCTCTAGAGTAGGGAATGTCGGCGCGGCGGGCGGCCCCAAGCCGGTACGAATGGAAGCGAGACAAATGCATAGCTCGAATCTTATTCTCTAGTTTCCGCTTTTTTAACATTTTACTGGATTTAGTTTAGTGAAAGTGAAACGACATATCACTAAAAATTTTAAATGAGAAGACGTAATAAACAAGAATATTCGACATTTACTGATTTCGTGGTATCCTGCGGGGCACAGTTAGTATTATAATTACTATTTAAATAATTGATTATCTATAGTAGATAGTTTGTTTGTTTAAATGCACTAATCTCAGGAACTACTACTGGTCGGAATTGAAAAAATCATTTTGTATTGGATAGTCCATTTATCGAGGAAGGTTATAGGCTATAAAACATCACGCTACGACCAATAGGAGCGGAGCATAAATGAAAAATGTTGCAAAACCGGGAAAAATTGTTCCTTTTTGAGAGCTTTCGTTGCGTGCGCTGCGTAAACAGTTTAAGTTACGCAAATATCATGTATGATGGAATTGCTCCTCTTTAAAAGTTCAAAAAAAAGTCCGCGACAGCACATGTCTATCTTTTAAGATTGACCCACTATAACCTTTTTTTATGGTGATCAAATTTGTTCGAAATTAATGCATTATTTGCGAAGGAGTTTTATCAACATAATATTAATTCTTATTCAAATAAATAGTTTTGACATCAAGGGTATTTATGTAGCAGTAAAATACTATTTAATTCATTCGAATCGGACATTTAATTTCGAAGTTATCACGAAATACAATACGCGAACCGTTCGACGCCGCACTATGGGACCAACCGGTATTTTCCATCTCAAAAATCGATAACTCTGTTGTTTTGTGATTTATCTCCTTGATTTTTTTTTCACGTATTTGTGAATATCTAGGCAATAAAAGAAATCAAACATCATCATTCTAAAAAAAATATTTTTTCCGAAAAAAAATGACAAAGATAAAGTTATACGAAATTTCATACAAAAAATCATACAGTTATATTAAAATAGCAATAAAAGTTACACTTATGCTTAAAATAAGTTTAAAACTAAATTATTATTATTAAACAAACAGTTACATGACAAAAAAAAAATATTACTTAAACTTATCCTACTCATCACTTTCTATTTCCAACAATTCTTTAGCTTCGTCAAATAATTCTTTGGATATTAGAAAACTTGGTTTATTTAAGCTAGATATATAAGGATCAGATGTATATAACAAAATATGCAGAACGTCTTCGTTTGTTGCTGATCTGGAACACTTCCTAGCGTGATGTAACCTATATTTCTTATAATCTTTATTTCGAGCTTCCTGGGCATCTTCGGATAATTGTCCTATAGGCAAAACTGCATAATGCTCTATTATTTTAGCACCATGTATAAGTACTTTATGGACCGAAGATGGCATGTAGTACCAGTTATATTTGCTTACATATAATTGCGCGGTTACCAATGTATACTGACCAAATTTTTCTGCGTTTATAGGAAATCCCGATGACATAGTTTGAAGAATTACATATAGTCTCTTGATTAATTCTTCATCAATTCCGGTTATCTCTGCAGAACATTGGTAATTTTGGAAAAATCTCCTTGCCGTATTACCGTCATTGCTATTACCGGAACCTTGACGTGGTTTATCAATATGCAAGCCAAGCACTTCTCGGAAACGTTTTTGGACAAATTTTTTCTTGTCTTCTTTAAGTTGCTTATTTTCTGGAGTTGTTGCAGACCACTTCTCAAAACCTAAATTGTAAGAAATATGGAGGATCATTTCCATAAATCTTATCCATGCGTGTAGCGTCGACAATCCGTATTTAAACGCATTTTCATTTTCAACTCTCGTTGTAACTTTTAAAAGATCATTCATTTGTCTGGGAGTTGCTCCACAAACAGTGCAGGTAGCACTGGATGATGTGTTTGTCAACACTTGAGCAACTTTCCCATCAATCATTGTCATAAACAGTTGATGTTTAACTTCGATGACTTTGTCTTCTATTGACACAAGAGTTGGAATCAATTGATTAATTTTGGCTTCAATTTCACTGACAACCGCTGTAGTTTTTTCGGGAGTTTCTTTTGCAAATTCTAATGAAATTGGTCTGCAATATCTAACAGATGAGCAAGTAGGGTTTTTCCATATGACCGTAGAAGTTTCTTCGTCTACTAGTCGCAGTGGTACAAGGGACACTATAAACAAATTAGCGTCCGATATTTGTTCGTTTTCTTCCGGTAGTTTGTTTATACTCACTTTGCCCGGAGGATCCATCACATCCCCATTTAGTGAAAAGCTTGAGACGATTGTAAGTCGATCCTGACTTTATCCTTATAATACGGCAGACTGTATGGTCTAAGAGATCTTGCAGGTTGATTTTTGCGCTTATATTTGTCACCGTAATGCTGGATGCAGGCGGATAGCAAGCCTTTTTTGCTTCACTTAGTGTTTGATACGAAGGCAATACAGAACTTAAATTCTTATCAACGAGCCTTTTTCTTAGGTACGCATATTGTGCTTTGGTTAAATCAGTTTCAATGCATATACTCAATGCTTCCTCTTTTGTAAAGGAAAGTGCGTTATCTGGATTGAGTATATTTTGTAGAATAACTTTTTTCTCTTCTTTTTCCTTATTTCTGATAATAGTCACAATCGACGCTTCGTCATTTTCCCCCATGGATCTTAAACCTTGCACATAAGCGTTACGGACATGTTCCATTCCATACTCCTGGACCAGCTCCATATTTTTTCGTTTCTTTGTGTTTTCCGAGCACTCGTCATATTGTTTTGTTGGTCTTCCACGTTCACCAGAAGTATTCAAACCAGAATTTACAGTGGTTGAGGTACTGCAAGAATTCAATGATACTTTAAACTCACCATTTAACCAATTTGAGTATAGGCTCTCGAACCGGTCCGGCTTTCTTTGAGCTTTGGTCCATTTCTGGTTGCAACTCGATGTTAGATTTTTTTGAATACTCTCTATTACAGTATTAACGTCAGTTTCCGATAGTTGAAAATTTTCCAATAAATATTTTTTGAGGTCTGAAGTACTTTTCCCTTTTATTATTTGATCACAAAGATCGCGTCGAACACAAACGAATTCACTCATTGTTAGATAATAATGTTTTTTATGCGTTAATTGTTATTGAAAAGAAGTATCTGAACACTTTGATGAATCGTATGCTGAACATACACGGGTATTTAAAGGACTAATATTTTAGTGCCTTGTGCAAAAACCATGGGACAATTGATTATAACAGTTCTCATCGAAATAGTGTAATCAGTACTGATTGTAATTATTTACTACAACAGATAAATAGAACTTCCGCAGCAATATAGTTTATCATACTTGTGGTTAAGGTGACCACCCCAAACAAAATTGCCATGGGAAGATTCTTTCAAATATAATAGCAGTTTTTTTAATTTGCAAATGTATGTTTTTATCATAGAAATAGAAAAAACAATATAGACATCAAAGGATAATAACTAAATATAATATTTCATAATAAAAAAGAAGAACCGTAATTTTCGAGGATTTTTCCCCGATTGACATTATTGCTTCAAAATCACCTCTGGCGCAAAAAACGCGCAATTTTTTTTTAAATCCTCATATTACTGAGTAGATAAGGTCTCTAATAGAGTAATTAACTTGACACCGGCTGCTTTCGGCAACAACGAAAACTCCAATTGAAATTAACAAAAACTAAATTTTCTTTACTTCACTAAAAAAATATTAAAAAATTAAATAAAAATATTTTTTTTACAAAAACTGAACGTGGTTGCAAAGTGTATATTCTAAGCTATCTAATGATGTATAACACTAATATGTTTCCTTGGAAAACTTCCGAATAATTATGTGTTGAACTCCCTTAACGGTAATTTAATTGGCATGAAAATATTTATGCCCAATGTTTGAGGTTCATTTTATAAACGTAAAACTTTATATTTTTTTATATTTTGTAATTTATTCGTAAGTTCCATCTTTTGAGAGTATAAAACCATAAAACAATCTATGGATTTACGACTTTCGACAAAACCATTTTTGAGATGGAAAATACTGTTTGGTCCCATAGTGCGCCGGCGCCCGCCCGCCGCCCGAGCACAGTGACGTAACAGCGGCCAAAGACTAAACTTATAGAAACACGGTATTTTAACTGTAAAATCACGTAAATTAGCAAAATCGGCAAAATTTCGTATACGGCCTCTTAAATGCTAGTCTAACCACGCATTTTGAAGTCGGTTTATTTTTTTTTTAAATTACCTACTTTTTTTTTTAATACGAACGAAGTACCTACCTAGAAAAAAGTACCTATACTCCATGGGCTTAGGTAGTTAAAAAAGGATAAACAAAAAAAACCACGTGACTCATAGATGCCAAACTTTTTATTTCAAATGTTAAAATAATTAAAAAATAGAGTCATATTTTAATAGGCTCTACATATTTTGAATCTTCGACATATTAGAACACATTTATGAATGTCTGTTTCTCAGATGGTGAAAGAGGTCCGGTTGTGAAGCGTTTCTTCTTCGGTGATGGAAATGTGTATACATAGTTGGTCTGACTAATACCAGCCTCGGGTTCACTCATTTTTCCGCGATACGAATTTATAAACCAATAACGATATATAACAAAAACTAACAATAACTAAATAACAGAAACAAAACAAAGAAACAAGCTAATATTATCACAATCCAAAAAAATCGAAACGCACGCATGCAATCGCAAATTTCGAGAGCGCTGTCAACAAAGGCGTCTGGTTAACCGACTAAACGTAATACCTTTTTTTTTTTTTTTTGAGGGTGGGAAATCATCCAATGACTTCTCCCGCTCTGGGCGGAGCGGAAGGGCGTGTCAGACTTTTACTGACTAAAACCCACCCGTGTTCCTTCATTTGCCTGTTGCCAAGGTCCCGGTATCCCTTTCGGACTTTCCCGCAACCCTGGCAGGCATCGGTCCTATTGGACCCCGTCAATTTTGCTGACATCTCTTTGAGGCGCGCGTGGAACACGACGCGCCATCGACCTGGGCCTGGTCCTTATCGGACGGCGAGCTGCCCGTTGCTCGCCTTCCGCAAGCCCGCGCCTATGGTGGCCGGAAATCCGCCTGGGATTCCCGACGCCCAGGGCGTCTCCAACGGCGGCGGTTAGGGGCGTGAGGGCGCAAACTTTGCCTTTCCCTCACGCGTTCCACCTCCTCCTTCGCGAGCATTACTGCTTCGCAGAAGGAGGTGATAAACGTAATACCTGCCAATTCAGTTGCCAACCTACGTCACAGTTGTACTCTTCAACTTAGCAACGTTATCTAATTCGTTGTATTTTCTAAAAGGTTTAGGGAACCTGTCTTTTCGGGCTTTTTACAATAGACAGATTACAAAATATTATATCAGTATAATAAATCTAACAAAAAAAAAAAAAAAATGTGCTCAAGCAGTTACATCTACGAAGAGTAGTTTAAGAATTAATGATAAAGTTTAACATACTATAATAAAAGAGGAAATTATCCTGTGTTCGAAAATAAATTTAATTTTGCTATAACTTATTTTTGAACAAGAAAGTGTCAACTATAAAAAACCCTTTTTACGATTTGTTTACCTTTTTTTAACTACCTAAACCTTTAGAGTATAGAGTAATATCGTCAGAATAAATATTAAGTTAATTGAAACATGAATCCTACTAATCCTGCTATCCTACTAATATATCCTACTTCCTACTATACAGGGTTACTGGTAACTCGACGTATTCCTTGCAGGACGTCATAGTAGGGTTAAAATGCAACAAATTAAGCCACCAAATGTTCTACCGAAATTCAGTAGTTTTTGAATTAGTTAAGAGTTTTAGTTTTTTAATGAAAAATCCCAGATTAAACCATTTGAAACCAATTTAAAAATGATTTACGGCGCGACTGTACTGAAATTTAAGTTATTATCATAGTTGACGCCGTAGCAGACCTTTGTTAATAATTAAAAGTTCAATAATGCCTAAAACTTTGGCAAATATCACTAACAAAACATTTAATTTTTTGTAAATTTTGCTATTACTTCATAAAAAATGTAGTCTAGTGCAAAAGAAAAAACTGAATTTCGGTAGAATATTTGGTGGCTTAATTTGTTGCATTTTAACCCTACTATGACGTCCTGCAAGGAATACGTCGAGTTACCAGTAACCCTGTATATACATCGCACCTCCGCTCAAATAGTGTCACAACTCAAAAAATTGTAAAACCTTTTTTATTGTACCATTCGTTTCAGAAAACTTCAAAATCTTATCTCAGATAGTGTCATACTTATGGTTTAAATATTTATCCCTAGATGGTACTAGCGTCCTTATAATTTTAAATGAGTTTCTTTGGAAAGTTAAATTTCAAACACCTTTTTCTCGAAAGTTTGATTTTTTGACTTACGACACTATTTGAGCGGAGGTGCGACATATACATATCGACGCCCCCAAGCAATAAGTTGGTAATCGTAAAACTTAAATTTTACAGGAGAAATGTTTTTTTGTTTTTGTTGAATAGCTTTTCAACGAGTCGGAGTAGTGAGGTCATTGATACATCAAACGAAAGCTAATTTTTTTCAATTATTATTTTAACATTAAATTATGTGCGTGAAAAGCCTTGCAATTTAAGAAAATAAATATTAAAAAAATATATTAGCTAAATTGTTTAGGTAATATATAGGTACTTACGCCATTATTGCAGTAAATTTCTAAACAATGTTGATACGGAACGGACTTTTCCAGCGTAATTTTTCATCTTGAAGATGATACGTAATTGGTTATTACGGTGTTAATGTGGTTATGTTAAATTGACACAGTAACAGTATCGTTACAGAACATTGTTTTTGGAGGAAAATTCTGAAAAATATTTTTGTGTAACCATCCAGGGCTAATAAATTTTGATCGAATTTTTAAAGTGTTATATGTCTAGGTTTGCAAGGAGACTGTAGATGATGAGTATAATAACGTTTAATAATCACAATAATAAATTAGAGTCGAAAATTAACATCTTTACCTTTAGAATATCTATTTAATAGAATAACCACAATTTACTATGCACTAGCTGTGTCCCTCGGCTTTACTCGCGAAATTTAAAAGTACCCAGTTTCTGGTTCTAAACCATTAAGTTTCATCCGAATCCTCTAATAGAATGACAATAGTTACACTCTCACATACAATACGCACAATCTTTGAAATAGGTATATTATATTAGTAGGATTAATAAAAAAATAAAAGAAAATTACATAGGTAATTGTTATCTTGCAAATTCTGGCCCATTTGACTCCAATTCTTTACTGGATCTTGAAATAACAAGTCCGCAAGGTCGCGACGAGTAAATTCACTCACGCGTCCTACAAGAAACAATAATAATAACAACCGAGGTAGCATGTCGTAGCAAGACTTGTTATTGTCGCAGGGAAATGAGGAAACCAGGGATTTCACGAAATAACAGCAGATGTCGAATGTTCTTCTAAAAATGTTTAGTGATATAACAAAATGCTAATACGTATAATGTCAGTGATAATTATGTCGTTTCACTAAACTAAATCTAGTAAAATGAGGAAAGTGTCGATGGAGAAAATAATAAAAAAAAATTACAAACTAACTGATGCATTTTTATTAGATACTAGCTGCGCCCCGCGGTTTCACCCGCGTAAGTCACGATCCCATGGGAATATCGGGATAAAAATTTATCAGGTTAAAGATATCCTATTTCATGGTCTACCCCTGTACCAAATTTCATTCAAATCCGTTCAGCCATTTTAGCGTGAAAACGTAACAAACAAACAAACTCACTTTCGCATTTATAATATTACTAGCTGATGCCCGCGACTTCGCCCGCGTGGCTGTCGGTTATTATATACTAAAACCTTACTCGGAGACCATCTATCCATTGGTGAAAACAGCATGAAAATCGGTGTAGTATTTTTTGAGTTTATCGCGAACAGACACGCGGCGGAGGACTTTGTTTTATAATATGTAGCGATATCGACATCCACGCGGGTGAAGCCGCGGGCATCAGCTAGTATAATATATAGTTAGGACTAGTTAGGATATAAACATCCGAATTGATAACCACCTCCTTTTAGAAGTCTGTTAAAAAGTTTTGTTGGTAGTGCCGGTCCGACTCGCATTCTTTCATTGAGAACACTATCAAATACAAGAGTTTTATTTGGCTCCGGTCCGTGTTCCATAGCCAGTAGCCAGTATGCAGCTAACCTAACCCCTATAAAATATTTGACGCTAGCTTCCGCCCGCGCGGTATGTCGATAAAAAGTAGTAACATACAGACAGACACGCAGACAGACGGACAGACAGAGTTACTTTCGAATTTATAATTATTAGTATGGATTGGTATTTAAAGTAGGTAGGCTCAGAAATACGGTAGGTTTATTACTGTAAACTAACAGCACGCATGTATCCTGTATTTTTTGAAGGGGTAGGTGGGCAGAGGGAGTGCTTCCACAATTTTCCAGGTAGGGACATTATTATTTATGCTCAACTGCTCAAGTCTCATGAATTAATAGGGTGCGAGTTCATTGGTAGGTAATGTAGGTAAGTATATAGAAGATCCCAAAGTTAAGGCTCTTACATACTGGCGCGACATGTCGCACGACGCGACTTTTAACAAAACAATTTCTGAGAAACTTCAAGGCAGAATACTACCGGCCGCGGCCGGCGGCGTTACGTCGCGCGACAATTCGCGCCAGTATGTAAGAGCCTTTAACTTAGTGTCTGTCTGTTTGATACATTTTAATTTTAACGTGTCATTCTGGCAGCAGGACATTCCTTCTTTTATACGATAGCACACAGTTACGATTGGTTAAATCAATAAATTATGTTAATTTTCAGTCGTTTTTTTATTACCTACTTACATCTTTCTACAGAAAGTCTCAAAATTACTTTACCTTAGATATAATAATGTTCGTATTTGTCACAGATATAAATAATTATTAAAAAAAGACAAACAATTATCTATTCAGACTTTCACAGCTTGTTCGTGTTCGCACAGTAACTTGTTCACAATATTTATTTCGCCTGATCAAAATAGCAGGCAATTCACTTCGATCGATCATCACATCACTCGCACTTTCCGTCAACACACGCGCCCGCGCAAGCTTCGCGCGCTACACTAACAGTACTGCACAGACTGCACACTACTGATACTACCTCAGTATATATAAATATTAGTCTTTGGATACTAACGCCGATCCCGAGCACCGCGCGAGAACGAGCGTCGACCGTCGACGCTCCCCTCACTCGCTACCACATTAGCGTGTGAATGTTTACCCGACTACGGCGAAGCTAAAGGAGGTTTATAATTTTGAGCGATATGTATGTATGTATTTATGTATGTATTATCTATGTTCATCTGTTACCTCAAATCTTTTAAACTACTCATCACAATTTGACAAATGAGGTAGCGTTGGAAGCGTTAATTTTTATTTTAATCTATTTGTAACAAGAAAACACCCCACAAAACAACAGCCTCTATGACATGAGTATTATTGAAAACAATTACCTATTGAAATAAACTTATTAAGTACTAGCTGCGCCCCGCGGTTCCACCCGCGTAAGTCTCGATCCCGTGGGAATATCAGGATAAAAAGTATCGTATGTCCTAACCCAGGTCATGATCTACCCATGTGCCAAATATCCAAATCCGTTCAGCCATTTTAGCGTGAAAGCGTAACAAGACTAACAAGCAAACAAACTCATTGTCGGTTCACTCATTGGTTTGTCGATATAAAGTAGGTAGCCTATGTCCCTCCCGGGGTGCCATCTATCTCCTTGCCTTTTATAGAAATCCGTTCAGTGGTTTAGGCGTGAAAAGGTTACATACAGACAGACAGACAGACAAGTTACTTTAGAATTTATAATATTAATGGATACTAGCTGCTTTTGCCTACGGCTTCGCCCGCGTGGATGTCGGAAATTATCCCACGGGAACGTACTATCGGGATAAAAGGATTATACTGCATTAAGTCCGCCTCTGTACGTTTTTTTTGAGTGCGAAAAGTGTAAATAAATAAATATTGTCCCATACCCCATGTCATGGTATAGGTATCTAGGCGTTCTGGCAACAGATATGAGACAGGCAGTAACTTTCGTAAGTTTATTATTAGTAGTGTGGATAGTATGGAAAGAAGTATTTAACGGTGGGAAAGATTAATGAAAACTTGTTTACCAAAGAAAACACAAGCGACTTCCAAAAAACACTACCTACATAGTGAAAAATAATTTTTCATCTCACAAGCTCGGACAGATCCTGTTTGTCATTCGAAATCTGCGTGCAATAGTAGATTGTATCATAAGGGAGCGAAATAATATTTTTACGACGAGGGCGCTTTTTTTAATCCAGAGCGAAGTGAGGGATTCTAGAGTAGAATCCCGAGCGTAGCGAGGGATTCAAAGTAAGTCACCCGAGCCAAAAATATATTTTGCGGCCGAGAGATACACTCTACTTTTCATCACCCATTATGAGAAAATAAAAGGCGCCTCATATTTTAACCACGCTTGCTCATGACGGGTTGGCTATTACAGGCTTATAATTATTAACTACAAGTTCAGGTTTCCCCATTATGTTTTCCCTCACCGATGTCAGTAATGTCCAAAATAAACTCAGAAAACAAAACAACCGACTTCCAAAAAAAAAACACTAATACGTGAAAAATTACTTTGATTTCGGAAGTCGTAATTATTCCGATAAATTATATATCTTTTTGTGTAGTAAATAACACAAAATCCTGCATCGCGCAATGGGAGTTTACCGCGCGATCAACTTTATACAAGATTTCAACATCAATCGTTGGGCAGTTGCCCGCCAGACAAGACACCCGTTTGGTCGGAGTATCCTCCCTTTTCAATAGAGGATGACTAAACTTTCCACCCTGTTTCTCAATCTCTAAATGCTGAATCTAGTTAGACTGGAAGCCGACCCCAACATAGTTGGGAAAAGGCTAGGCAGATTGATTTTATTTTACGTCGGTCCTAACACTTCCCAGTACCCACACGGCGCGACTATATGCCGTCGTACCAGCGAGTCAAAAAAAAAAAAAAATATTTTTTATTTCACATTGGCACATATGAAACGTCAGAAGCTAGGTGCACGGTTCCAATTGGTCGTTTCCTATGGAGAAGAGCCGGCAAGAAACTCCATGGTTACTCTTTTAAAAGATAATTGGCTTTTACAATATTTTCGAATTACAGTGTTAATAGTTATGGGAGGACAGTGTAGGCCTTTCTAAAAGCTTCAGGTAAAGATCATAAAAAAAAGAAAAAAAAAGTCTACTACGTTCTCACATTCACAAGGTAGAAAAGAATCTATATAAGATAAATAAGATACTACAGATAAATAGTACATTACTGTCGCGGCCAGCAATAAGGGGATTGATGGACGTCGTGAAAATGAGGGCCGAGGCGAAGCCGAGGCACTCATTCGTGAGTCCATCAATTTCTGATTGCGGCCAAGGCTTGTATAGTACTTTTCTCAAATAACGCGCAGAAATTCAAACTGCGAAAATAAACAGAAATTCCAGAATCAATGACGAACAACTATCATTTTTCATGCGCCAATATGTTCATTTGTTTCTTCTTTGTTCTATAATTGCAAGCCAATTCGAAATTTAAATAAAATCTTTGATAAGTTACCTCCTTGGTTGCCGTGTGTTGAAGTAAAAAGTTCGTTCCATTTTTAAATAACACGACAGTCATGAGTTTTCATAGTAATTTATTTGGCCGCTAAACACGCCAGATATGGATTTTCATAGTAACTTTGCTGGCCGCATCGTCACTTGTTTTTGACCAGTACAGCAATTTCGATTTATCTCGAAGAAGTTTGCCAAAATAATGCTCGAATTTCCAAGCATGTTTGAGAAAAACCTATTTAAACCAAATGACATGATTGCTATTACAACTGTATCAAATCTAAATAATTAACATGTCCGCAAAAGCCTATAGAAACTACTATAGAGTTGAAATTAAATTGTAGGTATATAATGTCAAATAATATTATGATTATTATTATGTCTGTCAGCGATGAATGTAAAAAAAAAAAAAAACATGGTCATTTGGGAGCAGTTGATAGACTCTTACAAAATTATGCCGTTAATGAGGTACTAGGGAATCCACATGTGCAGAAGGAATTATTGCCAAACTTCCTTGTCTTCAACGTAGTCTTTAATCTTATAATAAGCTTACTTGATAAGGACACGTTTGATGTGGGTTTTGAACTTACCATTGCTAATGTCTGTAACCGGCTTTGGCAACTTGTTGTAAAAGTGGATACTGTTTATAAGAAACGACTTACTAGTTTTAGCTAATCTAATCAGACAACTGCCTTATTTTTCTTACTGCATATGCAGCTGAACTTAATCTGCCTGAAAGAGCTCTAATGTGGGCGCCCCATTGTAATTTCGAATCTAGAGTAATTCCTAGAACTCAAGTTTTAAATTTAGTCCTACTTGAGGAACATTAGGTAATGAGAACTTAAGACATTTAATTTTGTTCGTAATAAGTAAAAGATTATTAGCTGCGAACCATTTCTAAAGAACTGCTAGACTATCGTTGACATGTAAGACATCCGTATCTTTCCTATCTATTTAAAAAATAAGAGAAGTGTCATCGGCGAATAGAATTATATCCGATAAGTTAGCCATCATGTAAGGAAGGTCATTAATATAAACTAGAAATAGGAAAGGGCCAAGAATCGAACGTTGAGGCACGCCAATCTTAACCAAAGACCCCGAGGACGTCGCCCCATTAACATTTACTTTTTGCTGCCTGTTTGAAAGATAGGAAAGAACAAGATCAGCAGCTTGTCCACGTATTCCGTAGTGGTGTAATTTACAGATTAGTGTATTGTGGTCAACGCAGTCAAACGCTTTTGAGAGGTCACAGACAATGCGAATTGCATCCTGGGACTTTTCCCAGGATTCTAAAATGTGACTGATGAGTTTTACTCCTGTGTCAGTCGTCGACTTACCTTTCGTGAAACCAAACTGATGACTATGTAAAATCTCATTTGAATTAAAATGTGCCAACATTTGGTCTAGCATGATTTTTTCATATATTTTGCTTAATGCTGGTAGCACAGATATTGGTCTATAGTTAGAGGGATCACTCTTACTACCCGATTTGAAAATTGGTACTACTTTACTATGTTTCATTAAATCAGGAAACGTACCTCTATGTAAACATTGATTAAATATGCCTGTTAGGAGAGGAGCAATTGTGTCAATAATATCTCCAAGAACCTTAACGGAAATCCCCCATAAGTCTTCAGTGTTTTTTATTTTAAGACTTTTAAATGCTTTTTTAATTGTGACAATAGAAATAGGCTTGAATTCGAAGCTTGGAATGTCCTTACTGAAGTTTTCTTTTAGAAGAGATTCGGCTAATATAGATGATGAGGGGAGCGATTTCGTAACCTCAATAGGGATGTTGGTAAATAAGTTTTCCAGTGTCACAGCAACCTTCAACTTATCTGAAATGGTTTAATTTTCAATTTTTAAAGACAATTCATTATGATCTCTCTGTTTTGTGTTTCCAGTTTCTTTGTTAATTATCTGCCACACAGCTTTTATTTTGTTATTGGAAGAACTAATTTTGTTACTTATTAATTTAGATTTAGCTTGAGCGCAGACTCTTTTGAATATCTTAGAATAGTTTCTGACATAATTATGAATGACTTGATCAGAAGTCAATGATTTCTCATTGTACAAATTGTATAAAATATCTCTGCTTTTTCTAATGCCAGTAGTGGCCCATTCACAAAATTTTGGTTTAGAATTTATTGTTACATTTTTCACAGGACACGCTTTATTGAATTCTTGGCATACTGTAGAAAACAATGTACCGTAGTTTATATCGGGGTCTTGTGAATCAAGACAAGCAGTTGAAAGATTGCTAAGTCTTTATTCAAACAATATTTGCGTACGTAACACTAAGATGTTCCAAATTCAAAAAGTGCGCGGCAAAGATAATTGCAGCGCACTTATAAAGAAGATTAAGAACTCATTACTGCCCGCTAAAAGTTTATTATAGAAAACACCACCTTTGGGTGCACTTAAAGGAGAACCAAGTCGTCCTTTTCGAATAGATGGGATGAAAAAGTGCATTTTGTCCGCTAGCGTGGAATAGTACATTACTGTCGCGGCCTGCAATAAGGGGATTGATGGAAGATCGTGAAAATGAGGGACGAGGCGAAGCCGAGGCACTCATGCGTGAGTCCATCAATTCCTGATTGCGGCCAAGGCTTGTATAGTACTTTTCTCAAACAACGCGCGGAAATTCAAACTGAGTAAATTAAATAGAAATTCCAGAATCAATGACGAATAACTATCATTTTTCATGCGCCAATATGTTAATTTGTTTCTTCTTTGTTCTATTTGCAAACCAATTCGAAATTTAAATAAAATCTTTGATAAGTTACTTCCTTGGTTGCCGTGTGTTGAAGTAAAACGTTCGTTCCATTTTTAAATAACACGACAGATATGAGTTTTCATAGTAATTTATTTGACCGCTAAACACGCCAGATATGGATTTTCATAGTAACTTTGCTGGCCGCATCGTCACTTGTTTTTTACCAGTACAGCAATTTTGATTTATCTCGAAGAAGGTTGTCAAAATAATGCTCGAATTTCCAAGCATGTTTGAGAAAAGAGTTTTTAAAATTCGAACCTTTCTATTCAATAACTTTCTATACCGCCGGGTCCACTGAAAATGCAAAAATACTTATGTCATGTCAATGTGCCAACCACATTTATAGAATAATCGCACTGGCCAGTAAGACGACTGCATGAAGAAAAACTTAAAATTTTCTTCTCTCTAATCAATTCACTTACCATCATTAATTTTAGATTGTTTTTTGATAAAATCGTAAGACATCTTATAATATGAGTGAGTCCAGTAGCGACGAAGATATAAATTCAACACCTGCAGAGTTAGTGCAAGCGGTACATACGTTAGTTCTCTAAGTAGTCTGTGCGGTACATAATGCCGAATTGAGTTTTCTGCCGGATAAATCGCGCGAAAAGTACATAAACGCGTACAATCTGTTCAATGCATGGAGACATTCTAAAGGTGCGAAAACGTTTTCGGAGACTATAATGCTATCATACTTCATTGAACTATCTAAAACAAGGAAATCAAGCACACTTTGGAGCATTTACTCGATGCTAAAAGCCACGATCAAAACCAAAAGTAATATTAACATAGAAAAATATTCCAAACTATTGGCGTTTTTAAAGAAAATGTCAAACGGCCACAAACCGAAAAAATCAAAAATTTTCACCAATATCAACATTGCGCAATTTCTAAACGAAGCGCCCGACTCCGAATTTCTTGCTACAAAAGTATTTCGCTTTTTTTATTATAATATTATTACCTATCTTTGTTCAAAGTGTACCTACTTTATGTGAAAATATGTACTTAATGTCTTATGTGTATTTGCTGTAAAACGAATTTTCTTTCTTTGCGTTACAGGTTGTCCTCATTATTGGCACTAGTGGGGCGTGCCGGACTAACCGTGCGTTTGCACTGGCGAAACATTTACGATAAAACATGTTGAAATCTCTATTTTCTGTCAATGTTCCATACAATTTTTGACAGGAACTAGAGATTTAAACATGTTTTGTTGTAATGTTTCGCCAGTGCAAACGCACGGTTATGAACTCACCTATCTTACAACGAAAAACATTCAGAAAAGTTGCTGTTGGTTAACTTATCAAACACGAAGACCAATATTGATAGAAACTTCGTGATTCGTGACGAATATGTCAAAATTGTAGATAAATAAATATCAAGCCTTGCGCCCTGCTAATACACCAATCGATCGTTTTTTTTTGCAATACCGCAAAGCAAAATGTTTTTTCTCAAACATGCTTGGAAATTCGAGCATTATTTTGACAACCTTCTTCGAGATAAATCGAAATTGCTGTACTGGTCAAAAACAAGTGACGATGCGGCCAGCAAAGTTACTATGAAAATCCATATCTGGCGTGTTTAGCGGCCAAATAAATTACTATGAAAACTCATCGTCGTGTTATTTAAAAATGGAACGAACTTTTTACTTCAACCAAGGAGGTAACTTATCAAAGATTTTATTTCGAATTGGCTTGCAAATAGAACAAAGAAGAAACAAATGAACATATTGGCGCATGATAAATGATAGTTGTTCGTCATTGATTCTGGAATTTATATTTAATTTACTCAGTTTGAATTTCCCCGCGTTGTTTGAGAAAAGTACTATACAAGCCTTGGCCGCAATCAGGAATTGATGGACTCACGCATGAGTGCCTCGGCTTCGCCTCGGCCCTTATTTTCACGATCGTCCATCAATCCCCTTATTGCTGGCCGCGACAGTAATGTACTATAGACAGCCTATGGAAGTACCAAAATTGGTGGTTTGCCACGAGAAACTGCCAATTTCCTTGGACTACAGGAACCAGAGCAATACACCGGGCATTGTTTTAGGAGGACGTTGGCCACACTTTTAGTTGACTGGGGCGCTGATCTAACCACGCTTAAACGTCACGGCGGCTGGAAGTCCAGTACTGTGTTAGAAGGATACATAGAAGACTATGTAAGGGCATCGTTGGAGATATAATTTTAAAACAAGTTTCTTGGACTCGTCCTTTAACTTCTAAAGAAAGTATGATAGAAAATCGTAATGATTCGCCTGCCATTCCGGCCGTGTCTCCAACATTCACCCAGGCAGGTCAATGCTCGAGGGTGTGAAGCACCGTGTCCTCGCTGCAGCCGCACTGGTGACACACGGGAGTCGCCTCCCGTCTAGCCACCTTGAGAAGGTATTTGCCAAAGCAGCCATGCCCTGACAACTCCTGCACCAGACGGAAGGAGAACGTCCCGTGTAGCCTCCGTGTCCACTCTTCCAGGAACGGCTGGATGGCCCCCACGGTCCAGTGACCAGCACTGGGCGTCCCCAGCCTCACCCTCCATTCGCTCAGCGCATGGGTTTGACCTTCCTTACGCCTTCACTTAATCACTTAAGGCGGCGGGCGCCTGCCACTCTCCGCTTGCAGGTCTGCTCCACGTCGGTAGACTACGGCGAGCACCTCCACCTCTAGCTCCTACGGGGGTGTACCCGCGAGGGCGCACGCCACTTTCGCTGATACTGTGCGGTATCCGCGTATGGCCCTGATTGCCATGACTCTCTCCGGCCTACGCAGTAGAGCCTTGTTCTGGGTAGACACGGAATCCGCCCACACCGGGGCCCCGTAGAGGGCCATCGAGCGAACCACCCTCGTGTATAGCCGTCGGCAAACCACGTTTGGTCCGCCCAGTTGTGGCAACAGCTGGCTGAGGGCGAACGCCGTGCCGATCAGCTTCGGCGCAAGCTGAGCAAAGTGCTCGCCGAAGTTCCACCTCCGGTCCAAAACCAGGCCCAAGTACTTCATGCTTGCCCGCACCGCTATTGTTGCACCACCAATTGTGAGGTGTGCGTTAGCCAGTGGCCGGCATCTGGGCGCATGAATGGACCACGCACAATGGTCCACCGTAAGGGCTAATTGCGGAAACCAAATCCCTAACATAGAACATAGAACATCTGTGGCGGACGTGGGTGTGCCGCCCATACATTTATTCAAATCCATCAATCCATCACGGTCACGAGCATTTGTATATTACCTCTCTCTTGTAAATCCGTTACTTCTAAGTTATTATAAAAAAGTGCTGAAAACAAAAGAAAACGATCCTACTCAAATAGTATTGATAAAGAACTGGAAGCAAAGAAACATTGTGGACCTATGAAAGCCGTCCAACCTTAAGATGTTAGAACTTTAGAACTGATGGAATTGCCCATAATGAACGAAGATTTGCTTCTAAAAATAGATGCAACTGCCAGGATGCAAAGCCTACTCACGCACAGAATGCACAAAATGCAAGGTTGCTCTTTAGCATAAGTAGATAATTTTAAGATAGAAATTGCTTTGATACATCATCATCATCATTATTCATTATTATAAATGCGAAAGTGAGTTTATTTGTTTGGTTGTTACGCTTTCACGCTAAAACCGCTGAATGGATTTGGATGAAATTTGGCACAGGGGTAGACCATGACCTGGAATAGGACATAGGATACTTTTTATCCCGACATTCCTACGGGATCGAGACTTACGTGGGTGAACCCGCGGAGCGCAGCTAGTAAGTTTAAATTAGTAACTAGCTGATGCCCGAGGCTTCGCTCGGGTAGATGGTGGTTATCGCGACCAAGAGTAATCATTTTTTGATCCCGTTCCCGCAACCCATGGGGACCTATTCCAGAGATAAAAGCCTATGTCTTATTCCAGGCTACAATCTATCCCTGTACCCAGCCAGATCCGTTCATCTGTTAGAGGCTGATTCAATAACGAACATCCAAACATCCAAATATTCAAACATCTTCACAAACTTTCACAAATATTAGCTAAACGGTAGGCCAGACGGTGCGGGGGGAGGGTCGGCGATTGCATCAAGCGAAGCGAGGCGCTTGAATTTTATTCACGCGTCCGTAATTTTATACGATTACTCCTAAGCTATTCGTTTACATTATATGATTGGGCATTTTAAGCGTATGCATATTTTAGCCAAATGGCAAGACAATGTTTTTTTTATTAATAAAGGTACTAATAAGTATGACTATGTTTTTTCTTTTTGTATAGCTAATAATATTATATCCGCAAAAAAAAACATGCATGTACGGGTAAAGGATGGCAACACAATGTACTAATAAGTTTGACTACATAGGTTTTTTCTTTTTTTCCCGAGATCTGCACATAATAACGTACCTAATAATATGTTAACCACAAAAAAAAAACATGCATGTACGGGTACAGGTTGAGATATAATACTGATACCTTTTAAAAAAATGCCCAATGTCTGTCCATTCCATAGCCATCTGTATTTTTGTAAGTAATTCTAATTACTTTCGTCTGGTAATTCTGTATCTATGAATTCCGACAACACTTCAAGTGTCAAGTGTCACTGCAGACTATCAGTGGCTGTGGCAAGCGAGCGTTTATGCGAGTTGTACGGTGTCTTTGCGTGATATTTGAAGAAAACTAACACAAATACTTGTTATTTAATTAGTTATATAATATTGTATGTTTGTAAATTAGTGTTTACTGTGGCTTACGTCACTCATAACAGCTTTAAAAACAAATATGGAATTGGTAAGAAAAAATCTGTACTAAGTATTTATTATTTCGTGTGACAGGTCTAGCCGACGGATTCGCTGCAAATTCTGGAAATCACTAAATAATGTGTAATATAGGTTACTTGTACTGGCCCTTCACTTCCTCACAAACAAATACAATAAAGTGCTCAAAAAAAACAACTAGCAGCATGTGCCAGTTGTACAGCTACTGCCATTGCAGACGCTTCTGTCTAGAGCCTGTCTAGCGTGGTCCCCATGCCGCACTCCCAAGCAGGTAACTTCATTTTTTTTTTAAATAAAACTCCTCCACATGTGACATACGGACACGCATATCTGAACACCGTAAGGACTATTCCTGCTTACAGCGCAGGGCGGCTGTTGTAACGCTCACCTAAAAAAAAGCGATGGTAAACAGATGTAATTATATGTGCACGGGATTTTATTTTCAAAGTGCTTTGATCTACATGTGTGACTGCGATATTACATTAAACTCTTCTTTAAAGCCCAACTTTCAGACTATTGAAATCCCCAGAAAGTTATAAGCTGACTGGCTTGTTCTAAACATAAGTTTTTTTAATTAAACCATACCTACTCACAAGGCATGTGTTGTGACTAACATACTAATATTATAAATTTGAAAGTAACTCTGTCTGTCTGTCTTTATGTTACCTGTTCACGCCTAAACCATTGAACAGATTTGGATAAAATTTTGCAAGTAGCTAGGTGGCCTCTTGGGTCTGTCTGAGCTGTGTGTGTCGAGAATAAGCTTACCTCAGATGTATCATGATGGTAAACTCTTTTTTGTTTTTAAAATCTGTTTTACCAAATTTGTTATCATCTTGCTAGATGAAATTTGTAATCCATTGCTATGGATTACAAATTTTGAATTTTGAAAAGTAATGTGCTAAAAATTAATTCAAAATAATGTGATATCAGTTTTGAGGGTAGCTCATTCACTAATGTTGGTATTACATACCTTCTTGCGTGCTTACAAAAGTAATTTGTTACTTTGGAACAGCAAGTGTCTTCTTCTTAGATAAACAGGTTGGGTACATATGCTTACGTTCCACTTTGTGGTATTGATTATTGAATTGTTCAGTCAAGATATTTAACTTACTCTTAAGATGGATTGGGATTACTTTACAAATTGAGAATAGTTTTTCATAATTTTTATTTAATGTTTTCTTTGTTTTATAACAAAAAGTAGTTTTAGTAACCTTATCTGCAAGATATTGATTTAATTTAAGTGTGTAGGGAATATAAGACCATATCCACCCAAGCCATTACCAATAATTGAGTCAGCCAGTACGTAATACAAGGCATACAGTACTTTCCTGCTGACAACATATTTTAGATTTTTCAATTTACCCAAAATTAACGTAGCTTATTACAAAAGTTATTAACATGTAGATTTCAAGTGAATGGATTATCTATTACAAGTCCTAGGTAAAAATAAGAGGTAACTGTTTCTAAACATAAGGACATGGCTACTTTTTGACTCAAAAATAACCCTAAGGGGGGGTTTATTAGTAGCTTTTATGGACATGATAATTATTCAGACTTGTTACAGTTGTAATGACAATCATGTCATTTGGTGTGACCTCTAAACAACCGGCCGAAGTGCGCCTATATCCAATTAACACCTAAGTTAGGATGTTTACCGTTTGAATAGGTTTTTATTTTTATTATCATATTATTATATACTTTTCTATCTTGTGAATGTGAGAACGTTGTAGGCTTAGTGAACAGTAGATTTGTTGAACATTTTCTATTTTGTTAAGTACCTACCTGGTACTTGTTGTAAGGCCTACATTATCCTCCCACATCTATTAATCTGTAATTTGAAAATATTGTAAAAGCCGATTATTTTTTTAAAGCGTAAACTTCTCGTTTCTTTCGGCTCTTCTCCATAAACTAGCTTCTGACATTTCTTAAGTGGCCATGTAGGTTTATTTGTAACTAGCTGTGCCACGCGGTTTCACCCGCGTAGCTCTCGATCCCGTGGGAATATCGGGATAAAACGTATCCTATGTCCTATTCCAGGTCATGGTCTACCCGTGTGCCCAACCTCTCCTCTCTAGAGTAGGGAACGGCGCGGCGCCGGCGTCGAACGGTTCGCGTATTTCATTTCGTGATAACTTCGAAATTAAATGTCCGATTCGAATGAATTAAAAAGTATTTTACTGCTACATAAATACCCTTGATGTTAAAACCATTTATTTGAATAAGAATTATTACTACGAGTATGTTGATTAAACTCTTTCGCAAATAATGCATTAATTTCGAACAAATTTGATTATCATAAAAATAGGTTATAGTGAGTCAATCTTAAAAGATAGACATATGCTGTCGCGGACTTTTTTTTAGAACTTTTAAAGAGGAACAATTCCTTCATACATGATATTTGCGTAACTTAAACCGTTTACAAATCGCACGCAACGGAAGCTCTCAAAAATAAATATTTTATTTTTTGTATTTATATTTTCGTTTTTGCAACATTTTTCATTTATGATCCGCTCCTTTTAGTCGTAGCGTGATGTTATATAGCCTATAACCTTCCTCGATAAATGGACTATCCAACACAAAAATAATTTTTCAATACCAACCAGTAGTTCCTGAGATTAGCGCGTTCAAACAAACAAACAAACACTTCAGCTTTATAATATGAGTATAGATAAAATATTTTGATTTTGATGATAGTTTGTATGGGAAACCTATCATTTCTAAGTTAGGGCTATGAAAATTCAAATTTATACTTTTCTTAACATTTATTTTTATTTTTTATTTATTTATTCATAATATAACATATATAAATTATACCCAGTAATCCCATTGTCATCCGGTCAGGATCTGATGATGGGACCCTGGAGCAATTAAGGAAACTCTTCAAATATTATAGGCACACCTATAGCGTTTGGTTACTTTTTATAGTTGTAATTGTAATTTTATTTTGTTGTTTAATTGGAAATATCTGGCATTAGTCCGTTCGCATGTATTATACCTACTTACATATATCCCAGTTATACAGGGAAACCCATAATTGGCCATAATAACTGTAACATGCATATTTTGTTTTGTCTGAACACTGTGTCCCAAAATACAAGCGATAGCTTAGTTTGGGAACCAGTTTCACCAATTCCTGCGAATATTGTACCACTTATGTAGAACCAATAACATTGTGAATGATTTTTCCTGTAGGTACCAATTTTTTTTTTTTTTTTTGTAATATATTCTTATGTATCAATGTTGGTTACCTAAATAAAAAAATAAATATATATAGTAACTCGTGCAGTTGCTCTCAGAAAGCACTATTTGGTGAAGTGGAACTGATGATGAAGACCGCAGATGGCCACCGGAACTACTCAATAATTATTATTTCACGGGTTGCGATTTGATTACTTTAATATGGTTGCCAAGCAATTTATGCTCGTCACATTGCTTAGGATGAAATGGAGCTTATGGTGAAGTTCCAGGAGAACTCAACGATTAACGTCCCTGCATAGGAAAAAAGAAAAAAATACAATAAAAAAAATGGAAGTCGTTGGACGTTCTGAAGTCGGTGGCAAAAAACGAAAATTCAAAACCAAAGACACCGACTACCGAAATTAAACTAATTTTTCACTTTAGGGTGTTTTTTTGGAAGTCAGTTGTTGTTTTTGGTAAAAAAGTTTTTATTTATGTCTATTTTTGTTTCCAACATCATCATCATGTACACACGGCTACACATCAAGCTATATATTTCCAGTATAAGCTGACCTCGCATTGTACGGAAATACTATACAATGCGAGATCAGCATAAACTGGAAATGTATAGCTTGATGTGTAGCCGTGTGTACCTGCATTTTACATGGAGAGACTGCCTATCTGATCTCCACAACCCAGTTACCACTTGGTAACAAAATACCCCTTGGTAAGACTTATCGGACTTTTGGGCTTCAACAACTGTAAAAGATCTACAAATGACAGCTGAGACCAACTTAACGTACTTTTGGAGGCATGGAGGGGTCTCGATATGTATTGGATGGTTACCCATCCAAGGACTGACCTCGGCAAGCGAAGCTTAACCTTTGTTTAACCCATGCGGCTCTTATTATTTAGGCACGAGTTTTGGTTTCCAGCAATATAATATAGTGCAACCAGCTAAAGTGGAAACATATTTTATGTAAGTGATGTACGCTGTGTCGACAGTTGCAGGGCGGCTCGCCGGGAGCGCTGCAGCCGCCGCTGCCGCCGGGCGTCATGGCGCCGCCCGCTGCGCCGCTGCCCGGCTTGCCCGCCGGCCTGGTCAGCCTGCCCGGCCTGCCCGGAGCGCTGCCCAGCTTGCCCGGAGGGCTGCCCGGCCTGGCCGGAGTTCTGCCCGGCGGCCTGCCCGGGAGCATGCCCGGCGGTCTGCCCGGTGAGTAGCCCACAGCGCAGTGCGTGGCCGGCGCGGGCGGGCTGCGCGGCTCTCTGCGCCGGATGGCGCCGCCGTCGCCGCGCATCGCTCCGCCGCGCCGGCCCGCCCCTTCGCCGCCAAACCGTTTCACATTCGTTGTCTCGTTTCGAAACCGTCCTCAGTGATCAGTGTTTCTGCTTTCTGTTTCAGGCTAGATATAAGTTAGGTTTTTGCTATACGCTTAGGCGTGCCGGTGACGCGTCGGCTGCGGCTGCGGCGCCGGCTGCTCCTCGCCGGTCTCACAATGTACCTACTTCATTATACCGCATTGTACCCCGCGTGCCCGTGCGTAGCGAGCGCGCCCGTCGGCGCCGCCGCGCCGCGCCCACCGTGCGAGCGAGAGAGCGATTGAGTGCAAGAACGGGCGAGTGCGAGGCGCGGCGGGCAGCGCAGTGCACGCGGCGGGGCGGACGGGCGCGCCCGCGGAGTGTCAGCGATGTGTGCGAGCGCGAGTGCCTGCGTCCACTACTTTTTGGCATCTGTACGCAATCGGCACTGACTGACACAGATTTGGTTTTACAGGTGGCTTCCTCTCGGCGCCGATCTACGACTTGCAACAAGTCGGAGATGTGTTCACAGGTGAGGCTCTAGTCCGCGGGGCGACGCTCCACGCTGCAAGTGTGCCGTGTGTAACGCGTGTGTGTCCCGCAGGTCCGGGCGCCAAGTGCTCCACGCTGCCGGCCATCCTGGGCGGCTCGCTGCCTCGCCTGTCGTCGGAGCAGGCGGAGGCGGTGGCGCGCGCTAAGAAGTACGCCATGGAGCAGAGTATCAAGATGGTTCTCATGAAGCAGACGCTAGCGCACCAGCAGCAACAGATGGCCTCGCAGCGCACGCAGGTGCAGAGGCAGCAGGCCCTCGCACTCATGTGCAGGTACACTACTCACCACGCACACACACACCACACCATACCACACACATACATCACACGCACCGCACTGTGATGAAAGCGATACGCTGGAGGCTCCCGCCACGAGCAGGTCGAGCCTGTGATCTATCATGCTGAAAAGATCTGAGTTCGGTTGTTGACATTTATTTAGACAAAAACACTTTCCCCGTGTCATTTTAATGTCGTCTGTTTTTCATCAGAGTATATGTGGGCTCCATATCATTTGAGTTGAAGGAGGACACGATACGACAGGCATTCCTTCCTTTTGGGCCGATTAAGTCGATCAACATGTCGTGGGACCCCGTCACGCAGAAGCACAAAGGGTTCGCTTTCGTGGAGTACGAGATTCCCGAGGCGGCGCAGCTCAGCCTCGAGCAGATGAACGGCGTCATGCTGGGCGGCCGGAACATCAAGGTAGTCGGTCGGCCTTCCAACATGCCGCAGGCGCAGGCCGTCATCGACGAGATCCAGGAGGAGGCCAAGCAGTACAACCGAATCTACGTCGCCTCCATCCACCCGGAGCTGACCGAAGACGACATTAAAAAGTGAGTAGATATATTTGACTCTCGGTGTGGATATCTCGGCGATATTATCCGAACATCCCTGACCGTTCTCGTTGGCCTGTCCGCAGCGTGTTCGAGGCGTTCGGGCCGATCACGTACTGCAAGCTGGCGTACGGCGCGTCGGCGCACAAGCACAAGGGCTACGGGTTTATTGAGTACGCTACGCTGGCGGCCGCGCTCGAGGCCATCGCCTCCATGAACCTGTTCGACCTGGGCGGCCAGTACCTGCGCGTGGGTCGCGCCATCACGCCGCCCAACGCACTGGCGGGGCCCCCGCAGCCCTCCGCCATGCCCACGGCCGCCGCCGTGGCCGCGGCCGCCGCCACCGCCAAGATACAGGCCATGGACGCCGTCGCCAGTAACGCCGTCGCGCTTGGCCTCACCAAGCTCAACGCGCTGGGCGTGTCGCCCGCGGCCGCGCTGCCTTCGCTGGCGGCCGCGCTGCCCGCGCTGCCGGCGGCGCTGCCCGGCCTGCCCGCGATGCCCGCGCTGCCCGCGCCGGCCGCGCTGCCGCCGCCCGGCGTGGTGATCCCGCCGGCGCCGCGCCTGGCCCCGGCCGGCCCCGCCAGCCCGCCGCCCGCGCCGCCGCCGCCGGACGCGGGCGCGGGCCAGCAGGCGGCGCTGCAGCGCAAGCTGCTGGACACGTCGCCCGACACGCTGCAGCAGCAGGAGTCGCTGTCCATCTCGGGGCAGTCGGCGCGCCACCTGGTCATGCAGCGCCTCATGCGGCGCCGCGCCTCGCGCACGGTGCTGCTGTGCAACATGGTGTCGGCGGCCGAGGTGGACGAGGCGCTGCACCACGAGATCACGGAGGAGTGCTCCAAGTGGGGCAAGGTGGAGCGCCTCGTCATCTACAACGAGCGCCAGTCCGAGGACGACGACCCTGCGCACGCCGACGTCAAGATCTTCGTGCAGTTCAACGAGCCCGACGGTGAGTGACTATATACCACATAGCCCATGAGCCAAATTTTTACCTCATCGTTTTACGACCGAAACCGTTTAAAATCGTTAGATTTAGTTAATCTGTATCGAAAAATCATTTTCAATTATGTCAAAAAAAAAACCGGACTGTTTCATAGCATTCTATCTGTCGGGGTACGTAGCAAGGTGTCGGTGTTTATGAGGAGAAACCAATGTTAATGTTGAACACTATTTATTCACTCTCAAACTGTTCTTAATGTTAAAATGTTAATGAAATGTTGATGAATACACCCGACTCACGCGGTAGACAAAAGTGCATTGAATCTAATATAAATAATAAGTAATAAGTAATAAAATTAGGTCAACGCGTCACGCCGATATTGCTAACTAAGGTGTTCGGTGAAAACACCGAACATATTCCAGACCACGAAAGATGGATGCTTAGATGAAACAATGTCATGTTAGTAAAATAATGGAATGATCATGAAAATAATGTTTACAACGTGAAAACAAGCCAACTTAAGATTAAAATGTTAGTAAAACAAAAAGAAAATTATCTGCAATAAAATTAAGAGCTTATTGTTCCTAAAGGATTCCTAGGCACGCGACGACACGCCCTATTCACCATAGTATTGTTTAATTCACCATAAATGTGTGTCGCACTAGATTGCCGTTCACTAATGTTTTGCCGCGTACTAACACTAACACTATTGACGTTCACATCACTAACACTTCTGGTAGGTCGAAGCTCCATGTCCGACGTAATGTGGGCGCGGCGCGCTCGCAGCCGCAGCCATCTGTACAACAGCGCTCCCGCCGCCAGCGCCAGAGCGCCGACAGGATGTAGCTTACTGCATACTGATGGATGTCATGAGTGGATAATGTTTCTCCCACTTCCACTTGGCTGTTTTTCATGTCATCGATGCGTTGGTGTAGCTTTTTCAAGGCAAACTTCATCTCACCTGAGTCTGTGACATCATGTAAGTTTTTGAAAGGCATAGTGCTGTTAATGATGAAGTTTAACTGATCCATCTCAGGTATAAAAATATCCGGACTCATGTCTATTCGGTTTTTCTTTTGACTCTTAATGTTCAGGGTAAAGTCCTGACCCTTTAGCAGGCAACCTGCTTCTAAGTAAATGACACCGGCTTTGCTCAATTGTAACTTATTTATCTGTTCGCCGCAGATTACTTTGACGGCATAAATGTTGCAGCAATGGTACAAGAATAGCGACGGGTTTGTTAATGATGTCCATTTGTTTTCACATCTAGATCTTCGCACCTTGCATTTATCTGTGTCTCGGTCGAGATCACAAAAGTTGTTCTCGTTGTTCAGATGGTATACTGGTTTCTTCCAATCACATATAAAATTATCATCTTCTTGTTTACATAGTGAAAGTTCTTCCGACGTAATTGTTAAGTATGAGTCTCTTTTTATATCCGTAGCGACGTATTCTGAAGACGGGATCAACTCTACCATAGTGTTGTTAGTCTGGTGTGGTATAGAATGAATTTTATACAACTTATATCGGTCTCTGCTGATAAGTGGGAATGTTATTTGGAAGAGGATGTATTCTTCAGTTAATCGTGCTGTAATGCTCATCAGAGAATATAGCTTTCGAATGTCGTGCGGTTCAATAGGCAATGTTAGGTCATCGGATAAATGCCCAGAGATAATGTTAAGTTCCTTTTGAAGCTGTTCAGGGGTAAGCAGATGAATGTTAAACTGTCCATGGTGGACATTGGTTAGGATGTCCAGTAAAATATCTTGAGTTCGTTTTAAGTTATGCAGTAAATTACTGGCCGTAAGGGCTGTCATGGTAAATTCTTGAAGTAAGGATATGTTGTTTATCTCTCGTTGTAATCTGTTTGTGATGTTATCTAGCGTTATTAGATGTTTATTTATTATTTTATGCTGTTTTGCCATGATTTCTTCTGTTCTTTTCAACAAATTATACTCTAATTCAACAATCGATGTCTGGTTCTTTCATAAGCCGGCTAAATGTTTTTCATTTTTTTGTATCATGTCTATGTCTCTGCTGTATTTTTCCGCGATTTGTTCGTCTAATACTCCGAATAGGGAATTTGCAATGTGTCCAACTGCATTAATAAGTCCCCGCCGCCGTCTGGAGTGTCCACTTACGTGTTGCGTCATCAGAAGCTCATTGTAGTATTTCAGTTCATTACCCTCATGGATCAGCTGTGGGACTTGATATGTTACACTGTTCGCTGCCTGTTGTTTTGCATGTTTTGTCCAGATATGTTGTTACTTTTTCAAACGCCTGCATACCTTCCCAATACGGAGACATGTTATAGAATACAACTAGGACCCAACTGTCTTTAACGAGACTAATTTTGGATATTGGGTCAAAGTAGAAAGATTGGTTATTGGTTAATGATGTTATGTTGTAGGTGCAATTTGCAACGTTGCAGATTGACATAAAAAAGGTTAATGCCATGGCCACATACGATAACGTGCCTGGTGTTGTTTTTCTTGTTTGTTTCCTGCTATTGCGGGTTCTAGTCCCCTGTTCAGCTGAACTGTCTGTTTCAGTTGAACTGTTTTGTTTGTGATTTGTTTCGATTTCTACTGGTAATAAAGAAAGTTTGACTACTGGTCGCTTTATGATGCCATTTTTCGTTTTCAATGACACCACCCTGACATAGCCATCATTACCGGGATGCACGTCTATCACTCGACCTGTATTCCACCGTCCAGCTGGAATGTTATCCTCGTGCACTACCACCATGTTGCCTACTTTTAGGTTTACCTGAGGTTTAGACCACTTTTCTCTCGCTGTTAATTGGCTCAAATATTCATTCTTCCACTTTTGCCAAATCTGTTTAAAAATGTTGGTTGTTAAATGCCATCTCGTTCTTGCATCCTCCTTTGTCTCAATCACTGTTAAGTCGGATCTTCCTGTTAAAAAATGTGCCGGTGATTAATAATCCTGATCCTCAATGTTTTCTGTCAGTGAACATAACGGTCTCGAGTTCAGACACGCTTCCAGTTGTGTCAGTATAGTAGTGAACTCTTCGAACGTTAGTCTTTGTTCGCCAACCACTCTTTTCAGGTGGAACTTCAGACTGCGGACGGCTCTTTCCCACAGCCCGCCCGCGCTCGGCCAAGATGGAGCGTTGAAATGCCATTGTATGTGCATTTTAGCGATTTCTTCCTGGCAACTATCCCCGAAAACTTGTTGTAATTATTTGTACTCCTCTTGAAGCAACCTATTACCTCCGATAAAATTGGTTCCTTGGTCACTATACAAGTTATGTGGTGTTCCTCTCCGGGCTGCCATTCTCTTCAGTGCAGCTAAGAATGCTGAACTGGTAAGGTCAGACACCAATTCTAAATGAACTGCTTTCGTGACCATGCAAATGAATACGTAGCCTTTCAGTGTTCTTACTCCTCTTCCAGCACCTTACTAATCAGACAACTATTTGATTGTCAGAAATTATTAACAAATCGAAATGTTTGTTTATTTCACGCACAATGGTCCACCTCAGGTGCGGAAAACAAACCCCTAACACGAACATAGATACTGTTTATTATTTTTAAGGTTCCGTAGTCCCGTTTAAGGATCCCTTATAGTTTCGCCATGTCCGTCTGTCCGTCAATCTCAAAGCTGTAATTTGGCATGGGTAATACAAATTGATCACACTGACAAAGTGGTAAAATAAAATCTATCCCATGGTGTAGGATGTCGTTGGAAAGGTCGTTCAAAAATATGATGAGTGTGTTGGATTCAGAGACTCGTTTGCGACATATTAACCAGGGGTCAGCTAAATGGTTGGTTGTGGATATAGTAGCTATGCAGTTGCAAACTTCCCTTCATACTTTATTCAGGCTTAGGACTAGTCAGTCCAAAAAAGTAGCATCGAAAAAATGTAACTACATACAAAATAAAGTGTTTCCCGGTTGATTCGAAACTAGCTATTCGGCTACATGTCCCGTAGCCAGTTATTGTAACTACTGCAATTCGCCATACGCGGTGCGCCGTCACTCAGGACGCACACTAAACACGCGCGCACGCCTCAACTTTGCCGCGTGCACTAAGGACAGGTTTCGACGTGTAAATCCGTAAAACGTGTACGTAAGAGATCGAAAAATCAAATTCATAATCCTCATTAATTACTATGTTATCTACTATAACAATGAGTATCATTCGAAAGCAACAAGTTTCACTTTATATTGGAAAAATGCACTCAAAAACACGAATGAATCGTTGATTAATATTCTGACAGGACGTTACTACAAAGTCATGTCTTTGGGTTCGTTGCTATGGCAAATGTAGAAAAAAAACAAACAACGGCGGAGCGCCGCGCCGTCACTCACGACGCCCAGTAGACACACGCGCACGCATTAACTTTCAAAATCCGCTCTGCAATCCGCCTGAGCGGTGCGCCGTCACTCAGGACTCAGCCTTAAGACTTACAGAGGCGGTGTCGCTACTGACTACTGCACGTGTTACACAGGCTATGTCGCTACTGACTACTGCGCGTTACAGAGGCTGCGTCGCTACTGACGACTGCGCGTTACAGAGGCGGTGTCGCTACTGACTACTGCACATGTTATACAGGCTATGTCGCTACTGACTACTGCGCGTTACACAGGCTGTGTCGCTACTGACTACTGCGTGTTACAGAGGCGGTGTCGCTACTGACTACTGCACGTGTTACACAGGCTATGTCGCTACTGACTACTGCGCGTTACACAGGCTGTGTCGCTACTGACTACTGCGTGTTACAGAGGCTGGGTCGCTACTGACGACTGCGCGTTACAGAGGCGGTGTCGCTACTGACTACTGCACGTGTTACACAGGCTATGTCGCTACTGACTACTGCGCGTTACACAGGCTGTGTCGCTACTGACTACTGCGTGTTACAGAGGCGGTGTCAGCGGCGGCGGCGCTGCACGGGCGCTACTTTGGCGGCCGCACAGTTCGCGCCGCGCTGTACGACCAGGACCTGTTCGATCACGGTGACCTGTCCGGTTAGCGCGCCGCGCTGAACGACCAGGACCTGTTTGACCACGGCGACCTGTCAGGCTAGCGCCGCGTCCTGTCCCACGGTCCGGCCCGACACGCGGCCGGGCCCGGTTAAGTTTTAAGTTCTGATGTGATAATACGAGTTTAAAATAAAATATCGCTCGTTAAACTTTGCTGTTTCATTTTCTAACTCCTCGGTTAATGTGACCTTTGAACGCGACGACTTTTCATGCTACACTCTAGCGAAGAGTCATGCCTAGCGAAGAATAGCTGTGGACCAACGTGTAATTTGTGTAGATGTTTCCGCTCAAATATTAATTTTATAAACCTTTAACTAGGCCCAAGAAAACCGCTAAAGCTGGGCAAGTGGTTTCTGTGGATTTTAAGTAACTATTTGCGTCTTGTATGATAGTCGGTGAAACTTGGGAAAATGCATTTATCATTTTTACTAGCATTTGTCGGCAAAGTAGTGCATAGGTCTGCATTACTTAAGGCGGAACATACGGTCTGTTCCCGGCCATTTTCCCGCTAGATGGCGCTGAAGTCAGCATGTTTTGGTTTATTTTGTTTTATGTGAAATTGGAGCATTACTAAGTCATAGGAGTAATCTTTGCGCAAATCGGCCATTACGCTTTATTGAACTTGGTCATAGTAATGCCTCAAAATCCACCCATAGACACAGGTAGAAAATAACATCTACCGTTGAATATGCAGTCTTTTACACACACATACGTATTCCCTACGTTTACAAAGATTGAACACTAGATGGCGTGTATTTAAAATAGTGGGCTGAACTTTTTTGTAGGACTACTTTTAGGAAAATAAAAGTTATATTTATAGGCGAAAACTATTTAATTGGTAAATAATTTTGGGAAATAAATAATGTCAACAATATGTACAATAACATATGTATTTAATTTTATTACCTTACACTAATTAAATTAACTATCAAAACAAAACTATTTGATGTGACACAATGATACATAATTTATAACATAACCAAGTATTACAATAATTACAGACATTACAAAAATATGTTAGAAACTTTATATAATTTACAAACAAGAGACAAATCTAATAAAATACAAAATTTAGTATGCGATTATAACCAGGAAGGCGAAACAATATTTTCATAATGTCTAAGCACTTTTATCTACACAAGTTTTTAGTAAAACAAAAATCTAAAGAGCAGCTTATTAAGTTCAATAAAGTATTATTTTACCTTTTACAGTAAATACAAATAAAAAATAATATACAATGATAATGTTGATTCTAAACAAACTACTACAAAAATACAACTGAAAAAAAATCATTTCTTCTTGTCTTGAAACCACTGCTATACTGCTCAGAAACTGAGCTGAGCACAGAAAAATAACTTTATTTAGTATATTTCTTACTTTTGACGAATATTATTTAATAGTCATTTCAAAATGTTATTTACCATCAATCTCCAAAGCTGCTCTAAAATGGACTCGAATTTCCAACTGATATTGATGTTGAAGTACGATTTTTCATTAGAATAACATAATAACTTATTAATTGATACAATTTATGAAGTAAATAAACGAAAGTAATACCTAGTAATAGATACTGGTACATACTTACCATTCAAATCTATACATTTCGCATTTTTCTCAACACGTCTCAAAATTATTTCTGGCAATATACAGTTTTTAAAGAAGTCTAATAGCTTCAGTATCATATTGCTGATAAATTCATTATCTCGACAAACTTCTATCACAATCAAAGGTTCCGTGCCTGAAATAAAACATATGAAGTAGCACTTATCCATTTTGCTGACATGCATTTGTCCTTGAACCGAAATAGATTTTAATTATAATATGAGAAAACTAGATACTGAAATAAATTATTAAGTAGACATGCAATATAATACCATCCGCACTTGGTCGATATACCGTCTAGTCGTACTAAGCGCTTCTCTTCCACATTTATTATGCGCACACCCAAAGTGTGGAACTCTCTGCCAGCATCTGTGTTCCCTTCCACGTATAACTCGTCAGCCTTCAAAACAAAAGTGAACAGGCATCTTCTGGGCTTGCTCGTTCCATCATAGACCTCATCTATCGCTTTCCATCAGGCGTGTTCGAGGTCAAGAGCAGTCCCATAACACAATAAAAAAAATAAAAATTATCAATTTACTTGATAGTAATAATCGTGCTTTTTATTCCTGACTAAAACATTATTATCCAATTTTACAGCAAAGTTTTTCTTTTCTACTGCAGCTGCATCTAGGCTTTGATGTTTCCTCGCCAATGATGGAAAGCACTTGATCTCAATAACAGCTCTCTCATTTTCAATTATACCTGTAACAAATTGACACAAAATATATAACAATGAAATGGAGCACTTCATGACATTTGATAAAAGAAATTCAATCACCTATCGTGCTCGTAATCTTTGGTCTCTCGCGATTATAACTAGTACTAGCTTTTGCCCGCGACTTCGCCCGCGTGGATGTCGGATACATCCCGCGTGAACTTACTACCGCCTGGGATTGAAAGCACCCTATGTGTTAATCCAGTTATCTAATTGCGTAATTTATTTTCGTAACCGATTAAGACTAATCTTTCATTTTGACAGGTCAACAACATTCATAGCGTTATTTACGTTGTGGAGCAGATTTTTTTTTCAAACTTATGAAGCAATTGATTAGATATTTGTTTCAAACTGATTCAGATTGTGGATCGTGTATTACGCAGTTAGGGTGCAGGTTATAAACTATCTGTGTGCCTTTCATCCATATCCGTTGGGCCGTTTTTGCGCCAATCATGCGTTTTTGAACAAACATCCAAATAAACAGACAAACGGACAAAAATACTTCAAATTATATTTTCGGCATCAGACTCATTCCCACACCTCGTACTAATTACTTATTTTAAAAGTATTTAATGTACAGTTTTGACTTAGTTACTATTTTATTATGTATCCCATTTTCCGCAACACGGGCAATATTTGAGTTTTTTTATTGATGAAAAACATATCTGCGGGCTGCTACAACATAATGATAATAATTATGTAGTCGGTGGTTTAAATATTATTGTATTATTACATAATGAAGGTATTATTCAAGTTAAGTCAGTTGTTAACTTACAAAATCCTGAAACACGTACTTTACATCAATGGCCGCGCTCAGAAAGCTGATAGGCGTGTGTGAGGAGTATGCGAGGGTACACGGTCTTTTGTACAACGTTCAGAAAAGCGAACTCCTGGTATTTCAAGCCAGAGGTCGTAAACTGGTGGATGTGGCACCTGTGCTGCTTAACGCTGTCGCTCTTCGTAGAGTGAGTGAGTTTAAATACCTCGGCCATGTGGTCACCGAGTATTTAAAAGATGACGGGGATATCGAAAGGGAGAGGAGGGCGATGGCGGTCCGCTGTAACATGTTGGCACGCAGATTTGCGAGGTGTAGTTTTGAGGTAAAGATCACGCTATTTAAAGCATTCTGTCAAACTCTCTACACCTGCAATCTGTGGGTCAACTACACGCAGCGGGCCATCAACGCTCTCCGAATACAATATAATAACGCGTTCAGGGTGCTGGTGGGGCTCCCACGCTGCTGTAGTGCGTCAGCGATGTTTGCGCACGCGCACACAGACGGCTTTCACACTGTGCTGCGGCGCCGCATTGCTTCGTTGATGTTCCGCACGCGTGGGAGCGCCAACACCATCCTGAACGTGCTCAGCCACAAGCTGGACAGCCTCCTTCTGGGGCACTGGGTTCAAGCACAAGTGCGTGTGCCCGGGGCCCCAGAGGGCGGTAGATACTTAAATTAGTTTTTTTAATGTAACTAACATAGTTTTTTTAAGTTTTGTACCACTAACAATTTTATGGAACAAATATGCCTGAATTAAAAAGTTTTTTTTTTTTTTACTTTTTTTTTGTTTTAAGTAATAGTACCTACTGTACCAAGTTTTAAGTTAATCCGACAGCGCGTAAAAATGTTTACTTACTTACTTTGCCACCCCGTTATTCGTCTATGTGAAGGATTGCTTAAAAAACTAAAAGTAACAATCTTTATTATTTACTGTGGCAAGTATTGCCGAGTTTCAAGTTTAATAACTAAAGGAATAAGGGCGACTTTCCAAAAACCCTTTCTTAGTGGATTCCTACGTCCTAATAACTATCTGTGCCCTAACCCTGAGTAAGAATGAAATTATAAAAGCCGTTTACCGTGTCGTCCATCTTGCAAGAGAGGCAAAAGACTTTTAATAATAGATTTTTAGTTAGGTACTGTATTTTTTATATTGTTATATTCTATCTCTGTTATTATTCTAATGTGTTTGTATCACGGAATTGATAAATAAGGTTGGAAAGGCCCTAGCTCCAATTTTGTATCAGGACCAGTGTCACCGCTTGTCTCCCACTATTTTAATTTCTACACATACGCACTCCTATGTTTACAAATATTTCGCACACTACCAAATCAGACACACATAAATCTCAGGGCAGATATTCGTTCGCACACTAGTACTAAGCCCCCGTAGGCATAGACACACACACACGCAAAAAAGCAATAAAAATTTTCATACACGCTAGTGCTTGATAAAGCCGATATTCTTTATCGATAAATTATCTGATGAATGTATGGGGGAAAATTAAACATGAAATAAATATTAAGAAATATTTATTTTACTTTTATTAATTACAAATAACCTGATTTTTTAATGATAAAATCATCTTTACTGAAATGTATAGAGCTAATAGTACTCGTCTTTGTCGGCATCCAGTTTCCTCTACCTGTCACGTCAATCCATTGTTCCCTGGCGTTAGGTTCTTTAGGAAACCTAAAATTTATAATTTATTGCGTAAGTAAAATTGGATTTTACTTATATTTTAATACTAAATACAATATAGTAAATACTTGTAGATGAATACAATGATCTCGTATAATGTTGCCAATGAATTCAATTTCTCCCTGTAAATCTGTCATCTACAAGTATTTACTATATTGTATCATTCGTTCAATAATTATTGTAATATTTAATTGACTCATTATACATCTAACTAAAAATATACTATCATTAATTAAATATAAAATAATTCAAAAAGAATCTTTGTCCAACGTAAATTTATATTATTTGAGAATTCTATCGATGATTTTATTTAACCACATGGTCACCTCACTATCTACCGTGCATCACGGCCAATCAGGGCAAACGACGAAACGTCAATGGTTGAAGTGAAGAGGACGCGACGCATGCAGTACATTGTAAGCGGACTTAGTAATTGCGTTGATTACGCGAGTACACATCGTGCAATGTATATTTTTTTTTTACTTGTTGCAATAATGTCGTTAATGTTTGGAATTTCATAGTGATCAGAATATTTTTATGTTTTTTACTAATAAAATTATAATTAAATGTTATTTTCGACTTACCGATGGAAAGATATACCCCCTCGCTCTATACTTGCGGTCTGACTTTTTGTTTTACAAGTTATAATTGCACAACACGGCATTTTAAAGCAGAGCTCTGTTCTCCGCAGTAGTCCGAAGCGCACGAAACGCGGTGAATTAATGAATCGGTCGAGTTATGATTATCGAATCATAATTGTGGCGCGCTTGCCACGCCCACATTACCATTCCAACCTTATTTATCTATTCCGTGGTTTGTATGGTATGGGTTCAATAATTGCCTGAAATAAATGATATTTAATTTAATTTAACTCAAGGAGTAAGATTTTTCATACAAAAGAAATCCCCCCTTTTCATCCCTTTAAAGCTCGAATTTTCCAAAAACCCTTTCTTAATGCACGCCTAGGTCCTAATAACTTACTGTGTGCCAAATTTCAGCCCAATCCTTTCAGTGGTTTGAGCTGTGACGTAGACTACCCATTTTCACCCCGTTAGGGGTAGATTTTTGAAAAACCTGAATACACATCATTCTTTATTTTTGGTTTTAAGTATAAATACCGAATTTTGAGTTAATCGTACAGCACGTTAAAATTCTTCTAAACAAACTTTGACACCCCCCAATCTTCGTTTAGGGGGTAGTTTATAAAAACTAAAAATGAAAAACTTTATAATTTAAGGAATAAGATTTTTAATATTAACGAAATCCCCCGGTTTCACCCTCTTAGCGGTGGAATTTCTAAAAATCGTTCCTTAGTGGAACCTTTCTCTTCATGAAGAACACACCCTCCAAATTTCATGTCTCTAGAACCAGCGGTTTAGGCTGTGTGTTGATATCTCAGTCACCCTTGCCTTGTATATAGATTCATCATTAAAATAAAATAAACTTTGACTTTGCAATGTCAATTCTAATGACTCGACTTTGTATATAGGTATGTTTTGTTTCAAGTTCTAATTCATATTACTGAATTATTACTGAGGCATAGTATGTAAGACTATTATGTGTGTTCGATGTACTGAAAATAAATCTTAAGTAAGAAGACCGGGGAAATATGACTTGATTGAATACCTGTCGGTCTTCCTGGTTTTCCTTAAGGGTTTTTTCTATCTATAAAGGTTCATCATTAACCAAGTCGGGCAGATTTATATGAAACGAACTTTCGACAGCGGCTTCGCCCGTGTAGATGTCTAAAATTAACCCATGGGAACCTACTACCGGGATAAAAAGTATCCTATGTGTTAATCCAGGTTATAAACTATCTGTTTGCCAAATTTCATCCAAATCCGTTCAGCCGTTTTTGCGTGATTGAGGAACAAACATCCAAACACACAAACACACAAACTTTGACATTTATAATATTAGTAGGATTATAATTTTCTTCATTTTCCAAATATAATTATAGTAAATAAAATTGAAGCTTTTTATAGAAAACTTACCATCTGGACTGCCAGCTAAACATCCAAATTCTTCATCAATAAAAAGACCTGAAGGCCTGATAATTTTATTATATTGTTGCATGAACATACTTTTTGCCACATTCTCATTTTGCTGCTCATATAACATGTCTTTTGTACAAACATTCTTTTTATATAGAATATCCTTTACATGATTGTGACATGGAGTGGTAATACGGCATTTGCAAATCTGTAAATATAAAAGTCCAGATAAAATAAATGTATGTTATGGATAATTTTTAAATTCCGCATTGTCTACGTAGGTATTCAATAAAGTACCACAATGTTACCAGAAATTTATATGTGTATGTACATAATATCTCTAACATAATTATACCACACAACTAACCATTCCAAATTGACTGGCAGTCAAACGGTCAGACCTATGAGTAGTATATAAATCATTTTCATGCTGCCCTACTGTAGACATTTCAATCAAAGCTATGTCTTCTGGTGACTTTTGAAATTCTGCTAACCATTCTTCACACTGAATTCTCAATTGTGCTTCGTCAATATCAATTAGATCACAAGCTTCAGGTCCATAGTGCTTGTCCGGTTGGGATTTCTCTCTTGGAGCAAACAATCGTCTGCGTGTCGACGATTGATGTCATATTCTACTTTGTTCTTTCCGCCTTATGTATTATGTGTATTTTTTTAAATGTGTCCCTGGGCTTTCGGTGGTCTGTTTTTTCCATGCAGTTTCATGCCATTTGTGTCCAGTAGTAAGCGATAATCCTGAAAACACAATATTTTTTACTAGAAAATATCAATAAAATATAAATAAATGATTATACGTCTTATTCATATGAAACAATACTGTTGGAGTAGATACATCTGTAGTTCACTGCCTGATCTGTTGGGGAATGAGTGCACTGTGTTATATTCCCTAAAATTAGTCAAAATATTTCTGAAGTATGCACCATGATAATCAAAGCATTTCTTACTGGTATTGAAAATTTCTGACTGTTTATATTTACCTGCCACATGAACACGTCTCTGGTAAGAACCCCCTCTTCCGAAACTAATTCGTTTTCCACAGTTGAAGTTATTTATTACACTCATGAAGTTTTCTGCCACATTTGTTGTCTCATTTGGCAAACGGCCTGCCTTCAAAGCAATTTTTTCATTGGCTGCATAAATCAGAGCCCACACCTCTGGAGCAGTCTTTTTCAGACTTTCTAAGAGATTTTCTTCCTTCTTTTCACTTCCATCTGCAGATGTTTTACTGATATTACAGTAATAATCCTTGCAGTTTTCATGTACTCCAAATACATGAAGCGGACCATTTCTCAAATCTGCAGCCATAGTAACATTCTCACTGCCACACATTTTAATTTTCTGTGCTACTACTGTAACTTTCGTCACCTTTGGCTTCAAAATATTTCGTCCATAAAGTGAGAGCTTAGTGTTGGCCAAGATCTAAAATAGTACAAATATAAATACAGAATATGCTTTAGGCTGATCTTGAAATTACTGTACAAATTAGATTTAGGTATTTATTTACCTTCTAAAGTGCACTGGTGTACTTTTTGATTATCTACATCATTCTTGCATTCAATTTTTTTTATTATGTTCCCGTATGACACCTTCTCTTTCAAGTTTGCAAACACAGAAGTCTCCGTCTCCGATAAAACTCAAATAGCAAAGTTGATGTATTTCTTCACTCTTTTAAACTACACCAACATATTTACTTTACCTCTCTTCATCACAAAATTTTCTCAGTCCACCTCGAATTCGATTCAACGATTTGCGCGGCCCCGAATAACGGTGTCGTTTATACGCCGCTTTGTTTGTTGGAGTCTCAGATCGTATTTCACAACCATATAAACATAAACAGCACGGAGTCGAAGTCAGTCGAAGTCTTGTAAGATAATCTGTCAACTGATGCAGATGCAGAATTAATGATTGTGTCGATTACGTTCAGAACTCTAACACATCCTGAGAAAATATAATAAAAAAATGTATACTCAGACCAACCAAAATAGATTTTGACAATTTTTTGACTATTTTGGTTAGTCTGAGAATGTATAGTAAAATTTTACTTATCTTTAGATTTCTGGATTTTCTGGTAGAATATTGGTCGACAATGAATGAAATACTTATTTATTTATTTTTAAACAATAAATCACCTGTGATGTAAGAAACTCAATTACTTATTTGTTTGTTTCTGAACGCACCACACCGTGCCGGCCGGCGAAACTGCGAGGCACGCGACCAGAGTATAATAGTAATAATAACGGGACTGCCGCGACATAACAAATAAAAATAATGTTTATCTGTCTGTAAAATGCATACAAGGTTTTCTTTACATAACCTGTAGAAACCATATCCCATGACTGCGCCACCCATTCTTCGATTTAGTAATGTCTGTAAATTTAATTTTGTGACTACTTTGGTGGCTTACGGAATTGTAATAATTTAATTTATTGTTGACCAAAAAATATACGAATTGACGGCATAGACCGGATACGTAGGTAATAACTAATGTGACGAGATTTCAGCGTCTAAAACCCAACTTACGGGCCAACTGGCTGTTTCTAATACCGCCGAAATATAGTACCTACTTACTTACTTTTATTTTCCAATAAAACATTTTTACAAAAAATTAAACCGACGAAAAAATAACTGAAAAGCGAAAAATAAATAACTTTAATTTCGGAAGTCGGTGTCTTCGCTTTACAATTTTCGTTTTTTGCCACTGACTTCCGAAATTAAAGTTATTTATTTTTCGCATTTCAGTTATTTTTTCGTCGGTTTAATTTTTTGTAAAAAAGTTTTTTATTTTTCGCTTTTGTGTTACGATCCACTCCAGGGTACTCCAGGGGGTTACTCCAGGTTAAAGACCTGGAGTTGATGATGAGTGGTTGTGTCATCAGAACTATGCATGTGTGCGATATTTCAACAGTTGAAAATTCAGTTGTGAAAAGTCAATCAACCCCATTTTTTCTACCTTTAGGGGTGGATTATAGTTTCCAATTTTAAATGGGACCATCTTCGAGGTATACCCTTCCCAATAAAAAAAGAATTTTTCAAATCGGAGGTTTCACTAAAAAGTTATGCGTGGTCATAAATAAAAAAAAACCAAAAAAAAAATATATAGGTACTGGTTGACTTGAGAACCTCCTCCTTTTTTTTCGTCGGTTAAAAAGTGATAAAATGATTCGTTTTTAACAAAGAGTGTCTATTTTTACCGTAAAACTAAATCTAAAAATGTATGGGCTGCCGATCGGAACATTTTAGTTTAATTAATTGTCACCGCATCATACTCTTTTTTAACAAAATTTTCGGGATATGATGTCAAAAGTGTCAAAAATTAAACATACAAAGTTTCAATTGCATAACTAATTGCATACTTTCGATTTTATTGATATCTAAAAAACCCTGATTTCGTCACTCACTCACTCACTGATGAATGATGATCAACAAAATTCTTAGGGTTCGTCTAGAAGTCCTAGAAAGCTGAAGTTTGGTTTGTAAGCTAGTATTAATATTACTACATTAATTATATTATACTTACCTATATGTATAAGGTGCTATAAAAATATCTGCCACGGCTGCAATGGGAGACAGTATTGTGTTTATAGATTACAATAGAAAAGATAAATTATTGATCACTTGTCATATTTTTTTTCATACAAAAAATATTTACTTATTAATTGAAATACCCAGACCAACCAAAATAGGTTGGTCTGAGTTGAAATATTGATTTATTGGCATAAAACCATCCCGTAAACTTAATAAGCTGTTGCCGCACCGCACCGAATTCAATTCGCGAAACGCCGGCGCCGTTCATACACTGTTGCCATTCTTATCATACAATGCCGCTGCGCGCCGGGCCACTCGCTCGCGCAGCCCCGCGCGCCCCCACCTTCACCCGCACTACCCCGTTCGTCGCACGCGCTAATCGACCGCCACCGTCCGGCCCGCCAGTCGCCCACTAGTCACCTGCCCGTCCGCTCGGAAGTTAGTTTTAGCGGTCAGCGTCGGGAATATCACGCGCGCTTTCTTTAAAAATGCCACCCAGACGACGGTATTCCAATCAAGAATAATATCTTGAAATGGTATTGTGCTACCGCGAGTGTAACTCCATAACTGCGCATGCAGTAAACTTATACCAGCAAAGCAAACTTATACCAGCAGAGGTTTGGTGTGCGCGTGAGTCATCATATTGCCATTCTTACACTAACTTGACAGTCCAAAGATGGGAAATTTACGAGTATCATCTTATTTACGTCAGTTTTTTGGAAGAATGCGGTAGCTGGTAAGTAATTGCACTTTTAAAACACTTGTTTGCCTGCGTATTATTGCGTACCTAGTAGATTAGATAGTGACGAACTAGTCAGCTGATTTCAGTTTTCATTCACAGAACAGATGGAAAGAGATAGCAGTTGTTTTCATTGACGAAGCGACACATCGCGCGTAGTTTGTGAACCACGTTATGCAGAGTAGAGTCAATGTTTATTGAACTACTTTATTTTCTCAAATTGATTTAACTGGGCCGGGGCCCGAAATTTCTTCACTATTGTAATCTTTAAATACAATACTACCTCCCATTAAAGCCGTGGCAGATATTTTTATAGCACCTTATATACATATAAATCGAATAGAGTGCGCAATGAACAATGCACATCTGATGTGCAGAGCCTTTTTTCGACTTTAAATAGTTATTTGTGCAACAAGAGAGCAAAGTTGTTTTTGCTGCGTTGATTTTGAATCCCTAATAAGCGAAGGAATCTATAATATAATTGAATCACTAGCGTAGCGAGTGATTCTAGGATAGAATCCTGAGCACAGCGAGGGATTCAAAGACACGAGATGCAAATAACTTTGGTCTCGTGTAACACATACAACTTTTCACCTCAGCAGCGAGAATATATTAGATATAAGAACATATTAGGGGTTTAACAGTATAGTTCGGAAGCGCCCCCGATTAGACCCGAACATACAAACCTCTACCGGCTCGGTAGCGGGTCCCATTGGACCCCAGAATGAAGACATACGACACCCTAACTTGATTATGCCAATATTTAATATGCAACCCATAATATCTTATAAAAATTACTGTGGTTCTGGTACTCCTCGTCTATCAGGCTTCCACACAGCAGACTCATTTGATCCGCGGGGTGTCCTCTATCAGGTTCAGGTCTCAGGTTAGGTTCGCTCAGGTTTTTTTTTTTTTTTTTGTTTGGCAGGTGTGGGAAATCCTCTTACTAGTCTAAGGACTTTTACCGGCTAAAAACCACTCCTGCCTTTCTACGTGTCCCCCTGACATGGTCAGAGACCTTAAAACTTAATTTATATATTTATTTACATTATGTGTTTTTTAGTCTTTTCTAAAAAATATATTTATTTTTGTATGCTTTGTCTTTATATAGTAGTATACAGGGTGTCCCGTAAATAATGGATCAAACGTAACGGATAGGTAGCTTACCTCATTTCCAAGAACTAATTTGAACAGTAAAAAAAAAACCGATAAGGTAACCAAGATATTTTTTTTTTTCGATTTTTACTATTTTCTGTACCAGCATTCAGTGTTTTTAATGCTGTTGCTGCAAATGGTATCATATTTAGGTGTGATTTTTGTCAAACATTTCTGAATAGTTTACTAATGTTATAATATACCATTTTTTAAATAACATTTTATTTGCCTTAGAAAAAAAATCTTGAATTGAAAAGTTTTGTTTTTACGATGAAAAGACCAGAATTGAAAAAATTCTCCTGTAAAAAACATGTATGACACTAAAGTGTACCATTATTTTAAAAACTTGTAAAATTACTAAGGTTTGCAAATTGGTATAAAACTTACGCCTAGTCTTTGTCGTTACAAAGATATTGCTATGAATCTGACAGAGGTGCCAAATTACGAAATAAAATAAAATTTGAAAAAGTGTGCACAATTCAACTATTTTCTTAAAAATGTTTAGGTATCTCAGCGTATGAAAAAAATTAGGAGGTTAAATTAAAAAAAAAATACAAATAAATCGTTTATTTTGTTTTTACAGTAAATGTTCAAACTGACGTCTCATGTGAGAGAAAACGTGGGCGCGGCGTGGAAGGAACCCTGATTCGTGACTGTTTGAAGTGCTGCCTTTGAGTCACTATAGATTCCGAAAGTTCCCTCTTTGTGCTTGAGTATTTCCCTCGTGGCTACGCATATGGCCAGAAGTTCCGCCTGGTAGAGACCGTGCAGCACGACGCTCAGGTTAGGTTCGCTCAGGTTTTTTTTTTTTTTTTTTTTTTCGGACTAGTTCCGCCAACATTATTGGCGCCTATTTTTTATCTCAACCTTTTCCATACTAGTTCTCGCTCACATGCCTCTCGTACTTCCATGCTTCATGCTGTATCTTTCTATTATCCTTCTCCATTTATCCTGTGGGTGGGATTCCCACTTGTAGGCTACTTCTATTCTTATTCTTCATTTACTTAGGGAAATAATTATACACCGTTTGGTTTATTTCTTATACACATAATTGTAACATGGCTTAGTTTGTTTTATATTGACATATTTAACTTATTTATAGCACTATATTTTAATTAAAATCTATGTATTTACTTATAACATCTCTCTTAACCTACTGCTAATCCTATCTTTAACATTTGTTGCGCTTATGTCCTATGCTTACTATAACTATATATACAATATAATATGAACCATAGTATTTTTATCGTGTTTTATTTTGTTTTATAACTTTTATAGCTATATTCTCTGTTATGTAGGTACGTAGGGACACAAGTGGGGACTCAAGTGGGGAGTAGGGACCAGGGGAGGGACGCAGCCCACGCACACATACACCATGTTGACACACACATATATAACATTTCCCCCCCTTATTTGACCAAAATACAATATTATTTAATGAAATACCAAAGTTACAAAAATGGTTTGTAATCCACCCTGGGAATGTTTCTCAACAGTCTGTCTGGATTCCTTGAAACCGGATCCGACCCTGTTTCTACGTCTGCAGACGGTGGTGATTGCAGATTTGCGTCATCAGTTTCCTCCCCAGCGGGAGTCTGTACCTGAGGGTTGCCAGTTGACGGCTCGCTATGACAGTTGAAGTCGTCAAAGTCATAATGGTGTTGCGGCTGTTGTGCTTTTCCACCTTTATATAATATGATTTGGTTCTTATGTTTTTTTACATGACACGACGAACTCAAATTCTGAATTAGGTAAAGCACTTTACCCAATCTCTTTTTAATAATACCTCTGCACCAATGGAACTTATGATTATTTAAAAACTTTTTGTACATGATTTCATCCCCTGGGTTATACACTTGTTTATTATTTCCTCCGCATGATCTAATTTGCGAACACTGTTGACGATTAAAATTATTAGTGGGGGTTGTGAGAGAGATCGCCGGCGTTTTTGGATTAATTAAATCTAAGCGTGACCTCAACTTGCGGCCAAACACTAGCTCAGCTGGTGAGAACCCTGTGACAGAATGAACAGAATTCCTATAGTCAAAAAGGTGTTTTAATATTTTTAACTTACAATCACTTTTATTGCGCGAAGAGATAAGACAGGATTTAATGCCTTTTTTCACTATTTTGACAAAACTTTCCGCTTGCCCGTTACTTTCGGGATTGTAGGCTGGTGATGTCAAGTGGTCGATGGCGTTCTTTGAACAAAAGTTCCTAAATTCAAATGACGTAAACGCGGTCCCATTATCACTTACTATTGTATGTGGTAGACCGTACCTGGACATAAAATCGTATAGCTTTTCTATGACGTTTGTGGTACCTAGTTGTAGACATAGTAACATCGTACAACTCCACCCATTTGGTGTGCGCGTCCACAACCACGAAAAACATCTGATTATTTAAAGGACCTAGGAAATCAATGTGTATCCTATGGAATGGCACTGGCGGGTACCGCCACGGAGAAATCGGCGTTCGTGGCGGGGACGGACGCAACTGTTGACAGATATCACACGAGTTGATCATTGCCTCCAGCGCCGCGTCAACCCCTGGGAACCAAAAACGTGATCTAGCCTCAGCTTTGGTTTTCACAATACCCAAATGCGAATTATGTAACTCGTGTAATAGTTTTGAGCGTAACGATTCTGGAATAACCACCTTATGTCCTCTCATAAGACAACCATTTTCATTTGATAATTGTGTCCGACACAAATAATAGGGCTTAATACATAAATCCGACAATAATTGTCTAGGCCAACCTTGGTGAATGTAATTAAGTACTTTTGCTAAAATGATATCTTTTGCAGTTTCTTTGCGCAATTCGTCCAGTGTCACTGGCATACTGCCTTCAACCACAAAGTTAACATAAGTAGCCCGGTCTATAGGCGCTGCGGCTGCAGCCGCGTGAGCGCCGCTGTCCCCGCACTCGTCTGCCTGTTCCCCCCGCTCGTGATGTAGGCTCGCTCGTGACAAATAATCTGCGTTGTTATCGGCGCTTCGAACATACTCAATCGAGTAATTATACGCGCTTAAAAACATAGCATATCTTTGTAGCCTGTTAGCCGATACCTCTGGGATGCCCTTATATGGACCAAAAATTTAAATCAAGGGTTTGTGGTCGGTACGTTGTATAAAAGGTACGGATCTGCCATATAAATATTGATGAAAACGCTTTACACCAAATATAATCGCTGTGGATTCTTTCTGTATTTGCGAGTATTGTTTTTCAGCTGACGCGAGTGTGCGCGAAGCGAATGATATGGGCCGTTCTAACCCGTCGTTACCTACTTACGATAAAATAGCGCCTAACCCGTGTGGAGAAGCATCTACCGTCAATATTATTTTAGAATTTGGGACAAAATGTGTTAAAACTTGTTCCGACGTTAAGCATTTTTTTATTTCATTGAATGCTTCCTGGTGTATAGCTGTCCAATGCCACTTAACTCCTTTCTTTAATAGATCATATAAAGGACTAAGTATGCTTGATGCTCGAGGAACGAAATTCCGATAGTAGTTTACAAGTCCTAAAAATGATTGCAAGGTGTTGACAGTAGTAGGAACGGGAGCGTCTCCGATAGCCTTTACTTTAGACGGATCTTTCTTTAGTCCGTTCCTGTTGATTACATACCCTAAGTATTTTATTTCGTCTTTAAAAAATTCACATTTGTCTCTTCGCAAAGTTAGTCCCGCGTCCTGAAGTCTTTTGAGAACTATATGTAGTTTTTCCATATGCAAATCTTCAGTTTTCGCTGTTATCAACACGTCGTCTAACAGACATAACACTCCGTCTAATCCAGACAAGACGTTTTCCATTGCGCGCTGAAAAATAGACGGTGCGCTCGACAAGCCGAATACAAGACGTGTATATTTGAACAAACCCCGAGGAGTGTTAAAACAGGTTATGTTTTGTGACTCATCATCGAGCAGAAATTGATTGTAGGCCATGGATAAATCAATTTTCGAAAACTGCTGGCCACCGTGTCGGATATGACTGTCACTGCTGACCCACTATCTATTTGAAATTCTAATTTCTGGCCATTTATTGTGACCGTTTCTGTCATGGGTTCCCCCCGAGCTGAAGAAATGTTGTAAAGCGACTTACCATCGTCGTCCTCGCTCACTTCCCCCGTTAACACATAGTTAATTTTATTGCACATTCTTCGCAAATGCCCTACTGTGTTGCACTTTTTACACTTATACTTTGCGAACCGACATTGAGACGACTTATGATTAGCACGACCGCACACCGAACACTTTTCTTTCTCGGCACTATTAATCGGGTTGGCACTATTTTGTCCTTTCGCGATCTTGAACACTTGTACTTGATCTGTTGATGTAGAAGCAGTAGCGGCAGCGCCCGCGCGCGCGCATCTTATGCTCTCTGCTAGCTTCACCGCCTTCGCCAAGGTTAAAGTGGTCAAGTCACGTGCAAACAGTTTCTCCCGTTCTGGACCCGCTACCATCCACATTACAAATCGATCACGCAACGCCTCCTCAACATTGCTGAATCCGCAATGAACCGTTAGTCCACGTAATCTTGCTGCCCATTGCGTATATGTCTCGCCCGGCTGCTGCGTAGCTGCGTAAAAGTTGTGCCGCTCGCTGAACCCGCAACGTTTTGGAGTGAAATGGTTGTCCAATAACGCAACTAGATCTTCATATGGCACCTCTTGTACGTCTTTGGGCAGGGTTAAGTCTGCTGCCAACTTGTAGGTACTATCGTTGAGTGCGCTGAGTAGTATAGCTCGCCTCTTGGTTCCCGCCGCATCATTTTTCGCATCGGTAAATAATCTGGTCCGTGCCACCACATTTTATTTTTACTTAAGTTATGTGGATCACAGCCTCTGGATAAAATATCTGCTGGATTATATGATCCAGGTGTGTATAGCCATAGCATATTATTTGTAAACTTAGAGATTTCATTTACTCGATTACCCATATAAGCAGGTAATTTAATGCTATTAGAAGAACTTAACCAACCTAATACTATTTTAGAATCACAAAATAAATGAATAGTTTTTACATCAGGAAGTAAATTGGAAATTTTATGTACAAGTTTAGCTAGCAATAATGCGCCATTTAATTCTAGCTTCGGCATAGTTAATTTAGAATGTAAGGGAGCGATACGCGATTTTGAACATAATAAGTATATGTGATATTTACCGTCTACTTTTACCTTTACATATATACAACAGCCATAAGCAGTCATCGATGCATCACAATACCCAATTAGCTCAGTTTCATCAGATTCGAACAATTGTAAATAACGCTTTACCTTAATATCAGACATAGTAGAAATCTCTACATGAAATTGTTGCCATGTTTTTGCTAATTCCTCAGGAAGTGGCTGATCCCATTCTAGGTTACATTGCCAGATTTGTTGCAGTAATAACTTGGCTCTAACTATCAGAGGGCCAGCGAAACCCAGAGGATCAAACAGCCTACTGACTGCGCTTAACACTGATCGTTTTGTAGGAACAACGGGATCTTTCGGTGAAGACACTGCGTTACCACTGAGTTTCAATATGTCATCTATGGGCTCGTATAAAAGACCAAGTGCCTTTGTTATGAGACACTCCCGGTCCAAGTCTCTCTGTTCGAAAACTAACTTGTCTACAGGTAAATCTGATAGTAAACTCTTATCATTTGAACACCATTTATGCAAATCTAAACTTCCTAATTGCAAAAGATCAGTTAGTTCTTTTCTTAACTGCAAGGCGTCTTGAAAGCTGTTTGCACCGGTAATGATGTCATCACAATAGGAATTTTGTAATATAGCTCTAGAAGCTAATGGATATTGAGCCCCATAAGTGTTGGCTAGTTCAATCAGACATTGTATTGCTAAATACGCAGAACTTGTTAAACCATATGTAATAGTTTTTAATTGTAAACATTGTAATTCTTTATCTGGACTTTCTCGCCATAGTATATTTTGGAGAGCCCTATGATCCGGGTGCACATTAATTTGTCTGTACATATGACGGATATCAGACATAATAATATATTTATAAGTGCGAAATAAAATTAATATTTCAAATAATTGCCTTTGATTAACAGGCCCGTTGCATAATATATCATTTAAACTAATGCTACCTTTAATCTTTGCACTGCCATCAAAAACAACACGTAACTTATTTGTTTTCCTGTCAGTCCGTAAAACTGCGTGATGCGGGAGAAAATACAAAGGTTGATCATTAGATGAACATGTGTTGACATCAATTACCTTTGCATGGTTCAGGTCAAGATATTCATTAATAAAGTCAATGTATAAGGAGCGATATAAATCTTCCCTAGCAAAACGTTTCTCTAAATTATAAAAACGTTGCAATGCAATACTAAATGACTCAGAAGTATTAATTTGTTTTACATCTATTTTTAGAGGTAATTTAACCTCAAAACGATTATTATTTAAAGTAACTGATTCGTGAAATATTTTTTCACAATATTCTAGTTCCGGTAGTTTTTCAGAGTAAAGCTCCGGGACCTTTTCAGTCTCCCAGAACTTACTGACCAGAGACTCAAGACCAGGAGTGTGCTCTACAACTGCATGCATAGCCACGGACTTATGAGTAAAAGATGGAAAGAAGTTACCTGAAATGACATAACCAAACCGGGTATTGAGCAGTATCGGATCCTCTGGACTTCCCTCAATTTTGCCATGCTTTATCACTTGAAAGAAAATGTCAGCAGCTAATAGCAGTGTTATTTCACCTGGAATATGGAATTCAGTATCAGCAAGTTTTACATGTTTAGGTATATTGAACCTTGATAAGTTTATTGACCTTTGTGGCAACTTTCCTGTGACCTTATCTACTACAGAACAAGTGACGGAAATATTATAGTTTTCTGTCATAGAATGTAATGTTAAATTGACAGCTTTATCAATTTTATGTATTGGCTGACCTCCCAATGCCACAACATTATGTTGCTGCTTGAATGTTGGGATGCCTAGCTTATGAACTAAAGTGTTTGTGCAAAAAGATGTTTGACTACCACAGTCTAACAATGCACGCACTATATATTTATTTTTCTTTGAGTCTAAAACTAGAACCTTTACAGTAGGTAGGAGTACATTAGTGCTTGATTGCTTGGATGAATGCAAGCTCACCTCAGGTTGCGGTATCTGCTCTCGGTGTTGATGCACCTGAGCATCACTCGGCACAGGCTTGTGCTCATCACGATGTATTAAACTATTATGACATTTTGAGCCACATATTGTACATTTGAAATGGAAACGGCACTTGCTAGCATGGGAACATAAACATATTTGACAAAAGTTATTCGCTTTTACGTATCCTAAACGCTCGTTTATAGACATTAAAATGAATTTAGGGCATTTAAATAATTTGTGAGATTGACCACACAGTTTACATTTTGACACTTCTGAAATTTTAGAGAAATTAACAGCCTTGCACTTACTATTTACAAAAGATGGACTTACCTCCAGGGACATTGCTCTCTTATCTAAAAATATCAATAACTCATTTACTGTAGGCATACTTCCCATGTCTCGGTCCGAGTGAAATAACCTGACAGTCAATGGATCAAGCTTGCGGGATATTATACAAACTAAGATTGAATCCCAGTAGTCGACTGGCTCCTTCATATTTCTAAGAGCAGAGATCTGCTGCTGGACCTGCGCCACCAAGTCTCGTAGCTGTTGTGCCGTACCTCGGTGAATTGCTGGCAAATCAAGTATCGACGATATGTAGTTATTGACAAGCAGCATCGGATTATTGTATCGTCTCTCTAAAATCTTGACAGCAGACTCGTAGGATTCATTGATAAGCGGTAAGTTGTCTATTAGTGTAAGTGGTTCTCCTTTAATATATTTTTTCAAATAAAAAAGCCTTTGAACGTCTGATAGTCTTGTATCTTTGTGTATTATCGCCGTGAAGAGGTCCATGAATGGCTTGTAACAAGCAATATCCTTTCCATCGAACGTTTGAATATCAATGCTAGGTAAATGTGTCGTTCTGTAATTATCAGATGAGCTCTGCGAGTGAGATTCCTGCAAAGGTTTGAGTAATTTTTTCCTGAGTTTTTCAATCTGGATTGACAGCTGTGTGACTCGGTCATCAACCTCGTCAGAATCGGGCTCATCATCTTGCACTAAAAGTTCCATTTCTACGGCCTGATATTGCTCGTAAGCTTTTCGTAATTGTTCCTGACGAAAGACGACGTCTTCATAGTCAAGCTCCTCAATGGTATGAGTTTGGAAGTATTTTTCAAGGCGCGTTACGGCAGCCTTTCGCAGCCCGCGTTCAACACGGAGCTTCTTAATAAGATTTTCGGCCATTATTTTAGTAGCAGACGTGGAGGAGCGATCAGAGAAATAAATGTCGCTCTCTGTTGACATTGGTTAGTATTGTACTTAACTGTGCTTGTTATGGCGATATTCCTTGGCTCCTATCGCACACGATTTTCTATGAACAAAATAACGCACAATGATGGCGCACAATGTTTTAACACTAATATTAATTAGGCACTGGAAAATAAATCGCGCACATTATTACGGTATTTTCCCTGGTTTCGGCACCAATTTTGTTAGACATAAGCAAACAAATATTGAAATATTATAAAATATTTATTTTGGTCTAGTGCATACATTAGATGACACATAGAAGAAGATAAAACAAAAGAAGATATAAAATACTTAAAATTAAAAAGAATAAAAATGAAATATAAAAGAGGTTTTATACCCATCTTGTTGACTCTAACAATGTTATTTGCGATGAACCACTGTGTAATACGACCCTTGTATGTCTTCCAATCATTGACATTATGATCGTAAGTTGATAAAATCCCACAGAATGACTGTGCCATTTTTCTACAAAGGAATTTATTTTTACGATTGTGGGTAAACTCGTCGCCACTGTTATGTAGGTACGTAGGGACACAAGTGAAACTACTGACAGCTAAATGGACACTGTTTAATCCTTAGGTTAGACCAGGGGAGGGACGCAGCCCACGCACACATACACCATGTTGACACACACATATATAACATTCTCACAGTAGGCTATGAATTGATTTCTACTTTTTCTAGCCATGATTTCCCGCACGCTAACTAACTGCACTCTTTTGGCTATTTCCTGTTCCAGGTTGTAGCGTTCCCTCGCAAAAATCGGGCAATCTAACATAAGGTGTGGAACGGATTCCGACACATTAGGGTCACAGGTGCACGATGGGCTCTCTTTACACTTAAAGCGGTTTAAGTATTCCGAGAACCCACCGTGCCCCGTTAAGACTTGTGTGAGCACGCCTGTTGGCCTCATCTGTTTTACGATACGGTAAGCAACCACGGCATCAGGAAGGAACATTCTCGTCACCGAGGCCGTTGCTCCAGAAACGTATCTCCCATTCCATACATCAAGCGAGCTCAAACGGATTTGGCGCTTGATATATGACACTGGACACCGGTCATAGTCCGGTTTCCTCGGTGACGACAATGCTGCCTCCTTCGCCAGCTCATCCGCGCGCTCATTTCCCGGCAAGCCCGCATGGGCTTTGACCAAGAAGAGAGACACAGCTTTTCTCTGGTCCAAAGCCTCACCCAAATTGGCACGTGCGCGGACCGCCAGAGGGTGCAGAGAGCCATGGCTCGCAAGCGCCTGCAATGCTGACATTGAGTCGCTGTACAAGCCATAGCTCGTCTCTTTGCGCTTGAGGATGACGTCCGTTGCCTTGCAAATGGCCAGTAGTTCCGCCTGGTAGACAGTGCAGTACGCGGCAAGGCTTAGCTTGAGGTTCTGGACTTCACCTTCATTATCCCACAAGGATAATGCGGCACCGACCTTCCCCTCAATCTTGCTTCCGTCAGTGAATATTCGCATTGCCTGCACGTTTTGGCTGTCCACAAGCTGTTGGTCTGTCAGGCACTTAAACTCTAAGGTCCTTTGTTTGGCAGGGTGAGATGTTTCTGCATATCTCACCATACTCTCAATCTCCCTGTCTCCCGGTACAAACTGGGACGACCCTCTCCTTGCCGCATACAGGGCGGCTGCCTCTTGGATGCGAAGGTCTAGAGGAAGTATCCCAGCAAGCACCAGTGCCGAGTTTAGGGAGACTGTACGGTAAGACTTACAGAGCTTCTGGGCGAATCCTCGTTGGAGAGAGCCTAGTTTCTTCCGTATACCCAGCTTTTTCGTAGCGGGAGCCCAGGCTCCAGCCGCGTACGCAACTATAGGTTCGATCGTGGCTGTGTAAATAACCTGGATAACTTCCCTATTTAGTCCCCAGCTGACTTTTGCCGCTCGTGCCAGTTTCTTATATATTTCCGCCACCTTCTTGCAGACGTTCTTGGTATGTTCATTGAAAGTCAGTTTGTCATCAATGGTCAGCCCTAGCAACTTCATGCTCCTGACCATATCAATGTCGACCCCGGCCATGCTCAGAATTGGGGTGTCGCACTTAAGCTTGTTGGTTATTACATCGCACATGTTTTGTGAGGTGCAAACTTTAGCTTATTTCTGACGCCCCAACTCTGAACATTGGCGAGGGCTGCTTTGGCCGTTCTGGAGACTTCAGTCGCTGTGTCACCATCCACGGCTAAGACTATGTCATCTGCGAATGCCTGAACAAAATATCCCTTTTTCCCCAAATCCTGCAATAACGGGTCCAGTAGAAGGTTCCACAGAATGGGACCACCGATTGAACCTTGGACATAGCACTTGTTGGTTTCTCTCACACATTCCTCCCCAGCGTACCTTACCCTTACTTTTCTACCGTCGAGGTAACTGTCGAGCAGCCTCCTGGTATTCACCGGGCACCTTTCCTCGGTCAGCCTGACCTTGATAGCTGGCCACCAGGCGCTATCGAAGGCGCCCTCTATATCCAACGACACCAGGACAATTAGCTTCTTCAGCCTCAACTTATCCTGCACGTGCTTTATTAGTGTATAGAAGGCGTCCTCGGTGCTCCTCTGTGGCATAAAGCCAAACTGATGAGTGCTGAGCCGCGGCACAAGCTGCCACTCAATTCTCTCCACCACAATCCTCTCCAGGATCTTCCCCAAGACCGGTAGGAGACCTATCGGTCTATATGACTTGGGGTTCGTGTAGTTCTCCTTGCCCGGTTTCCTGATGACCACTACCGTTGCCTCTTTCCAGATATTTGGGAAATGCGCTAATTCTAGGCATTTGTTGTATAGGGCAAGGAGAGCGTCCGGGTCCTGGCCGATCACCCGATCGCAGATGTCCGATGTAAATCCATCCAATCCGGGGGCTTTCTTAGGATTGAAATGTTCCACGGCTGTCTTTAGCTCTAACGGTGTAAATGGTGGGTCATGGTATTCATCACGATGCCATTCATTTGCCCGTAAGGCTGCTTCCCTAGTGAGCCTGTGGTCTACATTGTCATTTTCCGCCGTATCTTTAGGGTAGAAGGTGTCAGCGAGCAAAGCTGCCGATTCCTTCGGGTTCAAAAAAGTACTGTTGCTCATCAGGGTCAAGTCTTCTTGTCTCCTGGTGGTTCCTCTGATGACTCTATAAATTCCCTCCCATAGGCCCTCACCATCTTGTTTTTCGCAAAACTGCTTCCAGCTTGCCACTAGCGCTTTCTTGGCTTGGCACTCATACACTTCTTTGGCCTTCAGGTACTCGTCAACGACCATTGCTCTACGAACCGGTGCGGCGTTGCGGATGCGGTTCTTCTTTGTGGCTACTTCCTTCTTCTGCTCAGCGAGCGCGTCGGACCACAACGGAATAGAAATTTTTGATTTATTACTGACTTTAGGGATAGTTTCATCGCATGCTTTCTCGATTACATTTTTGTACTTTATTACTATTTCTTCCAGTTCATGCTTATTTACTATTTGATTTATATTTTCAATTTTGTTTTCCCCCAATTTAATTTTAAAAGTTTCCCAATTTGCTTTTTTTGTGTTGTACTTCCTTGTTGTTCTAATTATGTTTATCCCTTTTTCCCTCTTTACTTTAATATTAAATATTATGGTATTGTGGTCCGAGCTTGTTGCCCCTGTGTCGACCCGCCTGTCATCTACCAGGTCAAATAAATCGAGCGAGCACGCCGTGATATCAACGTGGCTCTTATATACGACGCCGCCTCTTACTGTGTAGAATGTCGGCGTATCTCCGGTGTAGAATGTCGGCGTATCTCCGGTGTTGAGTACCGGTTCGCTCAGGTTAGGTTCGCTCAGGTTAGGTTCGCTCAGGTTAGGTTTTTTTTTTTTTTTTTTTTTTGGTTTGGCAGGAGTGGGAAATCCTCATGGACGCCCAGACTGTCTCACTAGTGAGCCAGTCTGGGCAGTGCCGGACTTTTACCGGCTAAAAACCACTCCTGCCTTATCTGGTGGTCCTCTGACATGATCAGAGCCTTTTTTTGACGTTATTATTATTATTATTTTTTTTAAATTGTTTTGTGTTTTTAAACATGTGGAGAGTCTCTTTTTTTCTAGACAGCCAACTAAAACAAATTGCTATCGTTAAATTCTATATTCTATTTATGCTATATTATGTTATTTTCATGCTATATCTACTATCTTTATTTAAACTATTGTATTCTATTACCTATATTTATCTGTGATTTTCTACTATTTTTATTTCTATGATACCTTATTTATATACGTATGATATACTAAGTATCATATTTTCTTAAACTATTTATTTCTATTTATTACTATTTTTGCTATTTCGCAACAATAATTAATTAGCATTCCTCTCTTTTTTCCATTTACTAGGTCGGGTAAATTTTGGGCGTTTAATTCGGTTGCGAGTTTCTGCTCAACTTCAAAACGCATTTTAGCGGTGATGGGGCACTCCAGCAATATGTGAAGGACCGTTTCCTCCACACCAGGCTCACAGGCGCACGATGAGTTCTCTTTACACCTGAAGCGTTTCAGGTATGCAGAGAACCCACCATGCCCCGTCATAATCTGCGTTGTTATGCTCGTGGGAGCCATCTTCCGCACCACTTTGTATGCCACCACCGCGTCAGGGAAGAAAAGTTTTGTGCCTGAAGCCGTGTCACCCGTCTTATACCTACCGTTCCATTCGTCAAGCGTGTCCGACCGGATTCTTCGCTTGACGAATGATACGGGACACAGATCGTAGTCCGGCTTCTTCTTCGACCCCAGGGCGGCTTCCTTTGCGAGCTGGTCGGCTCTCTCATTTCCCTCCAAACCAGCGTGGGCCTTGATCCAGAACAAGGAGACACTCTTGTTCTGGAGCTTACAGCGTCGTATGGTGTCTCTTGTTTCCACGGCCAAGGGATGGGGGGAACTGACGTTGATCACCGACTGAAGAGCCGCCCTAGAGTCGCTGAAGATGCCGAACGTGGTTTCACTGCGCTTGAGCGCTTCCCCTGCCGCTCTTTGTAGAGCCAGGAGTTCGGCCTGATAGACGGTACAGTAGGACGGCAAGGCAAGCTTGAGGGCTTTTGTCTCGGTGGTGCCATTCCACAAGGATAGTGCCGCTCCGACTTTGCCCTCAATCTTGCTGCCGTCGGTAAATATGCGCACAGCAAAATTGCTGTGGTTGTTGTATTGCTCCTCGTCTATCAGGCTTCCAAACTGCAGACTCATTTGATCCGCGGGGTGTGGGGCTTCTATCGCCGGGGTCACCCGCTCAACCTCCCTGCCTCCCAGTATGGGCTGGGGCACTCCCCTCTTTGCTCCGTAGAGCGCAGCCGCTTCCCGGATACGGAGGTCGAGTGGGAGTATCCCAGCCAAAACCAGTGCCGAGTTCAGGGAGACTGTGCGGTAGGCTCTGCACAACTTCTGGGCGAACCCTCTTTGGACGATGTTCAACTGCTTCCTGACCCCCAACTTATTGGCAGCTGGTGCCCATGCGCTCGCGGCGTACAGCACAGTCGGCTCAACTGCTGCGGTATAAATAGCCCTTATCACCTCTGGGTGCAGACCCCAACTGACCCGGGCTGCCCTGGCCAGCTGCTTGTACATAGCTATCGCCTTTTTACAGACGACAGCTATGTGTTTGTTAAAGGTGAGTTTGGCATCTATAGTTAGCCCTAATATTTTAACATCTTGGGACATTCCAATGTCGATCCCCCCCATGCTCAAGCGCGGCGTGTCATATTTCAGCCTCCGCGTTAACACCATCGCACAGGTTTTGTGCGGCGCGAATTTCAGCCGATTTTTGACACCCCACGCTCGAACATGTTCGAGAGCGGCATTGGTTTGTCCCTCAATTTCCTGTGCTGTATCGCCGCAGAACACCAACACTACGTCATCGGCGAATGCCTGGCAGTAGTCGCCCCTGCTCTCAAGCTGTTTAAGGAGCGGGTCAAGAAGCAGATTCCAAAGTATGGGTCCCCCTATGGATCCCTGGACGCATCCCTTGCTGGTCCGTCTTTTACTCTCTTCCCCGGCGTACCTCACGGTGACCACCCTGTCACTGAGGTAGCTGCTGACTACCCGTCTCAAATTTACCGGACACTTTTCCTCAGCCAATCGAACCTTAATGGCAGGCCACCAAGCGCTGTCAAAAGCTCCCTCAATATCCAGTGACAGAAGCGTAACAATCTTTTTGTTTGCCAACTGTGTGCGGATGTACTGCACGAGAGTAAAAAGGGAGTCTTCTGTACTTTTTTGGGGCATAAAGCCGTATTGGCGAGTACTGATCCTGGGCAGTAAGTAGAATTTGAGACGAGCAACCAGCATCTTCTCGTACACTTTCCCAAGGACAGGCAAAAGCCCAATCGGCCTGTACGACTTGGGTACGGTGTACGAGTCTTTGCCCGGCTTTTTGAGCACAACCACCGTAGCTTCCTTCCAGATCTTCGGGAAGTGGTGGTGCGCCAGGCATTTGATCAGCAGTGCCAGGAAGAAGTGAGGGTCACAGTTTACAGCCTGAGAGCAGATATCGGCCGTGAAGCCGTCGGCTCCCGGGGCCTTTTTAGGGTTGAACGACTCCATGGATCTGCTAAGCTCGCTTTGGGTAAACGGTGGGTCATGCCGTTCATCATGACTCCATGCGTTTACCGTCTCTGCCAGTTGTCGAATTTGGCGATGATCCATGCTGTCGTCAGTCTCTCGGTCCTCGGGGTAGAAAGTCTCGGCCAACAGCTCCACTGAGCCTTTGGCGTCCAGTGTGTTCCCTTCCTTCTGCAGCGGCAGATCTTCCTCTCTCTTTGCTATTCTCCCCATCACCCTGTATATCCCTTCCCAGACCCCCTCTCTGTCCTGCTTCCCACAAAACTCCTTCCAGCTCTCCGCTTGGGCTTTAGTCACCGCTGATTCATATTCCTGTTTTGCTTTCAGGTACAGGCTGACAACCATCGCTCTTCGGACTGGCGCTGCGCTCCTGACTCTCACTTTTTTGGTGGCAACCAGCTTCTTCATCTCCGCGAGTTCCTCAGACCACCACGGCATGGTAAGTGTTTCTGTGTTATTTTTATGTGGTATTGTGTATCTACATGTGTCGGTAATGGATTGTGTGTATGTGTTTGTAATTGATTCTAATTGGTCTATTGTGTGTATGTTCGACAACTCCACTAGGGTTAACTTTTTGTCCTGCATAATCTGGGACAGTTTCTCATGAAACTGTCGCCAGTTAGCTTTCTTGGTGTTATATACCCTAGTGGTGCTCAGGTTAGGTTCGCTCAGGTTAGGTTCGCTCAGGTTAGGTTAGGTTAGGTTAGGTTAGGTTAGGTTAGGTTAGGTTAGGTTAGGTTAGGTTAGGTTAGGTTTTTTTTTTTTTTTTTTTTTTTTTTTTTTTTTTTTATTTTTTTTTTTTATTAATACTTCTACCTCCAACATGATCGGAGCCTATATCTATCAGTTTTCCTTTTATACCAGTTCTCGCTTTTTTGCCTCTCGTACTTTTATTCCTCATACATTTTCTTTCTTTCGTTCATCTTCATATCATTCTGTTATGGGTGGGATTCCCAGCTACCAGATTATATCTGAATACATATTTTTCTTTTCTTGTTATATTTCAGTTTAGGGTGCAACACAAATAATAGTGACACGATTTTTAATTTCATTTTACATTTTTAGCTTATTTTATAGTATTACTTATCTTATATTACTCACTACTTTATTTTTATTTCTATCTGGTATTACATCTATTTTACATAATTATTATTTCTTCTTACAGTTTCAAAAGAAAGTGTTTTACTGTTTCTTATTTTAACACGGTATTTTCTTACAGAGACGGTGGATCAGTTCCTATTTATCTGACATTTGTAATTTACATCTGTATTTTATATTTGTAATCTAGACTTATTTCTATTTTTTACTTATTTAATTAAAATATTTTACAGCTTTTTTGGTATAATGCTAGTCTCTAATATATTATATAATATTATGATAGCATTTTTTCTTATGCGGTTTTATTTATTGTTTTGACTTGGGTTGCTATTTCACTGCAATGTATTAGAAATAAGTGCTGTTTCTTTTCAATTATTAATTCGGGTACATTTTGGGCAACTAGTTCGAGTGCGAGCCCGCCAATCACTCTGCAAAATCCGTCCCATACACGTTCCCTATCCTGCTCCCCGCAAGACTCCTTCCAGCTCTCGGTCTGAGCTTCGGCCGCTTGTAAATCATACTCGTGCTTCTGTTTCCGGTACTCTTCTACGATCTTCGATTTCCGGATTTTAGCAGCACAGCGGATCCTGCGCTTTATAGAAGAAATGGGCCCCTTCATCTCAGCGAGTCTCTCGGACCACCGCGGCAAGGTAAGTTTCTCTTTGACTTTTTTGTTATGTTTGCACGTTTTGGTTATTGTTTTTATTAAGTTTATTGCTATTGTATAAATTTTTTCTATTTCTCTGATTTTATCGATTTCCGCTACAATGAATTTTACATCTATTTTCAATTGGCCAAGCTTCTCATGAAAATTGGCCCAATTGGATTTTTTAGTCTGAAATTGTCTGGTCGTTATTTCTAATTTTATTACTTTCGATTTTTGCAGGAGAATTCTAAACCTTATGCCGCTGTGATCCGAGCTCGTGAGACCTTCGTCAATCCTCCAGAAGTCTATCATGTCCAAGATGTTGTTGGAGCAAGCGGTGACATCTACATGACCGCTGTGCCGCTTCCCTATTCGGATTTTGTCAAAAGTCGGAATTTCTCTTCGGTTGAGGATATTCGGATTTAGCTTGCCGAGAGTTCCCAACGTCTCTTCCCCTCTGTGGTAAGCGTTTTCTGCTGGGGTGCCCTTAACAATACGCAACGGTTGATCTGGCAACGTCATCCCATTTTCTGCGTACCGGGCAGTCAAGGCTGAAGGCGTTGTGCGGTGTGCCGTACTCTATTTTTGCCTTTGAGCAGTTTCGACAGGCGGGGGGTGAGCCCGCAAGCCAGTCCGGACACTCCGCCCTCAGATGTGGGCCACCGCAGTGGCCACATAGGTCCGCGGGCTCTTGACAGAACCGCTTACCATGTCCGAAGCCCAGACATCGAGTACATTGGACCAGCGGGGTCTGATCTTCGACCCTAATCCGCTGAAGATCTATATGTACGGTTCCGTTTTCCAGTGCTCGTCTCCAGATGGTGGGCGAAACGCTAATAATGACGTGGCCTGTATGGGGATTCCGTGTTCTCCTTCTATACTTCACCTCCACTCTGTTTTCCCCATTGTCGAGGCCGTCAAAAACAGCCCGGTTCTGGTTTCTAAGTGCTTTTAAAACGTCTTCGTCGGTATTGATTACCAAGACGTTCTTTAGAATCAGAAGCGGGTCCTTGTTTTTAACTTCCTCGACAATGAGGTCGACTCCTTCTTTCTGGAGTCGATCCTTAATCCTGCTCCTTTCTTCTTTTGTCTCTAAGCCAATTATTATTTTTCTGTCCTTGGCTTTCCTCACCTTTTCCACTTTAATCCACCCATCTTTAGCATTTACCGCTTTCCTCACTCTGTTAAGGACTTCATCGCCCGTCTCCATTTCATCTTTCGATGTGACCACAACTGAATGCAAGGTACTGCACTTTGGCAGCGACTTCACACCCTGTGTTGCGGCCACACTCGCATATGTGATACCCTTCTCCAGGAGTTCTCTTTGCTGGTCTAAAGTACCCTTTAACTCCTCTATCTTTCTATTACTTTCGACCAGAAGCTTTGAGTGTTGCTCTATAGTGTGTATAATCCTGCCAGTCTCAATACTTTCAGAAGTTTCCCTTATTACGACCGGTTCTGGCCCTGCCACAGCAGGTCCTTCCCTGGTCGTTCTCGGTTAGGTTAGGTTAGGTTAGGTTAGGTTAGGTTAGGTTAGGTTAGGTTAGGTTAGGTTAGGTTTTTTTTTTTTTTTTTTTTTTTTTTGGTTTGGCAGGAGTGGGAAATCCTCATGGACGCCCGGACTGGCTCACAGACGAGCCAGTCCGGGCAGTGCCGGACTCTTACCGGCTAAAACCGCACTCCTGCCTTACAATTTCCTCGGACATTGTCTGAGACCTTATTTACATTTTTGTCGTTCCACCAGGTAATTCTTACAATTTATATAAAATTCTATCATTATTTCTTTTACTTTTTTAGTTCAACACTTTTGGTTATGTACATTTTTGTTCATTTTTGTGCATACATCCAGGTACAATGTTTATTGGGTTTGACAGTTATCCTAGTTCGGACATTTTCAACGATCTTATTAAAGTTATGCTACTGTTATATATTATGTTCAAATATGAATACTAAGCATAAGTTCGTTTACTTGTTCCTCCTAATGGCCTTGTTGGCTAACTTTATACAAAACCCAATAAATCTGGCTTTTGTTCTTTTACTGGTTATTAGGGCATTTAAGGTCCCAATCGTAACCTCGACGCCTAATTCCTGTTCGATCTCGTATCTCTCCAGGCAATAGGCGGGACAATCTGTTAAAATATGTATAACAGTTTCCTGTTTGTCAGAGTCACATATGCACGATGGGCTTTCCTTACACTTAAACCTGCTCAAGTATTCGGAAAACCCACCGTGCCCTGTCAGTATTTGCGTCAATGTTCCAGTCGGTTTCAAATTTTTGATATGGCTGAATGCCTGAATGGCGTCCGGGAAAAACATTTTGGTAACACTGGCCGTATCCTCGGATCTATATCTCCGGTTCCATTCCTCAAGCGTGGACGAACGAATCTGCCGCTTGGCGAATGAAATCGGGCATTGGTCGTAATCTGGCCTTGTTTTTGTTTTTAGGGCTGCTTCCTTTGCCAGCTGGTCGGCTCTCTCGTTACCCTCTAGTCCTGCATGAGCTTTGATCCAAAAAAGTTCAACTTTTTTGGACTGATCCTTGCAATGTCGCAGGTTTTCTCTAATTTCGACTGCGAGGGGATGGAGAGAGCGGTGGTTGGTGACCGTTTCTAACGACGACCTGGAGTCGCTGTAGATGCCGAAACTGTTTTGTGAGCTACGCAAAATTTCCTGTGTGGCCTTCCATACAGCCAGCAGTTCCGCCTGGTAGACGGTACAGTGGGGCGACAGCTTCAGTTTTTGGCTTTTGGTTTCTGCATCATTACTCCAATGGGATAATGATGCCCCGACCTTGCCCTCGATTTTGCTGCCGTCCGTGTATATCCTAACTGCTTGAGTGCAGTGGCTGTTAACTTGCTCCTGGTCCGCCAGGCATATGAACTGCAGGCTTGTATGTTTGGCCGGATGGGGTGTTTTGTTAAAAGCGGTACGTCGCTCAATCTCCTTGTCTCCTAGCTCTGCCCGGGGTACCCCTCTCCTTGCCTCGTATAGGGCTGCTGCCTCTTGTATTCGGAGGTCAAGGGGTAGTATCCCAGCCAACACCAGTGCCGAGTTTAAGGAGACTGTGCGATACGATTTGCAGAGTTTTTGTGCAAATCCCCTTTGAACGGCGTTTAGCTGTTTGCGTATCATCAGTTTTCCGGCTGCTGGTGCCCACGCGCTTGCCGCATACATAATTGTCGGTTCAACTACTGCCGTGTAGATGGTACGTATTACCTCCGGATTTAGTCCCCAACTGATCTTGGCTGCCCTTGACAACTGCTTGTAAAAGTTTAATGCCTTTTTGCATACACCAGATGCATGGCTGTTAAATGTCAGCTTGTTGTCAATGACTAGTCCCAGGACTTTGATTTCCTGCGACATACCAATGTCGACCCCGCCCATGCTCAGCAGTGGGGTGTCATATTTAAGTTTCCGCGTGATGACCATTGCATTTGTCTTGTGCGGTGCGAATCTTAACTTATTGCTGACTCCCCACTGGTGAACATATTCGAGAGCGCCATTGGCACGCCGCTGGACCTCCATCGCGGAGTCCCCGTCGAATACTAAGACTACGTCGTCGGCGAAGGCTTGGCAGTAGTCTCCCCTTTGTACCAGGCCTTTTAATAGGGGGTCGAGTAGGAGGTTCCAAAGAATAGGGCCCCCTATCGATCCTTGCACACAGCCTTTGTTAGTATCCCTGGTGACCTCCTCTCCCGCGTACCTTATCTTGACCTTCCTGTCTTCCAAGTAACTGTCCACCACTCTTCTGACGTTTATTGGACACTTCGCTTCCGCCAACCTGGTTTTTATGGCTGGCCACCATGCGCTGTCGAAGGCTCCCTCTATGTCCAGCGATAGCATGACAATCAGTTTTTTGTCTTTTAATTTTTTGCGTATAAGTTCCAGCAGATCATAGAGGGAGTCTTCGGTGCTTTTTTGTGGCATAAAGCCATATTGGCGTGTGCTGAGTCCGGGTATAATGTGCCATTTTACTCTACCTATTAACATTTTTTCCAGAACTTTCCCCATCACTGGCAACAGTCCTATTGGCCTATATGATTTAGGAATTGTGTAGCTGTCCTTTCCGGGTTTCCTCAGGATCACTACTGTAGCTTCCTTCCAGATCTTCGGGAAGTAGCCCAGCTCTAGGCATTTGTTTGCCAGTGATAAGAATAGCTCTGGGTCATGGCTTACAGATTGCTGGCAGATGTCGGCCGTAAGGCCATCTGCCCCCGGGGCTTTTTTAGGGTTGAAGCTTCGTATACTGGAGTTTAGCTCTTCCTGAGTAAACGGTGGGTCATGTTCTTCATCATGGCCCAACTCGTTAACTTTTTCTGCTAAAAACCTGGTACGCCTATGCTCCTCATTGTCTTCTTCCATCCTGTCCTCGGGGTAGAATGTTTCAGCCAGCAATGTGGCAGATTCAAGATGGTTCAGTACTTTTCCTTCCTTGGTCAGGGGTAGATCTTCCTGTCTTCTCATAGTCCTGCCTATAACTCTATAAATACCCTCCCAGAGTCCCTCTTTATCTTGCTTCCCACAGAAGCTTTTCCAGCTTTCTGTTAGGGCCGTTTTTGCTGCTTGCTCATATTTTTCTTTCATTTGCAGGTACTCTTCGACGACTTTCGCCCTCCGGATGGGCGCTGCACAGCGGACTCTACGCTTCCTAGTGGCGACCGCCTTTTTCAGCGATGCGAGCTCATTGGACCACCAAGGTAATTTAATTTCGCTATTAGTCTTTATTTTTGGTATACTACTATTGCATGCTTCTATAATTATATTAATATATGATTCTATTTTAAATTCCAATTTAGATTTATTATTAATTTTTAAAAATTCCGTTTTACTTAATTTATTTACTTCTAGCAACTGGCCCAGTTTCTCATGAAATTGCTCCCAGTTTGCTTTTTTACTGTTGTATTGTCTAGTTGTTCTACTTATGCCAAATCCCTTTGCTCTTTCTAGATTAATTTTGAAAATGATGGTGTTGTGGTCTGAGCTCGTCATGCCTTCGTCTACTCTCCAGTCCCCAACCAGGTCGAGCAGATCAGCCGTACATGCCGTGAGGTCCACAAAGCTGGTGTACAGTGTAGTTCCCCTTACTGTGTGGAAAGTCGGAATGTCCCCTATGTTAAGTACCTGCAATCCCATCTCTTCCAGGGCACCGGCCATTTCGATACCTCTTTGATCGATTTTTTGGCTTCCCCACCAGGAGTTTTTCGCATTGGCGTCTCCGCCCAGGATGATTCTCCCGCCAAAACTCCTCTCTATATTTATGAGTTGCTCCAGGTATAGCCCTATCGGTGCTGGTTTCGGTTCTAAGTAGAATGAGACCACCACGATTTCCCAGGCGCTTGTCCTCATCTTCACCACTGTGATGTTGGGCGTGGTGAAGTTTGGACACTGGATGACGTCTATATCGCCATCAAAGACTGCGATTGCAGTCTTGATGACGCTGTCTCCATCGCCGGTATGCTGGTATATTCTAGCACCGCGGTAATCTTTCATTTTACCCAAACTCCCGATGTACGGCTCCTGGAGCAGTGCAAAAGCCACCCCCCTTTTGTGAGCCTCAAGCATAATCTCGTTTGTGGCAAGAGCCTTCCTCCGCAAGTTTGCTTGTGCCACGAGGTATGGCCTTCTTTGGGAGTCAGAGTTTTTGCCGGGGACCACCTTAGCAATACGCCACCTTCGATCTAGCTATCGCATCCCATTTTACCCTGATTGGGCACTCCTGGCTGAAAGCATTATGATTTGTCTTGTCTATCTTTGAGCGCACACAGTTGCAGCAAGACGGGGTCGCACCCGCAAGCCATTCGGGGCACTCTGCCCTCATATGGGGTCCCCCGCAATGACTGCACTTTGCTTGGGTCTCCTGGCAAAAGCGCCTACCGTGTCCATAGCCAAGGCATAGCGAGCACTGTACTATCGGAGATTGGTCGGTCACTCTTATCCTCTGCAGGTCGATGAGGACCGACTCAGCCTCTGTCAGTCTCTGCCACATTTTGGGGGATACCCTCATCACGATATGACTCGTGTGGGGGTTCCTGGTGCGTTTTTTATATGCAATTTCAAGCTTGTCTTCTTGCTCATCCAGGTTTAAAAACATTATTTTGTTTTGGTTTCTCAACGCATTTAAAATGTCACCGTCACTGTTGCAACTGAGCACGTCCTTTAAGATAACGAGGGGGTCTCTATTTTGGATGTTTTCGACTATGAGACTTTCACCGGATTCTTTTATTCTGTTCTTGACTCGCTCTCTTTCCTCATCGGTTTTACAGCCGATTATTATTTTTCTGTCTTTGGCTTTCCTTATTTTCTCTACCGCGAATCCTCCTTCTTTGGCGTTGACAGCTTTCCTTATCTTATTCATGACTTCTTCTCCTGTTTCTTGGTCATCATTTGCGGTTACTATGAAGGAGTGCAGAGCGGTCTGCACTGGGATCCGCTTACCAATAGGGGTCGCGGCTACACCAGCGTAAGACCGCTTTTCCATACTTTCTATTTGTTCCTTTAGTTGCCCCATGCTCTCGGTATTTTCTTTGATGAGGTTAGCATGCTCCTTCAGTTTTCCGATGAGATCCGTAATCTCTTTATTCCCTTCCTTCTTTCTTTCTGTTTCTCCGCTCTGCGACACTTTCTGTTCATTCTGTATGTCTCTTCGAGGTTCCTTACACTTCCCTTTATCGGCTTCTGCCTCCTTAACAAGCTGAAAGAGTCTTTCTAGTGCCTGGATGACCTCCGTCTTTATTTCCGTCTTCGTGTTTCGTGAGCTCTGCATATGCATTTTCGCTTTTAAGAGACAGGCTCGTGCTTCTGAGATCCTGTTAGCGAATTTAGGTGTTTTCTCTGCCTCTTCAGGGGCACTTCCCTCTGGCTGGTTTGGGGATCTCTGTGTAGCCGTTATTGGCTCTTGTGAGTCTGTTAGCATTGCTTTTGGTTTTTTTGGCTCTGTTGACAGGGAGGAAAGTGAAGACGAGGCCTCCTTGGTGGTGGTCTGAGGCTTCTCCAGTGTTTGACTATCCAACTTCCCAGCCTCCCACTCTCCAATGCTTTTCCTGACTACTGAAGTAGCTTCAGGTTGTTTGTTCGGTGAGGCAATTTTAATATAGGTCTTGTTTCCCACCGTCGGTGATTTGGCGGGGTCCTTATTACCCGTTTTTTCCTTTGATGGTGTCCTAAACATGTTTGAATTATCCGAGGAACGCCTTAATTTATCTCGAGTTAAAATTTGTATAAGTTGTAAAAATCGAGCAAATTCAATATAAAATTGTAATAATAATATAATATAATAAAATTGTAAAGGATTTTATTATATTAGAAAAGTTGTAAAGAAGTAGAATAGTTTGAAATAGAAGTTATAAAGAATTATATGTCAAGTGTCAATAGACAAAATGTCGAATCAACAAAGATGTAGCTAGGAATTATAAATTAACTCCAGTCGCATTCGATGTGTTTAACAGGTTCGCCGCTATATGCGATCTGTAGTCTCGTGCAGCGTGTTAAACACCCAAACGGTCAATTTTTACTTTTAAATAATAATAATAAAATTAGTCAGCGTCTGACTAATAACTGTAAATGCTAAAAAATTGAAAATATTTTTTTGCCAAAACTGAAAAGTTTACCTGGCTAGACGCAACAGGGTGGGTGGGAGGGCAATTTTTTGAAGTTCTATGTTCGCCAGACGCACGTGCGAGGTGTCAGAAGACGCGTCTCGGCGCGGGCTAGCGATCTATAGGGTTATTGGAATTAATTTAGTGCAAAAATTTTGTGTTTTTGCCGAAAAACGTGTTTTTCGACTGAAAAAACTGAAATTACTACTACCAAACAGGACTCGAGTTCGCGGAACGCGCACAGGAATACAGGTAAGGCAGGTAAGTATCTATTGTAACTATTAGAAAAAACGATTTAGAGGAAAAATTTTAAGATAAAAATTAATGAAGGGTTGAAATTTGGATGAAAAAATTCAAAGTCCCAGAATGAAAAACTCTTCCCGTTTTTGTCAAAAATTATTAGTCAGATAGTAGGACGGAGCCTATTAATAATCAAAATAGCCGAAAACAGCTTCAGATTGCGTCACCGGGATGCAAAGTTATAAGGGTTTGATGATGTTACTATGAAATTGCGGTCCACCTAAGGTGGATTTCGTAGGTATTTAAATTAACTAGATCAAAGAATTTTTTGAAGTTCTATGTTCGCCAGACGCACGTGCGAGGTGTCAGAAGACGCGTCTCGGCGCGGGCTAGCGATCTATAGGGTTATTGGAATTAATTTAGTGCAAAAATTTTGTGTTTTTGCCGAAAAACGTGTTTTTCGACTGAAAAAACTGAAATTACTACTACCAAACAGGACTCGAGTTCGCGGAACGCGCACAGGAATACAGGTAAGGCAGGTAAGTATCTATTGTAACTATTAGAAAAAACGATTTAGAGGAAAAATTTTAAGATAAAAATTAATGAAGGGTTGAAATTTGGATGAAAAAATTCAAAGTCCCAGAATGAAAAACTCTTCCCGTTTTTGTCAAAAATTATTAGTCAGATAGTAGGACGGAGCCTATTAATAATCAAAATAGCCGAAAACAGCTTCAGATTGCGTCACCGGGATGCAAAGTTATAAGGGTTTGATGATGTTACTATGAAATTGCGGTCCACCTAAGGTGGATTTCGTAGGTATTTAAATTAACTAGATCAAAGAATTTTTTGAAGTTCTATGTTCGCCAGACGCACGTGCGAGGTGTCAGAAGACGCGTCTCGGCGCGGGCTAGCGATCTATAGGGTTATTGGAATTAATTTAGTGCAAAAATTTTGTGTTTTTGCCGAAAAACGTGTTTTTCGACTGAAAAAACTGAAATTACTACTACCAAACAGGACTCGAGTTCGCGGAACGCGCACAGGAATACAGGTAAGGCAGGTAAGTATCTATTGTAACTATTAGAAAAAACGATTTAGAGGAAAAATTTTAAGATAAAAATTAATGAAGGGTTGAAATTTGGATGAAAAAATTCAAAGTCCCAGAATGAAAAACTCTTCCCGTTTTTGTCAAAAATTATTAGTCAGATAGTAGGACGGAGCCTATTAATAATCAAAATAGCCGAAAACAGCTTCAGATTGCGTCACCGGGATGCAAAGTTATAAGGGTTTGATGATGTTACTATGAAATTGCGGTCCACCTAAGGTGGATTTCGTAGGTATTTAAATTAACTAGATCAAAGAATTTTTTGAAGTTCTATGTTCGCCAGACGCACGTGCGAGGTGTCAGAAGACGCGTCTCGGCGCGGGCTAGCGATCTATAGGGTTATTGGAATTAATTTAGTGCAAAAATTTTGTGTTTTTGCCGAAAAACGTGTTTTTCGACTGAAAAAACTGAAATTACTACTACCAAACAGGACTCGAGTTCGCGGAACGCGCACAGGAATACAGGTAAGGCAGGTAAGTATCTATTGTAACTATTAGAAAAAACGATTTAGAGGAAAAATTTTAAGATAAAAATTAATGAAGGGTTGAAATTTGGATGAAAAAATTCAAAGTCCCAGAATGAAAAACTCTTCCCGTTTTTGTCAAAAATTATTAGTCAGATAGTAGGACGGAGCCTATTAATAATCAAAATAGCCGAAAACAGCTTCAGATTGCGTCACCGGGATGCAAAGTTATAAGGGTTTGATGATGTTACTATGAAATTGCGGTCCACCTAAGGTGGATTTCGTAGGTATTTAAATTAACTAGATCAAAGAATTTTTTGAAGTTCTATGTTCGCCAGACGCACGTGCGAGGTGTCAGAAGACGCGTCTCGGCGCGGGCTAGCGATCTATAGGGTTATTGGAATTAATTTAGTGCAAAAATTTTGTGTTTTTGCCGAAAAACGTGTTTTTCGACTGAAAAAACTGAAATTACTACTACCAAACAGGACTCGAGTTCGCGGAACGCGCACAGGAATACAGGTAAGGCAGGTAAGTATCTATTGTAACTATTAGAAAAAACGATTTAGAGGAAAAATTTTAAGATAAAAATTAATGAAGGGTTGAAATTTGGATGAAAAAATTCAAAGTCCCAGAATGAAAAACTCTTCCCGTTTTTGTCAAAAATTATTAGTCAGATAGTAGGACGGAGCCTATTAATAATCAAAATAGCCGAAAACAGCTTCAGATTGCGTCACCGGGATGCAAAGTTATAAGGGTTTGATGATGTTACTATGAAATTGCGGTCCACCTAAGGTGGATTTCGTAGGTATTTAAATTAACTAGATCAAAGAATTTTTTGAAGTTCTATGTTCGCCAGACGCACGTGCGAGGTGTCAGAAGACGCGTCTCGGCGCGGGCTAGCGATCTATAGGGTTATTGGAATTAATTTAGTGCAAAAATTTTGTGTTTTTGCCGAAAAACGTGTTTTTCGACTGAAAAAACTGAAATTACTACTACCAAACAGGACTCGAGTTCGCGGAACGCGCACAGGAATACAGGTAAGGCAGGTAAGTATCTATTGTAACTATTAGAAAAAACGATTTAGAGGAAAAATTTTAAGATAAAAATTAATGAAGGGTTGAAATTTGGATGAAAAAATTCAAAGTCCCAGAATGAAAAACTCTTCCCGTTTTTGTCAAAAATTATTAGTCAGATAGTAGGACGGAGCCTATTAATAATCAAAATAGCCGAAAACAGCTTCAGATTGCGTCACCGGGATGCAAAGTTATAAGGGTTTGATGATGTTACTATGAAATTGCGGTCCACCTAAGGTGGATTTCGTAGGTATTTAAATTAACTAGATCAAAGAATTTTTTGAAGTTCTATGTTCGCCAGACGCACGTGCGAGGTGTCAGAAGACGCGTCTCGGCGCGGGCTAGCGATCTATAGGGTTATTGGAATTAATTTAGTGCAAAAATTTTGTGTTTTTGCCGAAAAACGTGTTTTTCGACTGAAAAAACTGAAATTACTACTACCAAACAGGACTCGAGTTCGCGGAACGCGCACAGGAATACAGGTAAGGCAGGTAAGTATCTATTGTAACTATTAGAAAAAACGATTTAGAGGAAAAATTTTAAGATAAAAATTAATGAAGGGTTGAAATTTGGATGAAAAAATTCAAAGTCCCAGAATGAAAAACTCTTCCCGTTTTTGTCAAAAATTATTAGTCAGATAGTAGGACGGAGCCTATTAATAATCAAAATAGCCGAAAACAGCTTCAGATTGCGTCACCGGGATGCAAAGTTATAAGGGTTTGATGATGTTACTATGAAATTGCGGTCCACCTAAGGTGGATTTCGTAGGTATTTAAATTAACTAGATCAAAGAATTTTTTGAAGTTCTATGTTCGCCAGACGCACGTGCGAGGTGTCAGAAGACGCGTCTCGGCGCGGGCTAGCGATCTATAGGGTTATTGGAATTAATTTAGTGCAAAAATTTTGTGTTTTTGCCGAAAAACGTGTTTTTCGACTGAAAAAACTGAAATTACTACTACCAAACAGGACTCGAGTTCGCGGAACGCGCACAGGAATACAGGTAAGGCAGGTAAGTATCTATTGTAACTATTAGAAAAAACGATTTAGAGGAAAAATTTTAAGATAAAAATTAATGAAGGGTTGAAATTTGGATGAAAAAATTCAAAGTCCCAGAATGAAAAACTCTTCCCGTTTTTGTCAAAAATTATTAGTCAGATAGTAGGACGGAGCCTATTAATAATCAAAATAGCCGAAAACAGCTTCAGATTGCGTCACCGGGATGCAAAGTTATAAGGGTTTGATGATGTTACTATGAAATTGCGGTCCACCTAAGGTGGATTTCGTAGGTATTTAAATTAACTAGATCAAAGAATTTTTTGAAGTTCTATGTTCGCCAGACGCACGTGCGAGGTGTCAGAAGACGCGTCTCGGCGCGGGCTAGCGATCTATAGGGTTATTGGAATTAATTTAGTGCAAAAATTTTGTGTTTTTGCCGAAAAACGTGTTTTTCGACTGAAAAAACTGAAATTACTACTACCAAACAGGACTCGAGTTCGCGGAACGCGCACAGGAATACAGGTAAGGCAGGTAAGTATCTATTGTAACTATTAGAAAAAACGATTTAGAGGAAAAATTTTAAGATAAAAATTAATGAAGGGTTGAAATTTGGATGAAAAAATTCAAAGTCCCAGAATGAAAAACTCTTCCCGTTTTTGTCAAAAATTATTAGTCAGATAGTAGGACGGAGCCTATTAATAATCAAAATAGCCGAAAACAGCTTCAGATTGCGTCACCGGGATGCAAAGTTATAAGGGTTTGATGATGTTACTATGAAATTGCGGTCCACCTAAGGTGGATTTCGTAGGTATTTAAATTAACTAGATCAAAGAATTTTTTGAAGTTCTATGTTCGCCAGACGCACGTGCGAGGTGTCAGAAGACGCGTCTCGGCGCGGGCTAGCGATCTATAGGGTTATTGGAATTAATTTAGTGCAAAAATTTTGTGTTTTTGCCGAAAAACGTGTTTTTCGACTGAAAAAACTGAAATTACTACTACCAAACAGGACTCGAGTTCGCGGAACGCGCACAGGAATACAGGTAAGGCAGGTAAGTATCTATTGTAACTATTAGAAAAAACGATTTAGAGGAAAAATTTTAAGATAAAAATTAATGAAGGGTTGAAATTTGGATGAAAAAATTCAAAGTCCCAGAATGAAAAACTCTTCCCGTTTTTGTCAAAAATTATTAGTCAGATAGTAGGACGGAGCCTATTAATAATCAAAATAGCCGAAAACAGCTTCAGATTGCGTCACCGGGATGCAAAGTTATAAGGGTTTGATGATGTTACTATGAAATTGCGGTCCACCTAAGGTGGATTTCGTAGGTATTTAAATTAACTAGATCAAAGAATTTTTTGAAGTTCTATGTTCGCCAGACGCACGTGCGAGGTGTCAGAAGACGCGTCTCGGCGCGGGCTAGCGATCTATAGGGTTATTGGAATTAATTTAGTGCAAAAATTTTGTGTTTTTGCCGAAAAACGTGTTTTTCGACTGAAAAAACTGAAATTACTACTACCAAACAGGACTCGAGTTCGCGGAACGCGCACAGGAATACAGGTAAGGCAGGTAAGTATCTATTGTAACTATTAGAAAAAACGATTTAGAGGAAAAATTTTAAGATAAAAATTAATGAAGGGTTGAAATTTGGATGAAAAAATTCAAAGTCCCAGAATGAAAAACTCTTCCCGTTTTTGTCAAAAATTATTAGTCAGATAGTAGGACGGAGCCTATTAATAATCAAAATAGCCGAAAACAGCTTCAGATTGCGTCACCGGGATGCAAAGTTATAAGGGTTTGATGATGTTACTATGAAATTGCGGTCCACCTAAGGTGGATTTCGTAGGTATTTAAATTAACTAGATCAAAGAATTTTTTGAAGTTCTATGTTCGCCAGACGCACGTGCGAGGTGTCAGAAGACGCGTCTCGGCGCGGGCTAGCGATCTATAGGGTTATTGGAATTAATTTAGTGCAAAAATTTTGTGTTTTTGCCGAAAAACGTGTTTTTCGACTGAAAAAACTGAAATTACTACTACCAAACAGGACTCGAGTTCGCGGAACGCGCACAGGAATACAGGTAAGGCAGGTAAGTATCTATTGTAACTATTAGAAAAAACGATTTAGAGGAAAAATTTTAAGATAAAAATTAATGAAGGGTTGAAATTTGGATGAAAAAATTCAAAGTCCCAGAATGAAAAACTCTTCCCGTTTTTGTCAAAAATTATTAGTCAGATAGTAGGACGGAGCCTATTAATAATCAAAATAGCCGAAAACAGCTTCAGATTGCGTCACCGGGATGCAAAGTTATAAGGGTTTGATGATGTTACTATGAAATTGCGGTCCACCTAAGGTGGATTTCGTAGGTATTTAAATTAACTAGATCAAAGAATTTTTTGAAGTTCTATGTTCGCCAGACGCACGTGCGAGGTGTCAGAAGACGCGTCTCGGCGCGGGCTAGCGATCTATAGGGTTATTGGAATTAATTTAGTGCAAAAATTTTGTGTTTTTGCCGAAAAACGTGTTTTTCGACTGAAAAAACTGAAATTACTACTACCAAACAGGACTCGAGTTCGCGGAACGCGCACAGGAATACAGGTAAGGCAGGTAAGTATCTATTGTAACTATTAGAAAAAACGATTTAGAGGAAAAATTTTAAGATAAAAATTAATGAAGGGTTGAAATTTGGATGAAAAAATTCAAAGTCCCAGAATGAAAAACTCTTCCCGTTTTTGTCAAAAATTATTAGTCAGATAGTAGGACGGAGCCTATTAATAATCAAAATAGCCGAAAACAGCTTCAGATTGCGTCACCGGGATGCAAAGTTATAAGGGTTTGATGATGTTACTATGAAATTGCGGTCCACCTAAGGTGGATTTCGTAGGTATTTAAATTAACTAGATCAAAGAATTTTTTGAAGTTCTATGTTCGCCAGACGCACGTGCGAGGTGTCAGAAGACGCGTCTCGGCGCGGGCTAGCGATCTATAGGGTTATTGGAATTAATTTAGTGCAAAAATTTTGTGTTTTTGCCGAAAAACGTGTTTTTCGACTGAAAAAACTGAAATTACTACTACCAAACAGGACTCGAGTTCGCGGAACGCGCACAGGAATACAGGTAAGGCAGGTAAGTATCTATTGTAACTATTAGAAAAAACGATTTAGAGGAAAAATTTTAAGATAAAAATTAATGAAGGGTTGAAATTTGGATGAAAAAATTCAAAGTCCCAGAATGAAAAACTCTTCCCGTTTTTGTCAAAAATTATTAGTCAGATAGTAGGACGGAGCCTATTAATAATCAAAATAGCCGAAAACAGCTTCAGATTGCGTCACCGGGATGCAAAGTTATAAGGGTTTGATGATGTTACTATGAAATTGCGGTCCACCTAAGGTGGATTTCGTAGGTATTTAAATTAACTAGATCAAAGAATTTTTTGAAGTTCTATGTTCGCCAGACGCACGTGCGAGGTGTCAGAAGACGCGTCTCGGCGCGGGCTAGCGATCTATAGGGTTATTGGAATTAATTTAGTGCAAAAATTTTGTGTTTTTGCCGAAAAACGTGTTTTTCGACTGAAAAAACTGAAATTACTACTACCAAACAGGACTCGAGTTCGCGGAACGCGCACAGGAATACAGGTAAGGCAGGTAAGTATCTATTGTAACTATTAGAAAAAACGATTTAGAGGAAAAATTTTAAGATAAAAATTAATGAAGGGTTGAAATTTGGATGAAAAAATTCAAAGTCCCAGAATGAAAAACTCTTCCCGTTTTTGTCAAAAATTATTAGTCAGATAGTAGGACGGAGCCTATTAATAATCAAAATAGCCGAAAACAGCTTCAGATTGCGTCACCGGGATGCAAAGTTATAAGGGTTTGATGATGTTACTATGAAATTGCGGTCCACCTAAGGTGGATTTCGTAGGTATTTAAATTAACTAGATCAAAGAATTTTTTGAAGTTCTATGTTCGCCAGACGCACGTGCGAGGTGTCAGAAGACGCGTCTCGGCGCGGGCTAGCGATCTATAGGGTTATTGGAATTAATTTAGTGCAAAAATTTTGTGTTTTTGCCGAAAAACGTGTTTTTCGACTGAAAAAACTGAAATTACTACTACCAAACAGGACTCGAGTTCGCGGAACGCGCACAGGAATACAGGTAAGGCAGGTAAGTATCTATTGTAACTATTAGAAAAAACGATTTAGAGGAAAAATTTTAAGATAAAAATTAATGAAGGGTTGAAATTTGGATGAAAAAATTCAAAGTCCCAGAATGAAAAACTCTTCCCGTTTTTGTCAAAAATTATTAGTCAGATAGTAGGACGGAGCCTATTAATAATCAAAATAGCCGAAAACAGCTTCAGATTGCGTCACCGGGATGCAAAGTTATAAGGGTTTGATGATGTTACTATGAAATTGCGGTCCACCTAAGGTGGATTTCGTAGGTATTTAAATTAACTAGATCAAAGAATTTTTTGAAGTTCTATGTTCGCCAGACGCACGTGCGAGGTGTCAGAAGACGCGTCTCGGCGCGGGCTAGCGATCTATAGGGTTATTGGAATTAATTTAGTGCAAAAATTTTGTGTTTTTGCCGAAAAACGTGTTTTTCGACTGAAAAAACTGAAATTACTACTACCAAACAGGACTCGAGTTCGCGGAACGCGCACAGGAATACAGGTAAGGCAGGTAAGTATCTATTGTAACTATTAGAAAAAACGATTTAGAGGAAAAATTTTAAGATAAAAATTAATGAAGGGTTGAAATTTGGATGAAAAAATTCAAAGTCCCAGAATGAAAAACTCTTCCCGTTTTTGTCAAAAATTATTAGTCAGATAGTAGGACGGAGCCTATTAATAATCAAAATAGCCGAAAACAGCTTCAGATTGCGTCACCGGGATGCAAAGTTATAAGGGTTTGATGATGTTACTATGAAATTGCGGTCCACCTAAGGTGGATTTCGTAGGTATTTAAATTAACTAGATCAAAGAATTTTTTGAAGTTCTATGTTCGCCAGACGCACGTGCGAGGTGTCAGAAGACGCGTCTCGGCGCGGGCTAGCGATCTATAGGGTTATTGGAATTAATTTAGTGCAAAAATTTTGTGTTTTTGCCGAAAAACGTGTTTTTCGACTGAAAAAACTGAAATTACTACTACCAAACAGGACTCGAGTTCGCGGAACGCGCACAGGAATACAGGTAAGGCAGGTAAGTATCTATTGTAACTATTAGAAAAAACGATTTAGAGGAAAAATTTTAAGATAAAAATTAATGAAGGGTTGAAATTTGGATGAAAAAATTCAAAGTCCCAGAATGAAAAACTCTTCCCGTTTTTGTCAAAAATTATTAGTCAGATAGTAGGACGGAGCCTATTAATAATCAAAATAGCCGAAAACAGCTTCAGATTGCGTCACCGGGATGCAAAGTTATAAGGGTTTGATGATGTTACTATGAAATTGCGGTCCACCTAAGGTGGATTTCGTAGGTATTTAAATTAACTAGATCAAAGAATTTTTTGAAGTTCTATGTTCGCCAGACGCACGTGCGAGGTGTCAGAAGACGCGTCTCGGCGCGGGCTAGCGATCTATAGGGTTATTGGAATTAATTTAGTGCAAAAATTTTGTGTTTTTGCCGAAAAACGTGTTTTTCGACTGAAAAAACTGAAATTACTACTACCAAACAGGACTCGAGTTCGCGGAACGCGCACAGGAATACAGGTAAGGCAGGTAAGTATCTATTGTAACTATTAGAAAAAACGATTTAGAGGAAAAATTTTAAGATAAAAATTAATGAAGGGTTGAAATTTGGATGAAAAAATTCAAAGTCCCAGAATGAAAAACTCTTCCCGTTTTTGTCAAAAATTATTAGTCAGATAGTAGGACGGAGCCTATTAATAATCAAAATAGCCGAAAACAGCTTCAGATTGCGTCACCGGGATGCAAAGTTATAAGGGTTTGATGATGTTACTATGAAATTGCGGTCCACCTAAGGTGGATTTCGTAGGTATTTAAATTAACTAGATCAAAGAATTTTTTGAAGTTCTATGTTCGCCAGACGCACGTGCGAGGTGTCAGAAGACGCGTCTCGGCGCGGGCTAGCGATCTATAGGGTTATTGGAATTAATTTAGTGCAAAAATTTTGTGTTTTTGCCGAAAAACGTGTTTTTCGACTGAAAAAACTGAAATTACTACTACCAAACAGGACTCGAGTTCGCGGAACGCGCACAGGAATACAGGTAAGGCAGGTAAGTATCTATTGTAACTATTAGAAAAAACGATTTAGAGGAAAAATTTTAAGATAAAAATTAATGAAGGGTTGAAATTTGGATGAAAAAATTCAAAGTCCCAGAATGAAAAACTCTTCCCGTTTTTGTCAAAAATTATTAGTCAGATAGTAGGACGGAGCCTATTAATAATCAAAATAGCCGAAAACAGCTTCAGATTGCGTCACCGGGATGCAAAGTTATAAGGGTTTGATGATGTTACTATGAAATTGCGGTCCACCTAAGGTGGATTTCGTAGGTATTTAAATTAACTAGATCAAAGAATTTTTTGAAGTTCTATGTTCGCCAGACGCACGTGCGAGGTGTCAGAAGACGCGTCTCGGCGCGGGCTAGCGATCTATAGGGTTATTGGAATTAATTTAGTGCAAAAATTTTGTGTTTTTGCCGAAAAACGTGTTTTTCGACTGAAAAAACTGAAATTACTACTACCAAACAGGACTCGAGTTCGCGGAACGCGCACAGGAATACAGGTAAGGCAGGTAAGTATCTATTGTAACTATTAGAAAAAACGATTTAGAGGAAAAATTTTAAGATAAAAATTAATGAAGGGTTGAAATTTGGATGAAAAAATTCAAAGTCCCAGAATGAAAAACTCTTCCCGTTTTTGTCAAAAATTATTAGTCAGATAGTAGGACGGAGCCTATTAATAATCAAAATAGCCGAAAACAGCTTCAGATTGCGTCACCGGGATGCAAAGTTATAAGGGTTTGATGATGTTACTATGAAATTGCGGTCCACCTAAGGTGGATTTCGTAGGTATTTAAATTAACTAGATCAAAGAATTTTTTGAAGTTCTATGTTCGCCAGACGCACGTGCGAGGTGTCAGAAGACGCGTCTCGGCGCGGGCTAGCGATCTATAGGGTTATTGGAATTAATTTAGTGCAAAAATTTTGTGTTTTTGCCGAAAAACGTGTTTTTCGACTGAAAAAACTGAAATTACTACTACCAAACAGGACTCGAGTTCGCGGAACGCGCACAGGAATACAGGTAAGGCAGGTAAGTATCTATTGTAACTATTAGAAAAAACGATTTAGAGGAAAAATTTTAAGATAAAAATTAATGAAGGGTTGAAATTTGGATGAAAAAATTCAAAGTCCCAGAATGAAAAACTCTTCCCGTTTTTGTCAAAAATTATTAGTCAGATAGTAGGACGGAGCCTATTAATAATCAAAATAGCCGAAAACAGCTTCAGATTGCGTCACCGGGATGCAAAGTTATAAGGGTTTGATGATGTTACTATGAAATTGCGGTCCACCTAAGGTGGATTTCGTAGGTATTTAAATTAACTAGATCAAAGAATTTTTTGAAGTTCTATGTTCGCCAGACGCACGTGCGAGGTGTCAGAAGACGCGTCTCGGCGCGGGCTAGCGATCTATAGGGTTATTGGAATTAATTTAGTGCAAAAATTTTGTGTTTTTGCCGAAAAACGTGTTTTTCGACTGAAAAAACTGAAATTACTACTACCAAACAGGACTCGAGTTCGCGGAACGCGCACAGGAATACAGGTAAGGCAGGTAAGTATCTATTGTAACTATTAGAAAAAACGATTTAGAGGAAAAATTTTAAGATAAAAATTAATGAAGGGTTGAAATTTGGATGAAAAAATTCAAAGTCCCAGAATGAAAAACTCTTCCCGTTTTTGTCAAAAATTATTAGTCAGATAGTAGGACGGAGCCTATTAATAATCAAAATAGCCGAAAACAGCTTCAGATTGCGTCACCGGGATGCAAAGTTATAAGGGTTTGATGATGTTACTATGAAATTGCGGTCCACCTAAGGTGGATTTCGTAGGTATTTAAATTAACTAGATCAAAGAATTTTTTGAAGTTCTATGTTCGCCAGACGCACGTGCGAGGTGTCAGAAGACGCGTCTCGGCGCGGGCTAGCGATCTATAGGGTTATTGGAATTAATTTAGTGCAAAAATTTTGTGTTTTTGCCGAAAAACGTGTTTTTCGACTGAAAAAACTGAAATTACTACTACCAAACAGGACTCGAGTTCGCGGAACGCGCACAGGAATACAGGTAAGGCAGGTAAGTATCTATTGTAACTATTAGAAAAAACGATTTAGAGGAAAAATTTTAAGATAAAAATTAATGAAGGGTTGAAATTTGGATGAAAAAATTCAAAGTCCCAGAATGAAAAACTCTTCCCGTTTTTGTCAAAAATTATTAGTCAGATAGTAGGACGGAGCCTATTAATAATCAAAATAGCCGAAAACAGCTTCAGATTGCGTCACCGGGATGCAAAGTTATAAGGGTTTGATGATGTTACTATGAAATTGCGGTCCACCTAAGGTGGATTTCGTAGGTATTTAAATTAACTAGATCAAAGAATTTTTTGAAGTTCTATGTTCGCCAGACGCACGTGCGAGGTGTCAGAAGACGCGTCTCGGCGCGGGCTAGCGATCTATAGGGTTATTGGAATTAATTTAGTGCAAAAATTTTGTGTTTTTGCCGAAAAACGTGTTTTTCGACTGAAAAAACTGAAATTACTACTACCAAACAGGACTCGAGTTCGCGGAACGCGCACAGGAATACAGGTAAGGCAGGTAAGTATCTATTGTAACTATTAGAAAAAACGATTTAGAGGAAAAATTTTAAGATAAAAATTAATGAAGGGTTGAAATTTGGATGAAAAAATTCAAAGTCCCAGAATGAAAAACTCTTCCCGTTTTTGTCAAAAATTATTAGTCAGATAGTAGGACGGAGCCTATTAATAATCAAAATAGCCGAAAACAGCTTCAGATTGCGTCACCGGGATGCAAAGTTATAAGGGTTTGATGATGTTACTATGAAATTGCGGTCCACCTAAGGTGGATTTCGTAGGTATTTAAATTAACTAGATCAAAGAATTTTTGAAGTTCTATGTTCGCCAGACGCACGTGCGAGGTGTCAGAAGACGCGTCTCGGCGCGGGCTAGCGATCTATAGGTTATTGGAATTAATTTAGTGCAAAAATTTTGTGTTTTTGCCGAAAAACGTGTTTTTCGACTGAAAAAACTGAATTACTACTACCAAACAGGACTCGAGTTCGCGGAACGCGCACAGGAATACAGGTAAGGCAGGTAAGTATCTATTGTAACTATTAGAAAAAACGATTTAGAAGTGAAAAATTTTAAGATTAAAAATTAATGAAGGGTTGAAATTTGGATGAAAAAATTCAAAGTCCCAGAATGAAAAACTCTTCCCGTTTTTGTCAAAAATTATTAGTCAGATAGTAGGACGGAGCCTATTAATAATCAAAATAGCCGAAAACAGCTTCAGATTGCGTCACCGGGATGCAAAGTTATAAGGGTTTGATGATGTTACTATGAAATTGCGGTCCACCTAAGGTGGATTTCGTAGGTATTTAAATTAACTAGATCAAAGAATTTTTTGAAGTTCTATGTTCGCCAGACGCACGTGCGAGGTGTCAGAAGACGCGTCTCGGCGCGGGCTAGCGATCTATAGGGTTATTGGAATTAATTTAGTGCAAAAATTTTGTGTTTTTGCCGAAAACGTGTTTTTCGACTGAAAAAAACTGAAATTACTACTACCAAACAGGACTCGAGTTCGCGGAACGCGCACAGGAATACAGGTAAGGCAGGTAAGTATCTATTGTAACTATTAGAAAAAACGATTTAGAGGAAAAATTTTAAGATAAAAATTAATGAAGGGTTGAAATTTGGATGAAAAAATTCAAAGTCCCAGAATGAAAAACTCTTCCCGTTTTTGTCAAAAATTATTAGTCAGATAGTAGGACGGAGCCTATTAATAATCAAAATAGCCGAAAACAGCTTCAGATTGCGTCACCGGGATGCAAAGTTATAAGGGTTTGATGATGTTACTATGAATTGCGGTCCACCTAAGGTGGATTTCGTAGGTATTTAATTAACTAGATCAAAGAATTTTTTGAAGTTCTATGTTCGCCAGACGCACGTGCGAGGTGTCAGAAGACGCGTCTCGGCGCGGGCTAGCGATCTATAGGGTTATTGGAATTAATTTAGTGCAAAAATTTGTGTTTTTGCCGAAAAACGTGTTTTTCGACTGAAAAAACTGAAATACTACTACCAAACAGGACTCGAGTTCGCGGAACGCGCACAGGAATACAGGTAAGGCAGGTAAGTATCTATTGTAACTATTAGAAAAAACGATTTAGAGGAAAAATTTTAAGATAAAAATTAATGAAGGGTTGAAATTTGGATGAAAAAATTCAAAGTCCCAGAATGAAAAACTCTTCCCGTTTTTGTCAAAATTATTAGTCAGATAGTAGGACGGAGCCTATTAATAATCAAAATAGCCGAAAACAGCTTCAGATTGCGTCACCGGGATGCAAAGTTATAAGGGTTTGATGATGTTACTATGAAATTGCGGTCCACCTAAGGTGGATTTCGTAGGTATTTAAATTAACTAGATCAAAGAATTTTTTGAAGTTCTATGTTCGCCAGACGCACGTGCGAGGTGTCAGAAGACGCGTCTCGGCGCGGGCTAGCGATCTATAGGGTTATTGGAATTAATTTAGTGCAAAAATTTTGTGTTTTTGCCGAAAAACGTGTTTTTCGACTGAAAAAA